>CM022302.1:420416609-421616609 GCA_011799875.1 Thinopyrum elongatum
TTTCTTCTTTTTCTGTTTTCTTTTTCTTTATTCTCTTTTCTCAGTTTAGTAAATAGTCAGGCCTCCTAATGGTTTTTGTAAAACATAACAATTGCTCCAACAAATACTAGGTATTTCCTAGCACTACCAAAAATTAGTTTGGAGACAATTGGAGTTCACACAATTTTTATAATAATTAATATGCATTAATCCTAGCTGTTTTAATTATGTTAGAGCCACCTAATTATTTTATTATTTGTTGGTTACAATTTTAGACTAGCCTCTGCAATATTTGTTATTTATCGAACATTTTAGTTTTTATGTTGGACAACTTTTATATTTCACTTTCATTTAAATTTGAATTTGACTTAGGAGTTGAAATGCAATATGATGCAAATGATGATTATGCACTGTTAATCATGCTAACATGTCATTATCAAAAGTGATTACTGTTGCTAATCACCGGGGGTGTTACAATCACCTATATGTTGCCTACCATAACTACCTATCAACTTTGATGCTATATGAAGCACCTTGTTGCCACGTTGCCTTTCATGGCTACCTAGCAACTCAATGCTCTTATAAAGTTGGCTATCATGAATGTCAACTTGCCTATCGTCACCTATGAAGTTGCTTTCGGTGAACCTTTTTTTCTTAAGCAACTTTGGTGCCACAGAGAGGCAATTGTTGTACTACAGTAAGCGACTTTCCGTTAGGCTGTGTACCATGGTCACCTATCATCTCGATGTTCTTTTGAGTTGGCTACGATGACTACCAAATTGACTAGCATCACCTATAATTTGCCTACATGACTACCTATCAACTTTGGTGCTATATGAAGCATCTTGTTGCCATGTTGCCATTCTTGGCTACCTATGAACTCAATGCTCTTATAAAATTGGTTATCATGACTGTCAACTTGGCTAGCGTCACCTATGAAGTTGCTTTGATGAACCTTTTTTTTTCTTAAGCAACTTTGGTGCCACGGAGAGGCAACTTTTTTACTACAGTAAGTGACTTTCGGTTAGTTTGTGTATCATGGTCACCTATCATCACGATGTTCTTTTGAGTTGGCTACGATGACTATCAAATTGCCTACCATCACCTATAAGTTGCCTACCGTGACTACCTATCAACTTTGATGCTACATGAAGCACCTTGTTGCGAGGTTGCCTATCATGACTACCTATCAACTGAGTGCTCTTATAAAGTAAGATATCATGACCGTCAACTTGCCTAGCGTTCAACTTGCCTAGCGTCACCTATGAAGTTGCTTTCGACAAACTTTTTTTCTTGTCATGATAGGAAACTCGTGCCACGGGGAGGCAACTTTTGTACTACAGTATGCAATATTCATATGTAGGCAACTAATTATTGATGGCATGCAACCAAGAGTCATCAGTAGGCAACTAATTACCAATGTGAAGCAACTTATCAATCAGGGTAGATTACTAAAAAATTAGCAATGAAAGGCAATTGAGCATCGAAAGTAGGCAACTTCGTAGTATTGTAGGCAACTTAAAGACAATGGTAGATAACGTAGCATATGTTGGTACACAACTTACCCGCCACGGCAGGCAAAAAGAGGAGAGTGTTAGAAAAATTTACTAGTACAAATTATACAGCGAAGTTGCTTATGTGCACCACCAAAGTTGCCTTCCATAGCAGAAAAGTTTCTTTGAAAATGTTGTGAAGTTTACCACCCCACACAACTTATCTTATTTCCCTAGATAACGGAAGTGGTGTGAAGTTGCCAATGCCCAAGCAACGTACAACTTGTTCAAGTCTCTGGCAACTGCCGTCCACGATTCTGGCAACTCCCGTCCATAGCTCTGTCAACTCAGCCCGTGTTTCTGGCAACTAGTGCCCTGAAGGAAATATGCCCTAGAGGCAATAATAAGGTTGTTATTTTATATTTCCTTATTCATGATAAATGTTTAGTATTCATGCTAGAATTGTATTGATCGGAAGCCATAATACATGTGTGAATACATAGACAAACACTGTGTCCCTAGTGAGCCTCTACTTGACTAGCTCGTTGATCAAAGATGGTTAAGGTTTCCTAACCATGGACATGAGTTGTCATTTGATAACGGGATCACATCATTAGGAGAATGATGTGATGGACAAGACCCATCTGTTAGCTTAGCATGATGATCGTTCAGTTTTATTGCTATTGCTTTCTTCATGTCAAATACATATTCCTTCGACTATGAGATTATGCAACTCCCGGATACCGAAGGAACGCCTTGTGTGCTATCAAACGTCACAATGTAACTGGGTGATTATAAAGATGCTCTACAGGTATCTCCAAAGGTGTTTGTTGGGTTGGCATAGATCGAGATTAGGATTTGTCACTCTGAGTATCGGAGAGGTATCTCTGGGCCCTCTCGGTAATACACATCATAAGAAGCCTTGCAAGCAAAGTGACTAATGAGTTAGTTGCAGGATGATGTATTACGGAACGAGTAAAGAGACTTGCCGGTAACGAGATTGAACTAGGTATGAAGATACCGACGATCGAATCTCGGGCAAGTAACATACCGATGGACAAAGGGAATAACGTATGTTGTCATAACGGTTCGACCGATAAAGCTCTTCGCAGAATATGTAGGAGCCAATATGAGCATCCAGGTTCCGCTATTGGTTATTGACCGGAGAGGTGTCTCGGTCATGTCTACATAGTTCTCGAACCCGTAGGGTCCGCATGCTTAACGTTCGATGACGATATAGTATCATATGAGTTATGTGATTTGGTGACCAAATGTTTTTTGGAGTCCCGGATGAGATCACGGACATGACGAGGAGTCTCGAAATGGTCGAGAGGTAAAGATTGATATATAGGACGATGGTATTCAGACACCGGAAGTGTTCCGGAGGGTACCGGGTACATATCGGGTCACCGGAAGGGGTTCCGGACACCCCCGGCAAAAGATATGGGCCTTATGGGCCAAGAGGGGAAACGCACCAGCCACAAGGGGCTGGTGCGCCCCCCATATGGGCCGCCCAAGAAGGAGAAGGAAAGAGGGGAAGGGAAAGAAAAGAGAGGGAATAGGATCCCCCCCCCCCCTTCCTTCACTCTCCCCCTCTCTTTCCTTCCCCCTCCGGCAAATAAGGAAGGGAGGGGCGCACCACTTGGGAAACCCCAAGTAGGATTCAGATCCTACTTGGGGCGCCCCCTGGCTGCCTCTCCTCCCCTCCCACCTATATATATGTGGGGAGGGGGGCGCCTAGAACACACAACAACAATTGTTAGCCGTGTGCGGCGCCCCCCTCCACAGTTTACGCCTCCGGTCATATCTTCGTAGTGCTTAGGCGAAGCCCTGCGCGGATCACTTCACCATCACCGTCACCACGCCGTCGTGCTGACAAAACTTATCTACTTCCTTGACACCTTGCTGGATCAAGAGGACGAGGGACATCATCGAGCTGAACGTGTGCAGAACTCGGAGGCGCCGTACGTTCGGTACTTGATCGGTCGGAGCTAGAAGAAGTTCGACTACATCAACTGTGTTGTCAAACGCTTCCGCTTTCGGTCTATGAGGGTACGTAGAGACACTCTTCCCCTCGTTGCTATGCATCTCCTAGATAGATCTTGCGTGAGCGTAGGATTTTTTTTTGAAATTGCATGCTACGTTTCCCAACATGCCCCTCACCCATATTTTGTGGGTTTTATGCGGCGGTGGTCATCACACCTAACCTATCCCCCAAAATGTGCTTCTCTCTCGCACACTACCTCCAACCCACATACAACTCCTATCCCCCAAAGTGTTGATTCGCCCCCTCAATCCACAGACGACTAGACCCGATGTATCAAGCCTGAGACCGACCTAATGTATCGAGGTGGATGTGGACAGGTTGTCCGCCACCACATCGTGTTTGTCAAGGTGTCATGCTTCTCCCGCGGTCGTATTCTATTGGTGTGTTTGGTTTGAGAACCAAGTGAAATGAGATGTCATGATTCTAGAATGGGTCGGTTCCATTTTTGTGTTTGGTACGAGTTAAAAAGTGGAATGGAATGGTTCCACTCTTGTGTTTGGTTTGGCAATGAAATGTGATGAATCCGATTCAACTCACCCGCTTCAAAAAAATGTGAATAGTGAGATTAACTTGCACATATCAAATTAAGTAGAAAACATAGATCAAATTTGATCACAGATCGCTCGAAGTTCGCATTGAATTGGATTTCAGTCAAGAAAAAATCACACACAAACCAAGCAGCACCACACATCTGCAGCTGCAGTTTCCAATCTGCAAAAATACATCGCTGCTCAAGTAGCACACACATCTGCAGCTGCAGTTTGGAATCTGGAAAAATCCATCGCTGCTCAAGTAGCACACACATCTGAAAAATTGCTCATAGACCTCATGTCCATCCCCGATCCCCATGGCTGGTTGCAGCACACACGGCTCAAGCACGACATCTGAAAAATCTCTCAAGCAGCACACCTACATCTAAAATTTTGCTCAAGCGCACACACACATCCAATAAGCTCTCGTAGCAGCAGCACACACACACATCCAATAATCTCTCTAGGCAAATCGTCCACGCCCAGTCTGAGTATACAATGAATCTGGGCAACTAGGCAACTCACGCCAGACAATCTAGGCAACTCACGCCAACAACAAAATGTTGGGCAGCACGCCGCCGTGGGCAATGGTAACGCCGGCGAGCAGCCGACGGAGCTCCTGGTCGTAATGGATGGCGAGCAGCAGGTGGCGCAGAATGATGCAGGTCTGGTGAAAGACTGAAAATTTGAGGTTTCTCTGATTTCTGTGGCTCCGGCGACTCCGAAGAGGCGTGGTTTATTAGGGATGGCTAATTTGAGGTTTGGTGAGCAGCAAAGTCGACGAGTTTCACATCGGCTTATGACGACAGCACAGTTGTCCAAGGAATCTCCCCTGAAGCCTCTGCTAGCTGGTGCTCTGTCTGCGAGCACCATGCCTCTGCTCGCTTCCCCTTTGCCATCGCCGGCGGCAGAGCAGGCACCTGACGCTGGCGTGGAGCGCGAGTGGCGAGCGCCAGCACAGCGAGGAGCAAAGAGGGGCGCGGTGCAGGCCCGTCCCGGGGGAGATGCAGTTTCCCTCCATGGCCTGCGGGATGGTAGGCCGCCATGTCCGAGAAGAGAAGCCTGATCTCGCGGGATACGATTCTGGCGGTGCTGATCCGGCGAGGAGTGATGCTGCCGTTCGAGCGGAGCGCGGCGGGGTCGCTGGGGTAGCGCCAGAGAAGGAGCGCAGATAGTTATGTGTTGCTGCTCCGGTCTCGCGGCCGGCGGCGGTTGATTGTGGAGGGGATCGGGACAGGCCGGCGGAGGTAGGATGGAGGAGCTTGTGTGGTGCGGTGGGTCAGGTCCCCGGCGACGCGTCGGCAAGGTGGGGGTCGGGATCGAGGGAGGACCGCAGGAGGAAGAAGGTTGAAGGGGACACGGAGTGCGTGGTGGGCGAGGGAGTGAGTCGTGGGTGTTTTCCTCCTGCGCGGCGTGATCTGAATCGAACGGTGCTCGCGGGTGTGTGCTCGCAACTGCCAAGAAGTGCAGCTGCACTAATTAGAATTTGGGTATTTGCTATAGTTGCTTAACAACCAACAAAATGGTCCAGAAACTTAATGTTGATGTGGCACTCACATAATGTGTTGCCTTGGGCTGAAAATGGGCATGGCATGATGATTTGGGCATATGAGTGTGCCATAAAAATTTCATGCCATTTGGATGAGTACCCATGGTACTTGCTTCACATAGTTTCTCCCTGGATAGAAACTTGTGAAAATTCTAGGGAAATATTGGATAAATTAAATGAGCCCAAATTTGGTGGAGATAGGTTATATGGGTAGGAGAATGTCCTGGTAAATTTTCAGCAATAATGAAGCAATATAAAATATAGTTGCTTCACAACCTAAAAATCTGACCAGAAACCAAGATTTGATGGTGTGCTCACATAGACAGATGAATGAAGCTCAAAATTGGTGGATAGTCATGATTTGAGCACATGAAGGAGCTTGCAAAATTTCAACTCATTTGGATACTCCTAGTTGGTACTTCCTTCAACAAGGCTTTCATCTAACAGGAACTTTGGAAATTTGCTGAGGAAGATTCACTGGGAGAATTGAGTTGAATTTTGGCATGAGGCCATGATATGGATAGGAAAGAGTTCCCAAAAAGTTTGGGGTCAATCAAGCAAAGATAAATGACACTTCCTTCACCAAGTGCCAGCTAGGGCAGAATAGGAAAAGGAATATTAAAGAATTATTTTTTATAATGTCAAGGGAGGGTTTTGACATATCTGTGAAAGATATGTCCCAAAGGATTTATGAGAATTATTTGGGAATTTTGTGGATGACGAAAAGGTAGGTTACTTCACAACCTAGGGCAAAAAGGATTATTCCTTTAATAGAAAAAGGAATATTCCCAATAAAAAGAATATTGGGATTGGGCCAAGATGGGAAATGACATGATTTTAAGATGGCTTTGAGGATGACAAGCCACTTGGGAGCCTGAGAAGAGATGATCTTCCCAGGTTTCAGGACCACAGAGCCACAGAAAAGCAATTTAAATAAAAAATCCAAAGAAAAACAAAAGAAAAGGAAAGGGCCAAAAATCAGGGTGTGACACTAGATGGGGGAACACACCTTGCTAAGAGCTCACTGACATCTAGAACATTTATTTGCAGTGGAGACAGTCCTCCTTGCCTTGTGAACCCGCTAAATCGCATGGGCGGACTGTCCTCCTTGTTCACATCAGACAAATTGATGTCCTTCCACTGGGGAGGGGGGATGCTTGGGCAACTGTAGGTGTTTTAGCAGGCAACTTGCCCTGAGCTATTAGCAACTTTGCATCCGAACTTTGTTTCATATTGCCGCCAATGACATCTTCCATCCCTCTGAGTTCCATAATTGACACTGGAGGGATGTTCTCCTGACCTGCATCTAATGGTACATCTTGTGGTGATGGCTTCAAATCTTGCACTTTTCCCCTCTGGGTGTCATTGGCTGATTGCATTCCATTTCCTCGAGCAAGATGTTGTGCTTTGCCATTTAAATTACTTAGCGGTTGCCTTCCACTAGGATTTGCACTAGGGTTTGCTCTGCTTACTCCCAGTGGTGGACCCTGTTTCATTTGAGTTGTTCCTCCTACTGTTGGTTGAACTGTTGCCTGTGCAATACTTGCCTGAAAAACAAATGAACTTGCTTCCTCCTTGGAATGAGTTGGTAGAATATGTGAGCTACTTGCCTGGCATTTGGGATAAGAATTACCATCCTGCTTTGAAACTGCCCTGGTGATACTGCAACATTTGCATCTTTGCTGCGGGGTAGTGCATCAAGTCCTGTTGTTGTGCTTGATGCTATATTGGTTTGGAGTTGGTTCTTGTGTGTGCTATAACTTGCCTCTTTTGTCAGATATATTGTCTGTTATTGCAGCTGAAAATGCCCAGAATTCTTCAGCGTTTTGGGCACGCATAGCTCACAGTTTCTCTGATATTTCTGTCACAACCATTGGCTCTAATATGAAACTGGCACTCTTTTTCTTCTTTGGTGGTGGAAGCGGTGGTAGACCAACTTTCTTTGCTTTGCCCACTTCATGTAGAGCCCCTATTTCCCTCATGATTTTCTTGCGAATCCACTTGGGGCATAACTCCTCAAAGTTAAATGTCATCCCCAGTTCCATATCTTTTGCACTCAACAACTCTTCAAAAATCTTCCTCGCTACCACTACAATAGGATGCTCATCAAGATCCATCATTTCTTTCACTTCAAACCTAGGGATCCATGGCATTTTGCAATTACATTCCTGATCCATCATAACAACATCTCTCACAGAGATGTTAACTGCCTCGTCAAGCCCCTTTGGCTTCCTATCCTTCTTCTTTTCAATCAAATATTGCAGTGTGTATTCTTCGTCATCACTGTCTACTTTCTCGTTCCCGCCATTGTTGCCACTTCCGTTGTTGTCATCCTCATCATCCTCATCACCCTGCACATCATCATCTCCCTTGTCTTTGTCATTGTCTTCACTTTCTTCATCATCGTCATCTTCCTTTTCTTCATCTTCTTCTTTTTTTTTCTTCCTCTTCCTCTTCGTCCTCCTTATCCTCCTTGTTTTCATCCATTACCGCTCCCCTCTCCTGAAAAGTTGCTTCTCCCTCATCGCCATGATTTCCCTCCTCGTTGTCATTGCGTCCAGTATTTTCAACTACAAAGTCGTCACCGTCATCATCGCCTAAGTGGCCATCGTTGTCACTCTCATCATTGCTACTTCTTGAGCTTGCGTTGATTTTTCCCTTGAAGAGGAAAGGGTGATGCAGCAAAGTAGAGATAAGTATTTCCCTCAGTTAAGAACCAAGGTATCAATCCAGTAGGAGGCACAAGCAAGTCTCCAATCTATGCACATGCACAAACTAACAAACACTTGCACTCAGCGCGAAAAAGGGTTGTCAATCCCTTCACGGTCTCGAACAAGAGTGAGATCTAACAGAGATGGGTATAAAAGATAAATAAAAGAGCAAACTAAAGTAAATCTAAATAAATTGCAGCAAGGTATTTTTGGGTTTTTTGGTTTATAGATCTGAAAATATATGATGGAAAATAGACCCGGGGGCCATAGGTTTCACTAGAGGCTTCTCTCTTGAAGATAGCATACGGTGGGTGAACAAATTACTGTTGAGCAATTGATAGAAAAGCGCAAAGTTATGACGAAATCTAAGGCAATGATCATGAATATAGGCATCACGTCCGTGTCAAGTAGACCGAAACGATTATGCATCTACTACTATTACTCCACACATCGACCGCTATCCAGCATGCATCTAGAGTATTAAGTTCATAAGAACGGAGTAACGCCTTAAGTAAGATGACATGATGTAGAGGGATAAACTCAAGCAATTAATATGATATAAACCCCATCTTTTTATCCTTGATGGCAACAATACAATAGGTGTCTCGCTACCCCTTCTGTCACTGGGTGAGGACACTACAAGATTGAACCCAAAACTAAGCACCTCTCCCATTGCAAGAAAAACCAATCTAGTTGGCCAAACCAAACCGATAGTTCAAAGAGAAATACAAAGATATCTTAATCATGCATAAAAGAGTTCAAAGAAGACTCAAATAATATTCATAGATAATCTGATCATAGATCCACAATTCATCGGATCTCAACAAACGCACCACAAAAAAGTATTACATCAAATAGATCTCCAAGAACATCGAGGAGAAAATTTATTGAAGATCAAAGAGAGAGAAGAAGCCATCTAGCTACTAGCTATGGACCCGTAGGTCTGTGGTAAACTACTCACGCATCATCGGAAGGGCAGCAAGGTTGATGTAGAGGCCCTCCGTGATCGAATCCCCCTCCGGCAGGGTGCCAGAAAAGGCCCCAAAATGGGATCTCACGGGAACAGAGGCTTGCAACGGCGAAAAAGTATTTTTGTGGATGCCTCTGATGGTTTGGGAATATTTGGGAATTTATAGTGCAAAGATTAGGGTTAGAGGACTCCCGAGGGGCCCACAAGCCCTCAGGGCGCCCCCCTGGGGCGCGCCTAGCAGGCTTGTGGCCTCCTCGGGAACCTTCTGGCCCCCTCTCCAAGTCATCTGGATGTCTTCTGGTCCAAGAAAAATCATCGCGAAAGTTTTATTCCGTTTGGACTCCATTTGAAATTCCTTTTCTATAAAACTCAAAAAACAAGGAAAAAACAGAAACTGGCACTAGGCTCTAGGTTAATAGGTTAGTCCCAAAAATAATATAAAATAGCATATTAATGCATATAAAACATCCAAAATATATAATATAATAGCATGGAACAATAAAAAATTATAGATACGTTGGAGACGTATCAAGCATCCCCTCTATCATCGTCAGATTCGTCACTTTCGCTTCCATCATGCATTAATAAGCTATCTCTGACAGCTGGAACTTGTTTGGGTCTCCTCATAGACTGTTGCCTGCTCCTTTCCGCATGAACAGGTGATATGTCTCCAACGTATCTATAATTTATGAAGTATTCATGCCATGTTTACAACAATTTTATATGGTTTTGGTATGATTTGCATGGAACTAACCCGGACTGACGCTGTTTTCAGCAGAACTACCGTGGTGTTGTTTTTTGTGCAGAAATAAAAGTTCTCCAAATGCAACGAAACTTTTTGACGATTTTTTTAACAAAAGAGGCACTAGAAGCTTCGTGGGAGGACTAGAAGGTGAAGGAGGTGGGCACAAGACACCTGGGCGCACCAGTAGGCCCAGGCGCGCCCAGGTTGGTTGTGCTCACCTCGAGGCCCATCTTCGCGTGATTCCAACACTGAAAAATCCTATAAATAGAGAAACCCCCAGAAATAACCCTAGATCAGAAGTTTTGCCGCCGCAAGCCTCTGTAGCCACGAAAAACCAATCTAGACCCCGTTTCGGCACCCTGCCGGAGGGGGAAATCATCACCGGTGGACATCTTCATCATCCTGGCGGCCACCATGATGAGGAGGGAGTAGTCCACCCTCAGGGTTGAGGATTTGTACCAGTAGCTATGTGTTTAATCTCTCTCTCTCTCTCTCGTGTTCTTGAGATGTCACGATCTTGATGTATCGCGGGCTTTGTTAATATAGTCAGATCATATGGTGTTTTCCCCTCTCTATCTTGTTGTGAATTGAGTTCTCTCTTTGAGATTTCGTTCTTATTGGATTGAATACTTTTATGGATTTGAGAACACTTGATGTATGTCTTGCTATGAATATCCGTGGTGACAATGGGATATCATATTGATTCACTTGATATGTGTTTTGGCACTCAACTCGCGGATTCCCGAAGTGACATTGGGGTAATCTATGCATAGGGGTTGATGCACGTTCTCGTCTTTGTTTCTCCGGTAGAAATCTTGGGGCACTCTTTGAGGTTCTTTGTGTTGGATTGAGTATTATGAATCTGAAATTGTTTGATGCATATCGCATAATCAACTCACGGATACTCGCGGTGACATTGGAGTATCTAGGTGACATTAGAGTTGGTTGATGTGTATCATATGGTGTTATTTTAGTACGAACTCTTGGTTAGATTGATCGGAAAGAATAGCTTGGTGTTATTTTAGTACGAACTCTAGGACAGATTGATCGGAAAGAATAGCTTTGAGGTGGTTTCGTACCCTACAAACAATTTCTTCTTATGTTCTCCGCTAGATAGAACTTTGGAGTGATTCTTCATCGCACGTTGAGGGATGGTTATATGATCCAATTATATTAGCATTGTTGAGAGATTTCACTAGCGAAAGTACGGACCCTAGGCCTCATTTTCAAGCATTGCAATACCATTTGTGCTCCGTTTTATCAATTACTACCTTGCTGATTTTTATTGTTCCTATTACAAAAATCAATATCTACTATCATTACTACGCTTGTATCACCATCTCTTCGCCGAACTAGTGCACCTATACAAATTACCATTGTATTTGGTGTGTTGGGGACACAAGAGACTTTTTATTATTTGGTTGCAGGGTTGTTTGAGAGAGACCATCTTCATCCTACACCTCCCACGGATTGATAAACCTTAGGTCATCCACTTGAGGGAATATTGCTACTGTCCTACAAAACTCTGCGCTTGGAGGCCCAACACGAGTCTACAAGAACAAGTTATGTAGTAGACATCAACAGGCTCTGTCCTTCTTGTCCCCTCTTCAACATCATCTATCCTCCCAATGCCAGTAACAAGCTTTTCGACTGCATGTGAAATGGTGGAACACATTTCGTGCACCATACCTGTCAGCTTCTTTTGTTTTTGCAAAAACACAAAAGTAGAAAAAGGGATGAACATGATAAGTTTAAAAATCTGTTAGGTTTGAGAGTGAAAATGAAAAAACTAGTGAGGATAATAGCCACTGGATAACTTACAATTTTGTCATATGACTCGGGTAATCTTGCGGCGACAAATTTTGTGATGTGGTCCATGCTCCCAAACAAGCTATCATCTGCACACCGCGACAACTCAGTCTTCAGTTGTTTGTTGTGTTGGCAAACGACGAACAATAATGAGTGAATTGTGGCACTTGCTTGACAACAAAAAAAAAGAGGAAATTGCTCATGATGACGATTTGATTTCACTGCATTTTTAGTCAAAAACTAACCTGGGAAGTAACTTGATAGTTTACAGAAAAACATGTATGCTTTGAACCAATTGTGGGACATCATTGTTGCCTATTATTCCTATAATGCGCAGTTAGGGTTTCAGCATGCAGCTTCGCCTAGTTTTCAGTATATAACTTGCTATAGTTGCAAAACTAAACTTGCTATTGTCAGTATACTAGTTGCTATGGTTAAATGCTGGACTTGCCTACTTTTCAAAAAATGTTCTACATCAGCTGCTATTACTGCCCCAGAAAAATCCTACCTATCATGTTCGGACAGTTGGCAGGGTACACCAGGACTAAGAACTACAAAATTGCCCAGAGAATACTTTGAACTTGCTACTGTTTAGTATACAAGTTGCTATGGTTAAATGCTGGACTTGCCTACTTTTCAAAAAATATTCTACATCAGCTATAAAATTGCCCATAAAATACTTTGAACTTGCTTGGACCTTGTAATTCAATTGCCTCCTCTATAACAAATAGATTTGCCTAACCTTATGTCTTTTAAAGCAAAAAATGACATTATTGAATAAAGTAGTAATGAAAATGAGCTTACCCGCAGGTTCCCGTATTCCCCCGAGGCTTTCGTGTCCATTTTGACAACTTTAGCAATTAAATCTGAATTCCAAACTGAAACCCTTGGTATCAAACTGGGAATTGGTTCGTCAACATCCAATGAGTCTAGATACATGATACGTCTCCAATGTATCTATAATTTTTGCTTGTTCCATGCTGTTATATTATCATTCTTGAATGTTTTACAATTATTTTATAGCAACTTTATATCATTTTTTGGGACTAACCTATTGACATAGTGCCCAGTGCCAGTTGCTGTTTTTTGCTTGTTTTTTACTTCGTAGAATATCAGTACCAAACGGAGTCCAAACGCAGCGAAACTTTTTGAAGAATTTTTATGGACCAGAAGGAACAACTTGGGCCAAAGAAGTACCAGAGGGGTGCCCCGAGGGGGGCACAACCCACCTGGGCGCGCCTGGGGGCCCAGCCGTGCCCTGGTGGGTTGTGCCCACCTCGGTGGCCTCCCGCACCGCCTCTTCGCCCAATAAATACCCAAATATTCCAATAACCCTAGGGGAGTCGACGAAACACAATTCCAACCATCGCAAGTTCCAGAACCATGAGATACAATCTAGACACCATCACGAAGGGGTTCATCATCCTCATTGGTGCCTCTCCGATGATGTGCGAGTAATTCATTGTAGACCTACGGGTCCGTAGGCAGTAGCTAGATGGCTTCTTCTCTCTTTTTGATTCTCAATAGAATGGTCTCTTGGAGATCTATTTGATGTAACTCTTTTTTGCGGTGTGTTTGTTGGGATCCGATGAACTTTGAGTTTATGATCAGATCTATATCCATGAAAGTTATTTGAGTTCTTTGATCTCTTTTATGCATGATTACTTATAGCCTCGTATATCTTCTTTGAATCTTTGGTTTAGTTAGGCCAACTAGATCGATTTTTCTTGCCATGAGAAGAGGTGCTTTGTGATGGGTTTGATCGTGCGGTGTTCTTTCCCAGTGACAGAAGGGGCAGCAAGACACGCATGTATCGTTGCTATTAAGGATAACAAGATGGGGGCTATTCCTACATGAATAGATCTCGTCTACATCATGTCATCGTTCTCATTGCATTACTCCGTTTCTCCATGAACTTAATACTCTAGATGCATGCTGGATAGCGGTCTATGTGTGGAGTAGTAGTAGTAGTAGATGCAGGCAGGAGTCGGTCGACTAATCTTGGATGTGATGCCTATATAATGATCATTGCCTGGATATCGTCATAATTATTTGATGTTCTATCAATTGCCCAACCTTATTTGTTTACCCACCGTATGCTATTTTCTCGAGAGAAGCCACTAGTGAAATCTACGGCCCCCGGGTCTATTCTTTATCATATTTGCTTCGAGATCTATTTTTATTCGCTTTTATTTTCAAATCTATTATACCAAAAACCCAAAAATACCTCGCTGCACTTTTTTGCTATTTTTTTTATTTCGCGTTTTATCGAGAGCTATTTATCCAATCTATACAATTTTTATCCCGTCAACTTGACAATTTCTGGCACCGTTACCCGTAGAGGGATTGACAACCCCTCCTAATCGTCGGGTTGCAAGTATTTATTATTTGTGTGCAGGTACCGTTTACATAGTTGTAACACCCCCTGTAATTAACAACAGTGATCACCCTTAGTTAATGCCATGTCAGCAAGTTCAACAGTGCCTAATCATCATTTGCATCATATTGCATTTCAAACTTCTAATTGAAACTTCAATTAAATTCAAAGTGGAAAATAAAAGTTGTTCAAATCAGAATCTAAAATGTTCATTAAATAGCAAATAATTTAGAGGCAATTATAAAATTGTAACCAACTTTATTGAGATTGCATAAGTGACTCTAACAACCACAAACAGTGGCTGAAAACAATATTTAATAACCTTTTTATTAATCCAAAATTAATATGGATCAGTATTTACCCCAAACCAGTTTTTGGTGATAGGATATGTTGCACTGTGATGTATGGGCTAGCTCACACATTTTACAAAAGTCCTTTAGGTGCCAACCAATTTGCAAGAACAGAAAAGAAAAGAAAACAGAAAAAGGAAAAATGAAAAAGGCCTAGAACTCTACTGTGCACTTGAGCCTGCTGCTACAGCGCGGCCCAGCCCACCCCGCACCTCCTCCCACCTCCCGCACTGCTAACCCCGCGCCGCTGTCGAACACACAGCGCGCGTGCCTCACCCGAGCCGGACCCCCCTCTCTCCCCACTCGACAATGCGCCCACGCCCGCGTGGAGGTTAAGGGCGAGCCCCGCAGCCCCCTGGCGCCTCCCTCGCCCCACTTCCCCCCCCCTCCCTTGCTCGCTCTCCGCCTTGGCTGAGCGCCTTCCTCGCCACCGTTCGCAGTAGCCGCAGCCACCGTCGCCCGTTCGCCGCTCCGACCAGTCCTGGAGCTCCGCCGTGGATCCCTGCTTCGACTACGCCTCGTCATCGAGCTCGGGTGCGACCGCACGCTCGGGATCGACCTCATCCCTCCTTCTCGGTCGCCGAAGCACCATCGTCGTCTCCCTTGTCCTCTGCTGCTACTAAGCTCACACGGGCCTTCCTTGGCCGCGCGGTGAGCCTCTCCCCTTCCCCCTTTCGCTCCTCGCGCCGTGCATTCGCCCCTAGCCCGCTCGCCGCCACTGCCGAGTCCCTGCCTCCGCCGGCGAGCTCGTAGCCGAGCCATCGCTGCCCGTCGAGCTCAAGCGAGTTCGGGATCGTGCTCAGCACATCCATGCGGGCCTGTTGCGCCTCTCGCCGTGCTCTGTCGAGCCTCGTAGCGCCATCGCCTCGATCGTGCCCGGATACGCCGCCGCAAAACCTGTCGTCGGCGTGGCTCCGATGACCAAATGGTCTCGGGCTCGTTTCCATTGTGTTCATGCGCGCGCGTAGGTCGTTCCTAGCTAGTTAGATCGCCCGCTCGCGCCTCGTTCTGCCGTTTTTGTCGCATGCCCAAATCACCTCACCGCCGGCGAGCTCGTGGCGCTTAGCTCCGTCCATCGCAGCCCCTCGCACCGCCACCGTTCGACGCGCGACGTCGAGCCGCGTCGAACGCGCCCAACCACAGCCCCTTAGACCCCCTGTGCGCGAAACCCGCGCCTTCCTCGAGCCGCGCCGCCGTGTTTGGCTCGCCGGAGCCAACTCCGGCGCATCTCCGGTCGGTGCCGACGTGGCTGCCACCTGGCACCGCGGGCCCTGCCTCTCTACCGCTGACAAAGGGACCCACTGGGCCCCGTTGATCTCGGTCAGCGCTGACGTGGCCGCCCCTGTGTCTATGACATGCGGGCCCCACTCTATTAAACTGTTTAAAATAAATAGATAATTAGTTAATTAATTAGTTAGTTAATTAAATTACTAAACACTCACTAACAGTAGGCCCCACCTGCTAATTAGTTTAATTAGATTAAACTAACTCTGTTTAGTTAGCTCAGTCAATGACATGTGGGTCCCACTGGACCCACCTGTCTGGTTTGACTCGTTAACCGACCAGTTGACCTGCTGATGTCACTTTAATGTCATGCTTGCGTCATCATACACTATTCTGGATAATGTTGGATGAAATGGATTAAATAAATTTCAGAAAATAATTAAAACTTTAGAAAATCATATAAAATAATCCGTAACTCCGATGAAAATAGTTTATACACGAAACTTGCTCAGAACGACGATATGAGTTTGAATACGTCCTCCGTATTCCTGTCAGATGCCCCTAGCTAGATGAACATGGAACTTTTAGACCGATTTCAATAAATAAATAGTGCTTAACTCTAATAAAATAAATCCAAATAAATTCCTAAATTAACTAAATCATTTAGATAGGCAGTAGAACACCTCGGCATATCGTTCAGACATGTCATGCATATTGTTTGCATCTCTCCCATGAATTTATTGTTTCTCCCCCCCCCCTCTCCTTCTCTCTCGATAGACGCCGAGACCGACGCCGTTGCAACTGAGTACGACTACGCTCCAGACAAGCAGCCCGTTGACGACCCCTCCTTCTTGCCAGAGCAACCAGGAAAGCCCCCCCCCCCCTTGAGCATCCAGATATCACCCATTCCATTTCTCCTGCTTGCATTAGATTTTGCTACTGTTAATGTTTGCTCCTATTCTGATGCATAGCCTGCTTTTGTAACCTGTTTATTGTTACCTTACCTGCCTATGTTAAACTGCTTAGTATAGGTTGGTAGTGAACCATCAATGACCCCCCACCACTTTACCATTGGTGCCTCTGCTTTATCATCGACGACTCGATCAATGTGATCGTCAACCAGAGACCGACACATCACTTCACCCCCTTAGTTGTACGACTCTGCATAGTTACTATCGAGTGCCGAGGGTGATACCTCGTAACGCACTCCTGATGAATACTCTGCAGTGTATCTGTTCGGTCGTGGTCATCGAGGGTGATTCCTCCTCCACTTCCGATACGACTCTGTCGTGCAACCCCTCAGTGTGAACCTCGAGGGTGATGCCTCATACGTTGACCCTGATGATTTCATCGAGTGGAATCCACCGAGGGTGATTCCTCGGGGTTTCCGCCTTGATGTTATGACCACACGGTTACTTTGACCTTTGTTACATGCAGGTCAACCCTGATGGGTACTCGTAGGGGATCTATGATGTCGGGTGTGCCGGAAGGGCACTCGAGTGTGATATTGTGACGGAGCTTCAGAAACTCTGATTGTCTCCGCGTGTTACTAAATGAGCCTATTGGATTGGGTGTTTGATCTGAGTGGGTCGACGTGCCCTATACGCACTACCACCACGCGGGATAATGGTTTATGGGGCCCTCTGCGATGTACGTTTCTCCCGAAAGCTCTTCAGACATCACGTTTCACCGTGCGGGCTGATCGCCGGGATTGGGTTGGATACTTCACTGACGAATTCAGTGTCGCGCCTGCACCCCGGCCAGCCACGCAACGCGCAGGGTGCCCAGGGCGATGGCCCAAGACCTCTGGGTGCATAGGTTAGTCCGGCGTGCTGACCTCTCTGCTGAGCCTAGGTAGGGCGCTGCTTCATGTTGATCTCCCGAGGCCGGGCATTACCCAGCAAGTGTGTCCGGCCAGAGGTGATCGAGCGTGTTGGGTAACAGTAGTGCACCCCTGCAGGGATGAATAATCTATCGATAGCCGGTCCTACGGTAAAGGACGCTCAGTTTCTGTATCCCGATCTACTACTTGAACTGGATACTTGTTACTTAATTGAAGCTTCGGGATCGCTTTCTCGCAGGGAGTCGAGGAAGGATCTCTAGGCTTGCTTCAACATGTTTGCTTAATAAAATGATATTCTACTCTCTTCTATTGCTGCAAGATGGTGACTTCGTGAAGATGCTAGTCTTCGATAGGACTAGGCCTTCTCTCTATTCTGGCATTTCTGCAGCCCCGTCCACATTTCCTCTTTGATAATGTTGCATATGTAGTGTAGATCCTTGCTTGCTGAGTACTTCGGATGAGTACTCACGGTTGCTTTGTTACTTCTTTTCCCCATACCCCACTTTGATGATACATCAGACGATGGAGCCCCGGAGCCAGATGCCACCACAGGAGCTTACTACCAGGAGGGTCCAGACGGCACGTACTACTGGATCGAGCCAGCCGACTAGGAGTAGGATCGGAGGCTCCCAGGCAGGAGGCCTACGCCCTTCGATCTAGAGTCGTTGTTTGTGCTAGCCTTCTTAAGGCAAAACTTGTCTAACTATGTCTGTACTTAGATATTATTTGTATGACTGACTTATGTATTCGGATCCTCGTGATCCCTGGTCTGTATTATTGTGGATCTTCGTTTATATGTGTTAGAGTTGTGTTGTGATATCTTCCCGTGAGTCCCTGTGCTTGATCATGCATTTTTGCGTGTATGATTAGTGCATGATTGAGTCGGGGGCGTCACAAGTTGGTATCAGAGCCGACTGCCTGTAGGAAGCCCCCTTCCAATTCCTTGGCCAAAGTTGAGTCTAGACATCGAAAAACTAATTTACTAACTTGGCTGTGTGGCTTATGGGCCCACGTTGCCAACTGGGTGGTATTAGGATCTTTTATTCCTCGTCTATACTATGGGACTCTGATCTCTCTTCTATTCGGGTTAAATAAATTTTACTAACGCCGACACTTAGGATCTCGTAAATCCCGTCTACCCGGAGAGCTGGATATCTGTGCAATTTCCCTGTCATTGATCTGATTAGTCTGATAATCATTTTCCTTTCCATTGTTTTGTTTAACCTTTCTCTCCGAGTTGTATTAAACTTCTCACCGTCATTTGACAATCCTGAATTTCCTCTGTTTCAGATGGATCATTTGTTTCCACCACGTCCTACGACACAGCTTGTGCTTCGCACTTGGGCTCGTGATGCCCCTGGGTTTCCAGTTGTTCTGATCGCCCTCCTGACCAGACTTGGCTACCGCTGGTACCCCGAGTACATGGTCTACGAGGATTACCGTGAGTTCAACCAGGAGCAGTACCATGCTGATGTTCGTATCTATGATCAGCAAGATGACTCAGACACTGAGCTGCACCTTTTCCATGGTATCGGCGTGACGATTGAGATGGCAGTCCATGATGCTGCCTACTCTGCTGTCGCACGTCTCCGAGGAGAGTTCAGTGATATCTTGGATGCCTCTGAGTTCTGATACATTTCGTATGCCCCTACTGGAGATGTTACTGGATACTACACAGCTATCTGTGCCCCATACGAGCCTCGTCGCTACGACCCGCGCGTTCTGATTCAGTGCACTCAGGCTCTGGATCGCACTATTCGGGCTCTTGCCGTCGAGTTGGTTGCCACTCGAGCACGTCTCTACGATGCTATGACGCAGTTGCTACCCGCTGTTTGTGCAGGGATACATCTGGAGCACATCCTTTACCCGCGCAGGACTCAGATGTATGCTGGTATTGATTGGCCTGCTGTTGGAGGTCACACACCTGCATGTGGACCTCTTCTTACAGCTCGAGACCGGGTTCTGCATCAGAGTGCACATGGAGCACAAGATCCTTCCGCGACGAACGTTCGTCGTCCGCACTCGCAGTTACCCCATTTTAGTGGTTTTCCCCGACGTTGATGCAGCCTTTGCTATGTCTCGTTGTGTACTTCCTTACCGTGTGCCTGCGCGCCGCCTAGTATGTCTAGCTTCTAAATTTGTGCCGTTATGCTATCTGCATGTACCCAACTCTGTGTATGGATCTGTATGTCTTAATTGACTACTGTTATGTATCTGCTGCACTGCTTAAATTGTTGTCGAGTCACATCCTGCTTGTCGCTAAACACTCGCAATTTCTTTTACTAAACTACCCCTGGTTGATACTTAGCAGGATGGTTAGACCAGGTGGTCGTGGTCGTGCCCCTGAACGCCCACCACCGCCAGACTATATGGCAGCTATGATGCAACAATTCAAGCTCAATCGCCAGTTCATGACTGGGATTATGGCTCAGTTTTCGCATCAGAACAACCAGAACCCTCCTTCAATAACTTTGACAGAGTTTATGCGACTCAACCCCACTCAGTTCCGAAACTCTGACAAGCCACTAGATGCTGATGACTCGCTCCGTGACATCACTCACGAGATGGAGTCTGCTAATGTCACCCCTGCCAACTTCGTCACCTTCGCGGCCTTTTTCCTAAAGGGTCCCGCTGCTCAATGGTGGGACACACACAAGCGTACACTGCCTTCTGGAATAGTGGTTACCTGGCCTAAGTTCCAGGCTGCTTTTCATGCCCGATATATTCCTCAGGGAATTATGGACCGGATGAAGACCCAGTTCCGCAACCTCACTCAGGGCAACAAGACTGTCGAAGCCTATCAGCGGGAATTCCTTGACCTGTCCCGCTAAGCTGAAGAAGACATCGCCACAGATGCCCGTAGACAAGAGAAGTTCCGTAATGTACTCCACCCAAACCTCGAGCTTGCACTTGCTGCTCAAGACTTCAATGACTTTTCTACTCTTGTGAACAAGGCTATTCTGGTTGAGACCGCTTAGATGAAGCATAAGGACTCGCAGAAGTGCTATCGTGATGCTGGCTCATCTTCGGGCTTAGCACAAAAGCGTCGAGTCTGGATTCCCAACAACGTGTTCCATCCAAATACCCCTGCGCCAAAGAACAACTATGCTGCACCACGTCTGCCTCCTCCACCACCGAGGCAGCCAAGAGCTCAAGCTATTCAACACAATGCTCCTCTTCGTCCTGAAGATGGTCTGTGCTTCAAGTGCCGCAAACCAGGTCACCTTGCTAAGGACTGCCGCCAGACTCAGAATCAGTTGGCTTTTCCTTGTACTGGTCGTGGCAACAATCAGGCCCGCAACTATAATATTGGGTCTGCTGCACATGGTCATGGACACGCTTACAACATTGATATTGAAGAAGTCCAGGATCAACCTGCTACTATGATGGGTACCCTTTTCGTTAACTCAGTACCCGCTTCTGTATTATTTGATTCAGGAGCATCGCATTCATTCATGTCAGAAGCATTTGCATTATCGCATGACATTGCATTTCAAAAGATGAATCTGCCAGTAGTTATCTGCACCCCTGGAGGCCAGTGTCAAACCACTATGATGGCACACAATGTCCCCGTTGAAATTAAAGGGTTGGAATTCCTTGTTTCGCCCATTATCCTGAAGTCTTCCACCATAGACCTCATCCTCGGAATGGATTGGTTGAAAGCTCATATAGCTTCGATCAATTGTGCCACAAAAGTCATCCAACTTCTTCACCCCTCCGATGAGATAGTGAACTATACTGCCCGCATTACATGGGATGCTAAAGCTCAGATATATGCTCTGAATGCTTTGAACGCCTCACCTCTGGAAGGAATCAAGAACGTTCCTGTCATTCGAGATTTTCCGGACGTCTTTCCAGAAGAACTTCCAGGAATACCCCCGGTTAGGGCTGTCGAGTTCGTCATCGACTTGAAGCCTGGCACTACCCCTATTGCGAAGCGTCCTTATAAGATGCTTCCGCACCACCTTCTCGAGCTTAAGGAAGAAATCGACAAGTCACTTAAGAAAGGTTTCATCCACCCCAGTTCCTCTGCTTGGGGAGCACCTTCACTCTTCGTTAGAAAGAAGGATGGAACTAACCGATTTGTTCAGGATTATCGGCCCATTAACCAAGCCACAATCCAGAATAAATACCCACTCCCCTGGATCAATGATCTTTATGATCAGCTTGCTGGATCCTCTGTCTTCTCGAAACTCGACTTGAGGTTGGGTTATCATCAAATCCGTGTTCGCGAAGAGGATTTCCCGAAGACTGCCTTTGTTACTCGATATGGCTCTTATGAGTACATTGTCATGTCATTTGGCTTAACAAATGCTCCAGCAACCTTCTCCCGGTTGATGAACTATATCTTCATGGATTACCTCGACAAATTCGTCGTGGTTTATTTGGATGATATCCTTATATATTCCAAGAATGAAGAAGAACATGCTGAATATCTTCGGCTTGTATTGGAGAAGCTACGAGAACATCAGTTGTATGCTAAATTCTCCAAGTGTGAGTTCTGGTTATCTGAAGTGACCTATCTTGGTCATGTGATTTCCAAGAATGGCATTGCTATTAACCCCGAGCGAGTATAGGCTATTCTTGATTGGACTCCCCCAAAGAATGTTAAGCAAGTCAGGAGTTTTCTCGGACTCGCTAGTTATTGCCGTCGATTCATTGAGAACTTTTCCAAGATTGCAAAGCCACTTACTGATCTGCTCCACAAAGGTGTTAAATTTGAGTGGATAGAAAAATGTCAAGAAAGCTTTCAGACACTAAAAGATAAGTTAACATCTGCCCTAGTGCTAGCACCCCCGGATTCCCAAAAGGAATTCGTGATATACTGTGATGCATCTCGTCAAGGATTAGGTTGTGTCCTAATGCAAGAGCGCAAAGTGATTGCTTATGGCTCTCAACAATTGCGTCCTCACGAAGAAAATTATCCAGTGCATGATCTCGAACTTTCTGCGGTTATTTATGCTCTGAAGCTATGGCGACATTACCTTCTCGGTAACCGTTGCGAGATATACACGGATCATCAGAGTTCGAAGTATTTATATACTCAACCAGATCTGAACCTTCGTCAACAAAGATGGCTCGAAACAATTGCCGATTATGATATGAATATCTCATACACCCCTGGCAAGGCTAATGTAATGGCCGATGCTTTGAGTCGCAAGGCTTATTGCAACAATCGTATGGTTCAGGAAATGCAACCTCTTCTTTATGAAGAGCTTCGCAAATTGAACCTCCATATTGTTCCACAGGGTTATCTCAATACCCTGGTTGTGGAACCAGATTTAGAGCATAGCATCAAGACTATGCAACGGTATGACTCTGAAGTTGAAAGGATTAAGCGATACCTCAAAAAAGGAAAGCCGTTGGAATTCCATCTTGATAAGGATGGGATCCTATTTTTCCAACACCGTATCTTCGTACCCAAGTTCAAGGATGAGAGGGAACATGTTATGAAAGAAGCTCATGACACTCCTCTGTTAATTCATCCTGGTAGCACAAAGATGTACCGTGACATTTGTCAGAGATACTGGTGGCCTAATATGAAGCGAGACATTGCTCGTTATGTTTCTGAGTGTGACGTTTGCCGCCGCATTAAAGCAGAACATCAAGGGCCTGCTGGAACTCTGCAACCACTTGATATTCCTGAATGGAAATGGGACAAAGTCCAAATGGATTTCATTATTGGTTTCCTAGATATCAGAAGGGTCATGATGTTATCTTTGTCGTCATTGACCGATTCTCAAAGGTTGCTCACTTTCTGCCAGTCAAGGAGACAATCACTGCTAGTCAGTTAGCAGACTTGTATGTTTCCTGAATTGTGTCACTCCACGGTGTTCCGTTGGAGATCAGTTTGGATCGTGGTAGCCTCTTTACCTCAAGATTCTGGGCAGGTTTCCAAGAAGCTATGAGAACTCATCTGTCCTTCAGCACCGCTTTTCACCCTCAGTCACATGGTCAAGTCGAGCGAGTTAATCAAGTGCTCGAAGATATGCTTCGAGCTTGCATCATCTCCTTTGGTAAGAAATGGGAAGAATCTCTCCCGTATGCCGAATTCTCTTACAACAATAGCTATCAAGCTAGTTTGAAGATGGCACCATTTGAAGTTCTTTACGGACATAAGTGTCGAACCCCTTTGAATTGGTCAGAAACTGGGGAACGCTCACTTGTCGGACCGGACATTGTTCAGCAAGCAGAAGAACAAGTCTGCATCGTCCGTGAACATTTGAAAACTGCTCAGTCTCATCAGAAGAGCAACTATGACCGAAAGCACCAAGAAATGGTCTATCAACCTGGCGAGCAAGCTTACCTTCGCGCCACTCTGTTGAAAGGCACTCATTGGTTTGGAATCAAAGGCAAGTTAGCTCCACACTACATTGGCCCGTTACGTATTCTTGCCCGTCGAGGAGAAGTGGCATATCAATTGCAATTGCCGCCCAATCTTTCTCAAGTGCATGATGTCTTTCATGTATCCCAACTTCGTCGCTGCTTCAAGGATCCTATTCGAGCTGTGGATCATGAAATGCTTGAATTACGGGAAGATCTGTCTTATCCAGAATATCCCATCTGTATTCTTGATCAAGCTGAACGCCAGACTCGTCAAAAGTCAATCAAATTCCTCAAAGTTCAGTGGTCGAATCATTCTGAAGATGAAGCCACTTGGGAACGCGAGGATCGTCTTCGTGAAGAATACCCCTCCTTCTTTCAGTCTTCCTCTTAATTCTCGGGACAAGAATTCTTGATAGATGAGGAGAATTGTAACACCCCCTGTAATTAACAACAATGATCACCCTTAGTTAATGCCATGTCAGCAAGTTCAACAGTGCCTAATCATCATTTGCATCATATTGCATTTCAAACTTCAATTAAATTCAAAGTGGAAAATAAAAGTTGTTCAAATCAAAATCTAAAATGTTCATTAAATAGCAAATAATTCAGAGGCAATTATAAAATTGTAACCAACTTTATTGAGATTGCATAAGTGACTCTAACAACCCCAAACAGTGGTTGAAAACAATATTTAATAACCTTTTTATTAATCCAAAATTAATATGGAATAGTATTTACCCCAAACCAGTTTTTGGTGATAGGATATGTTGCACTGTGATGTATGGGCTAGCTCACACATTTTACAAAAGTCCTTTAGGTGCCAACCAATTTGCAAGAACAGAAAAGAAAAGAAAACAGAAAAAGGAAAAATGAAAAAGGCCTAGAACTCTACTGTGCACTTGAGCCTGCTGCTACAGCGCGGCCCAGCCCACCCCGCACCTCCTCCCACCTCCCGCACTGCTCACCCCGCGCCGCTGTCGAACACACAGCGCGCGCACCTCGCCCGAGCCGCCCCCCCCCTCTCTCCCCGCTCGACAACGCGCCCACGCCCGCGTGGAGGTTAAGGGCGAGCCCTGCAGCCCCCTGGCGCCTCCCTCGCCCCACTTCCCCCCCTCCCTTGCTCGCTCTCCGCCATGGCCGAGCACCTTCCTCGCCGTCGTTCATAGTCGCCGCGGCCACCGTCGTCCATTCGCCGCTCCGACCAGGCCTGGAGCTCCGCCGTGGATCCCTGCTTCGACTACGCCTCGTCATCGAGCTCGGGTGCGACCGCACGCTCGGGATCAACCTCATCCCTCCTTCTCGGTCGCCGGAGCACCATCACCGTCTCCCTCGTCCTCGTTGCCTCGATCGTGCCCGGATACGCCGCCGCAAAACCTGTCATCGGCGTGGCTCCGATGACCAAATGGTCTCGGGCTCGTTTCCATTGTGTTCATGCGCGCGCGTAGGTCGCTCCTAGCTAGTTAGATCGCCCGCGCGCGCCTCGTTCTGTCGTTTCTGTCGCACGCCCGAATCACCTCGCCGCCGGCGAGCTCGTGGCGCTCAGCTCCGTCCACCACAGCCCCTCGCACCGCCACCGTTCGACGCGCGACGTCGAGCCGCGTCGAACGCACCCAACCACAGCCCCTTAGACCCCCTGTGCGCGAAACCCGCGCCTTCCCCGAGCCGCGCCGCCGCATTTGGCTCGCTGGAGCCAACTCTGGCTCGTCTCCGGTCGGTGCCGACGTGGCTGCCACCTGGCACCGCAGGCCCCGCCTCTCTACCGCTGACAAAGGGACCCACTGGGCCCCGTTGATCTCGGTCAGCGCTGATGTGGCCGCCCCTGTGTCTATGGCATGCGGGCCCCACTCCATTAAACTGTTTAAAATAAATAGATAATTAGTTAATTAATTAGTTAGTTAATTAAATTACTAAACACTCACTGACAGTAGGCCCCACCTGCTAATTAGTTTAATTAGATTAAACTAACTATGTTTAGTTAGCTCAGTCAATGACATGTGGGTCCCACGTGTCTGGTTTGACTGGTCAACCGACCAGTTGACCTGCTGACGTCACTTTAATGTCATGCTTGCATCATCATACACTATTCTGGATAATGTTGGATTAAATGGATTAAATAAATTCAGAAAATAATTAAAACTTTAGAAAATCATATAAAATAATCCGTAACTCCGATGAAAATAATTTATACATGAAACTTGCTCAGAACGACGATACGAGTCTGAATACGCCCTCCGTATTCTTGTCAGATGCCCCTAGCTAGATGAACATGGAAATTTTTGACTGATTTCAATAAATGAATAGTGCTTAACTCTAATAAAATAAATCTGAATAAATTCCTAAATTAACTAAATCATTTAGATAGGCAGTAGAACACCTCGGCATATCGTTCAGACATGTCATGCTTATTGTTTGCATCTCTGCCGTGAATTTACTGTTTCTTCCCCCCTCCTTCTCTCTCGATAGACGCCGAGATCGACGCCGTTGCAGCTGAGTACGGCTACGCTCCAGACGAGCAGCCCGTTGACGACCCCTCCTTCTTGCCAGAGCAACCAGGCAAGCCCCCCCACCCCCCCCCCTTGAGCATCCAGATATCGCCCATTCCATTTCTCCTGCTTGCATTAGATTTTGCTACTTTTAATGTTTGCTCCTATTCTGATGCATAGCCTGCTTTTGTAACATGTTTATTGTTACCTTACCTGCCTACGTTAAACTGCTTAGTATAGGTTGGTAGTGAACCATCAGTGACCCCCCACCACTTTACCATTGGTGCCTCTACTTCATCATCGATGACTCGATCAATGTGATCGTCGACCAGAGACCAACACATCACTTCACCCCCTTAGTTGTACGACTCTGCATAGTTACTATCGAGTGCCGAGGGTGATACCTCGTAACGCACTCCTGATGAATACTCTGCAGTGTAGCTGTTCGGTCGTGGTCATCGAGGGTGATTCCTCCTTCTCCACTTCCGATACGACTTTGTCGTGCAACCCCTCAGTGTGAACCTCGAGGGTGATGCCTCATACGTTCACCCTGATGATTTCATCAAGTGGAATCCACCAAGGGTGATTCCTCGGGGTTTCCCCCTTGATGTTATGACCACACGGTTACTTTGACCTTTGTTACAGGCGGGTCGACCCTGATGGGTACCCGCAGGGGATCTATGATGTCAGGTGTGCCGGAAGGGCACTCGAGTGTGATATTGTGGAGGAGCTTCAAAAACTTTGATTGTCTCCGCGTGTTACTAGATGAGCCTATTGGATTGGGTGTTTGATCTGAGTGGGTCGACGTGCCCTATATGCACTACCACCACGCGAGATAATGGTTTATGGGGCCCTCTACGATGTACGTTTCTCCCGAAAGCTCTTCAGGCGTCACGTTTCACCGTGCGGGCTGATCGCCGGGATTGGGCTGGATACTTCACTGATGAGTTCAGTGTCGTGCCTGCACCCCGGCCAGCCACGCAACGCGCAGGGTGCCCAGGGCGATGGTCCAAGACCTCTGGGTGCATAGGTTAGTCTGGCGTGCTAACCTCTCTGCTGAGCCTAGGTAGGGCGCTGCTTCGTGTTGATCTCCCGAGGCCGGGCATTACCCAGCAAGTGTGTCCAGCCAGAGGTGATCGAGCGTGTTGGGTAACAGTAGTGCACCCCTGCAGGGATGAATAATCTATCGATAGCCGGTCCTACGGTAAAGGACGCTCAGTTTGTGTATCCCGATCTACTACTTGAACTGGATACTTGTTACTTAATTGAAGCTTCGGGATCGCTTTCTCGCAGGGAGTCGAGGAAGGATCTCTAGGCTTGCTTCAACATGTTTGCTTAATAAAATGCTATTCTACTCTCTTCTATTGCTGCAAGATGGTGACTTCGTGAAGATGCTAGTCTTCGATAGGACTAGGCCTTCTCTCTATTCTGGCTTTTCTGCAGCCCCGTCCACATATACAACCTTTCCTCTTTGATAATGTTGCATATGTAGTGTAGATCCTTGCTTGCTGAGTACTTCGGATGAGTACTCACGGTTGCTTTGTTACTTATTTTCCCCATACCCCACTTTGATGATACATCAGACGATGGAGCCCCGGAGCCAGATGCCACCACAAGAGCTTACTACCAGGAGGGTCCAGACGGCACGTACTACTGGATCGAGCCAGCCGACCAAGAGTAGGATCGGAGGCTCCCAGGCAGGAGGCCTACGCCCTTCGATCTAGAGTCGTTGTTTGTGCTAGCCTTCTTAAGGCAAAACTTGTCTAACTATGTCTGTACTCAGATATTATTTGTATGACTGACGTATGTATTCGGATCCTCGTGATCCCTGGTCTGTATTATTGTGGATCTCCGTTTATTTGTGTTAGAGTTGTGTTGTGATATCTTCCCGTGAGTCTCTGTGCTTGATCGTGCATGTTTGCGTGTATGATTAGTGCACGATTGAGTCGGGGGCGTCACAATAGTGTTGCTTGGTTCTCCTACTGGATTGATACCTTGGTTTCATAACTGAGGGAAATACCTATCGTAGTTGTGCTGCATCATCCCTTCCTCTTTGGGGAAATACCGACGTAGTTCAAGCGGCATCAAAAGGAATTTATGGCGCCGTTGCCGGGGAGACATCATCAACATCTATCAGGTTCCTAATCACAAATCTCATCTCCTTGCAATTTACATTATTTGCCATTTGCCTCTCATTTTCATCTCCCCCACTTCACAAAAATTTGTCGTTTTATTCTCCCTATTTTTCATCCGCTTTTTCTCGTCAGATCTGTTTTTGTGTGCAATCTTGTTTGCGTAGTCATGATGACTCAAGAAAACATTAAGTTGTGTGACTTTTCCAATACCAACAACAATGATTTTATTAGCACTCCGATTGCTCCTCCCGCCACTAGTGCGGAATCTTGTGATATTAATGCCGCTTTGTTGAATCTTGTTATGAAAGATCAATTTTCTGGTACTCCTAATGAGGATGTCGCATCCCATCTAAACATATTCGCAGAACTTTGCGATATGCAAAAGAAAAAAGATGTGGACAATGATATTGTGAAGTTGAAATTATTTCCGTTTTCTTTGCGAGATCGTGCAAAATTTTGGTTTTCTTCTTTGCCTCGCAATAGTATCGATTCTTGGGATAAATGCGAAGATGATTTCACTACTAAGTATTTTTCACCTGCGAAAATTATTTCCCTTAGAACTCAAATCACGAATTTCAAGCAACTTGATCATGAACATGTTGTACAATCTTGGGAAAGAATGAAATTGATGCTAAGAAATTGTCCTACTCATCGTTTAAATCTTTGGATGATCATACAAATTTTTTATGCGGGATTGAACTTTGTTTCTAAAATCTTTTAGACTCCATCGCGAGTGGTACTTTTATGGAAATTACTTTGGGTGAAGCTACTAAATTGCTTGATAATATTATGGCAAACTATTCACAATGGCACACCAAAAGAGCACCTACTAGTAAAAAAGTTAATTCGGTTGAAGAAATTAGTACTTTGAGTGAAAAAGTTGATGCTCTTATGAAATTGGTTGCTAATAAAAGTGCTCCTATTGATCTTGATGATGTGCCTTTGTCTACTTTGATTGAGCAAAATAGTGATCCCGTAGATGTGAATTTTGTCTCACGGAACAATTTTAATAACAATGCTTATAGAGGTAATTTTAATCCTAGGCCTTTTCCTAGAAATTCCTCTAATAATTATGGTAATCCTTCTTACAATAATAATAGGAACACCTCTGATCTTGAGAATAATATTAAAGAATTTATCAATGCTCAAATTTTTTCCAATGATACGATAGAAGAAAAGTTGAATAAGATTGATGATATGTCTAGAAGCATTGGTAGAATTTCTCATGATGTAGAAAATCTCAAGTTGAAATTTTTTGTACCCAAGGTTGATGAATCAATTAAAGCTTTATATGTTTCTATGGATGAAAGCAAGAAAAGAACCTCTATGCTTAGAGCTAAACAAGAATTTTTAGAAAGAGCGTTTTCTAGTGATTGCTTTCATAAAAATGATAGAGATCTTAAAGTGATTAGTGTTTCTTCTATTGATTCCTTGTTTAGTAAATTAAAATTGATGATAAAGGGACTAAAGAAGAGTCAACTTTAGTTAGAAGGCGTCCCAATAATTCGAAGGGTGAAAATCTTGATAATTTTTTTGATAAAAGTGGGTTTGGAGAGGTCAAAACTTTAACTAGTGATGTGCCCACTCTTTTGGATTACAAAGACTTTAATTATGATAATTGCTCTTTGATTGATTGTATTTCTTTGTTGCAAACCATGATTAACTCACCCCATGCTTATGAACAAAATAAAGCTTTTACTAAACATATCGTAGATGCCATGATGAAAGCTTTGGAAGAAAAGTTAGAATTAGAGATTTCAATTCCTAGAAAATTACATAATGAATGGGAACCTACCATCAAATTCAAGATTAAAAATTATGAGTGTTTTGCTTTATGTGATTTGGGTGCTAGTTTTTCCACAATTCTGAAATCTTTATGTGATGTGCTTGGTCTTATAGATATTGAAGAATGTTCTCTTAATTTGCACTTGGCGGATTCTACTATTAAAAAGCCTTTGGGAAGAATTAATGATGTTCTTATTCTTGCAAATAGTAATTTTGTGCCCATAGATTTTATTGTTCTTGATATTGATTGCAATCCGTCTTGTCCAATTATACTTGGTAGACCGTTTTTGCGTACTATTGGTGTCGTGATTGATATGAAAGAAGGCAATATTAAATTCCAATTTTCACTAAGAAAGGGTATGGAACACTTCCCTAGAACAAGAATTAAGCCACCATATGAATCAACCATGAGGGCATCCTATGGATCTAGAACTAAAGATGACAATACTTGAATCTATGCATTATGTCTAGCTAGGGGCATGAAACGATAGCGCTTGTTGGGAGGCAACCCAATGAATAAAATTTATTTTTGCCTTTTTCTTTCTGTTCTTGAGTGTTTGCACAATTATGACTCTGTTATGATTGTGTTTTTTATGTTTTACTTAGTGTTTGTGCCAAGTAAAGCCTTTGGGATAGCTTTGGTGATAGTTGATTTGATCCTGTTGAAAAACAGAAACTTTTGCGTCCAGTAATATAATTGTCTAAATTCATAGAAGCGATGAAAAATTCTGAATTTTTACACAAGATTGATATACAAATTGCCTCTGTTTTCCTAATTTTTCAGAATTTTTGGAGTTACAGAAGTATGAGAACAATTCGCATCTTTACAAACTGTTCTGTTTTTGACAGATTCTATTTTCTTTGCATTGTGTGTTTATTTTGATGATTCTATGGATTGTATCGGGGGGTATAAGCCATGGAAAAGTTAGAATAAAGTAGATATAATGCAATAAAAAAATTGAATGGGTTTTCTATAGTACTTAAAGTAAAGATTGGTTTTCTTATACTAACGGATCTCACGAAGGTTTTGTTAAGTTTTGTGTGATTGAAGTTTTCAAGTTTTGGGTGAGATCACGATGGATGAAGGAATAAGGAGTAAGAAAAGCCTAAGCTTGGGGGTGCCACATGGCACCCTGTTAATATTCAAGGAGAACCAAGCAACTAAGCTTGGGGATGCCCCGGAAGGCATCCCCCTCTTTCTTCTAACAACCATCGGTATTTTACTTGGAGCTATATTTTTATTCATCACATATCATGAGTTTTGCTTGGAGAGTCTTGTATTATATGAGTCTTTGATTGTTTTGCTTTTTAGTTTGTCACAAGTATCCTTGCTGGACACACCTATTTGAGAGAGCCAAATTATGCTATGATTTGTTAGAATTGCTCTTTATGCTTCACTTCAACTTTTTGAGCTATGGAATTACTCTAGTGCTTCACTTATATCTTTTTGAGCATGGTGTGCTTTAATATTTTTGAAGAAATGCTCTCATGCTTCACTTAGATTTGTTTGAGAGTTAGTAAATTTTTGAAGAAATTCTCTCATGCTTCACTTATATTATTTTGAGAGACAGAAAAATTTTATGCTCATGTTCTTCACTTAGATTTGTTTGAGCTTGTCAAAAGCAAATGCAACATATGAAACTAGTCCCAAAGTGATAGATATTCAAGAGGGATATAATAAAAACTTTCATCAAGATCATTGGATAAAAAAAACTTGATTCTTTGTAATAGTTTTGAGATATGATGATAGTGATATGTGAGTCATGTTGGTGAGTAATTATGCTTTAGTAAGAATATTGGTGTTAAGGTTTGTGATTCCCTATGCAAGCACGAAAGTCAATAGTTATGCAATGAAATTACATCCTACTTGTGGTCCATTATTCAGTGTTAGTTATGCTTAATGCTAGCTTATGTGATTTTTCGTTTCTTGGTTGGTTGCTTCTCAATCTTTTTGCTAGCCTCCACTTGTACTAAGTAGAAATAGTACTTGTGCATCCAAAATTGTTAAACCCAGTTTTGCCATATGAGTCCACCATACCGACCTATATGTGGTATTCCCGTGCCGTTCTAAGCAAATTTGTATGTGCCGACTCTAATTTTCAAAATAAATTTCCTTTTTGTGTGCCCGTACCGCTCATGAAGCGGCAGGGGGTGGCCAATATTTTCCATGCTAGATGTGTTATTCTCAAGATGAGTGTTTATTCACTTGTCATTGCACGAGAGTGCGGCGGTAATAAGGATGCCCAGTCCCGAAATGAAAAAGAAATTTACTTTATGTTGTCAAATAATAAATTCCTTGGAAAGTGTTGGTATGGAGGGCACCCGTGGATACGGCTAGCCATGGATTGTGAAAGAATGGTGGAAAAAGGAATAAACTTTATTTTCTGTTTGGGAACCGCCTATGATATATCTAGCATGGAAAGTGTTGGGAATTACTCAGTCGTTTTCGTTAACGGGAAAAGTATGCCTCTCAAAATCTTTTATCTCTCAGTTTAAGCTTTGAGCTCTGGCACCTCTACAAATCGCTACTTCCCTCTGTGAAGGGCCTATCTATTTACTTTATGCAATTTTTATTTTTATTTGAGTCTCCATCTTCTCTTATAAAGCACCAACAAAGGGGCACTATGATCATACTTGAGCATTGGGTATAGCTAATATGAGAGTGTGTTTCATGAATGGATCAATGATTGAGCATGATGGGCTAGGGATAACTTACTTTAGTGTTGATATTTTGAAATACATGGTTGCTTGTTGATATGCTTGAGTATTGAAATCTTCATGTCAAAACTAGACTATTGCTTTGAACCATATAAAAGTCCATATGTCCATGCTACAAAAGAAAAGAATATGTGATGAACATGTTAGGCAGCATTCCACATCAAAATTTCTGTTTTTATCATTTACCTACTCGAGGGCGAGTAGGAATTAAGCTTGAGGATGCTGATACGTCTCCAACGTATCTATAATTTTTGCTTGTTCCATGCTGTTATATTATCATTCTTGGATGTTTTACAATCATTTTATAGCAACTTTATATCATTTTTTGGGACTAACCTATTGACATAGTGCCCAGTGCCAGTTGCTGCTTTTTGCTTGTTTTTTACTTCGCAGAATATCAGTACCAAACAGAGTCCAAACATAGCAAAACTTTTTGGAGAATTTTTATGGACCAGAAGGAACAACTTGGGCCAAAGAAGTACCAGAGGGGTGCCCCGAGGGGGGCACAACCCACCTGGGCGCCTGGGGGCCCAGGCGTGCCCTGGTGGGTTGTGCCCACCTCAGTGGCCTCACGCACTGCCTCTTCACCCTATAAATACCCAAATATTCCAAAAACCCTAGGGCAGTTGACGAAACACAATTCCAGCTACCCGCAAGTTCCAAAACCACGAGATCCAATCTAGACACCATCATGGAGGGGTTCATCATCCTCATTGGTGCCTCTCCGATGATGTGTGAGTAGTTCATTGTCGACCTACGGGTCCGTAGGCAGTAGCTAGATGGCTTCTTCTCTCTTTTTGATTCTCAATACAATGGTCTCTTGGAGATCTATTTGATGTAACTCTTTTTTGTGGTGTGTTTGTTGGGATCCGATGAACTTTGAGTTTATGATCAGATCTATATCCATGAAAGTTATTTGAGTTATTTGACCTATTTTATGCATGATTACTTATATCCTCGTATATCTTCTTCGAATCTTTGGTTTAGTTAGGCCAACTAGATCGATTTTTCTTGCCATGGGAAGAGGTGCTTTGTGATGGGTTCGATCGTGTAGTGTTCTTTCCCAGTGACAGAAGGGGCAGCAAGACACGCATGTATCGTTGCTATTAAGGATAACAAGATGGGAGCTATTCCTACATGAATAGATCTCGTCTACATCATGTCATCGTTCTTATTGCATTACTCCGTTTCTCCATGAACTTAATACACTAGATGCATGCTGGATAGCGGTCGATGTGTGAAGTAATATTAGTAGATGCAGGCAGGAGTCGGTCTACTAATCTTGGACTTGATGCCTATATAATGATCATTGCCTGGATATCGTCATAATTATTTAATGTTCTATCAATTGCCCAACAGTAATTTGTTATCCACCGTATGCTATTTTCTCGCGAGAAGCCACTAGTGAAATCTACGGCCCCCGGGTCTATTCTTTATCATATTTGCTTCGAGATCTATTTTTATTCGCTTTTATTTTCAAATCTACTATACCAAAAACCCAAAAATACCTCGCTGCACTTTTTTGCTATTTATTTTATTTCACGTTTTATCAAGAGTTATTTATCCAATCTATACAATTTTTATCCCGTCAACTTGACAATTTCTGGCACCGTTACCCATAGAGGGATTGACAACCCCTCCTAATCGTCGGGTTGCAAGTATTTGTTATTTGTGTGCAGGTACCGTTTACATAGTGTTGCTTGGTTCTCCTACTAGATTGATACCTTGGTTTCATAACTGAGGGAAATACCTACCGTAGTTGTGCTGCATCATCCCTTCCTCTTTGGGGAAATACCGACGTAGTTCAAGCGACATCAATACATCAGCTGTGTTTCGGATAAGAAAAACACAAAGTTTGAGTTCCCTGCTGATTTAAAAAAACATAAGGATAAATACAAAACATACAGATTCTTAGTTAGATGAACTTACTACGAGGTGGAAAACACAGCAACAAACATCCTTCTTGCCATGACCCATTTTGAATGCTAGCTTTAGTTGATCAACAACAAACTGGCATATGTTGGTTTCAGTTATTCCATTTACATCCATGACCACAGGAAAGCTTTTTGGTGAAATGCTTAAACTTGTAGATGGAGCAAGGAAGGAGAAAAAACAAGAGACAACCAGGCGTGGAGGAAATCATCATCATGAGCTCCTTTCATGTCTTTGATCATCTTGCACCATGTTGTGAGAGTTGGTGAATTCTTTGAGGTGATATTGTAAATGTTGTACATTGCCTTTGTGATCTTAGGGCGGTTTTCATAGCTCACCTTCCTCCCCCTATTTGGCAAACCCCATATCCTCCGAACACTCGCGGCATCTACTGGAATCTTTCCCCTATTTGGAATAACTATCTGTGACATCTCTGGATCATAATGCTTCATTATTGTCGGCATTCTGGGAACCAGGGTACCCAGACTTGCCTGCCTGCAGCCCATGGCGTGGCTTCATCGACGGCCTGGTACGGCCCATCTACAAGACTACCAAGACAAGACCCTCACGAGAGGCCAAGCCTCGCGTGGCAGACGACGCCAAGACCTCCCGAGGGAGTGGCCTCCCCAGGCAGCCTCCTGAGGAGCAGAGATTCCTATGCAGGTGCCCAAACCTCATGAGGTTGCGGTGACGTAAGCCATGACGACCAAGGCCAGGCGGGCGCCAGCGGGCACAGAGGAGACAGTTTCCTCTTTGGTGCTAAGGAGGCAAGCACATGTGTGGGTTCCCGAGGACTCAAGCAAAGGTTTCCATTCCTGTGCAATGAGACCAAGACCACCAGGACGGCAGGACGGATGTCATCACCGAGCCCACCGCAGCGTCACGCCAGAAGCTTTGCAGGCGAAGACCACCTTTCGTCAGGATAAGATGTACTACTCCCCTTTCAAATTGGCCGTTGTGGAATCCCTTCCCGCCTACGTTTCAGGAAGAGGACCAAGGCCACTATAAATAGAGGCTAGCCACCACCGTAGAGGAGGACGAATCCCCCGGGATCGGATCCTTCCCACCCTCACCAGAGCAGACCTCGTGAAGTTGTTCATCCCTTGTACTTGTTCATCCTCAGCCCCTCGTGAGGAAAATCCACCACAAAGCAGGAGTAGGGTCTTACACCGCAAGGTGGCCCGAACCTGGGTAAACTGCCGTGTTCATCTTCTTCCTTGTTCCTCGAGCTAGGCCATAGGGCGACGAGCAGGTTGGCTAGATAGGTTGAGTTCTTCGCACACGCCCCAGAGTTTGAACCTTTCTTGGGTCTGCGGAGCCCTAAATCCGACATTTGGCGCGCCAGGTAGGGGCGTGTCGAAGCCTCTCTTCCACCATTCGCTCCACCGTCGTTCCATCGTTCCTATGGCCGACGCTCGCTGTGTCCGTGCCGAGCGCCGGGCCGCTCGTGTCGCCCGGACGGCTCCCGCGGGCAACAGCGCTCCTCGCCGCTCTGCCTCCCCGATGGCTAACGCCGCCACCGACCCTGCTGCTCGCGAACAGCAGGACTCGTCGCTACCACCGTCCATGCGGTGCGACGGCCGCACCCCGACCCCATCACCAACTCCGGCCGCGGCATCGTCTTCTCACATTCGTCGCGGGCCGGCGAACGCGCAGGCTGCGCTGCTCATGGCGCGTGAGCTTCTGCGCTATTGTTCGGCCAACGACCTCTATGACGACTGGCTCGCCCGCATCGCCGAGCTCGTCAACACTGCCGGTGAGGCCCCTGCACCGTCCCGTTCGCCTCGTCCTCTGCCGTCCCTGGTGGACGACGTGGCTCACGGCGCACCTCCCCCTCCTCCTCTACATGGCGCGGACCCTGAGCCCAGGCGTGAGGCACCTAGCGCGACCCGCCGCGCAGAGCGCCAGCGCGCGATGAAGAAAACTGCCAGGTGGAGCAGCGGCCCCAAGGAGAGGCGCGCGCGCTCCTAGCGCCACCGCATAAAGACCGTGCACCACCAGAGGCGGTGGCACGCGGGCACCAAGACCAAGCTCCTCCCATGCGACCGGCCCCTGTGAGTGCGGCAGGCTGCCGTGCTTTCACCCCGGAGCTGCGCCGTGTCGTCTGGCCCGGCAAGTTCAAGCTGGATCTGCATCCATGCTATGACGGCACCCCCGACCCAGCTGAGTTCCTCCAGCTCTACGAGCTGAGCATCAAGGCGGCAAACGGCAATGAGAAGGTCATGGCGAACTGGTTCCCCATGGCCCTCAAGGAAGGCGCGCGCTCTTGGCTCCTGAACCTCCCGGTGGGCTCGATCTCCTCCTGGGATGAGCTCCGCGAGCGCTTCATCGCCAACTTCCAGGGCACTCGCGACCGTGCTCCTACAGCAGGCAACCTGCGGTGCATAAAGCAGCAGCTGGGCGAGATCTTGCACAAGTACATACAGCGCTTCACAAACGTTCGCCTCAAGATCCCGAAGGTGCCGGACGAGGCCATCATTTCGGCGTTCTCCGATGGCATCCGGGATGTCAAGATGAAGGAGGAGCTCGCCATACACGAGGACTCATGCTCGGCTCTGGAGATGTTCAACATGGCCACCAGGTGCGCGAGGGCAGAGGAAGGTCACCTCTCCCTGCTGGAGCTTCCGGAGGTCGATCCTGAAGACAAGAAGGGCAAGGCTAAGGAGGTAAAGCGCAAGGGCCCCGCTGTGCTCGCGGCTGAACCTAAGATGAAGTGCGGCTGCGACCACGCCGAATCCTCTAGGGGCAGCCGCCCGTTTTGCGTCTTCCACAACATCCACAGCCACAACACCAATGACTGCCAGGAGCTCAGGGCATCCGCGACGGGCGCCTTGGCCGCCATCCCGAGCGCAACGACCGTGGCTACGGCCACGGAGGAGGCCACAGTGGAGGCCGCTGGGACAACCGTGACCCCCGCCAGGACTGGCGCGATCAGCCTCGTGAGGACCGCTGGCAGGGTCAGCCTCGCGACAGCCCCTGGCGTGACCAGCCCCGCGAGGACCGTCCTCAGGGCAATGCTGGCCTTCCTCCGCTGCCGCCGCCTCCAAGGAGAAACGATGACAACCGCCAAGATGATGGGGCTGGGGGCTTCCAGGAGCCATGCGCGATCGCTTGCATCCTGGGTGGTGCTCAGGCCCCCGCCTCTCATCGCATCTTCAAGCAGTTCACTCGCGAGGTGAACGCGACCCTTCCCAAGCTTGAGGCGTCGCGTCCCCTCAGGTGGTCCAAGTATGCCATCACCTTCGAGTGTACGGACCAGCTCAAGTGCTCAGCCGTCGCTGGTGCGCTCCCGATGCTCTGCGCACCGACCATCAGCAACGTCCTCGTCACCAAAACCCTCATAAATGGTGGCGCGGGGCTCAATGTTCTTTCTGTCGAGACATTCAAGACACTCCAAGTGCCCTACGATCAGCTTCTGCCCACCAAGCCCTTCTCAGGGGTGACCGATGGCTGCATCGTCCCCATAGGGCAGATTCGCCTCCCTGTCACCTTCGGCAAGCGTGACAACTACCACACCGAGCTCATCAACTTCGACGTCGCCCACATTCACCTCCCGTACAATGCCATCCTCGGGTATCTGGCCCTCGCCAAGTTCATGGCGGCAACTCACCACGGCTACAACGTCCTCAAGATGCCAGGAAGTGGTGGTGTCATCACAGTCGCTTGCGACGAAAAGGATGCGGTGTGCTCCCTCGAGCGCGCCTACCAAGCTGCGGCGGTCGAGAACTCAGATAGCGAGGGTGCCATCCTGCCTCCTGAGGCCATCCCCAAGAATAAGAAGAAGCTCCTCCCAAAGGGCCATCAGGAGGCTGGGGCGCCCGACGGTCGTGCCTCAGGCCCCGCGCCCACTGCTGGGGCGCCTTTCCCTCTCGCATAGGAAGGCGCACCCGGCGCCCCTCTCAGGATGGGCTCAGGGGCTCTTGTCTGGAGGGCCTCTGACCTGACCAGCGTCGCGAGGGAGGTGTTCGGGCACCACGTGGGGGCGTGCTTTGACGCACGCTCCGGTGAGCAAGGCGCCAGGCGCGAGACGCCAGGCGCTCATGAGTTCATCACCAAGGCAATCGAGGAGCTTTAGGAGGCGTGAGCCATGCGTGGCGAGCGTCGCCCCGCGTCATCCAGTGCGACTGCCGCCCCTGACATGGGTGGCGAACTGCGCGTCTGCGTCAACATCCCAGGCCTCAACAGGGTTGCTTCGCAGGACCTCTTCTGGCCGTCCCGCGTCGGCCGGAGCAGGGGCTACCCCTGCAGCTACGTCCGCATGTTGTTCGGCCTGCTGAACGTGGCTGCCTCGTACCAGCGCCTCATGCAGGGAACCTTGGCGGCTCACGAGGCCAGGCGCCAGGCGGTCCTGATCGAGGAGGTGACGGACCCTCGTGAGCCCCTCAGACCTCCGGAGCCTCCCGGGACTCAAGAGTCGGTCGGCTCGTGAGGAGCGATCTCTACAGTACGCATCTTCAGCTACTCCAATGCTTCTACAACGATGGTGCCAGGTGACTTTTTGGTTTGTTCAACCGAGGGCGCCCCTCGGGCTGCATTATCCTCAGGCTACTAGGGTCTGACCCCGCAGCTGTATCGTTTTGCGCATGTATCAGAACTGGCTTTGCCTTCATGAGTTTCCTAAGTATCTCAACTGCCTGTCCGGTGCTTCGTCACTATGATGTCGCTGCGCCCTCGCGAACCCGCCCGCGATCGCCTCATGATTAAGGACTGGCACGGCGCCTATGCTCGGGTTCGTCCCTGTAGCGTCAACAAACCCAAGCGACCGAGCTCTGTCCCGCGGGCCAGCTCCCGTGCGCGTCACCTCCCGTGGTCCTTGGTGCCTTGTTCTCGCATGAGCTAATCGCGTGTGGGCAAGTGCGGGCGCATGGCCCGGTTCGTACAACCGCAGTTCGGTGCTTCGCCGCAGCGGGAGCCGTGCGCCGGCTGTTTTTCCATGGGATCATTGCATGAGAAGACTTGGCACGGCGTCTGTGCTCGGGTCCGTCCCTGCAGCGTCGATAAAACCAATGACTGAGCTCTGTCTGGCGGGCCGGCCCCGTTCATGTCACCTCCTAGGGTCATTGGTGTCCGGCCTTCTCATGTAATAACCTCTGAAGGGGCATTCGGCGCAGGACCCCCCATCACCCCGCAGGTTTCTTACGCGCGCCCGTGCCACAAAAATTAGGCGCAACCCACCTTGAGGTAGGGTCTCGTGAGTCCCGCGCTGTCTCACGAGTGCCCAGATACACCTCCTCCAGTTCTGCCGTGCTAGCCACGCGTACGAACGGGGCTATACACGCCCTAGAGTCTCCCCCAGCGGGAACTCCCACCCACGTACCAGTGGAAGCCCCATGCTCCGCGCTGGCGGACGACACTGTCGAGGAGCGACTATGCTCACACACCAGTGGAAGCCCCATGCTCCGCGCTGGCGGACGACACGGTCGAGGAGTGGCTATGCCCACGATAAAGTGGAAGCACCATGCTTCGCGCTGGTGAATAAACAACTGAGGGTGCCCTCGCGGCCGCACCAACCTCAGGATAGCCTCTCGGCTCTATGACCAGCAACACCGCACAGCTTCCCCCTCGGGAGGATCGCGTGAGGGGGCTGGACACGGGGGCTATGCTCAGGCCCCGCCTGGCACACGCTACCCTACCAGGTTCGAGTACCTGGTCTTCTTGTGTTCCCCCCTAGGCAAAAGCTGGCGAGGAAAGGTATGGAGGACTCCGGATTGACTCAGACGCTGCTCACATTTCCTTCATGAGGGCTGTTCGTACGTCAAGGGTGACCCTTGAGCATCGCGACTCAGGGGCCTCACTAGCCACATAGCCCCTCGCCCCTTGGTCTCGTCCTGTTGATCCGAACGCCCCAACGGCGGTCGAGGTATGCACGGGGCTGGGCCCTGCCGACGCAGAACACTGAGGCAAACATGAAGGGAACCGAGCACTAAAAGGAAATCGCGGAGTTCTAGCAAGTTATTACAAAACATAATGTTCCATAAGTCCAAACAGAAGTTCTCACGCCTCCGCAAGGCACGATGAATGTTGCAGGGTCAAGCTAGGAAGAAGCGCCACCGTCGCCTTGGTCGCCGCTGCCGCTTGCCTTGGGAAGCCCGTCATTGATGATGCTGCCACCATCTTTGCCGCCGGCCTCTGCCGCCGCGGCCGCGGGGTCGGGGACGCAGTGGAACTTCCCCAGCAAGGCATCCACTTGCCCCTTCATGGCCTCCGCGGCAACGATGCGGGACTCAGGAGCCACTGGTTCGGTCAGCGTGTCGAGGTCGAAGCTTGGGTCCCGAAGGTGGAGGTGGCTGAAGACGCGCGTTGCGGGCGAGGTGAAGAGCGCGCGGCACTCCCCTTCCACCCAAGAGTCCACCCCAGTGGCGACGCCCTCAAGCGCCTTAGCAAGCTCGGGAAGAAGCCTAGCAAGGCCATCCTCCGGAGTCACCAGCGGCTCTTCATACCCTCCCCCGTAGATGGAGCGCAGCGCCTCGCGAGACCTGAGCTCGAGGGAGAGGAAGGCCTCGCGTTCCACGGTCGCCGCTTTATCGGTGACCACAAGGGCCTTCTCCCTGGTCTCCAACTGGGCCATCACCTTGGAAACATGCTGGGCGTGGGACGCCTGGGCTCTGTCCACCTCCTCCTTCAGCTTGCCCAGGCGGTCCCGCTCCACGTCTTGGTCCTTGGTCGCCTAGGCCAGCTTGGCGTCATGATCGGCGAGTGCCGCCTTGTGGGCCTTGAGGTCCTCCTCTTGCTGTCGAAGCTGCTGGGTGTGGGCAGCCTGCTCCTCGCGAAGGGCCTTCATCCCGGCTTCCGCCTTGCCGCAGCGCTCCTTGGCGGACGCCGCGTCGGCTAGCACTGCGTCGCGAGCCCCCATGGCTTTGTCGGCCTCCCTCTTGCTCTCCGCTGTGGAGGCCTCAGCCCGGCCCCAGGCCGCCCTGGTGGACGTATTGGCCTGGAGCCACCCCGAGATCAGCCCCATGCGTTCCCTCACCAGGCACCTGTCGGCGTCTTGGAGGTCGGGCCGGAGCTGATCAAGCGCGGCGTAAGCCTCATCCAGGGCCCCGGGCCTGACGGGGGGGGGAGGCGCAGTCCGCCAGCACAAGGGCTTGGGGAGGAGACGACGCCAGTGCTTGGGCTGACGTCATCGCCAGGGAGGCAGCCGCAGGAGCAACTTGGGGCACTGGAGCCTCCGAACCCCCCACGGGCGCAACGGAGATGGGCGGCTCCAGAGCCTGCAGGCCCGCGGAAGCAGACCCCTCTTGAGGCTCCACCATCATGCCTTTGGGGGCCCGCTCCGTCACGAGGGACTGCGGGGCGACCTCTTCTGCCTGCGTCAGAGCCACCGCGGCTTTGGCGAGCAGTGGCGCTTCAGGGGTCCCGGCTTCCTCCTTCCTCTTCTTCGCCATGATGCCCATCCTAGTCACCAGGAGGGGAGCACTGTGGGCACGACATCAAGGGCGACAAACAAAAACAAGGTAAGGTACTTACTCATCAGGGGCAATATACGCCCTCTTCCTAGCCGGAGCTAGGGCACCTCCGATCTTCCTGGGTGCGGCCTTTGCCGCGTCTTGGGGGGTGGCGGGGCGCGCATCGGCTGGCTTCGGTGCGACGACGACGGACGAGGCGGAGGCGTCGCCTCGAGGAGGGGCGCCGCCCCGCTCTTCTTCGGCGTTGCATGCCCGGCCTGCCGAGGGCCCGAGGGGTGGCCCCCAACCTCGTGAGGACCCCAGTGGAGGCCGGGGGATCATCGATGTCGTCGTCGGAGAAGCCTCAGAGGAGTTCGCCTCGTGACGGGGTGAGATCTCCGCTATGTCATCCTCGGTCACCTCCGAGTCCTCCTTGCCTTCTTCGTCGACGCTGTCGCCGGAGGACACCGGCACCGGGGCGTTGGGGAGCTTGGGCGGCACGAGCCCCAGCTCATTGAAGACAGGCATGGCGGCGACCAGCGCCTCCCTGTCAGCACGGCAGTACAACGGAGCATAGGCCTCCGGAAGGTTGCCCGGCTCACCCTCGAGCAGGGTGTTCATGGCCTTGTCCAGCTCCTCGCCCATCAAGCCCTCCGAGCACAGCCTGATGTCATCCTCTATGCCCTGGAACTCCCACACGGGGCACGTGTGCGCCTGGAGCGGGGCCAGATGCTGCGTCAGGAACTCCTTGACAAGCATGCCCCCCATCAGCGCCCTGGCGTCCAAATCTGCGGTCATCCTCCTCAGGACATGTGCCGCCCGGGGATCGAAGAACTTCTCGTGACCCCACCTATCGAGCTTCTCTAGCAGCTGGGTCGGCAGTTCCAGTCGTGCGTTGAGGCCCTTGGCGTCCATGAAGACCCAACGACGCCGGAAGTTGTCCACCTTCTTTCCGGCCCTCATGAGCAGGTTGTTCTTGTGGACCGCGACAAAGGACACACAGCCGGAGCGCTGGGCCGGATCGTGCAGCCGCAGGTAGAAGAAGTGCTGGAGGAGCGGTACGGAGGGCTTGACGCCCATGAATGCCTCACAGTAGAAGGCAAAGATGGACAGGAGAAGGATGGAGTTGGGTTGAAGATGCAGGGCCTGAACCTGGTAGTGGTTGAGAACGGCGGTGAAGAACTCGAAGAAAGGCGGGACGAGCCCCGCAAAGACGCTGTGGAGGAAGAAGGGGTAGAACGTCTCCGCCAAGGTCCTTGGCTCGGCGGAGCCGGCCAGGAGCATGGTCCCTTTCCACTCGTTGCGATCACTCGCCGTCAACGGGAGCGCGGCGGTGAGGTGCCTCTCCTCGGTGATGGAGGATGTGCCGAGGGCAGGCGCAGGAGAGGGGGAAGGACTTGCGGCCTGGGCGGCCGGCTTCGCCTTCCCAGACACCGTTCGTGAGATCTTGAAGGAAGGGGGAGGAGCGCGGCCGGAACTGGAGATATTCTTGGCTGGGAGAAAGGGGATCTGGAGCAAGCCGAAGGGAGAGCAATGATGGCTCGGTAGCAGGCACCAGCCTTTTGTCAGCCCAGGCAGTTGTCAAGTCGAGCAGTTGCCGAGGCAGCGTGGGGAAGTGGAGACGCCCACGTCCCATCAAGTGCCATGCGTCAGCCTGGTCTGCAGGCGATTGGGGCCCGCGGCACTTCGCCCTTGCCCTTTGGCTTCGCCTCGAAGCCAAGTCCGAGCGCGCCTTGGGCCCGGGGGCTACTGTCGGCGTTCTGGGAACCAGGGTACCCAGACTTGCCTGCCTGCGGTCCATGGCATGGCTTCATCGACGGCCTGGTACGACCCATCTATAAGACTACCAAGACAAGACCCTCGCGAGGGGCCAAGCCTCGCGAGGTAGACGACGCCAAGACCTCCCGAGGGAGCGGCCTCCCCAGGCTGCCTCCTGAGGAGTGGAGATTCCTATGCAGGTGCCCAAACCTCATGAGGTTGTGGTGACGCAAGCCATGACTACCAAGGCCAGGTGGGCGCCAGCGGGCGCAGAGGAGACAGTTTCCTCTTTGGTGCTAAGGAGGCAAGCGCAGGCGTGGGTTCCCAAGGACTCAGGCAAAGGTTTCCATTCCTGTGCAACGAGACCAAGACCACCAGGACGGCAGGACGGATGTCATCACCGAGCCCACCACAACGTCATGCCAGAAGCTTTGCAGGCGAAGACCACCTTCGTCAGGATAAGATGTACTACTTGTCCCCTTTCAAATTGGCCGTTGTGGAATCCCTTCCTGCCTACGTTTTGGGAAGAGGACCAAGGCCACCATAGATAGAGGCTAGCCACCACCGTAGAGGAGGACGAACCCTCCGGGATCGGATCCTTTCCAGCCTCACCAGAGCAGACCTCGCGAGGTTGTTCATCCCTTGTACTTGTTCATACTCAGCCCCTCATGAGGCAAATCCACCACAAAGCAGGAGTAGGGTCTTACACCGCAAGGTGGCCCGAACCTGGGTAAACTGCCGTGTTCATCTTCTTCCTTGTTCCTCGAGCTAGGCTATAGGGCGACGAGCTGGTTGGCTAGATAGGTTGAGTTCTTCGCACACGCCCCAGAGTTTGAACCTTTCTTGGGTCTGCGGAGCCCTGAATCCGACAATTATCCATTGGCTAAGATCACCAGGCATGCTGTTCGCTGCAAGGTCCAACAGGCCGCCAAACTCTTTTCCAATAATAACACCTTTTTGACTAGAAACTTGTTCAATTTAAACAGCCTTGCAAGCGATGCCCTGTTCCTACGGCCCTATGGGAAAACAGTTTGCAAAAAAGAAGAATTAAAACATGAATGGTATTTGACAGGTAATTTAGACACCACTGCTAGGCAATTCTTTCAACAAGGTGAATCAATTATACCTCATTTCCTCCGATCTTCTGGCGCTTTGGATTTGGGGGTTGATCCACACCACCACTTTTGTCGCTCACATTTTTAGCGTCTCCAGGAAGACTCTCATTGCTCACAATATCATTGGGGCGCTTCCCTCGAGAGATAATTGCCTTACTCCTCTGGCGCTTGTACCCAACTAACGGTTCGCTGCTTTGTGGCTGAATGAAGAGAACACATGAATCACAATCACAAAAGCATGAATCAAAAAAAAGAAAACAAGAACGAAAGAGGAAAAATAGTAGCATGTTCAAAAATGATTAAAAAAATTATGCACACCTCTGTCCTATGTGCTTCAGTGGCATGAGATGGACCATCATCAGGATTGAATGCAGGAGGGCATCCTGAAGCCCCTTTCTGCTTGTCCCAGCCATGTTTTCATGCTGCGTATAAAAAGAAAGAACATCATCATGCATGAAAAAATGCCTAAATTGTAACTGCATATTTCAGTCCTTCAGCCTAATCATGTAAAAGAATCTCACACATCATATGACTGAGGAAAAAATAAAAGCCAAGCCAATATCAGGCAACTGACTATCGAAGAATGTTGGAATACAAGGTATCAGGCAAACTCACGCACCATATTAGGCAAAATACATAACAAACCGAGGCAAACCAGGAGGCATAACAGGCAACTAAACTGTCAAAAGTGAAATGCATAAAAACTGAAACTGAATTTATCTCTGTTGCTATATGAAGTAGGACTAAAGTGTACAAAAAATCTGAAGCGTATCAGGCAAACTATTTCACATCAGACAACTCACACTATTGTCCATTAAAAATCACATCAGGAAATTAGTTCCCTCTATTTTCCATCAGGCAATTACTTCTCTAGAATTACATTGTTCACACATATCATCCGAATCTAAAACCACTTCATGCAATTCAGAAAAAACAGTACTAACTGCAACAAATTGTTCAAAAACAGTGCTAACTGCAAACAAATTGTACTACAACGTTTGTGTGTGGCAACTTCTGACAACATACTGTTGGGAAACGTTGCATGGAAAACAAAAAAAATTCTACGCACACGCAATGATCTATCCATGGAGATGCATAGCAACGAGGGGGAGAGTGTGTCTACGTACCCTCGTAGACTGTAAGCGGAAGCGTTTCACAATGCGGTTGATGTAGTCGAACTTCTTCGCGCTTCAACCGATCAAGTACCGGACGCACGGCACCTCCGCGTTCTGCACACGTTCAGCTCGGTGACGTCCTCGACTTCTTGATCCAGCAAGATGGCGAGGTAGTCAATGAGTTCCGGCAGCACGACGGCGTGGTGACGGTGATGGTGATGCTATCTCCGCAGGGCTTCGCCCAAGCACTACGAAAATATGACCGAGGGACGGAACTGTGGAGGGGAGCGCTACACACGGCTAAGACAATGTTGTGTCCCTTTGGGGCACCCCCTCTCCTCTATTTATATATGTGTAGGGGCTTGGAGTAGAAGGAATAGTGCCACATGAACAGTAACCATGAATAGTACACACGTGGACTTGGACTCCAAAGTCCAATCCTATTCCTACTAGGACTCTCCCTTTTTCCTTCCCTAGCTGCGTGGGCTTTTGAGGACTTGGTGCGCCTGGCCCAATAAGGCCAGGGCGCCTCCCCTTAGCCCATGCCAGCCCTTGGGACATGATGGACCCACTTGTGGACTTCCAGACCCCTCCGAAATCCTCCGGAACCTTCTGGAAGCTTCTCGGTACAATACCGAAAAAAATTGCACCTTTTTCCGGAACCCAAAATATGACTTCCCATATATAAATCTTTACCTCTCGACCATTCCAAGACTCCTCGTGACGTCTGGGATCTCATCCGGGACTCCGAACAACATTCGGTTACCAATTCACATAACTCATATAACACTATATCGTCAACGAACGTTAAGCGTGCGGACCCGACGGGTTCGAGAACTATGTAGACATGACCGAGACACCTCTCCGGTCAATAACCAATAGCGGAACCTGGATGCCCATATTGGCTCCTACATATTCTACGAAGATCTTTATCGGTCGAACCGTTATGACAACATACGTAATTCCCTTTGTCCATCGGTATGTTACTTGCCCGAGATTTGAGTGTCGGTATCTTCATACCTAGTTCAATCTTGTTACCGGCAGGTCTCTTTACTCGTTCCGTAATACATCACCTCGTGACTAACTCCTTAGTCGTTTGCTTGCAAGCTTATGATGTGTATTACCGAGAGGGCCCAGAGATACCTCTCCGATACTCGGAGTGACAAATCCTAATCTCGATCTATGCCAACTCAACAAACACCTTCGGAGATACCTGTAGAGCATCTTTATAATCACCCAATTACGTTGTGACGTTTGATAGCACACAAGGCATTCCTCCGGTATCTGGGAGTTGCATAATCTCATAGTCGAAGAAATATGTATTTGACATGAAGAAAGCAATAGCAATAAAACTGAACGATCATTATGCTAAGCTAACGGATGGGTCTTGTCTATCACATCATTCTCCTAATGATGTGATCCCGTTATCAAATGACAACTCATGTCCATGGTTAGAAAACCTTAACCATCTTTGATCAATGAGCTAGTCAAGTAAAGGCTCACTAGGGACACGGTGTTTGTTTATGTATTCACACATGTATTTAGGTTTCCGATCAATACAATTCTAGCATGAATAATAAACTTTTATCATGAATAAGGAAATATAAAATAACAACTTTATTATTGCCTCTAGGGCATATTTCCTTCAGTCTCCCACTTGCACTAGAGTCAATAATCTAGTTCACATCACCATGTGATTAACACCCATAGTTCACATCACCATGTGACCAACACCCAAAGAGTTTACTAGAGTCAATAATCTAGTTCACATCGCCATGTGATTAACACCCAAAGAGTACTAAGGTGTGATCATGTTTTGCTTGTGAGGGAAGTTTAGTCAACGGGTCTGCCACATTCAGATCCGTATGTATTTTGCAAATTTCTATGTCTACAATGCTCTGCATGCAGCTACTCTAGCTAATTGCTCCCACTTTCAATATGTATCCAGATTGAGACTCAGAGTCATCTGGATTAGTGTCAAAGCTTGCATCGACGTAACCCTTTACGGTGAACTCTTTATCACCTCCATAACCGAGAAACATTTCCTTAGTCCTCTCAGGTAACTAAGGATAATTTTGACCGCTGTCCAGCGATCTACTCCTAGATCACTATTGTACCCCCTTGCCAAACTCATGGCAATGTACACAATAGGTCTGGTACACAGCATGGCATACTTTATAAAACCTATGGCTGAGGCATAGGGAATGACTTTCATTCTCTCTCTATCTTCTGCCGTGGTCGGGCTTTGAGTCTTACTCAACTTCACACCTTGTAACACAGGCAAGAACCCTTTCTTTGACTGATCCATTTTGAACTTCTTCAAAACTTTGTCAAGGTATGTGCTTTGTGAAAGTCCTATTAAGTGTCTTGATCTATCTCTATAGATCTTGATGCCCAATATATAAGCAGCTTTACCGAGGTCTTTCATTGAAAAACTCTTATTCAAGTATCCTTCTATGCTATCCAGAAATTCTATATCATTTCCAATCAACAATATGTCATCTACATATAATATCAGAAATGCTACAGAGCTCCCACTCACTTTATTGTAAATACAGGCTTCACCGTAAGTCTGTATAAAACCATATGCTTTGATCACCTTATCAAAGCGTATATTCCAACTCCGAGATGCTTGCATCAGTCCATAGATGGATCGCTGGAGCTTGCTCACTTTGTCAGCACCTTTAGGATCGACAAACCCTTCTGGTTGCATCATATACAACTCTTCTTTAAGATATCCATTAATGAATGCAGTTTTTGACGTCCATTTGCCAGATTTCATAATCATAAAATGTGGCAATTGCTAACATGATTCAGACAGACTTAAGCATCGCTACGGGTGAGAAAGTCTCATCGTAGTCAACTCCTTGAACTTGTCGAAAACCTTTTGCGACAAGTCGAGCTTTGTAGATAGTGACATTACTATCAGCGTCAGTCTTCTTCTTGAAGATCCATTTATTCTCTATGGCTTGCCGATCATCGAGCCAATCCACCAAAGTCCACACTTTGTTCTCATACATGGATCCTATCTCAGATTTCATGGCCTCAAGCCATCTGTCGGAATCTGGGCTCATCATAGCTTCTTCATAATTCGTAGGTTCGTCATGGTCTAGTATCATGACTTCCAGGACAAGATTACCGTACCACTCTGGTGCAGATCGTGCTCTGGTCGACCTACGAGGTTCAGTAGTAACTTGATCTGAAGTTTCATGATCATCATCATTAGCTTCCTCTCTAGTTGGTGTAGGCATCACAGGAACGGTTTTCTCTGATGTGCTACTTTCCTATTTGAGAGAAGGTACAACTACCTCATCAAGTTCTACTTTCCTCCCACTCACTTCTTTCGGGAGAAACTCCTTCTCTAGAAAGGTTCCATTTTTGGCAACAAAGATCTTGCCTTCGGATCTGTGGTAGAAGGTGTACCCAATTGTTTCTTTAGGGTATCCTATGAAGACGCACTTCTCCGATTTAGGTTCGAGCTTATCAGGCGGGAGCCTTTTGACATAAGCGTCGCATCCCCAAACTTTAAGAAACGACAGCTTAGGTTTCTTGCCAAACCACAGTTCATACGGTGTCGTCTCAACGGATTTAGATGGTGCCCTATTTAACGTGAATGCAGCTGTCTCTAATGCATAACCCCAAAACGATAGTGGTAAATCGGTAAGAGACATCATAGATCGCACCATATCCAATAAAGTACGGTTACGACGTTCAGACACACCATTACGCTATGGTGTTCCAGGTGGCGTGAGTTGTGAAACTATTCCACATTGTTTTAAATGAAGGCCAAACTCGTAACTCAAATATTCGCCTCCGCGATTAGATCGTAGAAATTTTATTTTCTTGTTACGATGATTCTACACTTCACTCTGAAATTCTTTGAACTTTTCAAATGTTTCAGACTTGTGTTTCATTAAGTAGATATACCCATATCTGCTCAAATCATCTGTGAAGGTCGGAAAATAACGATACCCGCCGCGTGCCTCAACACTCATCGGACCGCATACATCGGTATGCATTATTTCCAATAAGTCATTGGCTCGCTCCATTGTTCCGGAGAACGGAGCTTTAGTCATCTTGCCCATGAGGCATGGTTCACAAGTATCAAATGATTCATAATCAAGTGATTCCAAAAGTCCATCTGCATGGAGTTTCTTCATGCGCTTTACACCAATATGACCTAAACGGCAGTGCCACAAATATGTTGCACTATCATTATCAACTTTGCATCTTTTGGCTTCAATATTATGAATATGTGTATCATCACAATCGAGATTCAACAAAAATAGACCACTCTTCAAGGGTGCATGACCATAAAATATATTACTCATATAAATAGAACAACCATTATTCTCTGATTTAAATGAATAACTGTCTCGCACTAAACAAGATCCAGATATAATGTTCATGCTCAACGCTGGCACCAAATAATAATTATTCAGGTCTAAAACTAATCCCGAAGGTAGATGTAGAGGTAGCGTGCCGACGGCGATCACATCGACCTTGGAACCATTCCCGACGCGCATCGTCACCTCGTCCTTAACCAATCTTCATTTAATCCGTAGCTCCTGTTTCGAGTTACAAATATGAGCAACCGAACCAGTATCAAATACCCAGGCACTACTACGAGCATTAGTAAGGTACACATCAACAACATGTATATCACATATACCTTTGTTCACTTTGCCATTCTTCTTATCCGCCAAATACTTGGGGCAGTTCCGCTTCCAGTGACCAGTTCCTTTGCAGTAGAAGCACTCAGTTTCAGGCTTGGGTCCAGCTTTGGGCTTCTTCCCGGGAGTGGAAACTTGCTTGCCATTCTTCTTGAAGTTCCCCTTCTTTCCCTTGCCCTTTTTCTTGAAACTAGTGGTCTTGTTAACCATCAACACTTGATGCTCCTTCTTGATTTCTACCTCCGCAGCTTTGAGCATTGCGAAGAGCTCGGGAATTGTCTTCTCCATCCCTTGCATATTATAGTTCATCACGAAGCCTGTGTAGCTTGGTGGCAGTGATTGAAGAACTCTGTCAATAACACTATCATCTGGAAGATTAACTCCCAGCTGAGTCAAGTGATTATGATACCCAGACATTTTGAGTATGTGTTCACTGACAGAACTGTTCTCCTCCATCTTGCAGCTATAGAACTTGTTGGCGACTTCATATCTCTTAGCTCGGGCATTTGCTTGAAATATTAACTTCAACTCTTGGAACATCTCATATGCTCCATGACGTTCAAAACGTCTTTGAAGTCCCGGTTCTAAGCCGTAAAGCATGGCACACTGAACTATCGAGTAGTCATCAGATCGAGCTTGCCAGACGTTCAAAACATCAGCATCTGCTCCTGCAGCAGGCCTTTCACCTAGCGGTGCATCAATGACATAATTCTTCTGTGCAGCAATGAGGATAATCCTCAAGTTACGGACACAGTCCGTGTAGTTGCTACCATCATCTTTCAACTTAGCTTTCTCTAGGAACACATTAAAATTCAGGGGAACAGTAGCACGGGCCATTGATCTACAACATAGATATGCAAATACTATCAGGACTAAGTTCATGATAAATTAAGTTCAATTAATCAAATTACTTAAGAACTCCCACTTAGATAGACATCCCTCAAGTCATCTAAATGATACGTGATCCAAATCAACTAATCCATGTCCGATCATCACGTGAGATGGAGTAGTCATCAATGGTGAACATCTCTATGTTGATCATATCTACTATATGATTCACGTTCGACCTTTCGGTCTCCAGTGTTCTGAGGCCATGTCTGTACATGCTAGGTTCGTCAAGTTTAACCCAAGTATTCCGCATGTGCAAAACTGTCTTGCACCCGTTGTATGTGAACGTAGAGTCTATCACACCCGATCATCACGTGGTGTCTCAACACGATGAACTGTAGCAACAGTGCATACTCAGGGAGAACACTTTTACCTTGAAATTTTAGTGAAGGGGTCATCTTATAATGCTACCGCCGTACTAAGCAAAATAAGATGCATAAAAGATAAACATCACATGCAATCAAAATATGTGACATGATATGGCCATCATCATCTCGTGCTTTTGATCTCCATCTCCAAAGCATCGTCATGATCTCCATCGTCACCGGCTCGACACCTTGATCTCCATCGTTGCGTCATGGTCGTCTCGCCAACTATTGCTTCTACAACTATTGCTAACTCATAGCGATAAAGTAAAGCAATTACATGGCGTTTGCATTTCATACAATAAAGAGACAACCATAAGGCTCCTGTCGGTTGCCTGATATCTTACAAAACATGCTCATCTCATACAATAACATATATCACATCATGTCTTAACCATATCACATCACAACATACCCTGCAAAAACAAGTTAGACGTCCTCTACTTTGTTGTTGCAAGTTTTACGTGGCTGCTACGGGTTTCTAGCAAGAACCGTTCTTACCTACGTCAAAAACCACAATGGTGATTCGTCAAGTTTGCTGTTTTAACCTTCTTCAAGGACCGGCCACAGTCAAATTCGATTCAACTAAAGTAGGAGAAACAGACACCCGCCAGCCACCTTTATGCAAAACTAGTTGCATAACTGTCGGTGGAACCAGTCTCATGTGCGTGGACATGTAAGGTTGGTCCGGGCCGCTTCATCCCACAATACCGCCGAATCAAAATAAGACGTTGGTGGTAAGCAGTATGACTATCACCGCCCACAACTTCTTTGTGTTCTACTCGTGCATATCATCTACGCATAGACCTGGCTCGGATGCCACTATTGGGGAACGTTGCATGGAAAACAAAAAAAATTCTACGCACACGCAATGATCTATCCATGGAGATGCATAGCAATGAGGGGGAGAGTGTGTATACATACCCTCGTAGACCGTAAGTGGAAGCGTTTCACAACGCGATTGATATAGTCGAACTTCTTCGCGCTTCAACCGATCAAGTACCGAACGCACGGCACCTCCGCGTTCTGCACATGTTCAGCTCGGTGACGTCCTCGACTTCTTGATCCAGCAAGACGGCGAGGTAGTGGATGAGTTCCGGCAGCACGACGGTGTGGTGACGGTGATGGTGATGTTATCTCCGCAGGGCTTCGCCCAAGCACTACGAAAATATGACCGAGGGACGGAACTGTGGAGGGGAGCGCTGCACACGGCTAAGACAATGTTGTGTCCCTTTGGGGCGCCCCCTCTCCTCTATTTATATATGTGTAGGGGCTTGGAGTAGAAGAAATAGTGCCACATGAACAGTAACCATGAATAGTACACACATGGACTTGGACTCCAAAGTCCAATCCTATTCCTACTAGGACTCTCCCTTTTTCCTTCCCTAGCTGCGTGGGCTTTTGAGGACTTGGTGCGCCTGGCCCAATAAGGCCAGGGCACCTCCCCTTAGCCCATGCCAGCCCTTGGGACGTGGTGGACCCACTTGTGGACTTCCGGACCCCTCCGGAATCCTCTGGAACCTTCTAGAAGCTTCCCGGTACAATACCGAAAAAACTGCACCTTTTTTCGGAACCCAAAATATGACTTCCCATATATAAATCTTTACCTCTCGACCATTCCGAGACTCCTCGTGGCGTCCGGGATCTCATACGGGACTCCAAACAACATTCGGTTACCAATTCACATAACTCATATAACACTATATCGTCAACGAACGTTAAGCGTGCGGACCCGATGGGTTCGAGAACTATGTAGACATGACCAAGACACCTCTCCGGTCAATAACCAACAGCGAACCTGGATGCCCATATTGGCTCCTACATATTCTACGAAGATCTTTATCGGTCGAACTGTTATGACAACATACGTAATTCTCTTTGTCCATCGGTATGTTACTTGCCCGAGATTTGAGTGTCGGTATCTTCATACCTAGTTCAATCTTGTTACTGGCAAGTCTCTTTACTCGTTCCGTAATACATCACCTCGTGACTAACTCCTTAGTCGTTTGCTTGCAAGCTTATGATGTGTATTACCGAGAGGGCCCAGAGATACCTCTCCGATACTCGGAGTGACAAATCCTAATCTCGATCTATGCCAACTCAACAAACACCTTCGGAGATACCTGTAGAGCATCTTTATAATCACCCAATTACGTTGTGACGTTTGATAGCACACAAGGCATTCCTCCGGTATCTGGGAGTTGCATAATCTCATAGTCGAAGAAATATGTATTTGACATGAAGAAAGCAATAGCAATAAAACTGAACGATCATTATGCTAAGCTAACGGATGGGTCTTGTCTATCACATCATTCTCCTAATGATGTGATCCCGTTATCAAATGACAACTCATGTCCATGGTTAGAAAACCTTAACCATCTTTGATCAACGAGCTAGTCAAGTAAAGGCTCACTAGGGACACGGTGTTTGTTTATGTATTCACACATGTATTTAGGTTTCCGATCAGTACAATTCTAGCATGAATAATAAACTTTTATCATGAATAAGGAAATATAAAATAACAACTTTATTATTGCCTCTAGGGCATATTTCCTTCACATACATGGTAGGTCATTCACAAAACTAGAGCAACAAAAACAAACATGAATCTAACTATCCCTGTAGTGAGCATCCTAACCCAAAACACTCGTACATCATCCCATCTCAACACCACGGCAGCCCCAACTTCCTTCAAAACCTACATCCACCGGTAGCCAAATCCCCTTGCACATCGAATTCCCAATAACCCTACAACCAATGTCGTCCACCATGTACTCGTCGATTTCAACACGGGGAAAAGCGCAAAACAAAATCGAGGCCAGATGTGCTTTACCAACAGATTGCGAGGAAGGAAGGTGGTCGCCCTATGCGCAAACTCTGCCCTCTGCGCGAACGGCGGCCGTTCCTCCCCTGTCGCGCCTCGGCTATTGCTTCCCTTTCCGACGACCTGCTCCACGCCATGGGCCGCGTCGCAGCCCATGCTAACCCCCCACTTCTCCTCTTTCGGAAAACGCCGCACGCACCTGGTGGTCGCGCGCACAAGTGGCACCTCCCCCTCGTGGTGAATCGCTCCACCTCCGGCGGAAAAATCGGGCGCGGATTCGACGAATACGTCGACGCCCGCGGGATTCAACCTCGCCTGATTTGGGGGTTGGGAGATTAGGGGATTTTGGGGCGAGAGAAACGGGCGAGGAGAGCGCAACTGGCGTTGCAGTTTCGAAATGAACGAAAGTAGTGGGAGGGGGTGGACGCGAGAGGAGGAGAAGTGGTGGGACCTGGAACCGCCGCTCCCACCCAGCGGGCAACAGGCCGATCAGGTGCCACCTGCGCGCGCGACACGAAAAGACAACGCGACACCTGGTGGACGCGATCAAGATCCGACGGCGCGGAGACGTGTGCGCTCGAGGACGTTAATGACGGTAATGAGCACAGCTGCACTATTTAGGATTTAGGATAAATAAATATCGAGACAAACAAAAGATGGGGTGTGAACTCTCGATCTAGCGAGTAGTAGTAGTCTAGCAGAGGAAGAGGAAAGAACCGTAACACACAGCATAACAGGAGCGAGAGGGGACAGGCGGAGTGAGCAACGCCGTTCCGTCCCAGCCACAGGCCCACAGCCACCACACAAACCCAATACGCCTCGGCGTCCTCACCCGGTCACCCCCTCCCCACCCCTCATCGCCACTGACGCGCCGTGCGTGCCAGAATGAGATAGAAACTCCCCGCCCGCGCACGGCCGGAGAGCACCCCCGCAACCGCAGCGGCCCGCCCGACTCGCATGACGCCGTCGCCGGCGTCCACGTCAGCCCCCGACGCCGGCATGCTCGGCCGCCGCCTCGTGCTGCTTCCGGCGAGCGCCGCGGCGTCGTTGGCGCGCGGGGAGCGGAGGAGGGCGCGGTTGCGGCTGGGGTGCGTGCTCGAGCACGTGGCCCCGCGGCTCGCGCTGGCCTCGGCCGCGCTCGTAGGGGCCGGGGAGGTGATCGCCGCGGCCGCCGTCGCGGGGGGAAGCGGCGGCGCGGTTCACGGCGCCGTGGCATCCACGATCGCGCAACTGGCGGTCTCGGCCGTGGCTATCGCGTCGGGGGCGTGCCTGTCGACCAAGGTCGACTTCCTCTGGCCTCGCATCGAGCAGCTGCCTGGTAGATACCCTCTCTATGCGTAACATGTAGTAATTTATTCGCAATAAGCAATTGTGAATCATATCTCTATGCTTCCATTCCATATGTGCGATTAGCTAATAAGCTGGCGTTCTAGACCATCTAAATCATTGCGTCTTAGCTTTTATATATTGATTTGGAGTAATTTATTCGCATGCTTGACTTGTTGGAAGCAGCAGTTGAGTGATGTATGCACCGCAGAGCATTTTACACCTTATAGTGTACTCTTGTAGTAGTATAACATAACAAATCAGTAATTGGTTTGTTTTTACTGCTTAGTTAACATTGTTGCTGCAATAAGCCAGTAACGCTCCTATGACCGCAGGCCCTGCACCCATTTAAGTAAGATATGCATCCGTTGTTTTGCCTACCTTACACTTTTATTCTGTATACATGCAGATACTCTTGTATTTGAAGGAGTGGAGGTGACAGGATATCAAATATTTGAGGATCCAAAGGTGTTAAAACATTAGAGACATTCTTAACAAAAAAATGTCATATATATGTATTCACATGAACTTTAACATTTTTACTCTTTTATTTGACATCCTCAGTCCCGTGATACAGGTGCAGAAAGCAATTGTATTTGCAAGTACAGCTCACATCGGGCAATTTAGGAGAACAGGAGACCCATATGTTACACACTGCATACATACAGGGAAAATCTTAGCTGCCTTGGTCCCATCCACTGGAGAAAGAGTATGGCTGTGCCGCCCTTCTGTTTCTATAGGTTTTAGTTGATGAATGCTCTCCTTCTTTCTTCCCTAATCCCATGGTTGCATCTCATGTAGGCAATCAATACCGTTGTTGCTGGTATTCTTCATGATGTTATTGATGATACAGCTGAGAACCTGAAGAGCATAGCAGAGCAATTTGGGGATGATGTTGCAATCTTGGTATCTGGTGTATCAAAACTGAGCTACATAAATCAGGTTATTCATTTGTTAGTAAAGCATTCTATATAAGCATTTCTCTGCTAGTGCTAGCATTGATTGATAAGTGCTACCTCACTACCATATAATATTGGGATGCAAATCATAATGGTGAAGACATGATTGATATAGCAAATGTGCTTTTTATTGCATGACGCACGCTGTATTATTAAAATTGTTGTTAGTGAGTGCAGTATACCGTGACATTCCCACCAGTTTTAAGTTCCATCTCAGTCCTTTTTTCTCCTGATGCTGAGTTATTTTAAATTTTCAGTCTACTTGCTTCAGATGTCTCAATACACCATATGCATGCCAATTTGCTCTGTCCTTGTTGCATAATGCAGTTCATCCCTTCCTATTGTTATCTTGAAAGATCATAATCACTGCATTGTATAACACTTCCTGTCGTCTGTACTTTCTTTCTCCGCAACATGTTTTTGCCATTGTCCATGACTATGAGCTTTACATTACAGCTACTGCGCAGGCATCGGCAAAAAAACAATGGCGGAAGCACTCTTACTTCTGAAGAAGTATGTTCCATTCCTTATTAAGCTACTCTTAGAGATTGTTAATGTCCACTCTCTTTTCCTATTTTTTCTTATTAATGAAAATCAGTTCCAAACAATGCATTGGTATATTTGTAATTTGTCATAAAAACATATAATGCTGCTCCCGAAAAACTCAGGAATTTATGATCGTCCTGTTGTCAGCCAGGCAAACAACCTGCGTGCTATGCTATTGGGGATGGTTGATGATCCTCGTGTGGTGCTTATCAAGCTGGCAGACCGCTTGCACAATATGCGAACAATGTAAGTTATTTAGGCTTCTCCTAACTATGTAGCTTGCTGTACACGTAAAACCTGCTGTTTAATCTGGAGTATTTAGTATCTTCAATTGTAATACTCCCTCCGATCCATATTAGTTGTCGCTGCTTTAGTACAACTTTGTACTAAAGTTGTACTAAAGCAGCGACAATTAATATGGATCGGAGGGAGTACTGATTTTTTTGGCTTGTCACATGACAATATCCTTGACAATACCTCCATGATATGTTTTTGTGAGCTTCTAATGATTCTCATCAGCAATTTCTGTTTCACCTTACCATAAAGACCAACTGCTAGAGTCAGTGATGCAAAATGAACCAGCCTTAACTATCTTGTTTGGCTTCTTCCCATCTGGAACTTACTGTGTATTTCCCCTTCAAACCAGCAGCGGTACTTGTTTTGAATCATTTATGTCCATCAGCATCGTAACACAGTCCAATTCATTCAATGCTTCTCCTTTAGTTGCCTTATTGTCAGGACCTTAGCATGCTCTATATGTATTGAAAGGCTCCTACTTTTAACTGAAGTATGCATTCAAATAGCTATTGGATTATGTAAATGGTTGTGTGCTTACTAAGATCAGTATTTCAGCTATGCTCTTCCCATTCCAAAAGCTGAGGCTGTTGCTCAAGAGACATTAGCTGTCTGGTGCTCACTTGCTTCTCGATTGGGAGTCTGGGCTTTGAAAGCTGAGCTAGAAGACTTATGCTTTGCTGTCCTTCAGGTTTTTATTCTATTAAGCATATGGGTTGCCTCCGAAATGTTACTTTTGTTCATCTGTAATATTACCCAGTGTGATACGTCTTTTGGCTTTACTTGGTTCTGGATACATACCACGTGGGCTTTATGTTGTGTATTTGTTGTTATGCTCTCTTCAAATTTCAAGAGATAATTTGTTCATTCTTATGGTTAATAGCCATTATAATGTCGTAACTTTGAGTGTTTGATGCAAGATTTGTTTGCATGCCACACCACTTGCTGGGTCCCTCAAACATGTTGATTTGATGCTTACGAGCCATTTTATAATGCATGATCGTGATAAACTAGATCTCTTACACTGTTGGACCAAAATGCTTAAAATATGTTTAGGCAGACCAATTAGTAATATTTTGTGCATTTAAAAGGGCCAAAGAGACCATATTCCATTTAGTTCTGTCACTGGGCATATGCTGTTTTTTTGGCATGAAAGCATAGGCTGTTATTTTGACCTGCTCATCGAGTTATTCATGTCTTGATCTTGTATCTGCAATGAGGTTGTCATGGTACCTCTTGTTTAGCACCATTATAGTCTGTAATGCCTTATTTTATTCCGTGTGTCATTATTTTTAAATGTTTCTTATCTCCTTCAAATTCTCGCAGCCCCAAGTTTTCATGAAAATACGATCTGAACTTACTTCGATGTGGAATTCTACCAGCAAGGATAAAAGCATGAGAAGGTCATCAATTAGAAGCGATTTGCTTGCCTCCACGAAGGAAGTGCACGCGACTTCCAACCATGATTTACTTAGTTCGAACGACCAAGAACAATCAAATATGGAGGTGCGTTAGTAAATGAATATGTTCACTAGCAACATATACTAAACAATCAGATTGACCAACATCGATATGTCATGCAACTTTCACTTATGTTGCCTCCCGTACCCCGCTTCCCTCATAAGCACATGTATGATTGAACACAATAAATTCTTTCTCATTCTCCTCAAACTGGTAGGCTTGATAGCTTATCTTATTATAAATCCTTACTTCACTGCAGGATTTATTGCAAGCTGTATTGCCATTTGACCTCTTTTTGGATCGGAGAAGGCGCTCTGACTTCCTTAATAATCTCCAAAGTAATTCTGAAGCATCCATACGAAAGCCTAAAATTGTTGATGACGCTGCTATTGCATTAACATCTTTAGCAGCTTGTGAGGAAGAACTTCAGCAGGAATTGCTTATAACAACGTCGTAAGTTCACAACCTAGTGATCTTAGGGATGCCCAACTTCGCATCTAATTATCTAAATCTGCGTGCCCACTAGTAGCATTGAGGTTCTCATTCTTGAATTACGCTACATCTTCTGCAGGTATATACCTGGGATGGAAGTTAGGCTGTCAAGTAGACTCAAGAGCTTATATAGCATCTACTGTAAGGTACCATTAGTCGATTGTTTGACTACATACAAATAGTATTATTCGTGTTGTTAAGTACATGTGTAACCAATGCATTATGATCATAAATTCGAGAATGTATGTTGGAGTTGTCAGCCTTACTGAAAGAATTTTCTTATGGCGTGCACTTCTGCATGTTGGATTTGTTAGTTACTGACACATTTTGTATCAACAGATGAAAAGGAAACATGTAGGCATTAGACAAGTATACGATGCTCGTGCATTGAGGGTGATTGTTGGAGACAAAAATGGTGCATTGCATGGACCTGCAGTCAGGAGTTGCTACAGCATCCTTGATATAGTACACAGGTTTCCTGTGAATTTAATTATTTATCTGGAGCTAGCCATGTCTAGAAGGTCTAGATATGCTAAAGTTGCTACTTGACCAAATAAATGCTTCATTTGATGTATCGGTGTAGCATCATCATATTTCCGTGTAACTTGGCCTTTTTATCATTATGGATGTTCTTTGTGGCTAGTTTAAGTTCATATTTTAATTGTCTGCTTTATCTGCATGTGCAGGTTATGGACTCCGATCGATGGGGAGTTTGATGACTATATTATCAACCCTAAGGGCAGTGGTTACCAAGTAAGCATCATCTCTCGCCAACATCATTATGCATTGACAGGTGGCACTCTCAGCCACTTGTAGCCAGTATTAATGCGGAAGTATGAATTAATCCTAAAATTCGAGTGTGCTTAGTTTTGCACGGGAACTGCTAATCACCCAAGCTAGTAATGGTATTATGCTGTCCATACCATAAACTAGCTTAGAGTTGAACCCTGACCTGCTTGTCGAATCAATTACTAGACTGTCTTGTTTACTGACTCCTTCCATCCCCTATTTGCACTTAAATTTTCTGGTGGCTATTTTCTGTTCTAGTCACTCCATACAGCAGTTCAGGCATCCGATAGCTCACCGCTGGAGGTCCAAATTAGGACCCAGGTAGATAAAGTTTCTTCTTATTTTGTTTGAATAGATGCTTAACAGTTCGTCCTGATCCTGTTGGAAGTTGTTGTCCACAGCGAATGCATGAGTATGCAGAGTATGGACTGGCTGCGCATTGGTTGTACAAGGAGAGCAGTGTTAACACAGGAAGTGGCATGGGTAACAAGATAAAACAAAGTACGTCGTATGCATCAAGTTCTTCAGAAGATGAAATAACAGACGGTATGCCCTCAAAGTATATTTCTATGAAAGTGGGGCATCCGGTCCTCAGAATTGATGGTAATCACTTACTGGCGGCTGTCATTGTCAGGTATAGCTTCAACTTCAATTATGAACATACTTTGTTGTTTATTTGGTAGCATTGTTATTGCAGTTGATATCTGATTTTTGTAAGTTAAATTGCAGCATAGAAAAAGGGGGTAAAGAATTGCTTGTTGCTGTACGTTTTACGCTTGAAGCTTCTGAAGATGTAGCTGAGCGACGATCTTCCTTTCAGTTGAAGCGTTGGGAAGCTTATGCTAGGCTTCATAAGAAGGTATATCTGATAGTAACATTTTTTCGTTTATGGATTCTGCATGTGAGAAGGTCGTTATTTCCATCTCACATCCATACTTATTTCAGGTAACTGAGAAATGGTGGTGTGCACCAGGACACGGTGACTGGTCAACAAACCTGGAGAAGTACACACTATGCCGGGATGGTATATACCATAAGGTTTGCATGGCTGAAACATTACTACTTCGTATCAATTTGCTTCTGCACTCAGTTCTTTTTTTTGTTCCTTTGGTTTTAATTTGTGTTGAAATATCATTTGTTCTTTTTTGAAATGTGGGACTAGTTGTGCATGTGAGTGGAAAATTTGCTCAAATTGAAACTTGGAGTGCTGATAATTAACTCACTGTGTACTAGGTTATTGTAGTTCATATGGTTGATTGATATCCCGTACACCTTTAATGTCTTTTGCAGCAAGACCAATTTGGGAGACTGTTGCCGACATTTATTCAAATAATTGATTTGACGGAAGAGGAAGAGGAGGAGTACTGGATGGTTGTATCTGCAGTATTTGAAGGCAAAGAAACCTCCACTCTGACATCTGAATCGAGCAGCGGTGATAGATCAACTTCTGACCTTCCAATCTCTACCCCCTTGAGTGATCCCATCAACAATAAGGTCAACATGTTGTTGCCATTTCTCACAATCTACTTTGTTTAGTGAAAGGAAACCTCGAATCTCACTGCCTATTCATTACATGTGTCATAGGTTCATTTGCTCAGGACAATGCTTCAATGGGAGGAGCAAGTACGCCGTCGAGCATCGGTAGCGGAGAGAAGTCTTGGCGCAAAGTCGCTGACTGATCCAATTCTTCGCGAGGTGGCCATCATCTGCTGGCCGTATGGGAAGATAATGAGGATGAGTACTGGCAGCACAGCCGCTGATGCTGGTAGAAGAATGGGCGTGGATGGGAAGCTGCTTTGGGTCAATGGCCAACTTGTGCTGCCTCAAACCGAGCTCAAGGATGGAGATATCGTGGAAGTGAGGACGTAGTAGTTCTCAGGGTAATTGCTCAGACTGGCTCATTGATAATACAGCGGATGCAAAATGCAAAAGAATGTTAGACGTAGACGAAACCAAAACCTCGGAAGTGTACAGTCCATGTGTGGAAATGGAAAATAATCGAAGGAAGCAGGCAGGGAGTAACAAGGTGTTGTATTCTGTACATATGCGACCAGGTACCAACTGTACGTGTCCTTGTTCATAGTAGTGGTGTACTCCCATAAAAAACCTGTACCGTACTAAGTACTACGTACTATCTACAATGAGTAATCGAGTTCTCTTGGCAGTGTCAGTAATTCTGTACATATTTGTTCTGGATCACTTGTACTAGTACAGTAGTACTTCTCTGGTGTGGAAGGAGGAACTGGGCTGTTCAAAATAGAGCGTTGTTGATATTTGTTTGGTGTCGCAAGCAAACCCGTTCCTTTTCACACACCCCGGCCACAAGGAAAACAGTTTCTTTCCACACGGAAACCCGGTGTATGTGAAAATCGATGAGGTTCCTATTGGCTCGGCAATAATGTGATAACCAATGAAACAACAGATAGAAAAAACGATCTCCATTTATTGCAAAATCGGGAAGCCTCGAACGATCCACCCAACCCCCCCAGAATCAATCAACGCCTTCCAAACTCGCAAAGCGAGGCGCGTCTACACCTCACGCTTTCCCGGGACCCACACGGCAGCGAGATTGGAAAAACCTGCACCAAAAACCAACGGGGTCAGATCTGTGGACAGCGCGTGTTCGGTCACTCGTACGGCGTCTCCCTCCCGGGCCCGCACGCAGCGACGTGACTGGGGACAGCCTAGAGGGTACGCGGAGCCGCCACGCGATCTGGCCCCTGTTCAAACATTCAAAAAAGAGGACAGAGGGCAAACCCTAGGCGAGCGGAGCGCCGCCTCGCCCCCCAACGGTCATAAAGCCCCTCCCGAACACGGGCTCCTATATAAGCCCTCGCCCCCCGATTTGCTCCGCCGCATCTCAGCATTCATTTCGCCATCCACGAGCAAATCCATCCGCCGCACCGCGCCGGGAGAAGGAGGAGGTAGGTGAGACAAGGAGACGGGATCGATGGAGATGGAGATGGAGGCGGCGGCGGCCATGGACTTCAACGCCCTCTCGCGCCGCGAGCTCCAGGCCCTCTGCAAGCTCAACGGCGTCCGCGCCAACATGACCAACCTCGCCATGGTCGAGGCCCTCCAGTCCCTCGCCTCGGTAAGTCGTCCTCCTCGGTTTCCCCTTCCGATTCACGGTTTTCCAGATGTGCATGTTCCGTTGCGGGACTCGTTAGGGTGGGGATTCCGGTGGGTGAATTTAGGCGCGGGATGGTTGTTTGATGTGGGTTTTGTCGCTGTTTTTGTTAGGTGGACGGGATCGACCAGATCGGCACCACGCTCTGCCTCCCGACCCCAGGCAAGTCGGCGATGAAGTCGGTCATCAAGGCCACGCCGGTGGCTGCCGGGGAGGACCAGCAGCAGCTGGGTAGCCCGCTCCCCCGCGGCCGCCGCGTCTCGGTCAAGTCGCCCGAGGCCATCCGGATGGACGTCGAGGAGGGCGAGGACGAGATGAAGCGGAATCTCATCAAGGAGATCGTGAGGACCCCCGGCGTCGCGCTGCGCAGCACCAGCCGCCGCCCGCGGGCCACGCCCGCGCCGCTCCCGACTCCCGCGGCTGGCACTCTGCGGAGGAGCCAGAGGTCGACCAGGAAGACTGAGAAGGCCATGGAGGTCGAGGCGACCACCACAAAGAGATCGACTAGGAAGACTGCGAGATCGAAGGTGATGTTTTATTTGGACCAGGAAGAGGCCGATTCGACCCAACTCAAGGAGGAGAAGGTGCAGGAAGCAGAGCTCAAGGGTGAGAGTGATTTCCATCCTTCCCCTAATCAGTATGTTTGATTGTTCGATTGCATGGAGGCAGTTTTTGATGCGAGTTTCGTGATCATGCAGGTGTTACTTCTGACGACAAGTGTGATGACCCTGAGGAGGAGGAGGAGGAAGTTACAAAGCTTCCGGAAGAAGGAAACAGCAAAGCGGATGAACCAGAGCAGGGAGCTGAAGGTAATAATATATCTTACTGGTTACGGTTACTGTTATAAGTTGGTTTCTGTATTGTTTGAGAATAGTTACTGATTCGACTTCCTGATTGTGCAGTGGTTTCTTCTGTTGTGCCCATTGAATCTGCTGACAAGAGCTGTGATAATTCTAAGCTGGAGGAAGTTGTGGAAGAGGCTACCAAGCTCCAGGAAGGTGAGATGGTTCAAATCACTGATGCTTCAGAGTCCTTTCAGCTAATCCTTGATTAAGACTCTAGATTGTGGCATTTTAAAATTCATCAATTTGTTTATTGGCTTATCTGTACTGTTTAGGCATATAGATTTGCATTTCGACATTCATTCATCTGGTTCTTGTTTATCTGTAGTACTGATTAGCACTCTGGATTGTTCATTTGGACTGAAATGTTTCATTTCAAACCTTCATCTGTTTGTCTGTACTCCCTCAAATGAGTGTATCTAGCACCAAGTTAGTGCTAGATACATCCATTTGAGAGATAAGCTTGGGACAAGTTTTTTCGGACGGAGGGAGTACTTATCAAGAGCTTTCTGAAATGTATCCATTTGTTTTTAAACTCTTGGCTGTGGCAGTTAAAAATCTAACGATTTATTCCTGTGTTATTTGTACTCGGTCTAGATTTACATTTCAAATTTCATTCATATGTTACTTGTTTATATGTACCCATCAGTACTCTGGATTGTTGCATTAGGACTAAAATGTTTCATTTCAAACTTCATCTGTTCATCTATAGCGATTCTGAAATGTATCCATTTGTTCCTTGCTTTATCTGTAGCCAATATGACTTAACTGTAGCACCCCTAAATCCACCCATGTAATTGCTTTTGTATTTTCTAAATTTTGTCTTTTATCTGTTGATTCCATTTGCTAATTATGAACCATGATGCATCAGTAGCTGCAGTTGAGGAAGAACATAAGCTTGCCAGTGCCGAGAAGTCTGTTCCCTTGTCAGCAATGGAGGATTCACCTATCTTAGGTGTCCTTTCCAAGGCCACACCGGAACCAGCCATCAAGAACGTTGAAGGTGCCTCAGCTGAAGATGGTGAAAGCGGCAAATGGTCACCTGTGTTCGAGATAGTTGATGAGATCAACAGTGCCAGTGAAGACAAGGAAGTAGCTGCTGTTGAAGTGCCAAAGGAAGCCATCAACGAAGATGATTTCAATTCCACCACTGAGGCTGCTGATGTTCCTAACAATATGATCCCAGCTGCTGTGACAGAGAAGGAAGTCGCTGGTGATGATTTCAAGGAAGATGCTTTCAATTCCACCGTTGAGGCTTCTGATGCTCTTAACGAGAAGATGACCCCGGCTGCTGTGACAGTGAAGGAAGTTTCTGCTGATGATTTCCAGGAAGATGCTTTCAATTCCACCGTTAAGGCTTCTGATGCTCTCAACGAGATGACCCCAGCTGCTGTGACAGAGAAGGAAGTTGCTGCTGCTGATTTCAAGGAAGATGCTCTCAATTCCAACATTGAGACTGCTGATGCTCCTAACGAGATGACACCAGCTGTGGTGACAGAGAAGGATGTTGCTGCTGATGATATTAAGGAAAATGCTTTCAGTTCCACCGTTGAGACTGCTGATGCTCCTAACAAGATGGTCCCTGCTGCTGTTACAGAGAAGGAAGTCGCTGCTGATGATTTGCCGCAGAGTGATCTGACAGAAGAGGAGAGTGCTGAGGAAAATGACCTCGATGGAGTGGGCAGTGAGGAGGATGACCTCAGTGAGTACAGCGGCGAGGAGGATGACCTCAGTGAGTACAGCAGCGAGGAGGATTCCCTCGAGGAGGAGGATATGCAGAAGGTGACCGACTCCGCTGTCGTGAACTTTTATTCTGATGAAGAGGAGGACCTCGAGGAGGAGGATATGCAGAAGGCTAACGACTCCACTGAAGCTAACTTTGATTCTAATGAAGAAGAGGAGGATCTCAAGATGCCGGAGACAGTTGAAGAGCCTCAAGAAAATGAGGAGAGTGGAGAGGAAGATGATTTCAGCGCTGATCTGTCATCAGAGTTTGACGATGTTGAATTCAGTGATGCTGAAACTGAAAGTCACAGCTCTCCGGTGGCGCTTGAGGGAATCCATGCTACTCCTGCCTCATCTGCAGCCAAGACTGTTGACTCTGTCACCACTAACATGAGCTTAAGGAAGCTTAAAAGTGCTTTGAAGGAGGGTCTTGAAGAACTTGAAGCCAAGACTGTTGACTCTGTCATCACCGAAGAACTTGAAGAATCCAGTGAGGGCAGTGAGGTTTCTCAGCATGCCGAGACCATCGTCGAGACACTGGACCGGGTCACCATCACTGAGGAGAAGAATGAAGAGTGCGCAAAGCAAAACGTCGCCCTCACTAACATGAGCCTAAGGAAGCTTAAGAGTGCTTTAAAGGAGGGTCTTATTGCTGCCAAGTTAATGACAATTGACAAATCGCTGGTAATTTATATGCTGTTCCTTTTATATGCCAGCAATTGACTTCTGATGCCTGTCATTTATCTGGTGCAGGAAGGGAAGAACCTGGCCATCACCGCCGATGAAGGCAGCAGGGTGGCACTCGCGGAGCTGGACGACAACGCCGAGTACTGATCGGCGCAGGAGTTTACTGGAATCATCAAGCATCTGCTGGGACTGAATGAAGGAGAGAGGGCTCTAGTTGTGAAGTGATAACTAGGCTTTGCTTTTTTCATTTCCAAATGCTGCTGTGGAGTGAAACGCTCAATTTTTCGTGTGTGTGGATCGAGAGCATCGGGTTGTGAAACCATGGTTTCTCTGAACCAACCTATACAGTTCGTGTCGGTTCTGGTTGTTCTGTGGTATATGTCGAATGGACATGGATTATATAATGAGTAATATATATACCAGTTCATTAGGCTGCTGTGCTCTGTTAATCAAATGTGAATCTAGCGATTTCAACTGCTTGTTTGTTTCAACCGCTCAGGAATGAATTTGCCGTGATATTATCATTAGTCATTTTTTCTTGAACACTATATTATCATTAGTCATTATAGTGAAAACTTATGGATTGATTTGCCACATGTTATCATGGAGCAACACAGTCATAGTGTAGTGTCTTCACATCCTGGTTCGTTGACTGCAATATCAGTCAAGTCGCTGTTAGTTTGGCCATTAGATGGTAGCTGCAGTGCTCTTGCGTTAGCGTCTTGTTTTGTATGCAAACAAACTGTAGGTTTTCGTCCTGCAGGTGGTGCCCGGATTGCTAATGGCGGCTTAGCTGGTGATATCTGATATGTTGAGCCAGTGGCGGAGCTAGCCGAAAATTTATAGGGGGGCGAAACACAAATCACCAGTGTTTGGGGAGGCCACATGCTAAAAAATTCCAATCTAAGCCCTATTTAACAAAAAATTCTTCAGAAAATTATCCGGGGGGTGGGGGGCAGCAGTCCCCTTGGCCTCAACATAGCTACGCCACTGTGTCGAGCCTGATGCATCTTTCTTTTCTTGATAGCCCGAACCTGATCCTTTCCCCTCTTTGTTCTGTCTTTCTTTGAGAGAGAGATCGTTCTCTGTGTGAACTGCTTATTTCTGTTATATTAGTATGTGGTGGACAATGAGAGAGTATGTTCTTAGCTAGGAATTTCTCTCATGTAATCATAGAAGTAGAACACTGTCTGAGGGATAGGAATATTGTAGCTCATTTGTTAGGTGCCCATGTGGAAGGATCCCATACTTGTGTCTGGAGATCCTCCGGCTTTCATTATATCTAGCCTAGCGGACGATGTAACTATGTTCGAAAATTAATAAATTTGCCATGATGGCTTTTCCTAAAAAATTGTATAATGGAAAATGGGGTTATCCCGGTTGAAAGAAATAAAGTAGTTTCGGCTTGAAAGTTTGTAGTCCTAAGATTTGATCTTCAATATTCATGTGAATGCTTCATTCTAATAATCAGAAAAAGATTGCTGGCCAAGGAGTTTCGGCTTGAAGTATCCTCAAAATAAATCAAGTGCGTCAACGATCTCTGGTTTTTCTTTTTCTTTTCCTTTTTCCTTTTTCAAAAACTTTATGTTTTTTTTTTCAAATTCATGAACATTTTTTGAATTAAAACTTTTGAAAAATCCATAAAGTTTTTCAAATTCATGTTTTCTTAATTCATAATCATTTTTTGATTTCATGAATTTTTTTCATATTCATGAATATTTTTTTGGATTGCAAACATTTTTTGAATTCATGAACAATTTTCAAATTTCTGAACTATCCCAAATTCTTGAACTTTTTAGAATCCGAGAACATTTTTGTCAAACTTGTATTCATATTCGTGAATATTTTGCAGATACATGATTTTTTTTTTAATTTGCGAACCTTTTTTTGCCAAACTCGTCTTCATATTCATGAACATTTTTCAGTTTGCAAACATTTTTCAAATACATGATTTTTTTTCATATTCACGACATTGTTTGAATTCGAGAATATTTTTGTCAAAATTGTGTTCATATTCATGAAACTTTTTTGAACTCGATATCTTTTTTCATATTCGAGAACATTTTTCTAAATTAGTGAAAAAAAAATCCATTCTGGAAAGATTATTGTCAAACTCGCAAGCACTTTTTTGCTTTCATCATTTTGTTCAGATACTAAAAACCAATTTTTGCTAGTAATTGATTATTTTATGAACAACAATTGGAGTATGAGTGTTTTTTTGTAGACAATCTTATGAATGTGTCTACGTTGGTGATCAAGCTCCCGGCCGAACCGAATTGATTGAGCGAGGGACCGGAGAGATTGGGCCATGGCCCGCTACGCTCGGGCCGAAGACGCTAAAGAGGAGGTTTGGTGCAATTCGCTATACTTGGAGCAACCAATTATGATTTACCACTTGGAGGGGTCTGGCAGAGACCATTTTCTTGGTCCAGGAGCGCACCAAGTGATGCGCCCATTTGCCGCCACGTATTGCGCGCTAGGCGTATCATAGGGATTATTTTTCTGCACCTGTTTTGGGGTTCGTTTGGTTTTTCCAGCCTTTGCTTGGCTTCCCTAGGTTTTGGCCAGTCTTTTTTTGGGAAGCATTGCTTTTTCGCGAGCATGTGCTTATCCGAGAAGCAAAATTTGTGCTTTCGAAAAAAAGTAAAGTATAGTTGTGCTTCCGTGAGAAGCACTGTGCTTCCACGAGAAACACAAATGTGCTTACCGAAAAGGGAAAAAATACAGTTGTGCTTTCAAGAGCCGTGCTTCTCGAAAAGGGAAATACACAATTGTGCTTCCAAAAAAAATTGAAAATGCATGGCTGTGCTTCCCTTTTGCACAATTGTGCTTTCAGGTTTTGGTTTTCGATTTTTCTGACTTTTTGTCCCTTTTCCGGTTTTCTAATTTTTTTTTTATTTTTTTATTTCCGGTATCCCACGGTGAAAATGATTCATGATTTGGACGCAAGGTATAATAGATAAACGTTTTGAAAAAATGAATCTAAGGAAAAGGACTCTTAAGTAGCGACAAGTTGGCGCACATGCGGTGCAAACTTGTCACCATCATAGAAGGTGGGAGTGAGCTTTGTAAGGGGTACCCCTAATTACTGATTTCGTATTTTTTATATCTACACTACCTAAAAAAGACATAACGTTCCCATTTCGCTCAACCTTCGTCTGCTTCTATCCCATGCTTAGCGCACCAAGAAAACCGAGGGAAAACCGGTCCGCTACAACCCGTTCACGCACGCCTCCCCTCTATTCCCTCTACATTGTGTTTATTTCTTCAAGGTTAATCAAGTCTTTGTTTTTTAGAGAAAGAGAGGTAGATAAGTTGGTGGAAGAGGAGACATTATTTAATGGTAAATCAAATTGACAATACCGCCTAATCTACATGAGTATTCTAAAGGTATATGTTAGACATGATTGATGTAACTATTAGAAAGTGTATGCTCCCGTTGCAACACATGGGCAATTAGCTATTTTTTAGGCAAACTCGCAAAGCTTTTTATTAGAACGTCACGCTTACAAGGACGAAGGAAAGATCTCCAGGGTGGCTTAACCAGACATGACGACCAATCCCAAGAGTTAAGGCATGCTTTGCTAGCTTGTGGGCCTCAACATTCGAGGTTCTAAACTCATGACTGAAAAAACAAGAAATACAATTACTAGAGTGTTCCTTGATCTCCTGCACCACTGCTCCATAAGCCGACGATGTTCCACGATATAGCTTCAACAGCTGACTTGCAACACATGGGCAATTAGCTAGTTTTTATTAAAAGCATCCACTACTTCAGCCCAACATGTGCGGTGCAGTCCATTTAATAATCCCAAAGGGCCTGATTCTGACGATCCTTGACGGCCCAATACACCCACACCATCGAATAAACCACCAAACCCTAACCCCCATCCACCCCAGACAGTATATAATCTCAACACAAGCTCGCGGCTCAAACCCTAGCATCTCCAACTCCAGCCGCCGCCACACACACAGCCAATCCTCCCCAGCCCAAGCTCGCAGCCATGCCTCCCAAGCTCGACCCGTCCCAGATCGTGGAGGTGTATGTCCGCGTCACCGGCGGGGAGGTCGGCGCTGCGTCGTCCCTGGCCCCCAAGATCGGTCCGCTCGGTCTCTCCCCAAAGAAGATCGGAGAAGACATCGCCAAGGAGACGGCCAAGGACTGGAAGGGCCTCCGCGTCACCGTCAAGCTCACCGTCCAGAATCGCCAGGCCAAGGTGTCTGTCGTCCCCTCCGCCGCAGCCCTCGTCATCAAGGCGCTCAAGGAGCCCGAGAGGGACCGCAAGAAGGTCAAGAACATCAAGCACAGCGGCAACATCAGCCTCGACGACGTCGTCGAGATCGCCAAGATCATGAAGGTCCGCTCCATGGCCAAGGAGATGGCCGGCACCGTCAAGGAGATCCTCGGTACCTGCGTCAGCGTCGGCTGCACCGTCGACGGCAAGGACCCCAAGGATCTGCAGACGGAGATCGACGACGGCGAGGTTGAGATCCCCGCTTAAGAAGGTAATGACCAAATTCTTGTTTGGCAGTAATTATTTGTTGCTTTGCTGGTACCAGAAATGCTGTTCTAGTCTGCTAACTTGTTAGGAAGAGTGTGGCGTGAATGTCATATGAACTTGAATTATGATAATTAAAGCTAGGTAGAGTGTGGTAAGATTATCTGTTGATTCAGAGCTCATGCTAGTAACTATAGATGATTGTAAGTAGATTCCGAGGATTGGGAACTTGTATTGTTAGGATGAATGTTGCTCATGCTAGTCCATCTTATTCTTTTATCTGATCACATTGTATTCTTTGTGATCACGTTGTATTCTTTGTTATGAATTTACATTCTGTGATTAAACTGTGTAGGAATCCATTGTAACGGCTTTATCTTTAATCATGCAGGCTTGGCTTTGGGGAGGTTGTTATGTGAGGCTGCTGAAGTAGTTTCTCCTATCTAGATGCTTCTTGATGCAGTTGAGAGAATGGATGTGATGTCTTCACTTGTTCTACTCTTGCTGAAGAAGAAACTTTTGTCATGCTTTACCGGCTCCATTGTGAGACTATTTTTTACTGCTTTAATGAGTACCTTGTGGAATCAATCAATGTTATTATGGCAGCTAGAATATCATATGTTGAGTTTTGTCAATGATGTTTTGAGCGATTCTTATATATTGTTAGTCGCTGCATTTGCTTTGCTGTCTTGTCGCTTAGGGCATCTGATTGCCGCCAGATTATTTCATCACTAGGTCCATTCAATTCAGTTATCATGATGGAAATTGCCTTATTTGATCTTAACCAAATTGAAAATTCGGTTATCAAATTGAACTGCAAAAACGTCTTATATTTAGATACAGAGGAAGTATGAATGAAAAAGAATTGATAGAATGACAGAACTGTAGATTGTACCATCTTGTTGCATCCTTCGACAGCCATTTTGCATTTGGAATTAGGTCTGCCCAATTTTTTGAAGACTTGAATTTTGCTACGTTTTACCCTGCTATTGTTTGGAAAATGGTCGGACTGGGCTATTACCGTACGTATATTCTGTTTCACAATGGAACCACTAAACTCAACACATGATAGTCGGTCTGGGCTATTACTGTACCGCACGGAAATACTGTTTGAAAAATGGTCGGTCTGGGCTTGAAAAATGGTACTCCCTCCGTTTCTTTTTAGTCTGCATACAAGATTTGGTAAGTCAAGCTTTATAAAGATTGACTAACTTTATAAGAAAAAATATCAACAATCACAGTATGAAATCAATATTTTTAGATGCATCAAGGAATGAATTTTCATATCATATAGCTTTAGTATTGTAGATGTTGATATTTTTTGATATAAATTTGGTCAAACTTTGTGTAGTTTGACTTTGACCAAATCTTATATGCAGACTAAAAAGAAACGGAGGGAGTATGTATAAACTCAAATCTCGTAGTGCTTGCTTGATGCCGTCGTCGCCCTCCGGGGGTTAAGGGAGGTGGTACTTTCATGCTGACTAGAGGAACACACAGCTGCCCTGCTTCCTTGTTCCATGGATATTTGGGATAGCGGTGTCGTTTGAACTGTGGTGGTCGGTCGAAGTGGAGAGAGTTACGATTTTAAGGGTTGTGGGATGGAATCAAAGTCTAGGTGTGGTGGTTGCTCGAATGGAGTAGGTGCAAGTCATTCCTCTGAACTGTGGTGGTCGGTTAAAGTGGAGAGCTACGATTTGAGGGTTGTGGGATGGAATCAAAGTCTAGGTGTGGTGGTTGCTCGAATGGAGTAGGGTGTAGGTCATTCCTCTGAACTGTGGTGGTCGGTCGAAGTGAAGAAAGCTACGATTTTGAGGGTTGTGGGATGGAATCAAAGTCTAGGTGTGGTGGTTGCTCGAATGGAGTAGGGTGTAGGTCATTCCTCTGAGCTGTGGTGGTCGGTCGAAGTGGAGAGAGCTACGATTTTGAGGGTTGTGGGATGGAATCAAAGGAGGCTAGGGCCCAGTTTTTTTCAGCTTTTGATTCTCCAAAATCAGCTTTTGGAAAACTTCCCACAGAATCGGCTTCTCACAGAATCAGGCAGAATCAGTCATCCAATTCTTTTCTGAGATTGTAGTATGAGATTGTGAGATGAGTTGTGTGCTGAAATGTCTATAATATCCCTGAATGGAAACTGTGTGCCGAATTGCTAACACTTAGTTGGTTTGAACTATTTCTCGTCGAACGGCCCCACAATCATCTAGCAACTAACAACATCATACATCAATATTTTTTTTGCGGGGTATACATCCATATACTATTGACCATTGACAGCAGCAAATCATCTGACGAAGAAACTTACAACCGCACCATTCATCCATCCGTCAAGCAAGCAACTATGATCATCTACATTTATCTGCAACACCACACCACTGGGTACACACATCCGACGCATACGGACAACAACATAGCACTGGCACACTGTCAAAGTGCTCAACATCTGCTGGAGATGTTGATGAGGCACAAACTAGCGAGACACTAATTCGTGCGTGTCGCGGCCCGATCTTTCACAGTACTATAGTCGTCGCGGCGTAGCAGAACAATCTGTGATAACTAGAAAAATACCGCACTCAAAGTAAATGATCGGTAGAAAGAGATTTCAGCCCTTGCTATTATCTAACAAGAACAAAAACCAATCTACGGCAAAATCACCAGCCTTAACGCGGCAGCAGTCGATCCCTCAAAAGATCGCAGAAACGCAGTACATGGTGTCCCCTGACTGGGAACTTTTCTGGTTTATTTCAATCTCAGAAGAACAAAAACTCAAAACTCGATACACGACCGAAGCCTGCCTGTTTTACAGGCGACATCAATCTCAGCAAACCGACTCAAGCACCAAGATAGATACGGACTCTTATCTCCTATTCAAACTAATCAAGGATTTTAACTAATTAATTATTCGACCACCTTAATCACCTAGGAGACTAAGATAACCACGTAACTTGTACTATACCAAAGACTTGACTCATGTATACTGGAATACTACATCTACTAGTAGAATGCCCGTGCATTGCTACGGCCTTTTAATTCTTTTTTCTTCTGATTGCATATATATACTTAAAACTTAGTGAATTTTGTGCCCCTTCCAACAATATTGTCTTGGGAGCCTTGTCGGTGGATTCTTTTTGAACGTCAACATAATCCATCTCCATGTCTCTCATAATCTTCTCTCTTAATCTGCAAAATTAAACGTATATAGAAATACACCTTTTGTATTATCATGTGCAACATCTCTACAAAGAACAATTATTTGTATATATCTCTTCTAATTTTGAAGTTTTCAGTCCGGCCTATCATGGTTTTTTTTTTTGCGAGAAAACTTCCAATCTATTCATCAACTGTCAAGGTAGTACAAAGAACACCAGAAGTAAAAATTACATCTAGGTCTGTAGACCACCTAGCGACGACTACAATCACTGGAGCAAGCCGAAGGCGCGCCGCCGTCATCGCCCCTCCCTCATCGGAGCCGGGCAAACCTTGTTGTAGTAGACAGTCGGGAAGTCATCGTGCTAAGGCCCAATAGGACCAGCGCACTAGAACAGCAACCGCCGCTGATGAAGAGAAGCGTAGATCGGAAGGATCTAACCTGCAGACACACTGACATAGATGAACAAAGATCGGATCCAAGCGGATCCATCTAAGACAAAAGCTGACCGGATCCCACGAGATCCGTCGGAGACACACCTCCACACGCCCTCTGAAGATGCTAGAAGCACCACCAGGACAGGGGCTAGACGGAGAGAACCTTATTCCATCTTCAAGAAGTCGCCCCCGCCTCATCTTCTTGAGCATGGCACAAACCCTAACAAAACGGAAAAAAACATCTAAAAACGGAGCCCTCTCGCCGGCAAGTGCCGGCCCATCATGGTTACGTCAATGACTTTGTCAATCGGCATTTTCAAAGCATCATCAGAAGCTATACAAAGGCGAACATATAACATATATTAAAATAAAAAAAACTCATATACAATATATATTCATTGGTCTGTTGCTAGATATAAGCAGGTTACCATTTTTAGTCACAGTGAGTCGCATTGCACTTTTTAGTAGAGTGAGTCACATCTCAACTTTAATAACATGTATGCTCAACTACAAATCATTTGTTGATAATTATTCTCTAGAAATGACTTGTTAGGGTTTGTGATATTTTTCACTATATAAAAAAATATGTGACATGCATGCCGCTTGTAGCAAGCAATCGCTTTTCGCTATAAAAACAAGCAATCACTCATTTTATTTTTATCTTAAAAAATTAATTCACCCTCTCATTTTCTCATAGCACCACATATCGCTCACACTCACATCTCATACCTCCCGGCCTGCTCTGCCTAGAATGGCTTCTCACTGTCTCTTTCCCTCAACGACACGTCATTTAGCCCGCATCTTGCTCTCACCGTCATGCCCCCTCATCTCCACGGCGTCGCCTTCCCCTTCTCTCCCCTCCGCTGCATCCCAGGGCAATTCCCGGTGCCAAGGATTGCACACAATCGTAGCGGAGGGCGACCACCACGGCGGCACAACCTGTTCACCGCAATACCGCACCTTCTCCGAGTTCGGCGGGCACAACCAGGTCCCAAGCTTATGTGTCCATCCTTTTATCTAGTGGACTAAAATATTTCAATAAAAAAACATGCATCGTGTCCTTGCGAATCCTCATACACGAAGAATTTTACAACACTATATCTGCCTCCACTACTACTACCACAGTGGATCTGTTGCTACAGAATAAATTAATAAATACTAATCATTGACAAAAGAATCATTTTATTCTATAACATATGCAATAAGTGTATGGTTTTCATGTGTTTACCCTTAATTTTCCTTAGCGACTCCTCCCTTGTGTCCGACAATGCAATATACCTCCTTTGACGAGCACTAATTAGAACGGTTATTGATCAAAATAGAGTCACAATTTTCTCAGAATGTATTCCGCTTAAGTGTATTCCGCTTAAGTTGGAAGGACCCCACACATTTCTTGGCAACAATAGACCAATTTTAAGCATCTCAGTTTAGACTAAACAATCTCGAAAAAGGAAAACTTAGAAATGTAATCATACTCTAACTTCAAAATATCATGATCATTCGTTCCCTGCATGTTCCCCATTTCTCCTTCATATTAGGTTATTAGAGGATTGTCTCGGCCCATTCCGTGAATGCTACAAGGCGTGCATTGGGTTTCCACTTATTCCCCCTCCATCTAAAGGACACCCTTCCTGTTTTCTTCATGCCCATGCATATCTTTTCCCAAACCTGCCATAGAAGATTAGCACAAATCTACTTTCTCTCTACTTCATTCTCTACAAGCCAATAGAAATCGTCCTTGCATTATGATAATGGATGATAATGTTTGGATAAATCAATACAATAATTTATGTACAAGCACGCTATTGAATTTAAACCTGGTAGAATTAACATTTCTCAGTTATATATAGATTATTCAATGATGGCGAGTCCTTTATGCTCACTCATGTCACAGTCGATCGGCAAAAACATGTGGTATTGCTGGGATGCAGACGGTACCACCAAAAATGCTCGTGGCAGAGGTGCAACAACACTGTCAAGAAGCGGGGTGGTGCCAACGGCCCGTAACGTCAGGTAGCAGAGCCAGTGCAAAGAAAGGTTGCGAGACAAAGGTGCCGACTGTGAAGTTCCAACTTTAGGATTGTTAATAACCATTTATCATGGTCGTGCTTCGTCATGTCCATGTGTTGGTACAGAACATCAGTAAAGGTTAGAGACCTGACTCAAATATATTTATTCTTTGATTGGGCATTAGCTCTAGACCAAAAACTATGGCAACGGAAAAGTTCTCTAAACTGAACTGAAAACCCCACCCAAATTTCAGCCATACGATGGCCTGAAGTCAGCTTCAATACATGTATGTTTGTCTAGATGTGCGTTGCACGTGCACATTTACACATTTTGCCAAAGAACCAATTCATGCCATAATCTATACACACAAACTTGTCTGTGAGCAAGGAGTATGCAACTGCAACTTGCTTCTTCCTTCCTCTATCACCTGGTTGAAGTAACAAAGGGTTTCATAATTAAGATGTTAAAAGCACTCATTCATCAAAGTTTTCTCCCTGGACAAAGGCATCAGGTTAACATCAGAGCTGAATAATAGACAGGAGCCTTTTCTAAGAATCTAGAACCTTGACCACGCTTTAATGAATGGTCTGTTAGGTAGTAGAGACACCAAAATTCCTGAAACTAATGTTAGCAGAAAAAGATAAGCGTCAGTTCGGCCTTCACAAAGAGCATGTTCATATTACAGTCCTATCTACAAATGGATGCTACAACAATCTGTAGTCATAGGAATAGGAGAAAAGACTTAAAACCTGATTGAGGCAAAAAGCACATGCTCAGATTATAGCCTTGCCCACAGATACATGGTCAGACCATGTATAATTTCATTCACAAAAAAAAGACCGCATATAATTTAATATAAGCGAACTGTTAGGCGTTGCCTCTTTACTAAAACTACAATCCATATGGTCCGTATTTCAGAACGACCTCTTATTCATATTTATCTGTGCATCAATATTGCAAAGTACCAACCTATATATGTTGGAGCTCATGCAAAACTGTTCATATTTTGTGCCTTCCCCTTTCTAGTACAAGTCATGAGGTGGGCTAATAGCTGTGTTGTACAAGAGAATTAAGTTTCCGACAAGAAAACGATGATCACTTCTTCAAATGCACAGTAAGACGGAAAAGTGTCAGACATTAGCAGTCTTTTCCTTCTTTGTGTGGATTTGAAGAATTCAATTTCAGACAAGAAAACGATGATTACTTGTACACTGCAAGATACGAAGCGTTAGCAGGAAAACATTTTCTTATCGTTGTTCTGGTTCATGAAGGTCTTCTCCTTGTAGCCGGTCATGAGCTTGTATTTGCAGGTTGCAGCAACTCATCAGCAAGTTTGGATGGACGACCTGAAACCAATTATAGATTCAAATGTGAGCATATGTAGAGAACAATAAATGATCCAAATCCAACAATTAAAGCAGTACACAGGTAGGGTGCTCCACGAAGCCATTCCTTCATGCCAAAAACACACAAGTACAGTCAGTCAGAAACCTCAAAAAGGAAGAAAAAATCGCAAGGTAGGGGAAGGTCAGGGTGAAGTGAAGTGACGTTTTTTGCCTCACGGCTGTACTGCTCGAATATAACCTGTGAAAATGCAACTTGTTCAAGTATATCATGGCTAGAGGAGGCACGAGGTTTCAGTGCTTCCCTTCATCCCAAATGCAGGGGAAAACAAAAGATGAATCCACTCCAAAGTTCTGACAAGAAAGCTATATTGATCATGTTACAACATCTTTTAAACTCTGTCAACAAGCTTGATTTGTCTTCAGTTTTATCCAAGTGTATAGGGCTGCTCTTCAGTTTTATGCAGTTTATAAACCGTGGCAAATTCAGGTATGTGAAACGTGAATCAATATATCATCTATGACAAAATAGATAGCACAGGTGGATCAATCTATCATCTATGCCAAAATCTGCAGCAACACACAGCTAAAAAAAATCTGAAGCAGTACATCACTGAAAAAATACCTTGAATGAAACAACGCGGAGATGGAAGACCTCCGGGACGGCGCCTGTGTGATTGAAGGTGCTTGCCGCGTCCCCTGACTGTGCGAGATGACGAGGAGATGTCAATGTGTAGCGCCGGTGCGGGGCGCCTGTGGGAAGGGTAACCGTCGCTGTCGCCGCTGCTCTTCACCGGCGGGCCACCCCCTGCAGCCGCGACCGCTGGAAGGTGTCCTATTTAGGAAGAAATCTGGATAGACTCAAACCAGCTCACACATGCTGATTGCTTAACACTAATCAACGGAAGCTCGTAAAGATTTAAAAAGTAGCCACTGAGTAGAAATCAAGGTCCAAACTAAGAAAGAAACGGACATATCAACCACATATATAGAATATTAATTCTGTAGAGAAAACTTGCAAGCAGGCCTCGCCAGTTCACTGATTCAAACAAAAATAAACACACAACTCATGTGGTAACTGTCGCTGTCGCTGCTGCTCTTCGCTGGAGGGCCACCCCCTGCAGCCGTGACCGCTGGAAGGGGTAGCAGTGGAGGGCGCGCCGCGCCGGGAGCATCCTAGATGGGGAGCAACCGCCGGTGGCTGCGAGGACATGTGCACCGCCGTCAACTTCAAAACTGAATTGGTGTCTGACATCTACATTAATATGAACTATATGGTGTCCTATATAGGAAGAAATCTGGATAGATTCAAACCAGCTCACCCATGCTGATTGCTTAACACTAATCAACGGAAGCTCGTAAAGATTTAAAAGTAGCCACCGAGTAGAAATCAAGATCCAAACTAATAAAGAAACCGACATAGCAGCCACATATATAGAATACTAATTCTGTAGAGAAAATTTGCAAGCAGGCCTCGCCAGTTCACTGATTCAAACAAAAATAAACACACAACTCACGTGGAGTCTCTCCACCTAAAAATGGTTCCATAACTGAATACCTTCTACTAAATTCATCAATCAAGGGGTTTGATTAGCACAACCACCGCTATATCCAAATTATTTGCATGGTTTTACTATAGAGCTAAGATTCTTAATATCTGCGTGATGCAAACTATTCTGGCCATCGCTCTGAGCAAAAGACATGGGTCTGCAAGTCTGAACTAACAATAAGAGCACCGCAAAGATAATACTTAGGCCAACATATCAGGCAATCTGCTACAACATGCGTGCATGTGGAAAGAGGAGGGGCTTACGAGTGATGTCACCATAGGTGGTGGAGAGGAACGCCGGAAGTGCGGTATCGTGGTTGCCGTCGAGCTCGCACATATGCAGTTCACCTCCGGGTCGCCTCCGAGCTCCCGCCATCATCGCCGTTGCAGTTCACACCCAGTCGCGTCTGAGGCTCCGAGCTCGCGTCCACAATGGGATGTAGCACGCCGTCGCCATCTCGTCGGGCTGTAGCCCTGCCGCCACCGCCATGGCTGAAAAATCAGTGGGTATGGGGTGGGTGCGTTGGGAGAGAAGGGGTCCAGTCCAGACAATAGGGAGTGCTTGAGAAAGTTTGAGAAGGGAGGAGGGGACACGAGAGTGAACGTAGGCAAGCTACACGATGGCCTGGTCTTGGCCCTCCGAAATCCACAGCGTACGCCCACGCCCTCAGGCCTCCGCCCCCTATGGTCTTGTGCTTCAGAGAGAAAACGAGAGGGACAGGCTAGGGGAGAGAGGGGCTCCTACCTGATTCGCCGCCGGCGGCAAACGATGCCTTTGCCGGCCGCCGAAGGGGGGCGGTGCGACCGTCGCCACCACCTCGACATCCTTCTCCATCTCGTTGTCGGCGGGGTGGGCGGGGCGGGCGGCGGCCGAACCCTAGATATTGGTTCGAAAGGGGAGATCAGGGAGACTGCGCGAGCAGGGGCCTTGGGCCTTCCTTGTTGTCGGGGGATGATGCACGGTTCTTCGATCTTGGACACAATTCATGCGGGCTGGTAAAAAACCAGGGGGCTTATGACGAAATAAAAATCCGTGTGGTGAGGTTACGATCGAACAAAAATCGATGGTGAGAGCGGACGATGGGGGGACGAACGAACGAAACGACGTACCAATCGACACCGCAGAGTGCTCTTTAGAGTAGAGTAGAGATAAAGACATTACTAAATAACTTATGCCTGCATGGAAAATTGTGACCCATTTGGGTTGGGTTTGGAAAGCAAAATCAGAATCCAGAATGGATCGAGAAGAAGATCGAGATGGATCAGAAAAGAATCACTCCCTGCCCGTTTGTAACGTGTCTGATTAGGAAAGTTTAAAAAGGTTAGGAAAGTTTTTATTACAAGGGTGAAAACCACTGCGAGAGGATGGTGATGGGAGGTGAGACGAAAATAAGCCAGCCGAAAAAAAATCAGCGAAAAAAAACCCAGACGAAGGTGGGAGGTGGAACGAAAAAAATCCGGAATGGAGACTACCAACTGCTCCATTAGGAGTAGAGATACCAAACCGAATCAAACTTGACTCCTATATTTCCTACCACAACGTGTGTACGGCACATGGAGTTCTAAATGTTGGCTTAACTTCATCTGGTGCAACAAGCTCAATAGGGATTCTTCCAACACAAATAATCTGCTTCTTGTTCGCATGATCAGATGAGCATGTAGTTGTTTTGGAACTCTCAGGTATGACACGGATGCCCACATCAGATGCAGTGTGTGCGGCCCGGCTGGTGATGCTCAGTTGCTCACGGGAACAGAGAATGGGATGAAGTAGACCTCACGAGGGCGGAGGAGAAGGATGACTGCAGGGCCAGGGCGTCGGCATGAAGTGGAGGGCAGCGGCGCCCTGCGGCTTTAGGTGGAGGCCGACGGTGACCGGAGACTAGTGGACGGAGGGGAGCATCGGCGGCGGCTGGCGACGGTCGAGAACATTGGGAGGCGAGGAAGATGGTGGAGCTCACCGGCGGCGGCGGACGGGACGGGCTCGGGCGGGCGTCTCGCGGGGCAGGCATGGCTCGGGACTAGGATTTGCGGAGTTGGGCCGGCGTCTAGCGGAGCGGCGGTGGGGTGAGCGAGCGGAGGTACAGAGCTGGAGGAACAGGTCGAGACGAGAGGATCTGTTCGTTTTGCTCGGTGGCATTCTCCCTGTAATTACCAGTTGGAATAGGGGCATTGGCTTAAAACGAAGCGTTTTCTTTTGCGGGAGCTCGCAGAATCGCCAGAATCGTGGTTGGGAGGCGCTTTTGGATTGATTCTCAGATGATTTTAGAGAAGCAGATTGAGTTCTTTTCAGCTTATTGATTCTTCAGACTCGATTGCTGAGAATTGCCTCAAAAGAACTGGCCCTAGGTGTGGTGGTTGCTCTGAGATTAGGATTGAGTTTCCCCAATGTTGGCGCAGTCAGGTTTGATTTAGGGGAGGCGCTCATTGATAGATAAATGTCCCTTTGTGGTTAGTACCTCTCCCATATTTTTAATAGCAGATGTGAGCTGACATTTCACAGTGTCGGCCATTGTAGTTGCTTTTTATTGTGAAGTCACCACACTAACTATTATATTGCTATCTCTTGTGAATTTATATACTCATTTTAAAAAATGGGCATTGATAACGATAGCGACAAACATATCGGAATGCACCCACCTTGCGAGGCCGAGAGCGTGCGAGACCGAGCCATCATGAGGTAGAAACCTAGCCCACCACTAAACCCACACTAAATCTTGGACCAAAAAAGCACCAACAACCCCCCCCCCCCCCCCCCCACACACGCCACCCGCACCACCACACCCCTTCTCTATCTCTTACCCCGACCGACGCATGAAACAAGTTCTACTCGACCTCACCGATCGTTAAAAAATTCTCATCTCTCCATATCTAGAGATTGCTACAACACCATGCCGGTTCCTCAGAAGATCCCCAAAACTCTCTTCTCCCCGTCCTCTGAAAACACAATTATCAACACCTAATCAAAAACATTACCGGGGATTGTGGCAGAGATCCACAAGGAACAATAGATCCTCTCGTAAGTTTCGAATTCACCTTACTCTTCTGAACAATTACCTTGCAGTAGATTACCACCGAGTCTGCATGAGTCTTACCAGCCCCAAATCGGTGTTGTTACCATGGTGAATTGGGAAAAAAGATGTAACATTTTTTAGGATGTTTACCATCCCCATTGCATTCAAAAATAGCAATCCCCTAGTTCCTTTTGTGGCAATAAGCTTATCAGACCATAATTAGGAATGTTACCGTGCGAAAAATTACATAGAAAAAATGTAAGCTTTTAATCCCGAAATCACCCAGTTTCTCTACAAAACTTAGCAGACCCCCTTGTTCATTTTGTTACAAGAACAAACTGATAAAACAAGAAGACAAAGGTAGAACTACAGTAGGGTTTATCGTTTTAAGATTGGTATGGTAGGAAGTCAAAGTTTACAAAAAAAAGAATAAGAAAATCGTCATTTTGTTTGTGAAAAAGTTATCAGCTCATGTGTATCAAAGTTACGAGAACAAAAATACCACTAAAAACTGTTTCCTTTTGTTTGAAAAAATTGATGTAAAATATGATGTTGAAGAAACTCATGCTACCCCAAATAGTTCCTGAGCAGTGTAAAAAAATGTGTTGTAGACCTGAAGGAAAACTCATGATATTTGAATGAAGAGCTTCCCTCTGATCCCTGTGGGAACAACACATGAACAAAAAAGGTATAAAAAAATCAGCGAACATGTGTAATTTCCCTTTTTGTTGACGATAAAAGAATTTGTTTACGATGATACTAACATGCGAACATAAAAAGTAAGCAGGTGCTAAAATGGCGTCTAGCCTTAAAGATAATGCGGATGGCATACTGAGTGGCGCAAGAATGAATCACTAGGATGAGAATGCACGTACGGAGAGCAATAGTTCTGCCAACCCCAACATCCCTGTCACAGGTAAAAAAAATCTATGTGCACTTACCAACCTTCATGTGTATAAACTACGATGATCACAAATATGTTATTTACCATTGTTTCTGGTTAGAAATTACCAGTTTTTCGGTGTGTAAACTACCAAGATAACAAAAAAGAATATGATATTTTACCAGTCTTTATGTAAGGTTCTTACTGGACAACGTGTGTATAAACTACCGTGTTCATAGTGTATCCGTTACTAGTCTTTGTGAATCAGGAGACTAATATGTGACGAAACTACCGTTTGAACAATGTGAAAGTTACCAGGCATCTCGAATGGAGTTTACCACACCAGAAAAACTGACAGTATGTTTTCATATTGCATTGCAGGTGCTCGGACGATGAGCATACCCCGCAGCTTGCCTTGTACAAAACCAAATGCTAGCATGGGAGCAGAGAGCTTTGGGGGGCCAACAATTAGTGAACTGACAACTTCAGAATCAGGTGCGATCAACTTTGATCAAGGATGCAACAACATGGAAGTGTATTCCACGCCTCAGCCTCCTAATCCAGGAATGAAGTTTGCCAGTATGAAAAAACGTCGTGAGCACTACAGGGTTTACACGCGTAGTCATGATTTTTGGATGAGAGAGAGAGAGAGAGGTGGATGGCAAACTACTCACAGACAAGGAGAAGCTATAGGATGTGCAAAACCCAACCAACATTGTGAAGAAGAGGAAAAGGGGAAAGATGTGAAGACCGAATGTCAAGCCCACATGTATGTTACACATGTAGATGCGTGGTGGATTGTCGTCCATTTCGACAACAACCACAACCACCCCCCTCATTAGAAAGACGTACCTAATAAAGTTTCTGTCATCACATCAGAACATCCCTGAGGAGGAAAATGACTTCTTAAGGATCTACATGGGTGCAACATCGAGACCGCAAGGCAGAAGCAGTTGATGGCATGGTTCTACGGGTTTGCTCGAGATGTACCCTACATGATGCAAGACATTACAAATGAGCGAGGTAAATTTCGCATGGATCGCCACCACGCAGACATTGAAAGGATCGAGATGGACCTAGAGGAGGGGGTGAATAGGTACAATTATAAATTTTAATTCTTACTTAGCAATTTTAGGAAATAATGCGGAATATGAAAGTGAGCCTAACAATTGCAAATATGATACATGAGCTAAGCAAGGTGAACTAGTTCAACAAGTAAATGGCTAAACAAGCACACTATAATTCAAGTAAAGGCTAAGAGACATATGACCACAAGTAGGAAGCTACGGTTAGGAATAACAACAACTTCGAGAGTCAAGGATGTATGCCGATATTCACTTCCTTGGAGGGAAGCTACGTCACCGTTTATAGAAGTGGATGTTACCATGAAGGCACACCAACGCCACGAAGGCTCACCCTATTCTCTCTTTGAGATATCACCACGAAGGCGATTCTCAACCACTAGTGGTGGACCTTGGGGTGGTCTCCAAACCCTTACAAACTTTCCGGGGGTAATCACAATGAACGATTCCTCTCCGAAGAACTCCTACAGCCTAGGAGTCTCCAACCTCCAAAGAGTAACAAGAACGATGGGGAAAAGCTCAAGACTTGCTCAAATCACGAATTTCTTTGGTCAAGAGAAGGGGAAGGAGTGGATCTATCACTTGATTGGACAACTTCTTGAGAACTCTCTCAAATGCCTATGAGATCTAGGATTTGGTGTATGAGGTTGTGAGAGAGAGTGCAGTGTGTTCTAGGGTTATCTCAAAGCGAATGGTTAACCTTTTCCCAGAGTGGAAGAAGGCTATATATAGTGGTGAAGAAAATATGGCAGTTTTAGAGTAAGTGACTCTGCCGGGCCGGACATCCGGGGCAAGGGCCAGACATCCAGCGTAGAGAGATAGCCATACATAAATATAGTGCACATGAGTGAAACAGTGGAGCCGGACATCCGGAGGTGACCCGGACATCCGACACACCAGGGGAGGCCCAGACATCTGGCAGTGTGCCGGGCATCCGGCAGTGTGCCGGACATCCGGCGTGAGCATCCACCAAAGAGGTCAAGTTACTGAATGTGGCTTGTCGGATATTCGGGGGGACCTTGGACATCTGGCAGAACGCGATCGCCCAGACATCCAGCCACCATATTACGAAAATATGAGGCTCTCTGGATAGATTGGGCCAGAAATTCGGGGAGCCCCAGACGTCCGGCCACGAAGGAAGTCCCGAACATCCGGCGGAGGGGACGGCCCGACCGTCTGGGACAAACATAAGCAGCCTTCTCTGTGTTGTGCGGGCCGGATTTCCGGCTAGGTCCCCGACATCCGGCCACCCTCAGCATAAAAATCTTATGAGGAGAGTGAGGGGAAGAGCGTGTGAAAATGATTGAACCCACTTTTGTTTGAATAAGATGGTTATTTTAGGAGAGGTGGCTAGATATAAACGGAAAGGAATTTGCTATGACTTGAGCATGTCTTTTACTAACCCTATCGATCCCCTCTTAATAGTGTGAGATCGCTATACTCAAGAATAAATAAAACGAGATCCGTAAACCTCTTTGTTCCTTCTTCCTTGAGTCATATCAATTCCATACGTCCGTGATCCACACATATGGTCACTTGAGGACTGACACCTGAGATTTACTTGACGAACATAGTTAGCCCCCTACATGTACATTGTCATCAACATCAAAATATGATGTAAGGGCATGATTGCACTTTCAATCTCCCCTTTTTTCTTGTTGATGACAATCATACATGTATAAAAATATATCGCAATGTATTCCATAAGAGCACAAGTCATTTGATAATTTGATTGAGCTCCCCCTCAATGCGTGCACATGTGGATTAACAATAATTCAATGCACATGTATTATGTTAGCACATGGGAGAGTGTTTGAAACATAAGCAAGCCGTAGTCAACCCATGAAGACAAACTCATATGATAGAGAGATATGATAGCATATAAGATAATACATGAGATACATCAGACCATAATCTCACAATTAGAGTCTCACAACCAAGTACAACATATCACAAATATATGGTTCACACGATAGCATAGCAAACATAATTAGTACATAGAGATTTCTTCTCCCCCTTTGGCAGCAACACACAAAAAGAGCAAAGATAACTAGCAGCACTAAGCGGAATCACTCCGGCGGATGTCATCGTCATCGACCACCCCCTCGAAGAACTCGTCATACTCGTCGCGGGATGGGAACCCGGAGGAGGAGGTAGAAGGAGCAGGAGGAAGAGGATCATCATCGCTCACTGGACTACCACGAGTGCAGAGGCGCTGCTTGAGCTGGTTCTTGGAGATGATCAGGCTCTTCTAAACATCATGGTTCTACTTGCACTTGAATGTGATAGCCTTCATGATGGCAGACCGGGCTTTCCCCATGAACGAGGCAATGCGTCCAAGAGGCTCACTCAAAGATGTAGATGCTAAAGTTGGCCTCTTGGGCTGAACTGGGGTCTTGCCCTTGGCAGGGAGTGAGGTCGAGGCTGCCTTGGACATGTGAGCAGGAGGTTTCCACATGGTATGCTCAACTGTTTTGACAAGCTCAAAGGAGGCTGTTGGTGCAATAATTTGCCTCCTTATGTTCTGAAGATTGTTGACATAAACAGTAAGGGACTAATTTGTTTGCTAGTGCACACAGAGTAACAAGTCCCTGAAGTCATGAGGGGTTTGCTATAAACTCCGAAGAATATGCCCTGCATAGCAGCGAGCATTATTCACGAAGCTTATGCTGTGAAGAGTGACCCCTAAAATTGTTGATGCAAAGAAATTTGTTCGGTGGGTTCTGAAGAAAGTGACTGCAGCCGAAGGAAGTCAAAGACGAAGTATTTGTTTCGTTGTTCTTCTTTTCTTTCATTGAGTCATAGGACCACCGTACTATTAAGAGGGGTATAGTGTTAGAAGCTTAGGTTCTCTGATGCTAAACTCAAACCTATGAACGCTGCGAGAGAAATCTCTTTGTGTTCCGAGCAAATACTTGCCAGGAAGAGACTGTGATCTTCTTCACTGCAAGAGATTTATCTCTGACCGAAGAGTTAGCATTACTTGTTCCTCAAGTAATGTTACTGATGCTTAAAAAATCCGACCATTGCGAACGTGTTGGTTGGCCATTGGCTGGACTGCATGTCCAAAATGGTCATTCCCATCAGGGAAGGCTATGGCCATAAATAGCCACCTCGCACCGGCTTTGTCCGGTGGCTGCTCCATTTGATTCTGAGAAGTTTGCTGAGCAACCCCCTCTCCAGAATGATTAGAGTTTAAAATCCATCATGATAAAAACCCTAGAGCCAAAGAATTAGATATTGGTTTAGCATCACTCGAATCTAAGTCCAGTATGCTCCACCTATTACTCTTGAGAGCTGCAAACTCTCTAGATGGTTAGATGTCATTTTCTTCAGAGGCCAAGAGTGATTGTGGTTCTCGAAGAAGAAGTCTGCAAAGGTTCAGAGATCGCCTCAAGTATCTACCACAAGTGATCGGCATTGGTTGACGAACCAATTGTCAAGGAGAATAGGGTGAAGAGAGTTTATCTTCTGTGTTAAATCACAACCCCTCTAACCATACGTAGTCCTTGTGCAGAAGGACGAACTGGTCTACCAAATTCCTTGTCTTTACCGAGCTTTACTGGTAATTCCTTCGTACCATTACTTTTGAATTACCCTGCCTGTGTGTTTACCATTATGTGATTCACTTCGATAATTGTGCTTAGTTTTAGTTCGGTAGTTTACTTTCACTCAATGTTATTTGTTATCCTTCTTTCCACTGCTATGTTATGAGAGTTTTGAAGTTTTCGAAAGAAATTTTAAAACTCCCATTCACCCCCTCTGGTAGACATACTTCGTTCCTATAATTGGTATCAGAGCGAGGTTCTCCTTGGCTCTGCTCATTTTGGTCTAACAACCTTGAATTTTAAGTATGTCTTCAGTGAGTTACAAGTCGCACCTCAAGATTCCCATCTTCGATGGGACAGACTATCCCTTTTGGAAGGAGAAGATGAAGATCCATCCCCGAGCAATTGACGATGACATGTGGAACATGGAGCAGAATGGTTTCAGTTTGGAAATCCCTCAAGTCCCAACAGATCTCGAGAAGAAACTTATTCAGATGGATGCTCAAGCAAAAGATGAAATTGGTGGTCATCTTTCTCGTGCTCAGTTTCTTTGGTATCGTTAGTGCGAAACTGCGAAGGAATTGTGGGATATCCTTGAGAAAATCAATGAAGGTGTCTCTACTCGGAAATAAGCCCGCATTGACACCCTTCAAGCAAAATTCAATCGCTTCAGAAGAATTGTCAATGAAAGCTGTCAACAAACCTTCGATCGGCTCAGTGACATTACAAATGAACTGCAAAGTCTCAGTGCCAAAGATATCACCGATCATGAAGTTGTGAAGAAGTTGCTTCGATCTCTTGACAGTTCTTTCGATACCCTTGTTCTAATGATCCGTGAATGAGGTGATTTCAAGACCCTTGACTTTGCTGATATCATGGAAAGGCTGAACACCCATGAGGAACAAGAATAAGAAAAGAGAGATCTTTATGTCTCTAGTCACCGAAAGAATCGTGCTCTCAAGGCAGTAGCTGATTCTTCTTCAGAAGACAACGTGGAAGAAGATTCCGGTGACCCTGAAAGAATCAGCAAGGACCTCACACTGATCACTAAAAGACTTCAGCGCTTCCGAAAGAAAAACCAGTATCAGGGAGAGGGATCAAACTCTTCAAGCAAGTCAGATCCCCGTCAAAACCCACAGGAGAGTACACCTGTTTCAAGTGCAAGAAACTAGGACATTTCATCTCGGACTGTCCTCTCTGGGAAGCTGAGATACGAGCCAGTGGAAGATTTGATTCGGGAAACAGCAACCATGGTAAAGGCAAGAGTAAGAACTATGACTCAGATGACGAGAAGAAATTGAAGAAGTTCTTCAAGAAGAAAGACGTTTCCTCCAAGTCTTCGTCAAGATATTCTTCACGTAATCCTTCCAAGTCCTCGTCCAATCACAAGAACACCTCTCGCAAGGCCAAGGCGTACATCGGCAAGGAGATGGATTCTGACAAGGAAGAATCATCTGACTCCAAAGAAGTTGCTGAATTTGATGATGATTCGGACTCGGTAATGGCAGGCATCGCTTGTGCATCTACCCCAACCTTGAACTTCTTCAAGAATCACTCAAGCAACGATGAGTCACCAGCTTTCTGCTTCATGGCAAAAGCCACGAAAGAAAAGGTATCCTCCAAACATCACAAGGTTTACAACAGTGTTCAATTTTCTTCTGATGAGGATGACCATGCTGAGTTAATGAAAATTGCTAAGAAGCACAAAAATAACTCAAGAAAATTGATAAATCTCTTAGAAAATCAGATGGATTGTTGGTTGAGGAGATGGAGAAAAACCAATCTTGACTGAAGAACATTCCGCTCTCTCGTCTCTAATGGAAGAACTGAGTGATCCTCATGATTTTCTCTCAGCAGACTACGAAAGATTAACCTATGATTACCTGAAAAGGAAACAGGAACTCGAGTCACTGAGAGAGGCTCATGATGATTTAATCAGGGAAAATTCTCTTCTCACCCAACAATTCAAGGAGAAAACTAAAGTTTTTATACCACCTTGCTTAAAGTGTTTGGAAAGAAATAATGTTAAATCAAATGCTGAATCTTCTGTGTATGCTAATCCCTCAGTCGAGGAAAATGGTTCTGTGTCTCATAAAAATGCTAGGTTAAAGGATCTTCTTCAGACAGGTATGTTCAAAAGTCTCAAAGGACATCAAACATTGTGCGATGTTCTGAAGAAATCCATACTTCATAAAACCCCCAGGAAAGAGGGGTTGGGTTTCGAAAGGAAACTAAATCAGGACGGTTCATACTAGGAACCTAATCAATATCCTCGTACTGTGTAGGTTCATGCAAAGAGCAAAATTCTCGACCCTGCTTTACTATCGGGTTATGACTGTCCTATTCCTGGATACTCTTATGATGATTCTCTAGCCAATTACAAATTTTTCAAAAGCCAAAGTGGTGAGGCTGTGGCTCGCTATCTTGGACCCAACTGCAGGAATGCCCCCCCAAAGAAAACTATTTGGGTCCCAAGAAAAACTATCGAGTCACTACCTATTACTGTGCCACTAACCATGTAGGAAGAAAGTGCTCGATACGTCCTTGAGAAGGCTCTGCAGAATGAATACATGCATAAGTCTTCAAATCATTATGCACATATGTCTAGAAAGAATTTCAATGCATATTCTTTTGATTATGCTTGAACTTTTGCGAGAAAAAACTCTTCTATTTACCGAATGAAATCATATCCTGCTCGCTCATATGTTTCGAAGCCACCTGCAAAGATGTGGTTGGTTAAGAAAGCCTAATTCTCTTGCAGGACTATGTCTCTGGATGTACTGAATGGATCATGGATAGTGGGTTCACTAGTCATATGACCAGAGATAAGTCGTTGCCCAAACTTATCAGCTTCGCCATTGAAGTATATTACTTTCGGTGACAACAACAAAGGAAAGGTAATTGGGGTAGGTAAAATTGCTATCTCCAAGGACAAGAACATTGATGATGTCCTACTTGTTCAGTCTCTTGGATTCAATCTCATGTCCGTTGGCAAGCTTTGTGATTTAGGCATGCTGGTTCCATTTTCCATCTCCTAGTGCATTGTCTTTATGGCCACTGACAATTCCTTCGTCTTTGAGGGACATAGAAAAGGTGATTTATATATTGTGGATTTCTCTAAGGGTCCCTTAGTCCAAACTTGTTTGCTTGCAAAAGGAACTGAAGGTTGGATGTGGCATCAAAGACTTGGTCATGTAGGTATGAGAAACTTGCAGACACTGGTGAAGAAGAATCATCTTCGTGGCATTCCTGATGTGAAATTCGATAAGGATCGTCTCTGTACTGCTTGTGAGGCTAGAAAATTGGCCAAGAAACATCATTCTTCCAAGACTGTGATGACCATAACAAGACCTCTTGAAATTCTTCATATGGACTTATTCGAGCCTCAAAATTATGCCAGTTTTGGTGGAAGTCATTATGGTCTAGTGATTGTGGATGATTTCTCTCACTACACTTGGGTATTCTTTCTCGAAGGCAAGACCTATACTCAAGATGTCTTCAAAAGGTTTGCCAAGAAGGCTCAAAATGAATATGATGTGCGAATTAAGCACGTCAGAAGTGACAATGGCACTGAGTTCAAAAATACCAACATCAAAGACTTTCTCGATGAAAATGGTATCACTCATGAGTTCTCTACTGCATACACCCCACAACAAAATGGGGTTGTTGAGCGAAAGAATAGAATTCCCATTGAAATGGCAAGGACTATGCTCAGTGAGTACAAAACTCCCATTCATTTTTGGGCTGATGCTATTAACACTGCTTGTCATGTTGTGAATCATGTTTATCTTCACAAGTTCCTTAAGAAAACTTCATATGAGCTTATCACTGGCAAGAAACCAAATGTTTCTTATCTTCGTGTTTTTGGTGCACCATGCTATATTCGGGACATGAATCATAATTCTAAATTTGCACCTAAAGTACATGAAGGTTTTCTTCTTGGTTATGGCTCGAACTCGCATACTTATCAAGTCTATAACTCTCATCACGGGAAATTTATGGAGACGGTAAATGTGTGATTCGATGAATCTAACGGCTCCCAAAAGGAGCACCTGCCAAATGTGATAGATGAACCTCCGATCTCGGAAGCTATTCAGCAAATGACCGTTGGAGATGTCAGGCCCATTGAAGAAAATTTGCTAGACTCCTCCTCCGATGATGCTCCACCTGTTCGAAGAAGAACACACCAAGCCACTGCTGAAGAGAATGCTGCTTCGAATCCAAATGGCAACCCCAATACTAATGCTGAGTAGAATGGAAATAATGAAGATATTGGCAATACTAGTGCAGATCCAGATGCAGATACTGATGGAAATGATCATTCTGAAGGAAATCATCTTCCACGAGTCACAAATCAAGTTGATCCAACATTAATTCTCGAAGAACTCGAGAACCTAGGTCAACTGACAACTCGTCCACACACTCGTTTAGCTAACTACTGTGGCAGTTTCTCTTTTGTCTCATTAGCAACCTAGCAAATATGAAGAGGCTATGAATGATCCTAACTAAATGAATGCTATGCAAGAAGAGTTGGTGCAATTCAAGCCTAATGATGTGTGGGAATTGGTCGATCGACCGAATCCTAAGAAGCACAACATCATCGGTACCAAATGGATCTTTCGAAATAAGCAAGATGAAGATTGTATTGTGGTAAGAAATAAAGCACGACTGGTTGCTCAAGGGTATAAACAGGTAGAAGGTATAGACTTCGGTGAAACTTATGCTCCTGTTGCCCGTCTTGAGGCCATTCGCATTCTTCTTGCTTATGCAAATTTCAATGATATCTTGCTATATCAAATGGATGTGAAGAATGCTTTCCTCAATGATGAAATTGATGAGGAAGTGTATGTTAGACAACCACCTGGCTTTGAAAAATCCTCAATTCTCTAATAGAGTTTTCATGTTGAAAAAGGCTATATACGGGCTCAAGCAAGCCCCTCGAGCGTGGTATGACACTCTGAAGAAGTTTCTGCTCGCTAAGGGATTCAAACCAGGATCCACTGATTCCACTCTATTTACACGTGCTATTGATGGAAATTTATTTGTGTGTCAAATATATGTGGATGATATATATTCAGCTATACTAACAATGCTTGCAGCTTGGAATTCAGATGAATGATGTCCGATAAATATGAGATGTCAATGATGGGTGAACTTAAGTTCTTTCTCGGGTTGCAAATTCGTCAATAGAAGAATGTCATTTTTATCTCTCGGGAGAAGTATCTCAGAGACTGTCTGAAGAAGCTCAAGATGCAAGATTGCAACCATAAGGGCTACAAAACTCCTATGCCTATAAATGGTCAGCTAGATGCTAATGTGTATGGTAAATATTATGATTAGAAGGCTTATCGTTTGATGATTGGTTCTCTCTGCCTTTGTGCATCTGAGGACCCACAAGTATAGGGGATCTATCGCAGTCCTTTCGATAAGTAAGAGTGTCGAACCCAACGAGGAGTAGAAGGAAATGACAAGCGGTTCTCAGCAAGGTATTTTCTGCAAGCACTGAAATTATCGGTAACAGATAGTTTTGTGATAAGATAATTCGTAACGGGTAACAAGTAACAAGTGTAGCAAGGTGGCCCAATCCTTTTTGTAGCAAAGGATAAGCCTGGACGAACTCTTATATAAAGCAAAGCGCTCCCGAGGACACATGGGAATTACTGTCAAGTTAGTTTTCATCATGCTCATATGATTCGCGTTCGTTACTTTGATAATTTGATATGTGGGTGGACCGGTGCTTGGGTGCTGTCCTTACTTGGACAAGCCTCCCACTTATGATTAACCCCTCTCGCAAGCATCCGCAACTACGAAAGAAGAATTAAGATAAATCTAACCATAGCATGAAACATGTGGATCCAAATCAGTCCCTTGCGAAGCAAGTCATAAACTAGGGTTTAAGCTTCTGTCACTCTAGCAACCCATCATCTACTTATTATTTCCCAATGCCTTCCCCTAGGCCCAAATAATGGTGAAGTGTCATGCAGTCGACGTTCACATAACACCACTAGAGGAAAGACAACATACATCTCATCAAAATATCGAACGAATACCAAATTCACATGATTACTTATAACAAGACTTCTCCCATGTCCTCAGGAACAAAAGTAACTACTCACAAAGTATGTTCATGTTCAAGATCAGAGGGGTATTGAATATCATTAAGGATCTAAACATATGATCTTCCACCAAATAAACCAACTAGTATCAACTACGAGGAGTAATCAACACTACTAGCAACCCATTGTCGGTGTCAAAACCGGCGGATCTCGGGTAGGGGGTCCCGAACTGTGCGTCTAAGGTCGATGGTAACAGGAGACGGGGGACACGATGTTTACCCAGGTTCGGGCCCTCTCTATGGAGGTAATACCCTACGTCCTGCTTGATTGATATTGATGAATATGAGTATTACAAGAGTTGATCTACCACGAGATCGTAATGGCTAAAACCCTAGAAGTCTAGCCTGTCTGATTATGATTTTCTCCTACGGACTAAAACCCTCCGGTTTATATAGACACCGGAGGGGACTAGGGTTGTACAAAGTCGGTTATAGAGAAAGGAATCCTCATATCGAACGCCAAGCTTGCCATCCACGCCAAGGAGAGTCCCATCTAGACACGGGAGAGAGTCTTCTGTCTTGTATCTTCATGGCCCATCAGTCCGGCCCACGTTATGTAGCCCGGACGCCCGAGGACCCCTAAATCCGGGACTCCCTCAGTAGCCCCCGAACCAGGCTTTCAATGACGATGTGTCCGGAGCGCAGATTGTCTTCGGCATTGCAAGGCGGGTTCCTCCTCCGATTACTTCGAAGTACCTGACTTAAGGAGCTGTATTCGGCCTTCCATTTAATGTCGTGCTCATCGGCTTCCACGCCTTCATGACTTCAGTTTCCACGTGTCGAGCGAATACGAGAGGTCGGGGGATCTTTGCACATAACTCCTTGCCCATGTAAGAAAGGCGTCTGTTTAAAGAGATTGGATCTTCAGATCCATTCCACGCCAAGCGGGAAATCCTTAAAGCTTGCTAGGAGAAACCATTCCAACATGGCTAGTGCTCCCAGTTCTTCCACCCGCTCCCACGGCTCCAAAAAAGGCGATTGGGAAAGATGTTCTGTATCTCATGATCAGCTGGTGAAGCTCCAAACACAGGGATTCCTTCCCCCCGCGGATCTGGTCCCTGTTCGAGCAGGTTTGACTTCCTTCTCAGGCGAAGCTCTGGCGGAAAATTTCCCCAATCCAACCAGGGGGGAGCGGGTGTGCTTCATTTCTTATTTGCTAAGAGGCGTTGGGTTTCCAATCCACCCTTTCCTCCGAGGACTCCTGGAGTACTATGGCCTCCAACTGCACAACCTCACGCCGGCCTCTATCTTGCACATCGCGAGTTTTGTTGCCCTTTGCGAGCTTTTCCTAGGCTGTGAAGCCCACTTTGATTTATGGAGAAAACTATTTTGCCTCGTCCCTCGTACCCAAGAGGGATCCATATTCAAGGTGGGCAGCGCCGAAGTATGGCGCATAGCTGGGACCGGTACCTATCCGGCACACCGAAGAAGGCATTCGAGGAGTGGCCCTCAGAGTGGTTTTATATTGAGGACATCGCTCTCCCTGACCCAATCCGAATGGGTCTCCCTGAATTTTCCAGCGCTCCTTTGAAGAAATGCCACAGCTGGCGCCCCAGGAGCCTCGAGGAGGAAGATAGTGCGGAAATCCATCAATTAATGAGCAAGATAAAGACGCTTGCCCAGTCCGGATTATCAATAATCGAGGTAATGGCGATCTCTATAGTGCGGGGTGTCCAGCCACTCCAATTTAGAGGGCTCCCTATGTGGCACTACAATGGGGAAGATGATGCCTCACGCTGTGGCCGAAAAGGTCCGGACACCCCCGTTGCTCTGGCCAAAATATTGGCCGATCTATATAAAGGGTATAAAGAGGAATTTATTCGTCTCAAACGCCGGGAGGGATTTTCCATGTACAATCCTCCCAGCTGGGTGAGTTTTAATCCTACCACCATACTCAATCCTTTCCAGGAGTCACTTTTGACTGATACTAACCCGTCCATTTGTAACAGGAATGGCGAAAGGTCGTCACGGGGATCTACAGCCCCGCTCCACAGCCGGAGGACCATAACCGGGATCTTGACCCCGGATTCGAGGAAGATCCGGACATATTTGTGGAGCTGGAGGAGGGAGCATTTTACTAGGCGAGCTACGATGGCACAGAAGTGGCCATTATAGCAGACTATCCCGGCCTCCTTCCTGCCTCACACGTAAGTAATCAGGAGACCTCTCCTCCGAAAGAGCTTCCTCATTCTGCCTTACCCAACGCACTGTCTCGTGTTCCAAAGGGGAGGCGCTCGACGCGTCATGTTACACCAGAGGCGACTCAAAAGAGAGCGGCGCCTACATCGGGCAAGCCTTCGAAGAGGAAGGCAAACGAAATCACGACCGAGCCGTCGTCGAAGAGGTATGGCTTCATAAATACGCCCCTTGGCAGTCACATCCAACTGTGACATTGTCTGTTTGTGTCTCATCAGGAAGAGCGTTCGCTGGACTATGTCCGGGGGTCATGCAGGTCACGCTCCCAACAGCCAGGCTCCAAAACCTGCCATAAAGGCGAGGGCCAGTACGGGAGTGACGCCGGATTGTCCTTCGGCAGAGGATTCGGATGATGTATCCGCCACAAACTCAGAAGTGGAGAGCGCCATGAATCATCGGCGCCGGAGGGCTGCTCTTCGCGACCCCGGCTTTACAAAAGAGGCATTCAATGCCTTCAGCTCGGCTGATGCATACATCCGAGCTGCTCGAGATGGGCTTACCAGAGCCACAGACCAGCATTTAAAAGACATGCGGGTAAATTCACATTGTACAAACCTGATAATTATATACCAGTAGCCCCCGAGACTTGAAGCAGTTGATACAACTGATTTAAGGATCATTGTATAACCAGGTGCTTACAGAGAAGAACAACCTGCTGTCTCAAGAACTGGAAAAGTGTCGGACTCAGCTAACTACTGCCACCGCCGAATTGGAGAAATCCAAGAAGGCGTCGCCTGGTAATATTCCCCTCCATCGAGAAAATATAATCATATACCAGCAATGCTAACAGTGTTGTATATCTCATGGCAGGATCGTCAGATCAGCTGAAGGAGGCACTCAAAATCGCTCAAGCGGATAAACAAGAAGCCAAAAGGCTACTGGCCGTGGGCGAACGTGTGCTGACACGGGTCAGGGAGGATAAAAACAAGCTGCAGGATTCCAACACCCTGCTGGGCGAAGAACTGAAAGATGTGCGAGCCCAGCTAGCTGACTCCGTGAAGGAAAATAAGAGGCTTTGAGGCGGCATATTCAGTATGCTTTCGATCTTACCTCCGTGTAATTCGGCGAGGAAAGGAACTGACAGATTTATGTCTGCAGGTATGCTGACCGGCCGTCCCGAAGAGGAAATGTTCGGATCTTCAGGCGATCTGCTACAAGAGCTGTCGCAAATGCATGAGCGAGCTCGGCAGGCAATGCGGAGCATTGCCAAGGCCTTGTGGCCATCTGCCTCCCCTCCAGGAAGTATGGAGGAACTTGTTCAGCTATTCAAAGGAGCGTGGAGGCGCTTCCGATTATGGAAGATATCGGCTTGCCGAGAAGGTGCGCGAGAGGCCTGGGCCATGGTGAAAACACGGTATACCAAGCTTGATCCGAATCATATGGCTCGGGTCGGACCTCGAGGATCAGACGGAAAAGAAGTTCTAGTTAGTTTAGTATATGACCAAGTAAAGGTAGCCGCCGAATTGTCCCAATAGGATTGTAGCCTAGACAGCCTGTTGGACGGCATAGAGGAAGAAGCTTTTGAGTCTAAGTGACTATGTGCTTCGATTGACAAATTTGTCCCTAGCCGGATTGTAAAACGATTGTCATGGCGGACCTTTTCGCTTCGACCTCCGGACCCGAAGGTGCGGAGTGTTTCCGAATACCCGCACGGTAATATAAACCGGGGTATGCGTGGAAACCAGGTGTAGGGGTCATAGTTGCTTGAACAGACAAGTTGTATCCGGCTAGCTATGTTATATTACATGTGATTGTAAGAAACATCTTCCAGAGAGAATAGTTCCGTTAAGGGTTCCTTTCCCTGGGTGAACATGCGTTAATGTTCATGTCCGAACTGTGATTAAAAAATCGCAGTTTACATAGCATCTGGGGGTTCATAGTGTAATGAGTGAAAAAACATCTTTAGTCTGCCGACCGAATATTCCCTTAAGAACGCTAGCTTTCGGCTTCACCCAGTCTGAGGTACACATCCGGATGACCCGGCAGTAACAATCGCAGAGGTGCTCCCTTTATGCCCTAGCCGAACTAACGGGAACGTAGGGCATAAGCACAGGAGCCAGGCAACCCAGCTTGGCCAAAACTTAAGTCATAACGATGCATATAATGGCGAAGAAAAGGTACATATGAGGAAAAGACACATATGTGGTGAGCTTGATGCTCGGAAAATAATAATAATAATAATAAGCTTCTGTACAAGAAGCCCCCAGGTATTATGGACGTACATATTTAAGGATGTGTACATCATAGGTGCGCGTTTTAGCCGCTCAAGAGCTTAAAGCTAGGAAAAAAAATGAAAGAGAGGAAAAAAAGGTAATGGACAAAAAGGGAGAAGAAGACGAACAAAGAGTCCGGCGCTAGGCGTAGAATCTTCGGAGTCTGGCGGCGTTCCATGGGTTCGGCTCCAAGCGATTGTTTGATGCATCACGCATTCGGTACACTCCTCCAGTGAGAACTTCGTCAATGATGAAGGGACCCTCCCATTTGGGCTTGAGTTTGTCCTTTTTCTTCTTTGGCAAGCATAGAACGAGTTCGCCAACATTATAAGTCTTGGCCCGCACTTCTCTGCTTGGATATCTGCGAGCCTGTTGTTGATACAATGCAAAACGGGCCTTTGCGATGTCGCGCTCCTCCTCCAGGGCGTCTAAGCTATCCTGCCGATCCAGCTCGGCCTCTCTCTCTTCATACATGTGCACTCGTGGTGAGTCATGCATAATGTCGCAGGGCAACACGGCCTCTGCGCCGTACACCATGAAGAACGGTGTGTATCCGGTAGTGCGGTTGGGCGTGGTCCGCAGCCCGCAGAGTACGGAGTCGAGCTCCTCAACCCAGTGCTTGTCTGATTCTTTCAAAGACCGCACTAGTCTGGGCTTAATGCCGCTCATAATAAGACCATTGGCTCGTTCGACTTGACCATTTGTTTGCGGGTGATAGACGGAGGCATAATCGAGCTTGATGCCCAGGTTAGCGCACCAGGTTTTCACCTCGTCGGCTATAAAGTTGGAGCCATTGTTTGTGATAATGCTGTGTGGAACACCATAACAGTGTACGACACTGGATATAAAGTCTATCACTGGTCCGGCTTCGGCCGTTTTAACCGGTTTGGCCTTAATCCACTTAGTGAATTTATCTACCATGACCAGCAGATATTTTTTCTTGTGGCTTCCCCCTTTAAGGGGTCCAACCATATCAAGCCCCCAGACCGCGAAAGGCCATGTAATGGGGATTGTTTGTAGCGTAGTAGGCGGCATATGGCTTTGATTAGCGAAAAGCTGGCATCCGACACAACGTTGGACAAGGTCCTGTGCATCTGCTCGGGCCGTAGGCCAAAAGAAACCTGTACGGAAGGCTTTACTCACAAGGGCCTGAGCCGCGGCGTGGTGACCGCCAAGGCCAGCATGGATTTCGGCCAGGAGCTGCCGCCCCTCTTCTTCGGAGATACATCTTTGAAGGACTCCGGTAGCGCTTTTCTTGTAGAGCTCACCGTCATGGACCTTGTAGGCTTTCGAGCGCTGGACAATGCAGCAAGCCTCGTTAGGATCCTCAGGGAGCTCTCGCCTATTAAGGTAGGCCAAGAAGGGTTCGGTCCATGGGGCAATTACTGCCATTATGAGATGGGCCGATGGTGTTGCTTCGGTGGCTGAGCCCCCGATGATATCGGTATTGTGCTCGGACTCAGGGGGTATGATCGGGTCTGGGCTAGTGTTGCCGCTTTCATCCTGCCACACCACGGATGGCTTGAAGAGCCGTTCCAGAAAGATGTTAGGCGGGATGGGGTCGCGCTTGGCTCCCATGTGAGCAAGGACATCCGCCGCTTGATTACTTTCTCGAGCCACATGATGAAACTCGAGTCCCTCGAACCGGGCTGAGATTTTGAGTACGGCGTTACGATAGGCTGCCATTTTCGGATATTTTGCGTCAAAGTCTCCGTTTATTTGGGATATTGCGAGATTTGAATCCCCGCGCACCTCCAGACATTGTATGCCCATGGAGACGGCCATCCGAAGACCATGCAGTAAGGCTTCATATTCGGCTGCATTATTGGAGCCTATATATAAGATTTGGAGTACGTACTGGACTGTGTCTCCCGTTGGGGATGTTAAGACAACGCCCGCTCCCAAACCGGCCAGCATCTTAGAGCCATCGAAGTACATGACCCAGTTGGAATATGTGCCGTACTCTTTAGGGAGTTCGGCCTCTGTCCATTCGGCGATGAAGTCAGCCAACACTTGGGATTTAATGGCTCGGTGCGGTTTATACATTATGTCGAATGGCAGGAGCTCAATGGCCCATTTGGCAATCCGGCCCGTAGCGTCGCGGTTGTTTATTATGTCATTGAGTGGTACTTCGGAAGCCACCGTGATCGAGCATTCTTGGAAGTAGTGTCGTAGCTTCCGGGATGCCATGAAGACCGCGTATGCTATCTTTTGGTAATGAGGGTACCGGGATTTGCATGGTGTGAGGACAGTGGATACATAGTATACCGGCTTCTGAAGCGGGAATTTGTGTCCGTCCACCTCTCATTCAACGACGAGCACTGCGCTCACCACCTGATGAGTCGTAGAGATGTATAACAACATTGGTTCGCCGACGTTTGGCGCGGCCAGGATTGGGTTGCTTGCTAAAAGAGCCTTTATTTCTTCCAGTCTGGCTGTTGCTGCATTCGTCCACTCGAAGTGGTCGGTGCGTCGGAGAAGGCGATAAAGTGGCAATGCTTTTTCTCCAAGTCTGGAGATGAAGCGGCTTAAAGCTGCCACACATCCGGCTAGTTTTTGGACCTGTTTAAGGTCAGTTGGTGTAGCCAATTGTGACAAAGCTCGAATTTTGGCTGGATTTGCCTCAATTCCTCTACTGGAAACAATGAAGCCCAGCAGCTTTCCAGCGGGAACGCCGAAAATGCACTTTTCCGGATTGAGCTTGATGTCATATGCACGGAGGTTGTCGAATGTGAGACGTAAGTCGTCTATTAATGACTCGACATGTCTAGTCTTGATGACGACATCATCCACGTATGCTTCAACTGTCTTGCCGATTTGCTTCTCCAGGCATGTTTGAATCATGCGTTGGTAGGTAGCGCTGGCGTTTTTAAGCCCAAAGGACATAGTGTTGAAGCAGAAAGGCCCGTATGGGGTAATGAATGCCGTTGTGGCTTGATCGGACTCCTTCATTTTGATTTGATGGTATTCGGAGTATGCGTCGAGGAAGCACAGTGAGTCGTGTCCTGCAGTAGCATCAATGATCTAATCTATGCGGGGGAGGGGGAAGGGATCCTTGGGGCAGGCTTTGTTGAGGTCTTTGAAATCGATGCATAGGCGCCAGGATTTATCCTTCTTTGGTACCATCACCAGGTTTGCTAGCCAGTCCGGATGTTTTATTTCTCTGATGAATCCGGCCTCGATTAACTTGGCCAGCTCCTCCCCCATAGCTTGTCATTTGGGTTCGGAAAAGAGCCGCAGTGTTTGTTTGACCAGCTTGTATCCCTTCAATATATTGAGGCTGTGTTCGGCCAACCTGCGTGGGATTCCTGGCATATCAGAAGGGTGCCAGGCAAACATGTCCCAATTTTCGCGTAAGAACGCTCGTAATGCGGCGTCAACCGTTGGGTCCAGCTGTGCCCCGATAGAGGCTGTCTTCTTGGGGTCCGTTGGGTGGACCTGGAATTTGACAATTTCGTCTGCTGGTTTGAAGGAGATAGATTTGGGTCGCTTGTCCAGGATTACGTCGTCCGTATCCACCATGGAGCGTAGTGCGGCTAATTCTTCGGCCGCGAGGGCTTCGGACAATGCCTCGAGGGCCAGGGATGCGGTTTTGTTTTCGGCGCAGAGTGCTATGTCCGGATCACTGGAAAGAGTGATAATACCATTGGGCCCGGGCATCTTGAGCTTCATGTACCCGTAATGAGGTATAGCTTGGAAGCGTGTAAATGCATCTCGCCCCAATAGGGCGTGATATCCACTGTTGAAAGGGGCCACTTGGAAGGTTATCTCTTCGGACCGATAATTCTCCGGCATGCCGAATACCACGTCAAATGTGATTTTTCCCGCGGACCGCGCCTCCCGACTGGGAATGATTCCTCGGAAGGTCGTGCTACTTTGCTCGATGCGGCTCCTGTCTATTTCCATTTTGTTGAGTGTGTCCTCATAGATGAGGTTTAGTCCCCTGCCGCCGTCCATGAGTACTTTGGTGAGCCGACAGCCGTCCACGATTGGATTGAGGACCAAGGCAGCTGGTGCCCGGACTGTCCTGGATTTTGGTTCATCACTGGCATTGAAAGTTATGGCCGTGTCATTCCAGGGATTTATTGCTGCGACTTGGCAGACTTCGGCGAGGTCGCGGAGTGCCCTTTTGTGCCTATTGTTTGAAGCGAAGGTCTCGAAGACCGTAAATACTCTGAGGTCGTCGTCTTCTGGGGGGTGTTGTTCTGAGGTGTTTTTGGTGAGGATATCCTTGCCGCTCTTGGCCACTTGCCGGAGTATCCAACATGCTCTAAGGCTGTGAGTTGGTACGGTATCCGGTGTTGTGTGTATTTTGCATGGCCTATCGAGCCATCCCTCCTGAATGGTTCCGCGCCCCGTAATGGGCTTAGATTTCTTTACCATTGGGTCGGGCACCTTATGGGGGTGCATTCTTTTTGCTCGGACGAGGGGTTGAGTGGAAACCAGTGGTTCCCGACGAGCTGCCTGAGTTTTCCAGGCGCTTTCCATTGCGCAGTACTTCTGTACTATGGTTGCCAAGTCAGCGAAGTGTGATACTCGACGGCGGTTGATGGCGTTGAGGATTCCTTCGTCCGTGCAATTGTTGCAGAATGCTGAGATCGCGTCTTCGTCGCGGCAATCTTCAATCTTGTCTTTGACAAGGAGGAATCTGGCCCAAAAGTGATGGACTGTTTCCTGAGACTGCTGTCGTACATACATGAGATCGCGTATATCTGGGTGGGTGGGTGGCTTTAAATCCAAACCCTGACCCAGTTTAGGATCTGGAGTTTGAGAAACTTCCGAGCTTAATAATTCGGGCTCCAGGATATCGACTGATTTTTCAGGCCCATCGTCCGATTCTAGGTTCGGAGGACAGGGTGTGCCGTTCCGCGGACAGGTATCCGGCTCTTCGAGCTCGGAAATCCGAACATAGTTCGTCCTCAACACCGGGGAAGAGTTGTTGTTTTGCTCTTACCACCGCTATCTGATGGGTGATCGGTGGAGATTTGATTTCTCTCTGATCGGGTTTAAGCCCAACCCGATCGTAGTCTGTAACGACCCCCAAGGCGGCGATGCGATCCAGGAGTTCATTTAAAGACGACAATTCCGTTGGATCCATCCGTTTGGAGTATTCGGAGTCAACGCGGAGGCAATTTTCGATGACCTGAGAAGTCATCATCGGCTTAACAGCCGGACGGGCGGTCATGATAAAGCCGCCCAGCCGGAGGGTTTGGCCTGAGGCCAGGGCTCCTCCGGCGGTGATATTGTCCTTGATAACAAGGCGAGCCATCAACCCTGTCTTCGACGTCACAACGGAACTCTCAATGAAAGCACCAATGTCGGTGTCAAAACCGGCGGATCTCGGGTAGGGGGTCCCGAACTGTGCCTCTAAGGTCGATGGTAACAGGAGACTGGGGACACGATGCTTACCCAGGTTCGGGCCCTCTCTATGGAGGTAATACCCTACGTCCTGCTTGATTGATATTGATGAATATGAGTATTACAAGAGTTGGTCTACCACGAGATCGTAATGGCTAAAACCCTAGAAGTCTAGCCTGTCTGATTATGATTTTCTCCTACGGACTAAAACCCTCCGGTTTATATAGACACCGGAGGGGATTAGGGTTGTACAAAGTCGGTTACAGAGAAAGGAATCCTCATATCGAATGCCAAGCTTGCCATCCACGCCAAGGAGAGTCCCATCTGGACACGGGAGAGAGTCTTTTGTCTTGTATCTTCATGGCCCATCAGTCCGGCCCATGTTACGTAGCCCGAATGCCCGAGGACCCCTAAAGCCGGGACTCCCTCACCCATAGGTACCAATCAGAGGTTTTAGGGCAAAGATTGAATACAAGAGATGAACTAGGGTTTGGAGAGGAGATGGTGCTGATGAAGATGTTGATGGAGATTGACCCTCTCTCGATGAGAGGATCGTTGGTGACGATGATGGCTTCTATTTCCCCCTCCCGGAGGGAAGTTTCCCCGGCAGAATCGCTCTGCCGGAGCTCTAGATTGCTCCTGCCCAGGTTCCGCCTCGAGACGGTGGCGCTTCGTCCCGAAAGCTATCTTCTGATATTTTTCTAGGTCAAAACCCTCCATATAGCCAAAGATGGGCACCGGAGACCTGCCAGGGGGCCCACAAGCCCTGGGGCGTGCCCAGGGGGTAGGGCACACCCCCAGGCTTGTGGCCACCTGGTGGGTCCCCTCTGGTATTTTCTTCGCCCAATAATTCTTATATATTCCAAAATAATTCTCCGTAAATTTTTAGGACTTTTAGAGTTGTGCAGAATAGGTCTCTCATATTTGCTCCTTTCCGGTCGAGAATTCCAGCTGCCGGCATTCTCCCTCTTCATGTAAATCTTGTAAAATAAGAGAGAAAAGGCATAAGTATTGTACGATAATGTGAAATAACAGTCCATAATGCAATAAATATTGATATAAAACATGATGCAAAATGGACGTATCAACTTCCCCAAGCTTAGACCTCGCTTGTCCTCAAGCGAAAGTCGAGATCGATAATCATGTCCACATGTTTAGAGATAGAGGTGTCGATAAAATAAAATACGGACATGAGGGCATCATGATCATCTTTAGAACAACAACATATCGTCATATAACTTCTTATGCCAAAGTAACAATTCGTTCACAAGGTAAAGTATGAATCAAAAACTTTATTGAAAACTAACAAACTATGATCTCGGTCATTGAAGCAATTTCAATTTATCATAATATCGGAAAGAGTCAATATAAGAGCTTGTCTAGCAAATCCACATACTCAATCATATTTTAGTCTTTCATAATTGCTAACACTCATGCGATACTTATGAAATCAAAGTTTCAGGTGGACACATAGAAAGATAGGGGCTTATGGTTTCGCCTCCCAACTATTTACCTCTAGGGTAATGTCAACAATAATAACTCATGATCACCTACATCCGAGTGGATATACGTGTCTAGATCCTTCCCCAACACATGACGCTTGCCAAAAGAAAAAGGCAAAATATAGGAAGTGGTGAAGATCACCATGACTCTTGCATAAAGGTAAGTACTGAAAAGTAAAAGGTAGGCCCTTCGCAGAGGGAAGCAGAGGTTGTCATGCGCTTTTTGGTTGGATGCACGAAGTCTTAATGCAACGGAACACCACTTTATATTACCGCTTGTGATAAAGAACTTTATTATGCAGTCCGTCGCTTTTATTTCTTCCATATCACAAGTTCGTATAAAGTTTATTTTCCTCACACTAATAGATCATACATATTTAAAGAGCAGTTTTTATTGCTTGCACCGATGACAACTTACTTGAAGGATCTTACTCAATCCATAGGTAGGTATAGTGGACTTTCATGGCAAAACTGGATTAAGGGTGTTTGGATGCACAAGTAGTATCTCTACTTGGTGCGAAAGTTTTGGCTAGTATGAGGTGGAAGCAAGCGCCACATGTTAGAGGATCCATGACAATATAACTTCTATTCGGAAATAAGTAGACATAACTCATCATGTTGTCTTTCTTGTCCAACATCAACTTCTTAGCATATAATATTTTAATGAGTGCTCACAATCATAAAAGATGTCCAAGATAATATATTTATATGTGAACCTCTCTTTCTTTATTACTTCCTTTTAATTGCAACAATGACCAACACTATGTTTGTCAACTCTCAACAAATTTTATGCAACATACTTCTTATATGTGAAGTCATCACTTCCCATAAGATCATTATATACCTTTTTTTATTTCTTTTCTCAAGATCATAACGAGAAAGCAAAGCCCTCAACTCAAGACTAATCTTTATTATATAACTCTTGGACTCGATTACATAGGGGGAACTCAAAGCAAAACTCAAAGCTAGATCATACTAAAAACTTTTATTCTACTAGGTAGTGATAAAAACGAAAAGGATCAAAATAAGAAAAAGATAAAGGTAAAGATGTGATGGTGATACGATACCGGGACACCTCCCCCAAGCTTGGCACAAGCCAAGGGGAGTGCCCATACCCATGTACTCAGATTTCTTTCTTCGGAGGTGGTGATGATGGAGTTGATGATGATGTGGGCCCATCCTCCGTCTTCCAAGGCATAGGTTCACTATTGTAAAAAGATGAACGAGTCTCCGGTATCCTCAAATCTGCAGCCAAACTCATCCTCTTAAATCCGTATTCATAATCACAGTTTTGGTTTTGCAGGTCATAGATCTGGGCTTGGAGATGCTCGATTTTCTCATGAAGCTTGAAGATGGCATCGCTGATGTTCTTGGCATCTAGCTTGTGGTCACGGGTAAATTCCATGATCATGGAGTGATTGGCGTTGAGTCCGCGTTCCACCATTCCTTGGCACTTGAAGACTTGCTGCTCCATCGCTTCGAGCCTGGTCTCCATGCTTCCGGTCTTCTTTGGACCTTGTACATCCCGGATGTGCAGCACCCCCTCACGCATCTCAATGGTTTGAGAGTGTTGCAGCTGAAGGAAATATGCCCTAGAGGCAATAATAAAGTTGTTATTTATATTTTCTTATATCATGATAAATGTTTATTATTCATGCTAGAATTGTATTAACCGAAAACTTAGTACATGTGTGAATACATAGACAACCTAGTATGCCTCTACTTGACTAGCTTGTTTATCAAAGATGGTTATGTTTCCTGACCATAGACATGTGTTGTCATTTGATGAACATGATCACATCATTAGAGAATGATGTGATGGACAAGACCCATCCGTTAGCTTAGCATATTGATCGTTTAGTTTTATTGCTATTGCTTTCTTCATGACTTATACACATTCCTCTGACTATGAGATTATGCAACTCCCGAATATCGGAGGAACACTTTGTGTGCTATCAAACGTCACAACGTAACTGGGTGATTATAAAGATGCTCTACAGGTGTCTCCGAAGGTGTTTGTTGGGTTGGCATAGATCAAGATCAGGATTTGTCACTCCGTGTATCGGAGAGGTATCTCTGGGCCCTCTCGGTAATGCACATCACTATAAGCCTTGCAAGCAATGTGACTAATGAGTTAGTTATGGGATGATGCATTACGGAACGAGTAAAGAGACTTGCTGGTAACGAGATTGAACTAGGTATGATGATACCGACGATCGAATCTCGGGCATGTAACATACCAATGACAAAGGGAATGACGTATGTTGTTATGCGGTTTGACCGATAAAGATCTTCGTAGAATATGTAGAAGCCAATATGAGCATCCAGGTTCCGCTATTGGTTATTGACCGGAGATGTGTCTCGGTCATGTCTACATAGTTCTCGAACCCATAGGGTCCGCACGCTTAATTTTCGATGACGATTTGTATTATGAGTTATGTGTTTTGGTGACCGAAGTTTGTTCGGAGTCCTGGATGAGATCACGGACATGACGAGGAGTATCAAAATGTTCGAGAGGTAAAGATTCATATATTGGAAGGTTGTATTCGGACATCGGAATGGTTCCGAGTGATTCGGGTATTTTACCGGAGTACCGGGAGGTTACCGGAACCCCCCGAGAGAGGTAATGGGCCTCATGGGCCATAGGGAAGAGGGGAGGCAGCCCACAAGGGGTGGCTGCACCCTCCCTCCCATGGGGAGTCTGAATTGGACTAGGGTTGGGGGCGCACCCCCCTTTCCTTCTCTTCTCTCTCCCTTTCCCCTTTCCCACTCCGGAAAAAGGAAGGGAGGGACCGAATTGGATATGGAGTCCAAGTAGGACTCCTCCCCCTTGGGGGCGCGCCTAGGCCGGCCCTCTCCCCTCTCCTCCTTTATATACGGGGGTAGGGGGGCACCCTAGAGCACATCAGATATTCTCTTAGCCATGTGCGGTGCCCCCCTCCACAGTTTACTCCTCCGGTCATAGCGTCGTAGTGCTTAGGCGAAGCCCTACGTGGATCACATCACCAACATCGTCGCCACGCCATCGTGCTGACGGAACTCTCCCTCGACCTTCTGCTGGATCAAGAGTTCGAGGGACGTCATCGAGCTGAACATGTGCTGAACTCGAAGGTGCCGTACGTTCGGTGCTTGATCGGTTGGATCACGAAGACGTTCGACTACATCAATCGCGTTAAGCTAACGCTTCCGCTTTCGGTCTATGAGGGTACGTGGACACAGTCTCCCCCTCTCGTTGCTATGCATCTCCTTGATAGATCTTGCGTGAGCGTAGGAAATTTTTGAAATTGCACGTTCCCCAACAGTGGCATCCGAGCCAGGTCTATGCGTAGATGATATGCACGAGTAGAACACAAAGAGTTGTGGGCGATAATAGTCATACTGCTTACCACCAACGTCTTACTTTGATTCGGCGGTATTGTTGGATGAAGAGGCCCGGACCGACATTGCATGACCGCGTTCATGAGACTGGTTCTACCGACGTGCTTTGCACTCAGGTGGCTGGCGGGTGTCTGTTTATCCAACTTTAGTTGAGTCGAGTTTGACTACGGCCGGTCCTTGTTGAAGGTTAAAACAGCACACTTGATGAAAAATCGTTGTGGTTTTGATGCGTAGGTAAGAACGGTTCTTGCTAGAAGCCTATAGCAGCCACGTAAAACTTGCAACAACAAAGTAGAGGACGTCTAACTTGTTTTTGCAGGGCATGTTGTGATGTGATATGGTCAAGACATGATGTGATATACGTTATTGTATGAGATGATCATGTTTTGTAAAAGTTATCGGCAACTGGCAGGAGCCTTATGGTTGTCGCTTTATTGTATGAAATGCAATCGCCATGTAATTGCTTTACTTTATCACTATGCGGTAGCGATAGTCGTAGAAGCAATAGTTGGCGAGACGACAACGACGCTACGATGGAGATCAAGGTGTCAAGCCGGTGACGATGGAGATCATGACGGTGCTTTGGAGATGGAGATCAAAGGCACAAGATAATGATGGGCATATCATGTCACATATTTTGATTGCATGTGATGTTTATCGTTTATGCATCTTATTTTGCTTAGTACGGTGGTAGCATTATAAGATGATCCCTCACTAAATTTCAAGGTATAAGTGTTCTCCCTGAGTATGCACTGTTGCGATAGTTCGTCGTGCCGAGACACCACGTGATGATCGGGTGTGATAAGCTCTACGTTCACATACAGCGGGTGCAAGCCAGTTTTGCACATGCAGAATATTCGGGTTAATCTAGACGAGCCTAGCATATGCAGATATGGCCTCGGAACACTGAGACCGAAAGGTCGAACGTGAATCATATAGTAGATATGATCAACATAGAGATGTTCACCATTGAAAACCACTCCATCTCACGTGATGATCGGACATGGTTTAGTTGATATGGATCACGTGATCATTTAGATAACTCGAGGGATGTCTATCTAAGTGGGAGTTCTTAAGTAATATGATTAATTGAACTTAATTTATCATGAACTTAGTCCTGATAGTATTTGCATATCTATGTTGTAGATCAATAGCTCGTGTTGTTGCTCCCCTATGTTTTTGATATGTTCCTAGAGAAAAATAAGTTGAAAGATGATAGTAGCAATGATGCGGACTGGGTCCGTGATCTGAGGATTATCCTCAATGCTCCACAGAAGAATTATGTCCTTGATGCACCGCTAGGCGACGGACCTATTGTAGGAGCAGATGCAAACGTTATGAACGTTTGGCAAGCTCGATATGATGACTACTTGACAGTTTAGTGCACCATGCTTTACGGCTTAGAACCGGGACTTCAAAAATGTTTTGAACACCACGGAGCATATGAGATGTTCCAAAGAGATGAAATTGGTATTTCAGACTCATGCTCGTGTCGAGAGGTATGAGACCTCTGACAAGTACTTTGCCTACAAGATGGAGGAGAATAGCACAACTAGTGAGCATGTGCTCAGAATGTCTGGGTACTACAATCGCTTGAATCAAGTGGGAGTTAATCTTCCAGATAAGATAGTGATTGACAGAGTTCTCTAGTCACTATCACCAAGTTACTAGAACTTCATGATGAACTATAATATGCAAGGGATGACAAAAACGATTCCCAAGCTCTTCACGATGCTGAAATCGGCGAAGGTAGAAATCAAGAAATAGCATCAAGTGTTGATGGTTAACAAGACCACTAGTTTCAAGAAAAAGGGCGAGGGAAAGAAAGGGAACTTCAAGAAGAATGACAAGCAAGTTGTCACTCCCGTGAAGAAGCCCAAAGATGGACCTAAGCCTGAAACTGAGTGCTTCTACTGCAAAGGAAATGGTCACTGGAAGCGGAACTGTCCCAAACACTTGGCGGATAAGAAGGATGGCAAAGTGAACAAAGGTATATTTGATATACATGTTATTGATGTGTATTTTACTAGTGTTCATAGTAGCCCCTGGGTATTTGATACCGGTTCAGTTGCTAACATTAGTAACTCAAAATAGGAGTTGCAAAATGAACAGAGACTAGTTAATGACGAGGTGACGATGTGTGTTGGAAGTGATTCCAAGGTTGATAAGATCACCATCGCACACTCCCTCTACCTTCGGGATTAGTGTTGGACCTAAATAAATGTTATTTGGTGTTTGCGTTGAGCATGAATATGATTGGATCATGTTTATTGCGATACGGTTATTCATTTAAGTTAGAGAATAATTGTTGTTCTGTTTACATGAATAAAACCTTCTATGGTCATACACTCAATGTAAATGGTTTATTGAATCTCGATCGTAGTGATACACATATTCATAATATTGATGCCAAAAGATGCAAAGTTGATAATGATAGTGCAACATACTTGTGGCACTGCCGTTTAGGTCATATTGGTGTAAAGCGCATGAAGAAACTCCATGCAGATGGGCTTTTGGAATCACTTGATTATGAATCATTTGATACTTGCGAACCATGCCTCATGGGCAAGATGACTAAAACTCCGTTCTCCGGAACAATGGAGCGAGCCAATGACTTATTGGAAATAATACATACCGATGTACGCGGTCCGATGAGTGTTGAGGCTCGCGGCGGGTATCGTTATTTTCTAACCTTCACAGATGATTTGAGCAGATATGGGTATATCTACTTAATGAAACACAAGTCTGAAACATTTGAAAGGTTCAAAGAATTTTAGAGTGAAGTAGAGAATCATCGTAACAAGAAAATAAAGTTTCTACGATCTGATCACGGAGGCGAATATTTGAGTTACGAGTTTGGCCTTCATTTAAAATGTGGAATAGTTTCACATCTCACGCCACCTGGAACACCACAGTGTAATGGTGTGTCCGAACGTCATAACCGTACTTTATTAGATATGGTGCGATCTATGATGTCTCTTACCGATTTACCACTATCGTTTTGGGGTTATGCATTAGAGACAGCTGCATTCACGTTAAATAGGGCACCATCTAAATCCATTGAGACGACACCGTATGAACTGTGGTTTGGCAAGAAACCTAAGCTGTCGTTTCTTAAAGTTTGGGGTTGTGATGCTTATGTGAAAAAGCTGCAGCCTGATAAGCTCGAACTCAAATCGGAGAAGTGCGTCTTCATAGGATACCCAAAAGAAACTGTTGGGCACACCTTCTATCACAGATCCGAAGGCAAGATCTTTGTTGCTAAGAATGGATCCTTTCTAGAGAAGGAGTTTCTCTCAAAAGAAGTGAGTGGGAGGAAAGTAGAACTTGATGAGGTAATTGTACCTTCTCTCAATTTGGAATGTAGCTCATCAGAGAAATCTGTTCCCGTGATGCCTACACCAACTAGAGAGGAACCTAATGATGATGATCATGAAACTTCAGATCAAGTTACTACAGAACCTCGTAGGTCAACCAGAACACGATCCGCACCAGAGTGGTACGGGAATCCTGTATTGGAAGTCATGTTACTAGACCAAGGCAAACCTACGAACTATGAAGAAGCTATGATGAGCCCAGATTCCGACAGATGGCTTGAGGCCATGAAATCTGAGATAGGATCCATGTATGAAGACAAAGTGTGGACTTTGGTGGATTTGCCCGATGATCGGCAAGCCATAGAAAATAAATGGATCTTCAAGAGGAAGACGGACGCTGATAGTAGTGTTACTATCTACAAAGCTCGAATTGTCGCAAAAGGTTTTCGATAAGTTCAAAGTGTTGACTACGATGAGATTTTCTCACTCGTATCGATGCTTAAGTCTGTCCGAATCATGTTAGCAATTGCCACATTTTATGAAATCTGGCAAATGGATGTCAAAACTGCATTCCTTAATGGATTTAATAAAGAAAAGTTGTATATGATGCAACCAGAAGGTTTTGTCGATCCTAAAGGTGCTAACAAAGTGTGCAAGCTCCAGCGATCCATCTATGGACTGGTGCAAGCATCTCGGAGTTGGAATATAAGCTTTGATGAGTTGATCAAAGCATATAGTTTTATACAGACTTTCGGAGAAGCCTGTATTTACAAGAAAGTGAGTGGGAGCTCTGTAGCATTTTTGATATTATATGTGGATGACATATTGCTGATTGGAAATGATATAGAATTTCTGGATTGCATAAAAGGATACTTGAATAAGAGTTTTTCAATAAAAGACCTCGGTGAAGCTGCTTACGTATTGAGCATCAAGATCTATAGGGATAGATCGAGACGCTTAATAGGACTTTCACAAAGCACATACCTTGATAAATTTTTGAAGAAGTTCAAAATGGATCAGTCAAAGAAAGGGTTCTTGCCTGTGTTACAAGGTGTGAAGTTGAGTAAGACTCAAAGCCCGACCACGGTAGAAGATAGAGAAAGAATGAAAGTCATTCCCAATGCCTCAGCCATAGGTTCTATACGATATGCCATGCTGTGTACCACACCTGATGTGTGTCTTGCCACTTATCTGGCAAAGAGGGTACAAGAGTGATTCAGGAGTGGACCACTGGACAGCGGTCAAAATTATCCTTAGTTACCTAAGAGGACTAAGTAAATGTTTCTCGGTTATGGAGGTGATGAAAAGTTCGTCGTAAAGGGTTACGTCGATACAAACTTTAACACCGATCTGGATGACTCTGAGTCTTAATCTGGATACATATTGAAAGTGGGAGCAATTAGCTAGAGTAGCTCCATGCAAAGCATTGTAGACATAGAAATTTGCAAAATACTTACGGATCTGCATGCGACAGACCCGTTGACTAAACTTCTCTCACAAGCAAAACATGATCACACCTTAGTACTCTTTGGGTGTTAATCACATAACGATGTGAACTAGATTATTGACTCTAGTAAACCCTTTGGGTGCTGGTCACATGGCGATGTGAACTATGGGTGTTAATCACATAAAGATGTGAACTATTGGTGTTAAATCACATGGCGATGTGAACTAGATTATTGACTCTAGTGCAAGTGGGAGACTGAAGGAAATATGCCCTAAAGGCAATAATAAAGTTGTTATTTATATTTCCTTATATCATGATAAATGTTTATTATTCATGCTAGAATTGTATTAACCGGAAACTTAGTACATGTGTGAATACATAGACAAATAGAGTGTCCCTAGTATGCCTCTACTTGACTAGCTTGTTTATCAAACATGGTTATGTTTCCTGACCATAGACATGTTTTGTCATTTGATGAACAGGATCACATCATTAGAGAATGATGTGATGGATAAGACCCATCCGTTAGCTTAGCATATTGATCGTTTAGTTTTATTGCTATTGCTTTCTTCATGACTTATACATATTCCTCTGACTATGAAATTATGCAACTCCCGAATACCGAAGGAACACTTTGTGTGCTATCAAACGTCACAACGTAACTGGGTGATTATAAAGATGCTCTACAGGTGTCTCCGAAGGTGTTTGTTGGGTTGGCATAGATCAAGATCAGGATTTGTCACTCCGTGTATCGGAGAGGTATCTCTGGGCCCTCTCGGTAATGCACATCACTATAAGCCTTGCAAGCAATGTGACTAATGAGTTAGTTATGGGATGATGCATTACGGAACGAGTAAAGAGACTTGCCGGTAACGAGATTGAACTAGGTATGATGATACCGACGATCGAATCTCAGGCAAGTAACATACCGATGACAAAGGGAATGACGTATGTTGTTATGCGGTTTGACCGATAAAGATCTTCGTAGAATATGTAGGAGCCAATATGAGCATCCAGGTTCCGTTATTGGTTATTGACCGGAGATGTGTCTCGGTCATGTCTACATAGTTCTCGAACCCATAGGGTCCGCACGCTTAACGTTCGATGACGATTTGTATTATGAGTTATGTGTTTTGGTGACCGAAGTTTGTTCGGAGTCCCGGATGAGATCACGGACATGACGAGGAGTCTCGAAATGGCCGAGAGGTAAAGATTCATATATTGGAAGGTTGTATTCGGACATCGGAATAGTTCCGAGTGATTCGGGTATTTTACCGGAGTACCGGGAGGTTACCGGAACCACCCGGGAGAGGTAATGGGACTCATGGGCCATAGGGAAGAGGGGAGGCAGCCCACAAGGGGTGGCTGTGCCCCCCTCCCATGGGGAGTATGAATTGGACTAGGGGAGGGGGCGCACCCCCTTTCCTTCTCCTCTTCTCTCTCCCTTTCCCCTTTCCCACTCCGGAAAAAGGAAGGGGGGGACCGAATTGGACATGGAGTCCAAGTAGGACTCCTCCCCCTTGGGGGCGTGCCTAGGCCGGCCCTCTCCCCTCTCCTCCTTTATATACGGGGGCAGGGGGGGCACCCTAGAGCACATCAGATATTCTCTTAGCCGTGTGCGGTGCCCCCCCTCCACAGTTTACTCCTTCGGTCATAGCGTCGTAGTTCTTAGGCGAAGCCCTACGCGGATCACATCACCAACACTGTCGCCACGCCTTCGTGCTGACGGAACTCTCCCTTGACCTTCTGCTGGATCAAGAGTTCGAGGGACGTCATCGAGCTGAACGTGTGCTGAACTCGGAGGTGCCGTACGTTCGGTGCTTGCTCGGTTGGATCGCGAAGATGTTCGACTACATCAACCGCGTTAAGCTAACGCTTCCGTTTTCGGTCTACGAGGGTATGTGGACACACTCTCCCCCTCTCGTTGCTATGCATCTCCTAGATAGATCTTGCGTGAGCGTAGGAAATTTTTGAAATTGCACGTTCCCCAACAGCAGCACCTCCGCAAGGTAGGGGTTGATGACCTTCTCGAAGAACTTGTCCTTCGGAGTGCTTGGGGACGTCATGGCAATCTAGATGTGTTAGAAAAATAGCTCAAAACAAGAACAGAGGATATTGCCATGGTACGGTGGTCAAAACCTTCGGGCGATTATATAATGAATTTTTACGGACCAAAAGAAGTAATCTGCAAGAAAACGGAGTCCGGAGGGCACATGAGGTGGCCACAAGCCTGGGAGGCGCGCCCCGGGGGGTAGGGTGCGCCCCCAAGGCTTGTCGCCTCCTCGTGCACTATTTGGACTACCTTTTATTTTTCCAATTTTTTAAATATTCCAAAACGGAGTAAAATTGCTTTTGGAAAAGTTTTGGAGTCGGTTTTCTTACCGTATCACATACCTATTCCTTTTCAGGGTTCTCGAGCATTCCGATAAGTTTCCCTTATGTACTCCTCCGGTGTTATGGTATCAATAATATTGGTTTCAACATTAATGGGAGTACCTAAGATATAATGTTTGATTCTTTGCCCATTTACCACCTTCGGGTTAGTGCCGTCTGCGTTGTTGATCTTGATGGCACCGGAACGATAAACCTCCTCGATAATGTAAGGGCCTTCCCATTTAGAGAGAAGTTTTCCTGCAAAAAATCTTAAACGAGAATTGTATAGCAAGACATGGTCACCTACATTGAATTCATGCTTTTGTATCCTTTTGTCATGCCATCCTTTAACTTTTTATTTAAACAACTTAGCATTCTCATAGGCTTGGGTTCTCCATTGATCAAGTGAGCTAATGTCAAATAACCTCTTCTCATCGGCAAGTTTGAAATCATAGTTGAGCTCTTTAATTGCCCAATAAGCTTTATGTTCTAGTTCAAGAGGTAAGTGACATGCTTTTCCATATACCATTTTATACGGAGACATACCCATAGGATTTTTATAAGCAGTTCTATAAGCCCATAATGCATCATCAAGTTTCTTAGACCAATTCTTCCTAGATCTATTAACAGTCTTTTGCAAGATTAGTTTTATTTCTCCATTACTTAATTCCACTTGACCACTAGACTGAGGATGATAGGGAGATGCAATTCTATGGTTAACATCATACTTAGCAAGAAATATGCGGAAAGCACCATGAATAAAGTGTGAACCACCATCAGTCATTAAATATCTAGGGACTCCAAACCTCGGGAAAATAACTTCTTTAAGCATTTTAATGGAGGTGTTATGATCAGCACTACTAGTTGGAATAGCTTCTACCCACTTAGTAACATAATCAACATCAACCAAAATATGTGTATACCCATTGGAGGAAGGGAAAGGTCCCATATAATCAAATCCCCAAACATCAAATGGTTCAATAACAAGTGAATAATTCATAGGCATTTCCTGTCATCTACTGATATTACCAATTCTTTGACATTCATCACAAGACAAGACAAACTTACGAGCATCTTTGAAAAGAGTATGCCAATAAAAACCAGATTGTAATACCTTGTGTGCAGTACTATCTCCAGCGTGGTGTCCTCCATAGGCCTCAGAGTGACACTTGCGTAGGATCTGTTCCTGTTCATGCTCAGGTACACAACGTCTAATAACACCATCTACTCCTTCTTTATAAAGATGTGGGTCATCCCAGAAGTAATGTCTTAAATCATAGAAAAACTTTTTCTTTTGTTGGTATGTGAAACTAGGTGGTATAAATTTAGCAACAATATAATTAGCATATTCTGCATACCATGGAGTATTACGAGAAGCATTTATGACAACTAATTGTTCATCAAGAAAACTACCATCAATAGGTAGTGGGTCATCAATAATATGTTCTAACCTAGACAAGTTATCTGCTACGGGGTTCTCAGCTCCCTTCCTATCAATAATATGTAAATCAAATTCTTGCAACAAGAGAAACCACCTAATGAGTCTAGGTTTAGCATCTTTCTTTTCCATAAGGTATTTAATAGCAGCATGATCAGTGTGAACAATAACTTCGGAATCAACAATATAAGATCTGAATTTATCACACGCAAACACAATTGCTAAAAATTCTTTTCAGTAGTAGCATAATTTCTTTGAGCACTGTCTAGAGTTTTACTAGCATAGTGGATAACATTTAATTTTTTATCAACTCTTTGTCCTAAAACAGCACCAACAACATAATCACTAGCATCACACATAATTTCAAAGGGTAGGTTCCAATCAGGTGGTTGAACAATAGGTACAGAAATTAAGGCTTTCTTAAGGATTTCAAATGCTTCTACACAATCATCATCAAAGACAAATGGAACATATTTGTGCAAAAGATTAGTGAGAGGCTTAGAAATTTTAGAGAAGTCTTTAATAAATCTCCTATAGAAACCAGCATGACCAAGGAAACTTCTTATACCTTTGATATCTTTAGGACACGACATTTTTTCAATAGCATCAACTTTAGCTTTATCAACTTCAATACCTCTTTCGGAGATTTTATGCCCCAAGATAATACCTTCATTAACCATAAAGTGGCACTTCTCCCAATTCAAGACAGGATTAGTTTCTTCACATCTCTGCAAAACTCAATCAAGGTTGCTTAAGCAATCATCAAAAGAAGTTCCATAAACGGAGAAATCATCCATGAAAACCTCAACAATCTTTTCACAAAAGTCAAAGAATATAGCAGTCATACATCTTTGAAAGGTAGCAAGTGCATTGCATAAACCAAAAGGCACACATCTATAAGCAAAGGTACCAAAAGGGCAAGTAAAAGTAGTTTTTTCTTGATCCTCTTGTGACACAAGTATTTGAAAAAACCCAGAATATTCATCTAGAAAGCAAAAGTGTGTATGTTTTGATAGTCTTTCTAGCATTTGATCAATAAAAGGCAGAGGATAAGGATCTTTCCTAGTAGCTTTGGTTAGTTTTCTGAAATCAATTACCATTCTATAACCTGTGACAATTCTTTGTAGGATAAGTTCATTTTTATCATTAGGAACAACGGTTATACCTCCCTTCTTAGGGACACAATGAACAGGACTCACCCATCTACTATCAGCAATAGGATAGATTATACCTGCTTCCATAAGCTTTAATATTTCATTTCTTACCACTTCTTTCATCTTCGGATTCAACCGTCGCTGGTGACCAACAACTGGTTTAGCATCAGGCTCCATATTAATTTTATGCTGACATAGAGTGGGACTAATGCCCTTGAGATCGTCAAGAGTATATCCAATAGCGGCACGGTGCTTCTTCAGAGTTTTCAATAATTTCTTTTCTTCATGCTCTGAAAGGTTAGCACTAATAATAACATGATATATCTTCTTTTCATCAAGATAAGCATATTTCAAAGTATCAGGTAATTGTTTAAGTTCAAACACGGGGTCACTCTTGGGTGGTAGAGGATCTCCAAGAGTTTCAACAGGCAGATTGTGTTTCAAAACAGGCATTTGTTTAAAGAATATTTCATCTATTTCCTTTCTTTCATTCATGAACATATCATTTTCATGGTCTAGCAAATATTGTTCTAAAGGATCTGTAGGAGGCACGGCAATAGAAGTAAGACCAATAATTTCATCTTTACTAGGCAATTCTTTATCATGAGGTTGTCTATGAAATTTGGAGAAATTAAACTCATGAGACACATCCCCGAAACTTACACTAACAGTTTCTTTCTCACGGTCTATCTTAGCATTAACAGTGTTCAAGAAAGGTCTACCAAATATAATGGGACAAAAATCATCTTGTGGGGAACCAAGAACTAGGAAATCAGTAGGGTATTTTATTTTCCCACACAAAATTTCAACATCTCTAACGATCCCAATTGGTGAGATAATATCTCTATTAGCAAGCTTAATAGTAACATCAATATCTTCTATTTTGGTAGGTGCAATATCATTCATAATTTCTTGGTAAAGAGTAAAGGGAATTGCACTCACACTAGCACCCAAATCACATAATCCATGATAACAGTGATCTCCTATTTTAATAGAGACAACAGGCATGCCAACAACAGGTCTATGTTTATCTTTTTCATCAGGTTTAGCAATTCTAGCAGCTTCATCACAGAAATAAATATCATGCCCATCAATATTATCGACCAAGAGATCTTTAACCATAGCAATACTAGGTTCAACTTTAATTTGTTCAGGGGGTGTATGTGGCGCCCCGCCTGATTACCATTGTAGCCAGACGGTCGCCACGCATGCCAGCCCAGGAAATCACTCCGGCATGTGCGTTTACAACAAGTATCATGAACACAGGCATTTCTGTTAATGGGTATATAAGTCTTACATGATATATTACATGAGTGATGGCAGCGAAAAAGCTCTATCTAAGGCAGCATGGTCTTGGTGCGGCTCCAATCCATAGGGATCTGACTGGGTTACTCTTCTAGCCCGCGAACGCTCTGGCTCCTTAATGATGGATGACGGATCCTTATGTGAACTTGGCCATGTTAAAGGCCGCTGAGTACTTTTGAATGTACTCGCAAGCAAACCAAACTAACATATACACCAAGAAAAGCAATCCATGGCATTCAAGCATGCATTTGTTATTAGAGCAACATTAATTATCATGGCATAGTATACCTATCTAGCAAGATTAATTATCATGTCATAACAAGATTATCCAGCAAGATACTACTAAGGTAAATATAATAAAGAAAAGCATATCAAGTAAATAATCCATATTCTGAACAATACCAGGATCCAATCCAACTCTTTTGGTCACCTGACCATCTCTTTCATAGCCATTCCCTGGCTATCATATCATATCCCTGACATCATCCGATGTCTATGCATCTCCACTGTAAGTCTGATAAACTTACTCTCTTACGGGTTGTCCCACAATCCTCGAAATACTCATGAGTCGCTGAGTACCTCCGATCATAAGACATGTTCTTCCATCATTATTATCTTTGTTACGGTTGACCACCTAGTGAGGTCTGGATGGACTGTCCAATACCGTGGACGCGACTATTCGAATAGATTTTTCACTCTGCAGAGGTTGCGCACTTTACCCACACCATGGAGCACCTGGCCTCGTGATCCCATTCGGGTAGACCAGTGTCGCTCCAACGAAACCTGCCTAACCCGTGACTCCTTCACCGTACCACCGGCAATCATTCTCCGCCGGAGTCAAGCCCTGGATGGCCCCTGTCTCACCCCATGACACCTGACACCATCATGGTCAAACAAACTATCCCAAACGGGGACACCGACAAATATCTCAACTGGGCTCACAAGGTTATCGCCGCCTACCGGGCCAGGGCAGCGCGCGTGCATAACCTTCCCTGTTTGGTGGTACCGGTAAAAGAGCACGCGATCAGACCAAGTAAAGGCCGTCCCATACCGGCAAATGTGGTTGCACGGGTAAGTCCGGACAGGTGACTCTGGATCAACCGACTAGGTTTAGCTTTAGCTAGTACTTAGCAAGCATGGATATTCATCATGAATAGCTTAACATGGTGGTAACTATGTATGAAGTAACAACTGTGGAAACATAACAACCTATCTCCATATAACATCACAATGAGTCATTAGTGAAACAAGATTTAAATGGCAAGTTATCACTTTACAAGTTCTAGCTGTAAGTTATGACCATCGGAACCCTTGCATAAAACCGGCAAAGAAACCAGTAGCCACCAGAACGGTCTTTACAACTTAGATCTGGGACATTACCGGAATAATTCAACCCCGACTCAAGACGGCTGGAAAGCAGCTCAGAGCATGAGACAGTGTCGATAAAAAGAATGTAGCAGTTCCCTAAGACGGCCGAAAAAATAGCTCAGAGCATAGGGTCACTACTACAGAAAGAAATTCAACAACTGTTCGAGACGGCCGCAAAATAGCTCAGAACACGGGCCAGTTGCTGACAAGAGAAATAAAAGTCGGCATCCACCCCGGACGGCCGGAAACAGCTCAGAACACAGGCGTGGTGCCGTCACTAAAGAAAGGCAGGCAAGGGTTCATCAGCGTCCCATACAGCTCACTACTAGGCATACATGCATAAGCATATTCATTTAAACATGCAAGAATAACACAGAGAAATGCTTTAGGGCATATATCAGATGGTTGGCTTGCCTGGGGGTGAAGAATACTCCAGGAAGAAGTGTGGAGAGTCCTTGGAAAGGATCGCCGAAAACCGTTCTCTCTCGGAGGGGCTGCTTAGAGGCAAGGGCAAAATGGTCATTTTCATAGTGTGAAAACATTATGAAAATGATACCATCGGAACGGGCTCGACGAACTGAAGACGTGAGCGTTGGTTTCACCTGAATCAGAGTTGTGAGTAAAAAGATGTAGACGATTGACTGTCAGGGACCTATCTATAAATATTTTATTCACCAATGGGTCCTTGGCAGATTTTCTGCGAAAAGAAAAAAAATGGCACTGTTGATCCTGGGCTGCACGGGCTGAAAGTGCAGCGGCTGCTCTGCTGTTCCACTGGGCCGGCCCACCTGCACCACTACCCTTAAAAAAATGGTGGGAGGCGCTGGCCACTGACGGGTCGGGCCCGCCTGCAGGGCGTCTCCCTCCTCCCTCTGTTCCCAACAGAACAGAGGAGAGCAGGGGAGGGTGCAGCGCCGGCGAAGAGCCTGGCCGGCTCAGGCCAGGTCCAGCCGAACGGGGAGCACCGGTGGCCTCGGGGTGAGATGGTGCATCCACCTGGAGGGGCAACAGGCACCGGGGAGAGACGGGGCGGCGACACCACACGGTGGCAGAGGACGAAGGGAGGCGGTGACCGGAGTTGGGAGCGGCAGTCTCCGGCACTACGGCGAGGAATGGAGGGCGGGGAACGGGTCTCCTACGAGCAGTGGAGCGATGGGTGGAGGCAGGAGAGGGAGGAAGGGCTCGGATGGCCGTGGTCAAGCGAAAGTCGAGGTGGCCATGGTGGACGAGGAAAAGAGGAGGGGGCTCCAGGGCTTGAGTGGTGGGGCTGGGAAGGTTGCTAGGAGGGAGAAGGGTCTGCTGGGAGTGGTGTGGGTGCTCGGGGAGGGTGTCGGTGTCAAAACCGGCCGATCTCGGGTAGGGGGTCCCGAACTGTGCGTCTGAGGATCGAAGGTAACAGGAGACAAGGGACACGATGTTTACCCAGGTTCGGGCCCTCTTAATGGAGGTAAAACCCTACGTCCTGCTTGATTGTATTTGATGAGTATAGGGGTTACAAGAGTTGATTTACCACGAGATCGTAATGGCTAAACCCTAGATGTCTAGCCTATGGGAATTGTGATTGCCTCTACGGACTAAACCCTCCGGTTTATATAGACACCGGGGGAACCTAGGGTTGTACAGAGTCGGTTTACAGAGAAAGGAATCTTCATATCCGAACGCTTATCTTGCCATCCACGCAAAGGAGAGTCCCATCTGGACACGGGAGAAGATCTTCTATCTTGTATCTTCACAGCCCATCAGTCCGGCCCATGTCACATAGCTCGGACGCCCGGGGAACCCCTAATCCAGGACTCCCTCAGTAGCCCCTGAACCAGGCTTCAATGACGATGTGTCCGGCGCGCAGATTGTCTTCGGCATTGCAAGGCGGGTTCCTCCTTTGAATACTTCAAAGTAGTTGATCAAAAGAACTGTATCCGGCTCTGTATAATAGTTACAACCCTGAACCACAAGGGCAAAATACTCAAACAAAACAAGTCATGTCTACGACAGCTTTTCCGGCGAGACGTTATGTTCTCGCCTTTATTATCATTTTGAACCGTTTTGCAGCCTCCCGCTTTGCGCTTCGGGGCGCAGTTCTCATTGACACGTCTTGTCGAAGCAGAGATCGTGTCCCCTTATTGCGGGATTCTCATTAATACGGGTTTGGGTAATCCAACCGTGCCGTTCGCACGACCCCCTGGGAATAGGTGAGTTTTAAGGCTCGTGGGGAGGCGCTCAATATTTACTGCCTTTATAAGAAGATAAAGATCCATCTTTCACCCCACGCCTTCTTCCTCCCTAGCCCATCCACCCTCGAGCTCCAGCGCCCAAGCTTCAATCTTTTCCGTCCCCAGCAAACACTCCAGCCATGTCCGGGATCTGGAGCGCAGGGCAAGTGGATGGCCTCCTCCGTCACGGAGGGAAACATCAAGGAACTCCGGGAAGCGGGGTATTTAGCCGCGGAAATCACCCACCGGCTCCCTGCCAAAAAGCAGATCATCCCCACCCCGGAGCCTAATGAGAGGGTAGTATTTATCCCTCACTTACTTCGCGGGCTAGGGTTTCCACTACACACTTTCGTCCACGGGCTCATGTTCTATTACGGGCTAGATTTCCACGATCTAGCCCCGAATTCTTTCCTCAATATCTCGGCGTTTATCGTCGTGTGTGAGGCGTTCCTCCGAATCCCCCCTCACTTCGGCCTGTGGCTCAAGGTCTTCAACGTGAAGCCGAAAGTGGTCGAGGGTCAACACGCGGAGTGCGGCAGTGCCATGGTGAGCAAGCTCCCCAATGTCATCTGGCCAAAGGGGACCTTCATAGAGACCATGAAGGGATGGCAACAGGAGTGGTTCTACATCACGGAGCCCCGTGATGCCACGTGGGCCGCCACTCCTGAGTTCAAATCCGATCCTCCAATGCGGCTTGCATCATGGATTAACAAGGGCCTGGACTGGGCATCGTCTGATGAGGTGATGACGCTGCAGAAGTGCGTCAAGAGCATGATAGAAAAGAACACCAGTCTTGCTAACGTGGTTCAGGTGATGCTTTTTCGCCGGATTCTCCCCTGCCAACGCCGGACTCTCCAAATGTGGGAGTTTGATCCGGCCAGTCCCCGAACCTTGCAGCGGTTCTTCAGCACAACGCACGAAGATATATGGAAGCTGCTCTTCAAGGCCCAGAAGTCATGGCCGAAAACGACCGAAGACCTCGGCCTCGACCGCGCTCATCCGACTTCTCCAGTAAGTTGCTCAGATAAAAAGATCCTCAACTTGTAGATCCATGGAGTATGCCAAACCTTCCTCTTATCCTTCAGGGCTAGACGAAGAAGGCGGAGCGGATTTGGTGTCCGGCTCTGCTGCCCGAAGACCCAGTTGTTCCTCTTTTGACGAAGATGCTGGTTCCGGCGCCGTACCAGGCGCCGGAGAAGAAGGCCAAGAAGAAGGGCAAGGAGGCCAGGAGTGGCCTTCGCCGTAAAGGTACTTCGGACATAGCGTCCGAAGATACCGAAGCTCTCTCCTCCCATGAGGGAGATGAAAATGAAGAGGAAGAGGAGGAGAGCAATTCTCCCCTTAAGGGGGGAAAGAAGAAAAGGGGGGCTACTGCGGACCTAGAGGCGGAGGCGTCCAAAAAGGGGAAGATCACCCTTTTGGACGATTCGGAATCAGACACCGAGGCCGTCCCCGCGTGGCACCCCAGGCCGAAGCCCCTGGCCGAATCGTAAGTATTCAAAGATACTATATGTATCCGGCTTTTTATGAATTGTAGGGTGACATATCTATAATTTTCAGTCCGGCCCATGACCTCCCCCAACAATCACTGTCTTCGGGGAATTCTTTGGCGCCAGACATGATGGAGAGCGAGTCGCCTCCGCAAGCCTCCCCGCCACATGCCACGGATAACACCGAGGTGTTGTCTCAAAGGACCTCTCCAGGCCAAGGAGAGGTGCGGAAGGCCGCTGAAACGGCGCCAGAGGGTAATGCCTCGTCTGCCGGAAACATGGGGGGCGTAATCCCCATGGAGACTAACAGCGGGGGCGCTAACCAGCCTGGCCCCCAGCCGAATACCGCTCCGGAGACCCACACGGCACCGGGCTTGAGCGAGCAGTCTCCTTTGAAAGAGGGGGGAGTGCCGACTCCACCGGCGTCCTCCATCAATCCGGAGGCGCCGGACACCTTGAGGGAAGCACTTCGACGTGCTTCCGTCGCGGATGAACACCGTGCCTTAATGGGTACGGTGGTTGAAAGGGTTCAGTCCGCCAAAAGCGGACTGAACGAAGCGTTCACTAGCCTGCTAATAGGCTTTGAGGTATGTGATGTAATATCTGTAGTCGCTTTTCATATATAAAAAGGATGCCTGTATATAGATAGTAGCCCCTGAGACTCTGTTCGGCTCTTTGGAAGAAAGAGGGCGGACAGAGGATCAAAATTTCGCCGGAGATAACGTACTTATCTATTTTGATGAACAGGCTTCACTGTTAGCGGCTTCAGCCAAGGACGCTGAAGTTTCTGAACTCCAGTGGAAACTGAAGCTGGCTAATGATGAAATCGACCGTATCAACAAGCGGTTCGATGAGGCCCAAGGTGTGCTTTTGAACGTCTCCTGACAAGCCAAATTTGCAATACGAAATCAGAGCTGAAGCTCATGTGCTGCTATGTTTATGAATATAGGCAGCGCGGCCGAGGTCGAGACCCTCAAGAGTGCCCTTGCCGAAGCCAAGAAGGAGGCGGAGGCAAGCAAGGCGGCTGCTGATAAAGCGGCTACGGATTTAGAGGCCGAGCAGGCGACCCGTCGCAAGTATGAGGAGCGGGTGACCGAAGTGGAGCAAGCGCTTCAAGACGCCGCCAACAGGTGTGAGGCCTTAGAGGAGAGTAATAAAGCCCAAGCGGCCGAACTCAACAAGGCTCTTCAAGAGGCAAAGGATGCGCGAGGCGAGTCCCGAGCGGCTCGCGAGGAGATCAAGGAGGCCGGACAGATAGCGGCTGGTAAGCCTTTTCTTTTACAGAGTATATTTGGCGGTCGAAGATATACTTTGCTAAGTCGACTGTGGAGTGCTCTAGACGCCTTTGCGGATCTCCCAAGGAGTGCAGCTGACGTCGCAGAGTACTTCCGGGCCCAAGAGGGGAACACAACGGAAAAGCTCTTCTGGTCGCAGTACCTGGCGCCGGAGCGGCCATCGCTGCTAAACAACCAGATGATGCAGCTAGCAGAGCTGCATAGGATGTCTGGTTTGGCCATGAAGGACATCATAGTCCGGCTATGGCCGGCCGGACCCATACCAAGCAGCTACTTTGGCCTGGTCAAGCGGCTCGGCAACGCCTTGCCGCGAATTGAATCTATGAAGCGTTCAGTGTGTATAGAAGGTGCGCGGATGGCCTTTGCCCGTGTTAAAATGCACTGGGCGAAGATGAAGGCAGCCGATGTGGCGGTTGAGGGCCCGCCCGGAGGCAAGGCCCACCGCAAGCCGGAGCGCTACTTTGACGATGTCCTTGAGGGTGCCCGCTTGATAGAGGGTCAATGCTCAAAGGATATTATGTTCGAGTAAATGTATCCGAGTTGCCATTACATTGTATTATAAACCAAGGCCTTTGTAATATATTTGTGCCTGTAATCTTACATTATTTTTCCTCCTGTGCGGCCGTTTTTATCATTGAGAGTTTGCCAGTCATCGGCTTCAGCCCCCACGTAGATACTACGGGGGTGTTCGGCATAGCACATAATCACACTTGACCCAACGTCTCGGTCCATAAAGGAGGTGTCAGTGCGGCGAACCAGGCAATCAGACTATGTGGCTTTACCACTCTCACTTAGCCATAGGAGTTTGACAATGGGGCTGTAAGGTAGCCCCTGGTGCATATGCGACTATCGAGCTTGGATGCCTTAGACGCGTGACTGAAAAAAGCCAGTCCTTCGTGTAATACGGAAAAAATCGCTAGAGATTTAATAAGTCGCCAAATTGCTGACCAGCTCTCGCCGCATCACGATAGTCAGTTTTCGGCTTTCTCTACTGAGGTGCTTGACCGGGCTAGCCGGAAACACAATCGCACTAGTTCTCCCTTTAGTACCTTAGCCGAAAACAGAACGTAAGGTAGCAAGCACAGGAGCCGGGCAACCCAACTATTGACCAAAGATGTGATTCGGAGCCAATGCATATAATGCAGTATTCGGGACGCCGAAGTGCACTCTGAGAGTGTTTGGACTTTTAATTGTTGAAGATACATATAGAGCCCCTGGCGATTAAAGTCGGACCAAGGTGTATATGCCAATTCGGACGTGAAGTGGAAAAACAGAAAAAAGTAAGCCAATGCCTAACAGGGTTGGGCAAAACTGTTTCCATTATAGTCTGATTGGTACGTCAAACGTATTTGTATGGAAGATGCGCTAAGCATCACGGCTATTTTACATGCCGAAGACAAGGGAAAGCTGTATACGGGTCCTAAAATTGAAAATTTGATCTTGAAGATCCTTTGGACACTCTGCCGCACGTCTGCGCCGCTTGTCACCTTGGTGTATGATCCTTTGAGAGGATCAATAATTGAGTTTGCATAAGGGGCCTGGAAGGCGGCCCCTATTACCACCAGGAATTGATGTAAGTTGTAAAGAACCTGGAAAATAAAAACAAGAAGAAAAGAGGTGGAGCAATATGGAGGTCCGGATAGGGTCAAGCCGTATCATGGACCTTATGTTTAGCATGCCTCCGTCCTTGCCCATGGTATTTTTAATGCGTAGTTATGTACGCGCGGTACGTATGCCGCTATCAGGCTGGGGCATTGATGGAGGCCGAATTGCTAATCTAGCTCTGAATGAGCCGGACTGTCGTTCTGCAGGGTAGACCGGACTCGTTTAGCCGTGTCCAGGGGCTTGACTGCCATTGTAGTATTCGGCTTAGCGAGGCCACCCTGCACCTCGGCTGCGATGGCCGCGGTATGCTCCTCTGTATGGAGGGAGCGCTCCATGTTTCCATTGACTGTTATAACGCCTCATGGTCCAGGCATCTTGAGCTTTAAGTAAGCATAATGCGGGACTGCATTGAAGCGGGCGAAGGCAGTATGTCCGAGCAGTGCGTGATAACCACTGCGGAAGGGGACGATATCGAAGATCAAGTCTTTGCTTCGGAAGTTGTTCGGCGAACCAAAGACTACTTCCAATGTGATTGAGCCCATGCAACGGGCCTCTACACCGGGTATTACTCCTTTGAAGGTGGTTTTAGTAGGCTTGATTCTTGACGGATCAATACCCATTTTGCGGACAGTGTCCTGATAAAGCAGGTTAAGGCTGCTACCACCGTCCATGAGGACTCGCGTAAGGTGGAATCCGTCGATAATTGGATCGAGGACCAAAGCTGCCGAACCTCCATGACGGATACTGGTCGGGTGATCCTTTCGATCGAAGGTGATCGGACAAGCCGACCATGGGTTGAATTTTGGGGCGACCGGCTCTACGGCGTAGACGTCCCTTAGTGCTCGTTTGCGCTCCTTCTTGGGAATATGTGTAACGTATATCATACTCACCGTTTTTACCTCGGGGGGAAATTTCTTCTGCCCCCCTGTGTTCGGTGGGCGAGGTTCTTCATCATTGTCCTCGCTGGGCGACCCTTTTCCCTTATGTTTGGCGTTTAGCTTACCGGCCTGTTTAAAAACCCAACAATTTCTGTTGGTATGATTGGCAGGCTTGTCGGGGGTGCCGTGGATTTGGCAAGGTCGATCAAGTATTCTGTCCAGATTGGATGGACCATCTTTGTTTCCTTTGAATGGCTTCTTCCGCTGGCCGGGTTTAGAGCCACTGAATCCGGCGTTGACCGCCGTATCTTCAGTATCTGCATTATTGCTTCGATGCTTGTGTTTGTTGCATCGTGGCCTACCGTTGCCGTCTCTGGCTTCGGAGGTGCCAGGGTCGCTGGTGCTATTGCTTCGATGGGCTAGCCAGCTATCTTCTCCCGCGCAAAAGCGGGTCATGAGTGCGGTAAGGGCCGCCATGGACTTCGGGTTTTCTTGGCCGAGGTGTCGGGCGAGCCACTTATCCCGGACGCTGTGCTTAAAGGCCATGAGGGCTTCGGTGTCCGGACAGTCGACAATTTGGTTCTTTTTAATAAGGAACCTGGTCCAGAGCTTCCGAGCTGACTCTCCGGGTTGCTGGACTATATGACTAAGGTCATCGGCGTCTGGACGCCGGACATATGTGCCTTGGAAGTTGTCTCTAAAGGCGTCTTCCAAATCTTCCCAGCTGCCAATGGAGTTTTCTGGGAGGCTGTTTAGCCAGTGCCGAGCCGGTCCCTTTAATTTTAGTGGGAGGTACTTGATGGCGTGGAGATCGTCGCCGCGGGCCATGTGTATGTGGAGAAGAAAGTCCTCAATCCATACCGCAGGATCTGTCGTTCCATCGTATGATTCGATGTTTACGGGTTTAAACCCTTCTGGAAATTGGTGCTGCATGACCTCATCAGTAAAGCACAAGGGGTGTGCGGTGCCTCTATATCGGGCAACGTCATGATGGAATTCGGACGATATCCGTATTCGGTTTTCAGCCTGGTTGAGGTTGTGCTTATCATGCCAGGCTTGACGGTCGTCGTCTCTTGTTGGAGCACGTCCCCTTGATCCGTAGATTGATCTGGTCTAGCCGGCTCTATTGTCCAGCTCCTATCGTAGGTCATGGGTGTAGTCCGGAGCAGCTACCCCCTTGCTTTTTCGGCGAGGTGGCGCGGGCTAGTGTTCGACGTGTGTAGCCGCTCTGTCCCGACCGCGTGGTGGTCGGTCGGGTTCATCAGCAGGATTATACCTTGGCGGTATTGGCTCAAGGGCCTCGTTGTCCAATTGTGGTAGTAGCTTGCGCTTCGGGTAGCTCTTTGTTGGGCGCTCGAGGCCGTATTCTTCGGCCGCTAGGACTTTAGTCCATCTATCATTGAGCGTATCCTCTTCGGCTTGAAGCCATTGCTGTTTCCTTTTTAGGCTCCTCGCTGTTGCGATGAGCTATCGCCTAAAGCGTTCTTGCTCGAGGGGTTCCTCTGGCATGATGAAATCTTTGTTGCCGAGGCTGACTTCCTCCTCGGAGGCCGGTAAATAGTTACTGTCCTCCGAATCATCATTCTCGGTCGGTTCGTCTAGGTTGACTTGTCCGTCTTCCCCGTCATCCTGTTCTACGGTAGGCTCGATGGGGTGTTCCGAGTCTTCGGCATTCTCCGGAGTGTCATTATCTCCGGTCTCGGTATTACTTTCCTTTCCTTGCCGCGATCTTGAACGGCGTCGTTGACGTTGTCGCTTTGGTGGAACTTCGACGGGCTTGTCCTCGATCGGATCCTGATTGCCATCGTCGTCCTCTTTGGGTGTATCCACCATGTACATGTAGTATGTAGAAGTGGCAGTCCAACGCCCGGTGATAGACGGGTTTTGAGCTGGTTTGGCTCCGGCATCGTCGTCCATACCGTCGATGTCTTCGGAAGCGTAATCGAGCATGTCGGTTAAGTCTTCGACAGTGGCTATCAAGTGGGTGGTGGGTGGGACGTAAAATTCCCTGCTCTCAGCCCCTAGTCCGGGCTGGGCGTAGTTCGGAAGTGGTTCCTCTGTAATGGCGAGGGATCGCATTAAGTCCAGAGCCTCGCTTAAGGGCGAGGATTGGACGGGGAGACCAAAGTCTTTGGCGCTGGGTGAGGCGAAAGCCTCCCGGCCATGCTTACTTGTCATGGAGCTTAAGAGTTCGGATTTAGAGTCCGGGGATGAGTCCGGCTCTTCGGTGATAAAGGGAATCCGGTTTGACTCCGGGCTAGCCGATGACGCGGTCTCCTCTGGATCTCCGGTAGTAAGCTCCATGATTGCGGAGAGTCCGGCGGGTTCCAAACTCCCATCTCCGGACCTAGTGATTTGCTCCGGATCTAAGGCCAGAGCGGTGGTCGGAGCCGTGAATCCTTCGAAGATCAAGTCTCCTCGGATATCAGCGACATAATTCAGATTCCCAAAATTGATCTGATGACCAGGGGCGTAGCTGTCGATCTGCTCAAGGCGGCTAATTGAGTTGGCCCGCAGAGCGAAGCCGCCGAACACAAAAAGTTGACCAGGGAGGAAGGTCTCCCCGGAAACAGCATCATTGTTGATGATCGAACGAGCCATCGAACCTTCTGCTGACGACACAGTGGAACTCTCAATGAAAGCACCAATGTCGGTGTCAAAACCGGCCGATCTCGGGTAGGGGGTCCCGAACTGTGCGTCTGAGGATCGAAGGTAACAGGAGACAAGGGACACTATGTTTACCCAGGTTCGGGCCCTCTTAATGGAGGTAAAACCCTACGTCTTGCTTGATTGTATTTGATGAGTATAGGGGTTACAAGAGTTGATCTACCACGAGATCGTAATGGCTAAACCCTAGATGTCTAGCCTATGGGAATTGTGATTGCCTCTACGGACTAAACCCTCCGGTTTATATAGACACTGGGGGAACCTAGGGTTGTACAGAGTCGGTTTACAGAGAAAGGAATCTTCATATCCGAACGCTTATCTTGCCATCCACGCAAAGGAGAGTCCCATCTGGACACGGGAGAAGATCTTCTATCTTGTATCTTCACAGCCCATCAGTCCGGCCCATGTCACATAGCTCGGACGCCCGGGGACACCCTAATCCAGGACTCCCTCAGAGGGTCCGGCCATGGCTTTTTATAGCCGGCCGAGGCGAGTGGGTGAGGATGGCCGCCGTGGCATCCTCATCCCCACATTGGACCTCCCGCGAGGTGGCGAGCTACGGGTGGTGCCGACCTGACGATCAACAAAAGGAGGGGACGGCTCGGGAGGGAAGAGGCCAACAGAGGAAGACGGCGGCGACGAGTCACGGGCGGAACAGAGCTCCGGCGAGGCTTGCCGTGGCATAAGGAGGAAGGGAGAGGAGAGGAGAAGGACCTGGAGAGGGAAACGTGGACACCGCGGAGACGATGGACATGGCCAGACGGGCGGGGACTGACCAGAGGTGGCCGACCGTGGTGGACAGTGCGCAGAGCACCGTTTTGGCCATGCTCGCTGCGTGGTCACCACCGGCACCGCGTGTCCAGCGCATTAAAAGATCTTGGAACCTTGTCCAAACGGTCCCTTGCTGCTCAAATAGATGAGAGATATGGCTGGAATCATCTGGATAGCTCTGAGGTGATGAATATTTCCAAAAATAGATTCTGACAGGAAGGTGTTTGTAGAGATTTCTGGATGGATCCCTAGGTGAAATGAGTTGAGATTTGACATGGAGCAATGATCTACCAGGGTGAAGGCCTCGGTAAAATTTGAGGCCATTTGGATAAGAATTGAGGACACTTGCTGTAGAATGGACCCCACTGGTCAGAAATGCAAACTTTGATGTGGCACTCACATACTAGCATGCATTGAGCTGAAATTTGGAGGCGGTGAGTGATTTGAACATATGAAGCCACTGTAAAAGTTTCATACCATTTGGGTACACCAAAATGGTACTTGCTTCACAGAGGTTCCAAATGGACAGAAACTTAGGAAAATTGTTGTGGAAGAATGGATAGATGAATTGAGCTGATTTTTGGTTTTCATGAGTGATTTATCAATGTTAACCACCATGAATTGTTTTAGCTCAAATAGATCAAGGGTTCAAGCACTTCCTTTGCAATTTTCCCAACTGGACAGAATTTGCAAATTGATGTTGTGCTCAAAATTTGAACTATGGAACTTGGGTTCTTGATGGAAATGGTGAATATATGGATAGAAGAAGCTCCACAATTTATTTGGGATTCTTCCTGGCTACCAAAATGGTAGTTCCTTTAGAAACTGCCCAAAATGTAATATTGGCATTAAATAGGAAAATGCAATTTTCCTTATTTAATTATGGCCAATATTTTTATGGGAGCTCAATATGATCACAAAGAATATCTCCACAAGTTTTCATGAACTTTGGAGATGGATAGATATTTTCCTGAATTTAATTCCTTTAACTGGCAGAAAAAGGAATTAATTATAAATGAAAAATATTGCAAATGACTTGGCAATATTTTTGCATATCCAGGGTTTATAGATAAAGGATGATCACTGGGAGAGGTTTGGGAGTCAGCAGATCAAAGGAAATTGGGGTTCCTTTATAACGGAAGAGGTTAGGGTTTCCCTTCTGGCAACTCGGAAGGTAGGGTTTCGGTGGCAAAACCCTAAGAATATATCTTAGGTGCCAAGATTGGACTGGAGAGAATCTCTGGTTGGATAGGGAAGGCAAGGTTAAATGACCATCTTCATGTACCCAAGAGCTAAAGAAATCCGATAACACCGAGAAAAAAGACGGGAGTCACATCCCGCGAAGGAAAAAAAAACAGGGAGCGAAAAGTGTTACAAACCTACCCCCCTTAAGAAAATCTCGTCCTCGAGATTTCTGGGCTTACCTCCCGGGGAAGGGGGACTTACCTGTGTGCGACTTAGATCTATCAACGGCCTTGTCTTCGTTGGTTCACTGACCTTTCAACTGCCTCTTCTGATGGACCATGTGTTGTCTTTTCACACAGCTTTCTTGATTCCTTTTCTTTCCGGTCAGGTGTATCTTTTGTCCTGGCAGTGGTGTTGCGGGGTGAGGTAGTGGGTAGTACCAACAAACAGCTTGGTTTCCATGGGCTGGAAGTAACTGCTTCGGGTTTTGTTTGATACTCCGTATCCTGACAGTCATGGGCAAGACATCTTTTCCTAGTACTAGGCTCACGTACTTGTGTGGCCTCGAGTGAGTGGGAGTGGCTTTCTTTTTGCCATGCCAGAATGCTCAGTCTGGCTGTGGGTTCCATACTAACGTTTCTTTTTGTCTCAGGCATTCTGACTTTGTCCTTAGGTGATCCACAATCCACATGACCAAGTTATTACCGTCGCATCTGAAATGTAGGCATAATCACAAAGTAATCATAGACAGTAATCTCTTATTCCAATGATGTTATGATGTCTATGAGCTGTCGGTGCTGATGTGCTTTAAGCTATTCTATCTGAATGTCTTGTTTCAAACTCTATCGCTCGTGGAGAGTATATAGCTTCTGTAGTCCTTGCTATGACCACTGAGCTGAACATAGTACCGCTATCGTCCGGTGTATCTTTTGGAACATAGCCTCTTGTCTTGGTTGATGGCCCACATTCATGATGAGTATGACATGCTGGCTGCATTGTTGTGGCTGTATATGCAAGAGTCTGACGAGAGTTGGTAACACCACTCTATCCGTGGAACTGTATCTTGTTGACCATCACGGAGGTTGTTTGTCCACCACTTCGTTGTTCTTGAGGCTTCCTTTGATGGACCTGTAGTGACCTGCCAACACGGCTCCTTGATGGTTTTCCTGGCTTGTCAGGCTTGTTCTCACAACTTACTCTTGCATATCTCATAGGGATTGCTGTGCTCATATTCTTCTTTCAACATGGGGCTAATGTTTCTTTGAACACAGTCATTCCTGATGAGTGGCTCGCATGAACTGATCCATTGGACTGCGTGCTCACAACATATGCAGAGGTAGGATAAATCCTTTCATAACCACTGAGTTCTGAGGCGGATGTGTGTCCAGACTGGTTCGTGCTTCTAACAAGATTGTTGTGGGCACAATGGCGTGGTGAAGAAGGCTGAATTCCTTATCCTTGAAGCTTCTGCCGGGGTAGTGTGCTGAAGAAGGCTGGGTATCGCACCTCAAAAGTTTTCTGGCATGTGGCTTACTGCGGAAGGTCAGGTGCCTTATGCCAGAAGCTCTCTGTGGTAGCACACTGTGGGAGATGGGAGTGCCGTACCCCGGAAGATTTTCTCACCAAGCGGCGTACCGAGGAAGATTGGCAGTCTGGTAGCTTGCGATGGAAGGCTGGGTTCCTTATACTAGAAGCCTTTCACTGTGTACGCAATCGGATCTATGGCAGATTCTGGCTTCCTTCCGTAGTATCCGGAATTTACCCGTAGTGGAGCCAAAACTTGATATAGGCCATACCTTGTCTGAAGATATTCTGTTGTCATGCACACCACTTGTCCTTCTGCTGGTCTACTTATTGTTGCTGTCAAGGCTGCACAACTGATGCATGCCTCATGTTGATAATTAATTCGAAATACCCTTTGCATTCAAACCAAGTGTTGCCGATAATAAGCAGTTGACGCATAATTCCATTTGGTTTAGCTGAGCTTCCAAGCATGTGAAGTTCTCATTTGATTCTGGGCAATCGCGAACTTATCCATATTTCTTGCAAACCTTGTTCACAGTGCCCGAATTTTTTTGTGTTTACACTGGTGAACTTCAAGATATGCTTTGCAATTTGTACCAACGCACCGGAGTTTTGTTGATGCTCTTGGCACATTCACCTTCTTGAAATATGTCTTCGGTGGGGAATAAATGGTTCTTGAGTCCATTGAGAGAAGACTCAGGGTTCACCTTACTGACTGAAATAATCCTTGTATCGTGGATGGAATAATTGGTCCTTGCTGGTATCCATTCCTGATAGCTCATCTGACTGCTCCTTAGGCGTGATCTGTTCTGAGGCCAACTCTCTTAGGTATATTCTGGCCTTGTCAGTTACACATAGATTCTGCTTCTGACCAATTCTTCATTCTTTACAGATCCGGTAATCATGTTCTGAATATCAAATGGCTGGCTTGGCTTGACTCTTACTGAATTTGGATTATTGGGTATTATCCAAGTTATATGCTGGCCTTCTTGACGACACTTGCGAATGGATCCAGTCGGAGCGAAGAGACGAAACCGACAAAAGAAACAAAAACCGCAAAAAACCAAAAAGCAAATAAAGCTCAAATGTCGCGGACCTTGCACACGTGGCCGAAGATTCATTAGTATAACTAGCCTAGCGCACTCGATGCACCTCTAAGGATTTAGAAGCGAAACCACACAATGCTCCTGGTAGCACTGGTGTCAAGCTCCTACTACTTCCTTAGGGAACATCAACCTCTCGACGCACGACCATAGCCCAAAATGGCTTAGTCAACGATCCTATGGTTGTTGGGGAAAAGATGAAATTTATAGGCATTTTCCAGAGGAAACTAGAGTTAGAAGAGAAATGCCATGGCTAGCAAGTAGGGTAGGGATATCTGGTTTACCTAGGGGTTCAAGGCTCACGGGTCGTTGCCGGGTGCTAGCATTTCACACTGGAGGCAAAGGCCACGAGGGTTGGGGTCTGATGGAGCCAAAAACCTATGGGGTTGCCTTATGATCAATAGTAGCCATGCCAGTTTGGCAAAGATGGCTGAAATCCATCTGGGCTTTCTACTGAGCACAAGACAATGAAGTCTGACTAGGGTAACCTATAGTCAGCCTGGCTACTCTGATACCATCCGTTGTGGCGCCCCGCCTGATTACCACTGTAGCCAGACGGTCGCCACACATGCCAGCCCAGAAAATCATTTCGGCATGCGTGTTTACAACAAGTATCATGAACACAGGCATTTCTATTAATGGGTATATAAGTCTTACATGATATATTACATGAGTGATGGCAGCGGAAAAGCTCTATCTAAGGCAGCATGGTCTAGGTGCGGCTCCAATCCACAGGGATCTGACTGGGTTACTCTTCTAGCCCGCGAACGCTCTGGCTCCTTGACGACGGATGACGGATCCTTATGTGAACCTGGCCATGTTAAAGGCCACCGAGTACTTTTGAATGTACTCGCAAGCAAACCAAACTAACATATACACCAAGCAAAGCAATCCATGGCATTCAAGCATGCATTTGTTATTAGAGCAACATTAATTATCATGGCATAGTATACCTATCTAGCAAGATTAATTATCATGTCATAATAGGATTATCCAGCAAGATACTACTAAGGTAGATATAATAAAGAAAAGCATATCAAGTAAATAATCCATAGTCCGAACAATATCAGGATCCAATCAAACTCTTTTGGTCATCTGACCATCTCTTTCATAGCCATTCCTTGGCTATCATATCATATCCCTGACATCGTCCGATGTCTATGCATCTCCACTGTAAGTCTGATAAACTTACTCTCTTACGGGTTGTCCCACAATCCTCGGAATACTCATGAGCCACTGAGTACCTCTGATCACAAGACAAGTTCTTCCATCATTATTATCTTTATTACGGTTGACCACCTAGTGAGGTCTGGACGGACTGTCCAATATCGTGGACGCGGCTATTCGAATAGATTTTTCACTCTGTAGAGGTTGCACACTTTACCAACACCATGGAGCACCTGGCCTCGTGATCCCATTCGGGTGGACCAGTGTAGCTACAACGAAACCTGCCTAACCCGTGACTTATTCACCGTACCACCGTAAATCATTCTCCCCCAGAGTCAAGCCCTGGGTGGCCCCTGTGTCACCCCGTGACACCTGCCACTGTCGTGGCCAAACAAACTGTCCCAAACGGGGACGCCGACAAATATCTCAACTGGGCTCACAAGGTTATCGCCGCCTACCGGGCCAGGGCTGCGCGCGTGCATAACCTTCCCTGTTTGATGGTACCGGTAAAAGAGCACGCGATCAGACCAAGTCAAGGCCGTCCCATACCGGCAAATGTGGTTGCACGGGTAAGTCCGGACATGTGACTCTGGATCAACCGACTAGGTTTAGCTTTAGCCAGTACTTAGCAAGCATGGATATTCATCATGAATAGCTTAACATGGTGGTAACTATGTATGAGGTAACAACTGTGGAAACATAACAACCTATCTCCATATAACATCACAATGATTCATTAGTGAAACAAGATTTAAATGGCAAGTTATCACTTTACAAGTTCTAGCTGTAAGTTACGACCATCGAAACCCTTGCATAAAACCGGCAAAGAAACCAGTAGCCACCAGAACGGTCTTTACAACTCAGATCTGGGATAGTACCAGAATAATTCAACCCCGGCTCAAGACGGCTGGAAAGCAGCTCAGAGCATGAGACGGTGTCGATAAAAAGAATGCAGCAGTTCCCTAAGACGGCCGAAAAATAGCTCAGAGCATAGGGTCACTGCTACAGAAAGAAATTCAACAACTATCCGAGACGGCCGCAAAATAGCTCAGAACACGGGCTAGTTGCTGACAAGAGAAATAAAAGTCGGCATCCACCCCGGACGGCCAGAAACAGCTCAGAACACAGGCGTGGTGCCGTCACTAAAGAAAGGCAGGCAAGGGTTCATCAGCGTCCCATACAGCTCACTACTACGCATACAGGCATAAGCATATTCATTTAAACATGCAAGAATAACACAGAGCAATGCTTTAGGGCATATATCAGATGGTCGGCTTGCCTGGGGGTGAAGAATACTCCAGGAAGAAGTGTGGAGAGTCCTTGGAAAGGATCGCCGGAAACCATTCTCTCTCGGAGGGGGGCTGCTTAGAGGCAAGGGCAAAATGATCATTTTCACAGTGTGAAAACATTATGAAAATGATACCATCGGAACGGGCTTGACGAACTGAAGACGTGAGCGTTGGTTTCACCTGAACCGAAGTTGTGAGTAAAAAGATGTAGACGATTGACTGCCAGGGACCTATCTATAAATATTTTATTCACCAATGGGTCCTTGGCAGATTTTCTGCGAAAAGGAAAAAAATGGCACTGTTGATCCTGGGCTGCACGGGCCAAAAGTGCAGCGGCTGCTCTGCTGTTCCACTGGGCCTGCCCACCTGCACTGCTGCCCTTTTAAAAAAACAGTGGGAGGCACTGGCCACTGATGGGCCGGGCCCGCCTGTAAGGCGTCTCCCTCCTCCCTCTGTTCCTGATAGAACAGAGGAGAGCAGGGGAGGGCGCAGCGCCGGCGATGAGCCTGGCCGGCTTCGGCCAGCTCCAGCCGAACGGGGAGCACCGGCGGCCTCGGGGCGAGGTGGTGCATCCACCTGGAGGAGCTACGGGCATCGGGGAGAGATGGGGCAGCGACACCGCATGGTGGCAGAGGATGAAGGGAGGCGGCGACCAGAGTTGGGGGCGGCGGTCTCCGGCACTCCGGCGAGGAATGAAGGGCGGGGAACGGGTCTCCTGTGAGCGGTGGAGCGATGGGTGGAGGCAGGAGAGGGAGGAAGGGCTCGGATGGCCGTGGTCAAGGGAAGGCTGAGGCGGCCATGGCGGACGAGGAAAAGAGGAGGGGGCTCCAGGGCTCGAGTGGTGGGGCTGGGAAGGTTGCTAGGAGGGAGAAGGGTCTACTGGGAGTGGTGTGGGTGCTCGGGGAGGGCTCCGGCCATGGCTTTTTATAGCCGGCCGAGGCGAGTGGGTGAGGACGGCCGCTGTGGCATCCTCATCCCCGCACTGGAGCTCCCGCGAGGTGGCGAGCTGCGGGTGGTGCCGACCTGACGATCAACAGAAGGAGGGGACGGCTCGGGAGGGAAGAGGCCAACGGAGGAAGACGACGACGATGAGTCACGGGCGGAACAGAGCTCTGGCAAGGCTTGCCGTGGCGTGAGGAGGAAGGGAGAGGAGTAGGACCTGGAGAGGGAAACATGTACACCGTGGAGACGATGGACATGGCCAGACGGGCGGGGACTGACCAGAGGTGGCCGGCTGTGGTGGACAGTGCGTAGAGCGCCGTTTTGGCCGTGCTCGCTGGGCGGTCACCACCGGCACCGCATGTCCAGGGCATTAAATGACCCTGGAACCTTGTCCAGACTGTCCCTTGCTGCTCAAATAGATGAGAGATATGGCTGGAATCATCTGGATAGCTTTGAGGTGATGAATATTTCCAAAAAGAGATTCTGACAAGAAGGTGTTTGTAGAGATTTCTGGATGGATCCCTGGGTGAAATGAGTCGAGATTTGACATGGAGCAATGATCTACCAGGGTGAAGGCCCTGGTAAAATTTGAGGCCATTTGGATAAGAATTGAGGACACTTGCTGTAGAATGGACCCCACTGGTCAGAAATGCAAACTTTGATGTGGCACTCACATACTAGCTTGCATTGAGCTGAAATTTGGAGGAGGTGAGTGATTTGAACATATGAAGCCACTGTAAAAGTTTCATACCATTTGGGTACACCAAAATCGTACTTGCTTCATAGAGGTTCCAAATGGACAGAAACTTAGGAAAATTGTTGTGGAAGAATGGATAGATGAATTGAGCTGATTTTTGGTTTCCATGAGTGATTTATCAATGTTAACCACCATAAAAAAATTCAGCTCAAATAGATCAAGGGTTCAAGCACTTCCTTTGCAGTTTGCCCAGCTGGACATAATTTGCAAATTGATGTTGTGCTCAAAATTTGAACCATGGAACTTGGGTTCTTGATGGAAATGGTGAATATATGGATAGGAGAAGCTCCACAATTTATTTGGGATTCTTCCTGGCTACCAAAATGGTAGTTCCTTTAGAAACTGCCTAAAATGTAATATTGGCATTAAATAGGAAAATGCAATTTAACTTATTTAATTATGGCCAATATTTTTATAGGAGCTCAATATGATCACAAAGAATATCTCCACAAGTTTTCATGAACTTTGGAGATGGATAGATATTTTCCTGGATTTAATTCCTTTAACTGGCAGAAAAAGGAATTAATTATAAATGAAAAATATTGCAAATGACTTGGCAATATTTTTGCATATCCAGGGTTTATAGATAAAGGATGATAACTGGGAGAAGTTTGGGAGTCAGCATATCAAAGGAAATTGGGGTTCCTTTGTAACGGAAGAGATTAGGGTTTCCCTTTCGGCAACTCGGAAGGTATGGTTTCGGTGGCAAAACCCTTAGAATATATCTTGGGTGCCAAGGTTGGACTGGAGAGAATCTCTGGTTGGATAGGTAAGGCAAGGTTAAATGACCATCTTCATATATCCAAGAGCTAAAGAAATCCGATAACACCGAGAAAAAAGACGGGAGTCACATTCCGCGAATGAAAAAAAAAACAGAGAGCGAAAACCAGGGTGTTACAGTGTAGGTGTTCTAGTATAACTCTTACGGACTACAGCTAAAGTTTTAGCATGTTCTTTTATCCTAACTGGAAAAGGTGGTTTCTCAATGTAAGCAGTAGGAATAACTGGATCAACATTATAAGTAATAGTTTCCTCTTCAGCCTTAATGGGTTCTACTATTTTACTTCAATGGGAGGATGATATTTAAACCACTTCTCCTTAGGGAGATCAACATGAGTAGCAAATGATTCACAGAAAGAAGCTACTATCTTAGAGTCAAGTTCATATTTAGTTCTAAATTCACGAAAAGCATCGGTATCCATAAAAGATTTAACATAATCAAACTTAAGGTTTATACCTGACTCCTTACCTTCGTCGAGCTCCCAATCTTCAGAGTTGCATTTAATTCTTTCCAAGAGATCCCATTTGAATTCAATAGTCTTCTTCATAAAAGAACTAGTACAAGAAGTATCGAGCATGGATTGATCATTACGAGAAAGCCGAGCATAAAAATTCTGAATAATAATTTCTCTTGAGAGCTCATGATTGGGGCATGAATATAGCATTGACTTAAGCCTCCCCCAAGCTTGAGTGATACTTTCTCCCTCACAAGGCCAATATATATATATATAATTCCGATCACGATGAACCAGATGCATAGGATAAAACTTCTGATGAAATTCTAATTTCAATCGGTTGTAATTGCATGATCCAATATCATCACATAGCCTATACCATGTCAATGCCTCTCCCTTCTAAGATAAAGAGAATACTTTCTTATTGACTTCATCTCCGGGCAAACCTGCAAGCTTAAATAATCCACAAACTCATCCACATAGATTAGATGCATATCAGGATGTAGTGTTCCATCTCCTGCATAAGGATTAGCTAGCAGTTTCTCTAACATACCTGAAGGAATTTCATAATAAATATTTTCAGTAGGTTCAGTAGGTTGAGGAGCAACTCATTGCTCTTCCGGTTGAGGTGAATATACCCCGAACAAGCCCCTCAAAGGATGATTTTCCATAGTAACAAGTGACAGTAAATTTTAGCACACTATATAATTTTTTCCCTACCAAAGGAGCTTCACTCCCCGGCAACGGCGCTAGAAGAGGGTCTTGATGACCCAAAATTATAGGGGATCTATCGTAGTCCTTTCGATAAGTAAGAGTGTCTAACCCAACGAGGAGCAGAAGGAAATGACAAGCGGTTTTTAGCAAGGTATTTTCTGCAAGCACTGAAATTATCGGTAACAGATAGTTTTGTGATAAGATAATTCATAATGGGTAACAAGTAACAAGTGTAACAAAAGTGCAGCAAGGTGGCCCAATCCTTTTTGTAGCAAAGGATAAGCCTGGACGAACTCTTATATAAAGCAAAGCGCTCCCGAGGACACATGGGAATTACTGTCAAGTTAGTTTTCATCATGCTCATATGATTCGCGTTCGTTACTTTGATAATTTGATATGTGGGTGGACCGGTGCTTGGGTGTTTTCCTTACTTGGACAAGCCTCCCACTTATGATTAACCCCTCTCGCAAGCATCCGCAACTACGAAAGAAGAATTAAGATAAATCTAACCATAGCATGAAACATGTGGATCCAAATCAGTCCCTTACGAAGCAACTCATAAACTAGGGTTTAAGCTTCTGTCACTCTAGCAACCCATCATCTACTTATTACTTCCCAATGCCTTCCCCTAGGCCCAAATAATGGTGAAGTGTCATGTAGTCGACGTTCACATAACACCACTAGATGAAAGACAACATACATCTCATCAAAATATCGAACGAATACCAAATTCACATGATTACTTATAGCAAGACTTCTCCCATGTCCTCAGGAACAAAAGTAACTACTCACAAAGCATGTTCATGTTCAAGATTAGAGGGGTATTGAATATCATTAAGGATCTGAACATATGATCTTCCACCAAATAAACCAACTAGCATCAACTACGAGGAGTAATCAACACTACTAGCAACCCACAGGTACCAATCTGAGGTTTTAGGATAAAGATTGAATACAAGAGATGAACTAGGGTTCAGAGAGGAGATGGTGTCGATGAAGATGTTGATGGAGATTAACCCCCTCTCGATGAGAGGATCGTTGGTGACGATGATGGCTTCGATTTCCCCCTCCCGGAGGGAAGTTTCCCCAGCAGAATCGCTCTGCCGGAGCTATAGATTGCTCCTGCCCAGGTTCCGCCTCGAGACAGCGGCGCTTCATCCCGAAAGCTATCTTCTGATTTTTTTTCTAGGTCAAAACCCTCCATATAGCCAAAGATGGGCACCAGAGACCTGCCAGGGGGCCCATAAGCCCTGGGGGCGCGCCTCCTAGGCTTGTGGCCACCTGGTGGGTCCCCTCTGGTATTTTCTTCGCCCAATAATTCTTATATATTCCAAAATAATTCTCCATAAATTTTCAGGACTTTTGGAGTTGTGCAGAATAGGTCCCTCAGATTTGCTTCTTTCCGATCCAGAATTCTAGCTGCCGGCATTCTCCCTCTTCATGTAAATCTTGTAAATAAGAGAGAAAAGGCATAAGTATTGTACCATAATGTGAAATAACAGTCCATAATGCAATAAATATTGATATAAAAACATGATGCAAAATGGACGTATCAGCATCCAGACTTGATATTATGTTGAGTGTTTGTATGTGTGCTCGATTTCAAGCTGCACCAAAAGAATTGCATCACCAAGTGGTCAAGCATATTCTTAGATATTTGGCTCACACCCCACCCTAGGTTTATGGTATCCTAAGGGAGCACAGTTTGACCTCATTGGATATTCAGACTCCGATTATGCAGGTGACCGGGTTGACAGGTAATCTACCTTGGCAACATGCCATTTCCTCAGTAGATTTTTGGTTTGTTGGTCGTCAAGGAAGCAGAACTGTGTATCATTGTCTACGGCTGAGGCCGAATATATTGCTGCTGGCACATGTTGCACTCAGTTTTTATGGATGAAGCAAACTCTAAAAGATTATGGCATCAAGGTCAAGAAGATTCCAATGTTGTGAGAGTGCGATCAAAATTGCACACAATCTAGTGCAACACTCTCACACCAAGCATATTGAGACCGGGCATCATTTCCTTCGTGATCATGTTGCTCGAGAGGATATTGTGACCAGTCACATTAAGATCGAAGAAAATCTTGCTGATATCTTCACCAAGCCTCTCGACGAGAAAAGATTCTGTGCGTTACAGTGTGAGCTAAATATCCTAGATTCCGCAAACGTGCAGTAAGCTAGACTCGGCACCCGTACCAACACTTCCACATCTTAGAAGGAAAGGGTGCATAACAGTTAAGGAGTTTGAAAATTTCGATGAAGTGAAACTTTCTTTTTGAGAGTGAATACATTAACAAAGAACTAGACTAACCGGGTGCCACGACTAATTGTGCGATGCTCGGGGTCATACAATTCTTATACGGTGGGTCACGCCACCAAATCTTTTTCGTCTTGTTTCCTATCCTTCGTGCTTGTGTTTGTGTTTCTGTCCAAATGCATTTCATTCATAGCTTTCCATTCATTTTTTTGTTCGAGTGAAATGTGCAGGACCTTGTGTTTCATTCTTATCTATCTCTTCTAGTGTATGCTGCTCCATTATAAATGCACAAATTTAACGTGAACAAAACTTATCCAGTGTCATTGACCATCATTTTGTTTTGGTCCGAACCTTATATCTTTTGGCGCAAGCCGTCCAAAATTTGGGGTTTCCCGCCCAAGTCAGGACGACATCTTTGATGATGGTTACGGTGTGCCATTCAACAACTGCCATCAAATCTAGGCCTTTGAATTGCAAAAGTCCTCTGACTGTGGTCGTTCGATCAGATGCATCGGGTGCGGTTACTTCCTGTCACGTATAAATACTGCGCCTCCCCGTCCACCAATACACTTCGTCCTTCGCCATCCTCCTCCTCCTCTGAACCCCAAACCGTACCGCTCCACATCAAGCATAACATCATCGATCAAACTCGCTGCTTAGCTGCCGGAAGGTGGTCGCCGGAGTCTTTCCTCGCCGCCGTGGGTCATCTTCCACTCCGCGCTGCCGTACCAGCTGCACACCACCAAGTTAGGGTATGTGTAGCATGAACTCGGGCCTCTGTTTCTCCGTCCGAGTTCATCTACAGTAATTTTTCATGGAATTTTATCGTATTTCTTAGATCTTCACCGTTAGGTAAAATTTGCGGATGCGGTTTGTAGTTGTTCCTCGCTCCGTGCTCAGATCTAGGGTTTGTGTTTTGTTTCGAGCGAATGAAATCGTCAACATGATATCTAGTACTTTTCTTTGATCTACTAGCTCGTCCTGATCACTTCATTCTCTCCAAACATTTCTCAAAGTCCGCATCTATTTCCTTGAAAAATGTTTTCCCTCAAAACTCTTCACTGTGTGCATTTGTAACCCTATCCCATTTCCCCCGCATCTCGTCTTATTCATTGGAAAATGCAGTCGGTCAAAGACTCTTCCCAACCAGCGGGTCGCTCTAACTGAGAAGAAGATTTGTTTTTGGGCACGACTGACAAATCAAAGGCACCAAATGTAAAGGGCCCAACGGTAGGCCCCTCAACAAGCAAGCGTAACAAATCAGATGATCTGAACAACGAGTAAGAAGAGACTGCTCCAAAGAAAAAGAGAAAGGGCGAACGACAGCCATACACCAACAACACTCAATATATATCTCATGACAATTACAATAATATCGAAGGAGAAACCAAGGACCAAAGAGAAAATCATCCGCAAAAGATTCGGCGTCACTGGGTGCGGAAAGGGTTCTTCTACAAGTTCGTTCACCCTTGGTTTGCCAAGAACTTTGCCTTTGATCCACCATTGGGTGATTGCCAGGAAAATTTTCTCATACCTCATCAAGGTCCCGAAGCTAGACCTCCTCCTCCACCTGATGCTAATGAATCATCCCTACGCAGACCAACTGACTATCCTGATGAATTACTCAAACTTCAAAAGAACGCTGCCATTCAAGCCAAGCAGGCCAAAAAGAAAATGCTCAAGGAAGCTGAAAACCTTCGCCTACTTAAAGATGATCTTGAAAAGAAGAAGGCCGAAGGGAAAGCTGAATGCCGCACTAAAAGAAAGGATGATCCCAGCTCTACTTCAAAGAAGAAGGGTGCTCTGAGGAAGAAGAAGGCTCAACCTGTTGATGAGTATGGCATGAGTGATCCCTCAGATATCGATGACCCTCCTGTCACTAAGGAAGAAGCTGCTGCTCTTAGTGAGCAAGTTAACATTACCACCTCCACAGTGCTGCTAGATCTTCATGCTCTAGTTGTTCCTCAGGCTCCTCCGAAGAAGATTGGTGCTCCGAGAAAAACTCCTCATACAACTGTCACACTACAACAACATGTCAATACCACTCCTCATCCCGACGCTATTGATCTGAAGGATTTGGTTGTTGATGCTCTAGTCAAGTCTGCCAAACCTGGTGAAAGGGTTCCCAAGCCTGCTCTGAAGAAGATCAAGGCTCCCACCCCCGATCAAAATTCTCCTCTACCACATGATGATGAAGCTTCGAAAGGAAAATCTGCCAAGTTTGCCCCCACTTTGACTCAGCCTCTGGCTTCTAAACCTCCAACCGAGAATGTTGCACCACAACCTGCTCCTGTTCAAGCAACCATAGAGGCCCCTCACTATTTCAATCACACAGTTATTATGGAACAGCTTGACAAGTTTGTGGAAAATCCACTCGATGGAGAGGTGGCATCACTCCCAATTCCTGCTGAAGTCCTTGCTCAGGCAGGATCCCTTGTAAATGATATGCGCGAAGACACTGCTGAAATCAATACTCTGTCTGCTAAGATAATTGATTTGGATAATCGAATGAAAACTTCCTCATCAAAGTTTGTCATTTGTGAGCTCGAGAATTCCTACAAGGATGTTAATCGAACCATGACTATGCTTCGACATCAGCGATTGGGTTTTCACTCAGACCTAGATACAATCGTATGTAAGATTTGTGATGAGCATCAAGCTAAAGTGACTTGCTACAATGACCTCATAAAAGGGTCACATCGACACTATAGCTCAAGAAAAGAGGAAACAGAGAAAGAAAACTACCTGTAAGCCGGTTGCTGCTGTTTCTCAAGAGATTTCGCCTAGTCTTGCTCCTCCTACGAAAGAAAAGATTCCTGAACCTGTCATTTGCTCATCTCAACCTGTTCAGGCGTCCAAAACTCAACTCTCACCAAGGCCAACTGAGACAGTGCCTATGGCTTCTGCTAATGATCCTATCACTCCCACCAAGTCTGCTCCTAAGGAAGGTGAACTTGTTTGTTCTGAAGCATCTGCTCCACCTCCTCCCGTAGTATCAATTCCCTCAGAACCACTAGTGGTTGAACAACAACAACCCTCTAAATCTGAGTCCGAGCAAAATCAAGCTGCACTGCCTAAGAAAGAATCAGTTCCAACTATTTCCGAAGATCAACATATTGAAACAACAGCTCCTGCAACCATGGCCTCTGCCCCGTCATTGCTCCAGTTGAAAACTGATACACATGCCCGTTCTGATGACCCTGGTCCATCTTCTCACCGATCACTTTTTGGTTGTCATCCAGACGCCATGGTTTATGGCAATGAGTTTCTATCTCCCAAAGAAGAACTCAAGCTTCCATATCCTCGAGAAACATTGCCTATATTTTCTGCTGGTGCTGGTGCTGGTGCTGGTGCTAAAGGCCCTCTGTTCAACAGGAACACTCATCCCAAGTTCTTTTAGAATAGCCCCTATGATGGTCCTCACACTTTTGATTCACCTCGATTCTGGACCAAGGAACAGGCTATCTATTACTCTCGGGTGCTGTATGAAAGCAAGAAGATTTTTCCTCATGAATTTCAAAATATACATGCGATGCGAAATATTGGCTGCTTCAATCAATTGCTTCAAGACTTGGATGATTTCTGTCACCAAGGTATTTGAATTTGAACATCCCTGGAACTGAGAGATTGTACTTCAATTCTATGCCAGTTTATACATCTCCGGTGATGAGAATGCCAGCTCCAAGTGAATTTTCGAATGGATAGATGAAGGAAAACGGATCAAGTGCACCTCTACTGATTTTACCTCGCACTTCCATTTCCCTCGCTTTGAGCATGGCAATAATGAGATTCGGGTGCACTTCATTGATGTTATCTTCGATGAAGATTTCAAGTGCACTATGGACAAAGAAAAGATCCGAGATTATTCTGGTCCTCCACTGCCTGAGCACTTAACTTTTGAGAATCAGACGCTATATCATTTGCTCACCTACACCATCTACCCACTAGCTGGCATGAATGCGAACAAGTCTATTTCTGATATCCTTCGAAATTCCATCTATGCAATCTCTGAGTGATATGCCTTTGATGTTGAAGACATGTTCCTTCGCATTCTGAAAGATGCCACTTAGTTTCCACTGACTGTTTGCCCCGTGGATTTAGAAAGTTATTCATCACGCTATGCAGACTATGTATCTTGCCAAGGCCAGCCACAAATGCTTCATTCCACTGGTGCATGACACTATGAAAGCTATGGAAGAATTTTCCTTAGGAAAACCATCGTTACCTCCCGAAGATTATCATCAAGCTTTTGATGGTCCATGGCATCCTCAGCGTGTGCGTATGCCAACCTCTCAGCCACCATCCCATTTGGAGATTAGCATGTGAACACAAGAGTTGATTCTGCCACACATTGCTGATGATCGACGTGAAAAAGAGCATCTTGCAGAAGAAATCAATCTCCTCAATAACCGCACAAGGCTCATTCATCTAATAGCCGATGAGAATAAGAAACGCCTCTAGAAATTGGTTCGCAAGTTCTTCACCAAAAAACAACTGTTGCACATGAACCTCAAAGAGCTGTATGATTACATTGATGAAGGCTTCAGTGTGGACGATCTCTAGGCGTGCAACACTCCACCTCTGCCTACTCGAGTGCTTCCCACTGATGATCTTCATTTGCAAATCTGCAAATTGTTAGAGGAATCTGAAGCCACATCTCCTACTATCAAACCAACCGAAGGCAATCTGCTATCCTCTGCTCCTCTGAAGGCTGATCCCAGTATGCCAAGTACTTCTGCTCAGCAACCAGTCACTGTACCCACAGACAATCCTACTGCTGCTGATGATGAAGGAATTCCAGTCACTTCTGAAGACAAACTCTCCTCGGACAACTCTTTTGGCGATGCCTCAGAATGATCTTTGCTTTGCTTTCTTGTCTCATGTTATTCATCACCTTTTTGCCCCTTGTTGACAAAAGGGGGAGAATTACATCGAGTTCGCTAGATTTGCTTTCTTGTGTTCTATTTGAACTGGTTTTCTCTCGAGTTTGCAATAGTTCTTTCCCGGTTATCTGTATCCCGTTGTAAAACTCTCAATAACTTCTATGTTGCAATGTTAATAACCCTCTGCGATGATTATTCTCTCGAAGTATCTATTTTCAGGTGGTTCCTTTATCAGAATTTATGAATGATCGCACTATAGCTATCGATGGATTTTATCAATCAGTGCCAATCATTATCTCGAATGAATGAACTCTCCTCCACACATTATATCTTTTGCTGGAATATCAGTTCATAAAATTAATATTCATGCATACATTCAGAGGGAGCATATTTCATCCTCGAGAACAGTAACACTTTTATCACTCTCACCATGTTCTTTATCATATATTTTTCTCTCTCCGATGATTATCTGTTTTGTTAACAATCATTCAAAAAGGGGGAGATTATTGGTGCAATAATTTGCCTCCTTATGTTTTGATGATTGTTGACATAATAATAAGGGACTAACGTGTTTGCAAGTGCACACAGAGTAACAAGTCCTTGAAGTCATGAGGAGTTTGCTATAAACTCCGAAGAATATGCCCTGCACAGCAGCGAGCATTATTCACAAAGCTTATTATGTGAAGAGTGGCCCCTAAAATTGTTGACGCAACGCAATTTGTTCGGTGGGTACCGAAGAAAGTGACTGCAGCTGAAGGAAGTCAAAGACGAAGTAAATATGTAGTATTAGTTTTGTTGTTCTTCTTTTCTTTCATTGATTCATAGGACCACCGTACTATTAAGAGGGGTATAGTGTTAGAAGCTTAGGTTCTCTGATGCTAAACTCAAACCTATGAAAGTTGTGAGAGAAATCTCTTTGTGTTCCGAGCAAATACTTGCGAGGAAGAGACTGTGATCTTCTTCGCTGCGAGAGATTTGTCTCTGACCGAAGAGTTAGCATTACTTGTTCCTCAAGTAATGTTACCATTGCTTCAAAAATCCGACCGTTGCGAACATGTCGGTTGGCCATTGGTTGGACCGCGTGTCCAAAATGGTCATTCCCATCACGGAAGGCTGTGGCTATAGATAGCCACCTCGCACTGGCTTTGTCCGGTGGCTGCTCCATTTGATTATGAGAAGTTTGTTGAGAAACCCCTCTCCAGAATGATTAGAGTTTAAAATCCATCGAGAGAAAAACTTTAGAGCCAAAGAATTAGATACCGGTTTAGCATCACTCGAATCTAAGTCCAGTACGCTCCACCTATTACTCTTGAGAGCTGCAAACTCTCTAGACGGTTAGGTGTCATTTTCTTCAGAGACCAAACGTGATTGTGGTTCTCGAAAAAGAAGTCTGTAAAGGTTCATATATTGCCTCAAGTATCTACCATGAGTGATCGGCATTGGTTGATGAGCCAATTGTCGAGGAGAATAGGGTGAAGAGAGCTTATCTTCTATGTTAAATCACAACCCCTCCAACCAGACGTAGTCCTTGTGCAGAAGGACGAGTTGGTCTACCAAGTTCCTTTTCTTCACCGAGATTTACTGGTTATTCCTTTGTACCATTACTATCGAATTACCCTGGCTGTGCGTTTACCATTATGTGATTCATATTGATGATTGTGCTTAGTTTTAGTTTGGTAGTTTACTTTCACTCACTGTTATTTGTTATCCTTCTTTCCGCTGCTGTGCTTTGAATGTTTTAAAGTTTCTGAAAGAAATTTTAAAACTCCCATTCACCCCCTCTGGTAGACATACTTCGTTCCTACACATGCAGTGTGATCAATTAGCGCATGAATGTATGGAGCATGAGGAAACTGGCGTGACTACAAAAAGCTCGATAAACGGATCTCATGCCAAATATAATGAGCAGTGTCGAATGGCTCAGTGGGCTTATCGTTCATGCGTACCATCAAGTCAATGCAATAGCTATGAGCCCTCGAGCAATCTCCCTTCTTGGGATAGAGAGTACGAAGCACACACTAATAGAGAATGTAGAGGGGTGACTTGAAGATGGATACCTCATTGGGCGGATACTCTAACTCATCACCTAAGATCTCACTTGTAGGATTGACAAGGGGCAGGCATGCATCAATACCCTTTGGTTTATGTTGAGGATCCACACTGTGAATCCGGTGGCCCATACTAGACAAGCCAAAGATCTGAACAAACCAGTCATAGGTGATACTCATCTCAACATTGTCGGTCATCCAAGTGAGAGTGTGGTTTGGTCCAAAGAAGTAGGTGGCATAGAAATGAAGGATGGCGGCTTCATTACAGTCACACTTTAAGGTCATTGCCGGACCCAGAGTCATGTCATCAATGATCTTGACTGTGTTACCAGGAAACAACTCAGGATGAGCACACATATATGGAAGATACACATGGCGATGAGGGGCAAGGCCACGTTGGCGGACCTTGCACTGGTGCAGAGACGTGCTATACAAATGGTTTTTACCCCCTTTCCGTGACGGAGTTTTAAATCGTCACCTAGTGAGTGTGTGCGATAGGGGGTCCTTCCCACACGACCCAGAAACCGTCGGGGATAGGCCCTCCGGCCACACAGGCGGGGGCAAAATGAGCTCGTGTGCGATCGGGCGAGGCATCGAAGCCCAATCGTTTCCGTTTGTATGTACATCCCACACAGTGAATCCCAGAAAAACATTTCTGTTCGTATGTATACCACACATAGTTTTTGTGTGGAAACGTTTGTGCAAGGTGTCCTAACGCAAATAGTTCTCTGCCAGAAGCTGTGTGTGATTGTTAGTTGATCCAACATGCCTACTTTCTAGAAACCGTGTGGGTTCTTTGAGTTCATCGCCCATGATGTTGTCTGAGTAACCGACTGCAATAGAAAACCCCAATAAGCAGGGTAATTAGCCTATTATTTGATAATCCATCTAGTAATCAAATTGACATTTCTTATAAAACACACCATATATTTCATATCCGTATAACGGCAACCAGGATTTCATAATTGAATTACATCAGATAGCTTCAGCACTCAGTTACACCAAAGAGGGATATAGCTAGCTACGCCATTACACAACAACACCAAGTTTCAGATGCAACATCGAAAACCTTTGGAAAAGTAGCATCATACATGGTAAATAGACAGATGAATCTCATCTGGGAAACTACAGAAGCGGAAGGCGAATATTGAGCCTTCAGTGATGTTGAATGTCCTTGCAACTTTAGGCCAGTGGCTATGGATAATTGCCCGCCCAACCTTTGTCCTCTTCAGGAAGACTTCAATATTGTACCGTGGGTGTTGAATGAATACCTTCCTCGCCTCTTGACCATGCAGGTGGTTTGAGAGGTAATCATCGATGAACTGCTTTGAAAAGTACTGAAAACAAAGATATGCATAAATCGCTGTTATAAATTTTGAAATGGCGCAAGGGGTAAAAACAAGGTAAAAGAGTTAGTACCATCCTATAGTTGACTGATGTCTTCTTCATTGTGCAAACAAAGATCTTGCTGTTATTTTTCGCAAGTGTCTTTATGCTAACAAACCTTCTGAGTTTCTTGACTTGACTGATATTCATGGACATCTCATTTCCCCATATGCAAAATGGGTCGAACAGTGGGTCTAAGCCTCTGATAGCAAGACCTACATGTGCAAGACCAAATTGTAAGAAACCTAAATATTAGAATGATTCCTGCAACTGCACAATAATGTGCTATTAGCAAAAGGACCATGCATGAGCAAACCTCGATGGTAAACCGCAGTGTCTCCCATTGTTTCCATGCAACACATATAAGGAAGATCTTGATCAGGTTAACTAAGAGTTGCCATACTATCAGTAGAATATGTATTGAGTACAGCCAAATTCGATTTATTTCTCACATGCATAACACTACAAAATTGTACCCACAACAAATGAAAATCAAATTGCAGAATTGAACCAAACAGTTAACTGGACATCAGACCAAATGAACCAAAATAGTTAACTGAGCACGACATTGCAGAATAGAACATATACTAGGAGATAAGACAGTTAATGAAATCAAGAATGCTTGAGAACAGTACTACGAAATGTAGCAATTGTTGGACCAAACTGTTAACTAAACATTACATTTCAGAATATCAGATTGCATGTTAACATTACAGAGGACAAATCACTAGAAGGCACTGGCGGTGGCCTCCAGAAAACAGCACGAACTGTATTTTAAAGTAGACAACCGTGTGGCGGTGTCGACGGTGGCCTCGAAGACAAGGTGCTCCTCCAAGATCTGGCGATCGACACGCATGGCAGCCATAGCGACCTCGTCCGTGCGTGCGGCCACGATTTGCTTCTCCGCTGCCAGATGCTACTGAGCTCCACGTTATACTGCGTGTAAAATGGCTGTGGGCGATGCTTAATTGGAGGACGGGGCCAGTGATTTCGGCGAAAGGTGTCGGGGCATGTGGGACAGGGAAGGAGGAGGATGGTGTGGGTGGGGTGTGGATTACCTGACCATATCGACAAGGCTGCGCAACAAGAAGAAGGTTCGCCGACGAGGAGGCAGCGCTGAAAGAAGAAGGGTCGCCAGCGAGGAGGCGGCGCTGCCAGTAAGTAGCAGTGAAGGTTTGAACTTGGAAAGCAAGGAGGAACAGTGGAAGTGTGGCTTTTGGTGGGGGGGGGGGAGATAGATATTTCCGCGGTGGCAGAAAAATTTCTCTCGGTGCCGCGAGAAACTGGCGCGCTAGTGTGGTTCAAGCGCGGGCAGTGGAATGTAGATGACGAAGCTTCCTGCATAAGCCAGACAAGATGGTGCACCAAGATATTTTATATCGCATCCCACATGATTCTTGCTAGTAAACTGTTTGTGGTATACCTGATTTTTCATTCTGTTTTGAAAGACAAAATGGTGTTACGGAAGGAAAGGATGGTGTTTGAATTGCTAGAACATTTATCTACAGTGAACATACAACTATATGAGTGTCGTGTTAAAATTTGGAATTATTCCGGGTTCATTTGGCATTTTTATCCATTAATTGAGTTTCTAGGCATTTAATGTGCATAATTCAAATTTGAACTACAAGCACATGCTCTAGTGCACCAAAGTTTGTTGAAAAATCACATGTGTGTCTTTGGGTGAATTTATAGGTCCCATGAAAGAATGGGAATGAAATTCAAACATCTGGGCGTCGTGGCTCGGCCGGAAACATTGAGAAACTTGGTTTTTAAATTCCTGTAAATCCCAAACTCGCCTAAAAATCATGAAACTTGGCATGGTGTCATTTCATGGCACCAACATGCTATGGTAAAAAGTTGGCCGAATTGGGACAAGTTTTGGTATAAGCTTCTTGCAAATTGGAGCTTTTCTCAAGAAGGCGTGTGGTTTCGAGAGGGAACGTGTCACCCTTGTGTGCGAACGACATACGCTCCCCCCTCTTGATTTTTTTACAGAGCAAACATAGAACTATATGAGTGTCGTGTTAAAATTTGGAATTATTCCGGCTTCATTTGGCCCTTTTTATGCATTAATTGAGTTTCTGGGCATTTAATGTGAATAATTCAAATTTGAACTACAAGCACATGCTCCAGTGCACCAAGGTTGGTTGAAAAATCACATGTGTGTCCTTGGGTGAATTTCTAGGTCCCATGCAAGAAATGGGAATGAAATTCAAACATCTGGGCGTCGTGGCTCAGCCAGTAACATTGAGAAACTTGGTTTTTTAAATTCCTGTAAGTTCAAACTCGCCTGAAAATCATGAAACTTGGCATGGTGTCATTTCATGGCACCAACATGCTGTGGTAAAAAAATTGGCCGAATTGGGACAAGTTTTGGTATAAGCTTCTTGCAAACCGGAGCTTCTCTCAAGAAGACTCGTGGTTCCGAGGGGGAACATGTCACCTTTGTGTGCGAAACCATATACGCTGCCTCCCCCCTATTGATTTTTTACAGAGGCAACATAGAACTATATGAGTGCCGTGTTAAAATTTGGAATTATTCCGGGTTCGTTTGGCCTTTTTTATACATTAATTGAGTTTCTGGGCATTTAATGTGCATAATTCAAATTTGAACTACAAGCACATGCTCCAGTGCACCGAAGTTGGTTAAAAAATCACATGTGTGTCCTTGGGTGAATTTCTAGGTCCCATGCAAGAAATGGGAATGAAATTCAAACATCTGGGCGTCGTGGCTTGACCGGAAATATTGAGAAACTTGGTTTTTTAACTCCTGTAAATCCAAAACACGCATGAAAATCATGAAACTTGGCATGGTGTCATGACATGGCACCAACATGATGTGGTAAATTTTTTGGCCGAATTGGGACAAGCTTTGGTATAAGCTTCTTGCAAACTGAAGCTTCTCTCAAGAAGGCTCGTGGTTCTGAGAGGGAACGTGTCACCTCCATGTGCGAAACGACATACACTGCCTTCTCCCGCCTTGATTTTTTAACACAGGCAGCTTAGACCAATAGGAGTTTCATGCTAAATTTTGGAATTATTCCGGGTTTGTTTGGCCTTTTTTATACATTAATTGAATTTCCAGGCATTTAATGCACATAATTCAAATTTGAACTACAAGCACATGCTCCAGTGCGCCAAAGTTAGCTGAAAAATCATTTATGTGTACTTGGGCGAATTTCTAGGTCCCATGCAAGAAATGGCAATGGAATTCAAACATCTGGGCGTCTTGGCTCGGCCGAAAACATCAAGAAACTTGGTTTTAAAATTCCCGTAAATCCAAAACTCGCCTGAAAATCATGAAACTTGGCATGGTGTCATGGCATGGCACCAGCATGTTGTGGTAAATTATTTGTCCGATTTGCGAAGGTGCACACATTAACAATAAAAAAAGTCATTTTGGAACATGTGCTTTTACGATACAATCGGAAACACAAGTATTATTGAAACCGTGGGCGTTCTACTTATCATTTAGGTGCCGCCACGCGTCCCCTTTTTTTATTGGCTAGGAGGTGCCGTGCGGGGTAGCTATTTGAGTACGGGAGGCGTGTGATCAGACCCCTGCGCGTGCTCATCGGGAGGAGAGCCCTTTGACCTCTATTCGCCGCCCACCTCTCTCCCAACGTCTCCATTAATGGCGCCCGAGCCCCTGTCTAATGGCGTGGCTATGTCTCACTCGACTGAGATTTAAGAGAGAAAAAAGAAAATCTAAAAAAAAAATTTGCACGGATCTTGATGTAAGATCCGACGGACCTATATAGCATCGACTGCGACTTATAGCAAGACTGATGAATATAAGGATGATGACAGTGGATAATAATTGTCTTACATATTTAGGAAGATAATTAAAAAAGCCACATGCGGCAACGCCCAAAATACACAAGGGCAAAAGAAGAAGGAAGACGCAGACAACGATCTGGCTCGCTGATCTCTACTTTCTTGATGCGTTGCTGTAGGCCGCGGAGACTAGTTCTCTTGGAGAGCGGCGATGAGCTCTTTTGTGTCCTCAAGACGCTGCTTGAGAGCTTCCACGAATTCTTCCACCAGCCTTTGGCGCTCGATGCGGAGCATGGCATTCTCGTCCATAAGTTTCTTGATGATGACGCCGATCCTCTTCAACAAGGCAGTTGTCTCCTCGTGCTGCTTCGTCGTTCCGGCGATCTTCGCCCTCAGTAGGTCGCGCTCGATGCGGAGCTTAACCTTGTCCTCCCTAGTCCCCGGATGACACTGGTAGCATTTTCAAACGAGACATTCATCTCGTCCTGCAGCTTCATCCAGTCGGAGATCCAAACCATCAGGTCATCGAGCATAGCGCGCATGCGCCTGTGAGAGTCCTCGCCTGCCCGCGAGACATTTTCCCAGGCCACCGCGGTGCAGGAGGACATCTCTGCTGCATTCGCGGCGCGGCGGGACATCTCTGCTGCTTCCGCGGCGCGGCCGGACCAGTCTGCTGCATCGACGGCGCGGCGGGACCTCTGTGCTGCTTCGGCGGCGCGGCGGGACCTTTGTGCTGCTACGGCCACGCGGCGGGACATGTCGGCTGCTTTCGCGGCGAGGCGGGACATCTCTCGTGCTTCCGCTTCCATGCTCGCCTCTTCCTGGTAGTAATCTCTCGACCCAGAACTCATGCGGGCCATGGCAGACACAAGGGAACGATGATGAATGACTTGTTTGTTTTTGTGGATGAGGAGTTGAGGAGGAATGTGCAGTCATCTTGGAGTAGGTAGTATTTATAACTGAGTACTAATACACTCCTAAGTGGGAAACCGTTTAGGTTTTGATCGGTGTGAACAGGTTTGCAATTAAATATAGCGTGGTAGTAATTTGGAATGTGACAGGACGCATGCTTCAAATTTATTGACGGTTCTATAATTCCTAAGTGCGGCACTATTCCTGGACGACGTGACGTGGGCACGCGTTCTCGGCTGCGTACGTGGCATTTGCAGGGTGCACCGCAATAGGCGATGTCAGCACACGTCTTGTTCCATCAATCGTGCGCGCTCGTTATTACCATCGCGCACGCTTCTTTTAATTAGGATGTGTGCATGTCTAGCGCACACATGTTGATCTGTCTAACTGTTTCTGTTTGTTGTGGCTAATCGCAAACAGTTCATCCGTGCGAAGTGTATGCCATCAATCGCAGACACCTTGATCTGGCTGACCATTTCTGTTGTGTTGCCTAATCGCAAACGGTTCATCTGTCTAAAGTGTATGCCCTCAATAGTAGACACCTTGATCTGGCTGACCATTTCTTTTGTATTGCCTAAACACAAACAGTTCATCCGAGTGAAATGTATGCCGTATATTGCACACACCTTCATGTGGCTGCCCGTTTTTGTTGTTCTGCCTCATCACAAACAGTTCATTGAACTGAACCGTATGCCCCGCAACGGACATGCAACTAAAATCTGAACCATGTTTGATGTATCCGCCATCGCAAACGTTTTGCATCTTTTTTGACGGTTTTTACATCACCGTTTGCGATTAATGCATCACACACAGTTTCGTCGAAGGGTCTTTGATTGTAGTGTCGCGTTAGCAGCATCCTGCAGTAGTGTTGCCAGTGTAGATATCCTGCTGCATACGAGTGCGGAAACGAGGGTCCTCTGCATCAGCCAGCATCTCAAAATGGTTGATATCCCGCCTGAATTCAAGATATGGACCCGCCCCCATGTCTTGTAGTTGTGAATGGGGCGAGCACCACAAACAAGAATATCCATGGAAATGTGATGACCATGAGCAGCAGGCATAACAAAGCCTCGGACATGAGGCATGGGTGCACTCGGAGCCCGCCGTGTTCCCGGCTTAGACTGACCAATGGGACGCCTGGGAACAAGGTCCTCCTCTTCCTCCACACTATAATCCTCATCATCCAAATCATAGGCATAGGAGGGGCGATGGCGACGCTTCGGACAACTGCCACTGGGCCTGGTGGTCGTCTTCTTCTTAGGCCTGTCATTCTCCTCGGAGTCGGTAGAGCCCTGTCAATGAGCGATTTGCCTTGTTTCTGATGATTATGCCATTCTCATCTTGTTTTTTCTTGAAGATCAATTTTGTTCCAATGACATTGTGTTTCTTGGTAGCACTTCTGACTAGAGACCACACTTTGTTGCGTTCGGAATTGTTCAACTCTTCTTGCATAACAACGAGCCAATCATTGTCTGATAACCCACAAGTATAGGGGATCAATTGTATCTTTTTTGATAAATAAGAGTGTCGAACACAACGAGGAGCTAAAGGTAGAATCAATATTCCCTTCAAGTTCTATCGACCACCGATACAACTCTACGCACAATTAACGTTCGCTTTACCTAGAACAAGAATAAAACTAGAAGTACTTTGTAGGTGTAAAGGGATAAGTTTGCAGATAAAAAAGAACACGAAAATAAGAGTTAGGTGTTGTTTTAATTAAAGTGCAATTAAATTAGTATAGCTACTGTGAAAAAGTGGTGGTAGGATTTGTGGGATTGTCCCTAAGGAATTGGCTAAGTTACTAGACCGATAGCAAGTTGAAAGTGCAACTAATCCCCGGGTGGTTTTGGTAATTCATAACAACATATACCTCATTGAACTAATGTCCATTCAAGATAAATATTTTAGGATGTTCAATGATTGGCATGGCAAGGACTAGAGATGTGGACCCCTCAAAATGCTAAGGAAATGGATTGGCAAAAAGCTCAAGACTCTTCATTTTTTGGTTAAGTGATCCAAGATCACATAGAGTCCTTAGGAAAGCCAATACTATTAAAAGGGGATGATGTGTTGCTTAATGATGTTGTTGCTCAAGTGCTTAGTGATATTGCTCCAAAACCCTCATCCATTTTCTCCATCCAAATATGTCCAAACCCTACATTCCAACTCGGCCACGCCGACATTTCCTACCCGAAGCCACCGAGTTCATCTGGACTTAGCCACTACCAAACCCTAACAATTCGGATCCACCGATATGGATCTCAATCTCACCGAGATGGTCTTGCCAGCTCTTTGTTGCTTATTACAATTGTTTCTTTCCCATCGAGAATTGCAATCGGTCTCACAGAGATGGCTTGACTGACTCTCTGTTGCCTTATTGCTTCACTTTGGTCCCACCGAGATGATGCAATTGGTGCCACCGAGACGAGGTTTGCCCTAAGCCCTTGCACATCGGTCCCTCTGAGTTGTTCCCGTCGGTCCCACCGAGATTCCCAATGTTCATATTCTTACAAAGATCGGTGCCACCGAGTTTTCTAATCGGTGCCACCGAGATGGATTAAAAGTGTGTAATGGTTGGATTTTGTGTGGAGGCTATATATACCCCTCCACCCCCCTCTTACTAAGAAAGAGAGCCATCAGAATGTGCCTACACTTCCACCATTCATTTTCTGAGAGAGAACCATCTACTCATGTGTTGAGATCAAAAGATTCCAATCCTACCATTTGAACCTTTATTTCTAGCCTTCCCCAAGTTGCTTTTCACTCAAATCCTTCTTCCACAATAGCCAAATCTGTGAGAGAGAGTTCAGTGTTGGGGAGAATATCATTTGAAGCACAAGAGCAAGGAGTTCATCATCAACACACCATCTATTACCTTTTGGAGAGTGGTGTCTCCTATATTGGTTAGGTGTCACTTGGGAGCCTCCGACATTATGTGGAGTTGAACCAAGAAGTTTGTAAGGGCAAGGATATCGCCTACTTTGTGAAGATCTACCCGAGTGAGGCAAGTCCTTCGTGGGCGATGGCCATGGTGGAATAGGCAAGGTTGCTTCTTTGTGGACCCTTCATGGGTGGAGCCCTCCGTGGACTCGCGCAGCCGTTACTCTTCGTGGGTTGAAGTCTCCATCAACGTGGATGTACGATAGCACCACCTATCGGAACCACGCCAAAAATCTTCACATTCCCCATTGGGTTTGCCTTCTCCAAACCCTTCCCTTTACCTTTATGTGCAATGTTTTACTTTCCGCTGCTATACCCTTAGAGTTGCATGTGCAGGTTGATGGCTTGACTTGTCATAATTGCTAAAATCTGCCCACAACTAAAACTGGGAAAAGGATAGATTTTTATTTGTTAAGTAGTCTAATCACCCCCCTCTAGACATACTTTTGATCCTACAAGTGGTATCAAAGCTTTGGTCTCTGTTAGCCTTGGTTTCCATTGCTTTGATTATCATATCCTTGGTTTCACAACATAGGAGAGTATGGTGTCTAGTGAGGGTAACTATCACCGTAGAGGTCCTTATTTTGATGGTACAAATTTTGCTAGTTGGAAGCATAAGATGAAAATGCATATTCTTGGTCATAACCCCGCCGTTTGGGCTGTTGTTTGTATTGGCTTGCAAGGTGAATTTCTTTGAAGATGGTAAAGAACCGGATCATGTAGCGACCGCGGAAGAATTGAAGATGTTGTAATACAATGCTCAAGCTTGTGATATTCTCTTCAATGGATTGTGCCCCGAGGAATTCAACAAAATTAGCCGCCTTAAGAATGCAAAGGAAATTTGGGATACTTTGGTAGATATGCACGAAGGTACTAAGTCCATCAAGGAATCCAAGTTGGATGTGCTTCAAAGTCAACTTGACAAGTTCAAGATGAAGGATGGTGAAGGAGTCGCCGAAATGTACTCTAGGCTTGCTCTCATCACAAATAAGATTGCCGGCTTAGGAAGCGAAGAGATGATCGCCAAACTCATCATCAAGAAGATCCTTAGAGCTTTGGATGGCAAATATGATACCGTGTGCACATTGATCCAAATGATGCCCAACTACAAAGATCTCAAGCCCACGGAAGTCATTGGTAGAATTGTTGCTCATGAGATGTCACTCAAGGATAAGGAAGAGCTCCACAACAAGTCAAGTGGTGCATACAAAGCTTCAAGTGATGCTCCCACAACATCAAGTGACAAGCTAGTGTCCAATGAAGAATTGAGCTTAATGGTGAAAAACTTCAACAGATTCTACAAGAGTAGAAGCAAAGATAGAAGCTCCAAGTCAAGGTCCTACAATGAGAAAATATCTTCTAGTCGTGACCGTAATTGCTACAATTGTGGAAGACCCGAACACTATTCCAATGAGTGTACGACTCCCTAAAAGAAAAGAGAAGACTCAACAAAAAGGAGGAGTAGAAGAGATGAATCACCTTCGAGAGAGAGAAGGAGTAGAGATGATCGTTATGAATGAAGACCCTCTCGAGAAGCAAGGATTCGGAAAGGAAAGACAAGTCATCAAAGAGCTACACAAGACAAAGAAATCAAGCTAATGTTGGTGAATGGGTTTCCAGTTCCGACTCCGACAACTACTCCGAGAGAAGCTATCACTCCGACTCTTAATATACTCAAGATGAAGGTGTTGCTTGACTTGCTATAGTATCATCCAAGTCCCACAACATATTTGATTCACCAAATGAAGGAATTGGAAGATGCTTCATGGCTAAAGGCCCCAAGGTATCATACCCTGAGTATCTTAATTTCAATAGTGATGAAGATGATTTGCTAGGTGATGATGATTTACTTGTTGACAAAACTAGTGATGAAAACTACAGTGAACTTGCTAGTAATCATGCTGATCAAGATGAAACGAATGACAATGATAAGAAGGAGATTGAGCATCTAACTAAAGAACTAAACACTCTTAAGTTAGCTCATGAAATAACTCAAGAGGATCATAGAGAGCTCCTAATAACTCAGGAGAAGCTATGCTTCGAGAAGCTAAATTTAGAGCAAGAGCATGAGTTTCTAAAAGCTATCAATGATGATCTTCGAAAGAAGAGTTCTTCTTACATTGCCAAACGTCTCCTCTTGTCTACTTATATGCCACAAGTAAAATCTAGCAACAAGAGTAGGAAAGATTCTTCTTCTAGCAGTAACAATAACCATGCTAAATCCAATGTTATTGCTTCTAGTAATTCTCTTGATTCCACTAATGATTCTCTTAGCCAAGTTACAGTTGAGCAAGAAAATAGCTTATTGAAGGGAGCTATAGAGAAAGGTGTTTACAAGAGCCTTGCCGGGAGTAAGCAATTTGAGAAAATTGTACGCAAGCAAGGAAGGCACCGGAAGAATCAAGGTGTTGGTTTTGAACAAAAGTTCAATGCCAATGGAGTTGAATGGGAGGAAGATCAATATCCCAAGACAAAGTTTGTTCCTCAACAAGAGGAGTATGACCCCACTTATTTTGAGGGAACACATGCTCAAGATGATCTTCCACCACAAGACCACAAGCTAAAGGGCAAAGACAAGCTTCAAGAGGAGATTGACTCATTTGAAGAAGCACCCAAAGCCTTGGTCAAGTGGGTACCCAAGACTTCATCAAGCTCTACTTCATGAAGTTCGACTACAACTCCAAGGATTCCCATCAAGTTGATGTGGGTCCCAAAGAAGAAGAACTAGAGTGTTCTTGAGGTTGACTCCGCCAACATACTTCACTCATATTCATTTTGGCAAGGACTTGTGCAATCAACTTTCACATCTTGCACTAAGTTGATGGAGTCACAAACCCTCTTGTTGGTAAGACAAGGGACACGATAACCTAATGCTTTCATGGACATCATCATATGTGCAATTCACTCTATGTCTACGGATATCCTTGTATGTTCCTTGTGGGACTAACCCATGTAGGTATTGAAAGTGCAAAACTCCAAAGGATTGCTCCGAACTCTTGATGGACAACATCAACATTGAGCATCCACATCTTCACTATCTACATGAAGTCATCATCGACAAAACCCAAGGTTAATTCATCCTTCTTTGGGGGGATATCACATCTAGGGGGAGGTTTGTTCTAAAAATTGAGCAAAAGCAACTCTAATGGTGTGAACACATTAATGCTTTATGTAAAAGTGGTAACCACACTTGTGCTTAAACGATGAGTATGACCTATGATCAAATGTTGTCATTTGACTCCTAAGTCAATATACTCTATATAGATGACCTAGTCATCGCCAATTGCTTGATAGATGCTAGAATTGGTTGTGCATGTTTGACACATATTTCATTTGCTATTTTATTGTGTGAGCATGTTGGTTTGCATATTTTCTCCATTCGAGGACACCCATTTGTTGTTTTGATTGTTTTGGTTTCTGGCCAGGTGGATGTACAAGAATGCCTAAGAACCTTCTCTAGCTATCTATGCTTTTCTTGTCTCAAACTCTTTTCATGCTACATCACAAAATTGAACAAGTCATTTTCGGACCCTCCGGGTGAGGCGCACTCGGAGTCACCGATCTGAGAAAGACTGAACTCCAAAACCTTCTTTATGCATTTCGGTTGGACCAACTCACTCAAACTTGGTCAAACCAAAATCATTTAGATTGATCTAGGTCTTCATCTCGGTGTCACCAAGTTAAACGTTTTGGAGTCACCGATGTGCAATACTGCCAGCAGTTACACATATTAGTGCCACCGAGTTGTTCAACTCGGAGCCACCGACAGCACACGGGTATATATATTCTCTGCGGCCCGTACGTTGAAAATTTCTTCAAACATCATGACCCCGCACCTCGTTGTTGTCATCGCCTTGGTCTTCAAATGTCCGTCCTTGTCTCCTACGTGCTCTTGCCGATGGAATCTATCGCCGTCAATGGAATCTTCCCTGCCGTTGCCACCGTCGAGGATCTCCACCAAGTTAGGGTGAGATTCGACCCCCTCCGTGTTCCAAATTCTGATTCAATGCACAGATGGATTGCCATTAATCTTGCCACGAATTGAAACTTCCTAACTCACTGCAAATTCCGTAGATTAGTTTCGAGCAAAGATTTTAGGATTAGGTTTCCGCCGAAAGCATCTCAGACCGACCGATTAGGAATTTTTGGAGTCACCGATTTGGCTTTAGCCATTTCACTAGTACGTCTCGGTACCACCGAGAAGTGCTAATCGGTGAGACCGAAAGTAAAGTTTCAGTGAAACCCTAGTATCTCGGAGACACTAAACCACATCTCGGTCTGACCGAAATCGTGTGTTTTGGTTCTATTGAGTGCTTCTATATCACCGAAATGACCAACTTAGTAGATCCGTAATGCATTCTGTGAAAACTTAGAACTAAGATTTGAACTCTAATTTTTGAAAAATCATCTGCCTTTTGTGACGATTCATCTACTATGCCCATACCTATCTATTCTCAGGGTCTGTCTGCAAGATGTCTAGTGCTAGTGATAGCCAGAATGTTTCTGAACAACATGAGGATCTCAGTGAGGGATCCAGTCTAGAGGGCAGTTACTATGAAGGGGAGAGAAGCTCTCCAGATCTTTCAAAGGCTGCCACAAAAATCTGGAAGCACTACAAAAAAAGACACATCCGTGACATTTTGGGCCAAACGAATTTTTTTCCGGTCATGCTTATGACACTTCTATGACGATAATTGTGACAAAAGCACGTATCATCATAGATGTGGTGGGCTCCTACTTCTATGACAAAAAATCATGATAGAAAATGGGCTTTTCGTCTTGGGCGGGCTGGGGACGCACCTGCATGACATTCTTTGGGCCGTCCATGATGGAAAAAATCATGGTAGAAGTGAGGGTGAGGAAAATTTTGGGGAGTTCCTGGTTACGGTGGGTGGTCGGGGCCGAGTGATGCACGGAGGTTTGCGCGTTTCTCTCATACACGTACGCGCGTGTGTGCAAGGCGTTGGGCTCTAACTAAACCCGAGCGATCGCACTGCTAGCTATGTTACTGAACCCGAGCGATCGATCCCTTGGCTGTTAACTGAACCCAAGCGATTCATTCGCTGCTGACTGAACCCGAGCGATTCCTTCGCTGCTGCTGCTAACTGAACTGAGCGATCGATCACTGCTGCTACTTAGTGAAGCCGATCGAGCCCCCGTGCGAGACATAGCCAGCAGGTGTTGGTTGCCTCTCAATGAACAGTGACTGTTGCTACCATGTGCGCGGTACGTAGAATGAGTCGAGCTGGTTGGTTGGCTGTGGATGAACAGTTCCCGGTGGGGGTTGGATGAACAGGACCCCGTGGTAGTAGGCCGTTGCCACTGGATGAACAGGACCCCGAGGAGGCCGCCGCACCCCAGCCGGTTGGGGGTGGATGAACAGGACCCCGTGGAGGCTCTATGAACAGTAGCCGGTGGAGGCTGGATAAACAGTAGCCCGTGGATGAACAGTAGCTGGTGGAGGCTGGAGGAGGTCGGCGGTGGATGAACAGTAGCCCGTGGAGGCCGGAGCGAGGCAGTAGACGGTGGATGAACAAGACCCCGTTTCACCGTAGGCGCTCCAACAGAAGTCTGTTTCCTCTGTTTTGCGGTACGCCACACCCCTCCCGATCAACAGCACCCCGATTCGACCGTAGGCACTCGAACAAAAGGCCGTTTCCTCCGTTCTGTGGTACGCCAGACCCTTCCCGATGAACAGGACGCCGTTTCGACCGTACGCGGTCAAACAGAAGGCCGTTTTCCTCCATTTTGCAGTACGCCAGACCCCGTTCCGGCTGTTCCGTCCAAGCAGTTGGCTCACGTTGAACACGACGCATTCCGACCCAGTCTGTTGCCTCCCGATGAACAGGACATTTTTTGTCCGTTCCGACCCAGCCGATTGGCTACCGATGAACAGGATGCCGTTACTGCCATCTGTTGCCTCTCCATGTACATGAGCCCTGGCCGTACGTATGCGCGAGTAGGCGTTCGAGACCTCGCCCGTATGTACGTACGTGGCTGTATTTTTTGGCATCTGGTTGTACGTACGTGTACACGGTTTTTACTGGACTGCCTGAACTGCTACGTCGGCGCCTCTACTACTACACGTGCCGCTGCTTGCTCGGCCATGGTTCATCGTTGCACAGAGACCGATCGACCAGTATGTACGTACACGTTCGCGACCACACAGACAACCCTACGTACGGTTCGACCGAGTGGGTCCCAGCTGTCAGGGAGGATAAGGAGGCACTTCCTTGCGTGTGAAGATATAACTGGTGGGTCCCAGCTGTCAGGGGGAAATATTTTTTTCGCAAAAGACAGAGGCCCTTCCGGTGGGTCCCCGCTGTCAGGTGGAGGAATAATTATTTTACACGTAATAAGGAGGCACTTACTTGCTGCGGCCGTGGACCCAGCTGTCAGCCTCTCCACGTACAGTCCTCTTCCGATGGAAGTCGTTCCTTGACCATGTTGACCACACCGCACCGAGAGCACCAAGGCGGTGGACGACGGCGAGGCCTAGGAAGGGGACGACGCGGAGCCGAGGAAGACACGGCAGTGCATGCCCACGCAGAGGGGAGTACGAGGGTTGACTGGTTTGGCTGCAGTGTGAGGCTGCCATCGCCGCAGAATAATAGGGGTTGTGGGTGAGTAGAGGGATGGCCTGGCCAGCGGTTGGAGTAGGAGGGGGCGGTGAGGCCTGCGCGGAAGCACAGCCGGCCACGGGAGGCAGGAGCAGGTGGCACGGCCCGCGATGGTTTGGGCGGCTGGAGCAAGAAGACCAGAGGTTGAAGAAGCACGACGGCCGTTGGATGGACATCGTACGATCAACGCAGCTAGAATCGTTTATATTGACTAAGTTGACAAAACCCTGCGTCCGCGTCAACTTAGTAGGCCCACAAGTCAGCCTTCAAATATGGTCGGTCCCACCTAGCAGCGGGGGTATTCATTCTTTTTGTGCGTGCGAAGATATAGCTGGTGGGTCCGAGCTGTCAGTGGGGGAATGTTTTTTTTCGTGAAATACAGAGGCCCTTCCGGTGGGTCCCCGCTGTTAGGTGGAGGAATCATTATTTTACGCGTAATAAGGAGGCACTTCCTGCTGTGGCCGTGGACCCAGCTGTCAGCCTCTCCACGTACAGTCCTCTTCCAATGGAAGTCGTTCCTTGACCATGTTGACCACGCCGCGTCGAGAGCACCAAGGCGGGGACGACAGCGAGGCCTAGGAAGGGAATGACCAGGAGCCGGGGAAGACTCGGCAGTTGTTTCCCACGCGGAGGGGAGTACGAGGGTTTACTGCTTCAGCTGCAGTGTGAGGCTGCCGTCGCCGGAGAATAACAGGAGGTCTGGGTGAGTAGAGGGATGGCTAGGCCAGCGATGGGAGTACGGTGGGGCGGTGAGGCCTGCGCGGCAGCACAGCCGGCCACGCGAGGAGGGAGCAGGCAGTCCCGCCGGCGCTTGTTTGAGCGACTGGAGCAGGAAGAGCAGAGATTGAAGAAGCACGATGGCTGTTGGATGGACATCCAACAGTCACTACTCTCGTGTGTTGACTAAGTTTACATGGCGTTGCGTGGGCGCCAACATTTTCTTTAGGAAAGCGTACGCGTCAACCTATAGTAGGCGCACAAGTCAGCCTCAAATCTGTGGAAAACAGCATACAACCCATCTGCCATTATTTCTAATAATTTACATCCCATTTGCTAATTCTTAAGGATTTTCTTGGAGCCCATGTTCTTTTTGTTAGCATTACAGCCCATATTGTGGCCATGGTTAAAAAATTATACGAAATTTTGCATATTTCGGTGCGGTCCCAACTGTTTTTAAGCCCAAAATTTCGAGTCACATTCAAACTAATTTGAAAAATAAATTTATATCAATATAAAATCCAAATAATTGTCCACGCATAAAAATCAATGGAATTTAAAATCTCAAAATGAAAAAAAATTGGAACTAATTGCCGGTTTGATGTGTTTTAAACATGTACAGCCCATTTCTCATTACTGATAGCCCATTTTCTGGGCAAGCCGAATGAAACTCTCCTCGTATTGAAAGATTTGCAGCCCAGCAGGGCTGACAAAGCAAGTAGGCCTCGGTTGGGTATTTTGCAAAAGAACAAAAAAACTGGGCTAGCCATTTTCAGAAGAAAAAAAAAACAACTGGGCTGGTCTTGTGGTAAACATAAAATAAAAGGCTGGCTAGACAGACCAGAGTGCCCCGCACAGCCCAGCTGACACCCTGCTTTCATCTCAAAAACAAAAAGAACTGGGCGAGCTGCTGGGTCCCTGGTGTCAGCTGCTCGTTGTGCAATTCTCTCGTTTATTGACTACGTTGACAATGGCATGGGACCCAGATGTCAGAAATCCATTAGGAGGAACCCGTTTTTTGGCTTGAAATAAGGAGGCACTTGCTTGCGTACTGCCATGACCCTGGTGGGTCCCTGCTGTCATCCTCTCCATGTACAATCATCTCCTGATTGTGTACGTGTCAACCTAGTAGGCCCACAAGTCAGCCTCTAAACCCATGGCGGACAAATACAACCTATTTAAAAAAATAACAGCCCATTCCATACGTTCAAATGGAAAGTTCAACATTCAGAGCAAAGAACAGGTCTGATCCAGATATAGAGTACTGAACTTCCACGTTGACAACAATCATAGCCAAGTTAACTATCTACTCCCACTAATACTCTAGTAGTGTACAAGTACTAACTTACTCTTAGCTAACTAGACGATGCCGACAGCCATCCGCGGTACACGCTAAATGCCGACACCGACATCCTCCTCCTTGCCTTGGACTTGCCAAAGGTGTGATAGGGCGCGTTGCTCGCGCGCGTTGGCCCTTTCCATGCTGGCGTGGTCCATCGAAGCTTCGGCTTCTAAGCGGGAAACCCACTTGAAGAGCTGGTATTAAAATTCGGCGTCACGAACGCATGTGTGCCCGACAGCCTCCAGGGCTATTTGCCGGGCGCCGGCCTCCACATAGTTGGCCCAGTTGCGGGCGCTCTGCTCGTGAATCAGAGCGTCGGTGCGCTGCTGCTCCATGCCCCGCTGGCGGCACAAATCGGCGATACGCTGCTCCTCCACCAGGCGGTCGCACTCCAACAAGTCCTCATACTCCGCATTGCCATCTAAAGACCGATATAATGCCTCCTCCCTCCGTCTGCCTTCCGGTGAAAAACTGAACACTAGTTCTGGTGGTGACCACCTCCGGCATTGCCTCTTGCGGACGGGCGGGGGCATGATGGACGTGGCGAGAGCGAGGGCAAGTGGTGAGCGACGTCGGGTCGGTGGGGGCTTATGAGGATAGGGCGAGTTGGGTGATGGTGCCACTAGAGAATGCCGGGAACCAATAATTATAGGCAAAAGGTAGGTGAACCAGCGTGTCGCGGGAAATGCGATGGTCATCACGGTCATCGGAATTCAATGCATAAGCAGGCATGGCTTAGCGTGCCAGCTTGCCATGGAAAACTAGAAAAACTGAAATTATGACTATGCCGTCCCATCCCGTCAGTGGTGCGTCCCGTCCGTGCTGGGTCGCACGTCGGCATGACGGTCAAACGAGTGCGCTCGATTCATCCAGATGAGGTACGTGCGTGATCCGCTGGTTAATCACGTAGGATCGAGTCGGTTGGATTGTGTACGTGTAGGATCACAATAGCTGATGAACGTTCGCTGGGAGATAAGGCATTTGTGAACGTTTTTGCTGGCAGTTTCTTCATATTTGCATGACATTTTCTTCAGAACAACATTTCAGTTTCTTCAGAGGTAGGCATTTTTATTCAAAAAACTGCCACCTTCAGATCTTGCGTCGCAACTAAAACTGCCAGGAGCGTATTAGTAGGCTAGCTAGTGATCGATCAGTAACTTGTAAACACTGAGCGAACAGAAATAAGGAACTGCTAGTAACTTGTAAACACTGAGCACACAGAAATAAGGATCATGCTGTGCATAGTAGTAAGAGCCGATCCTTTCGAAATGTTCACATGAGCCTCACAGGCCTGGCATTGTAATATGTTCACATTAGTAGCCCAAATTCACAACCAACTAGTACGATTCTCATACATAAGATCAACATGTTAATGCATCTCAATGATTCACAGATCATATACAAATATGTAGCTCCAAAAGCAAAGATCTAGAAAAAACATCTGTTCTTGCTACTAACATGGATGCTTCTTTGGGCCAACATTCAGTACAGAGTGAAAGCCAAATTTGTTTGTGAAGTCTACAATTCCTCTTGCAAACGTAAGTGGTTTCACCAACTGTTGGAACCATGAGAATGAACCACACATGATGGAGGAACATCCACTGCAATATGATTTGGTCTTCTCTCGATCACACGGCAAGACTATTTTCGGAATACAAACTTTAACTTAGGCAAAATGATGCCCATTGTATAATCAGACCAAAGCAATGAAGCATCTAGTGTTGGCCAATAAATAGTACAGTACTACTTTTGTGCAGTCCATGAAGTGACTATCCAATCTTTCTGTGTCTATTTTCAAATGGCACTGCATGCAGTGACTATACTATTCTCTTGTGCAATTCCACCAAAATTGAGGTCACTTTGTTTGTTTGCCAAATAGCAACGGGTAGACATCTGTCTACACAAATATCAAGCAGCTAGTAAACATATACCCCACCTTGTATTTTCGGTTTAAACACGTATCTTCTAGTCGTTTCCACTTAGCATCTGTCATGTTTTGCACTGGACAATTTGATACTGTCATGTTTTGCCCTGGACAATTTCGTACTGAATTGATTTGCTGGTACAGAGCAAAAATATAGCGCCTTTTCTTCATCAGACCAAGGATATCCATGTTCGCAGTGATGGAAGAGGTGAAATCGATACAACCAAAATTGAGCATCCAATCATTGAATCATGTCCTGCACCTCCAATGTAGGTCCACCCTGCCAATAAATTCACATGCAAACCACTAATATTACTATCTAATGATAGTACAAAAAGAGTAGCAAGATAGTAGCAAACCATGTACCTTCGTAATGAACAACTCATAGTGCCACCAATTGGATATAACGGTTTGGAAGAAAACATGCTCCTAATGTTGAACCATTTGGACTTTTTGTGCAGTTCCACTAAAACCGAGCATCCCTGTTTGCACAGATATTGAAAGTGTGATTACTATAAAAGTGGCACTAGTTGAAGCATAGACTCACAAATATAAGCATTCCAATTTCTTAATGGGAAAAGGTAGCAAGACTGTTTCTAACCACCTTTTTGAAGGAATAAATAAGGCAACAATGGCCGATGTCAGGAAGGCATACATAGTATTTTCTGAAAGATTGAGCCATTCCTGACCTTTCCTCTTCTTTTAAGCATATTTTGTGCAGTTCAACTAAAATAAAACGCCATCACCACCTTGACAATCCAGTGACACTGTACAAAAAGCAATGACTTACCATTACATCATGATGTCAGGTATGTAATCGACAGGCATTAGAGACAAACATGCAGACCTCCTCCGATAACATAATGAACATTAATTTTAACAAAGGTGTGACTAGCTTTACCGGCATAATTTGAGTGAACTCTACACCCTCTGTCCCTTAATATAAGACGTTTTCGCAGTTCAATTTAAAGTACCCAAACGTCTAGTATTTAGAAAAACAGGTAGTAGTTTTCTTGAGCACATATCTGGGAAAGCTTGCCACACCTTATATATGTCCATACGCTAATGCAACACCATTCGAATAGTATAAATATACACTAATCCAGTGGCTAGTGCAACAGTAGAGTAGTTTTTTTATTATGGGGTACAGTACAATGGTTTTACTGAACAGATTTCCATAAACTAGCACTGGAAGATTACTATAAGCATTAACTATACAAAATGTAAAGGTAACAAGTTTCAACATTGGTATACTAGCTGTGCAATAGCATTAAACCAAATACAAAAGTTTGAAGGTAACTAGCATTATTAACTAATGACAGTATAAAAAAATTGCAAACCATGTACCTTCAAGGTAAATATCATTTTGAACTCGAGGGGACTTGAAAAATTGCTATCCCAATCTTGATAATTGATCAAACATAAAAACTTGATCAACCGAATCCAGAAAACAGCCGGAGGAGGAGGTGCCCACTCTTGACCTTTCCTCTTCTCTTCATATTTTTTTGTGCAGTTTAACCAAAATAAAATGACATCAGCGCCTTGGCATTTTGGTGACACTGTACAAAAAAATTGACTTATCTCATGAAAGTGAGGTATGTAATCTATAAGCATTAACAGTGCAAAATTCTCAAGGTAGTAACAAGTTTCATCGTTGGTATACTGGTTGTGCAACAGCATTAGAATGCCTTAGCTGAAAAATCTTTAATACATCCACAATCAACAGCTAACCCTGAAATAATCCAGTGACATTAAATGGCATTGCTTAAATTTATCGGTGGCATTAGACTGAGTGCGACATTAGTTAAATGTGGCATCACTTTAGCAGTAGCATTGCTTGACTTTACCGCTGGCGTTATACTAACAGCAAAAAAGTGGCAATAATAGCATGGGAGGCCCATTTGGACAGTGGGCGCACCAGTACGATGTACGTCCACGGACGCATAGAGTGGCGAGGGAGGGATGGTTGCCTAGAGCATCAAATATCCAGGCAGCATATGTGGATTACATCCCATTTTTGTTCTCTTTAGCCACCTTTTTCCTATGTGAGGACAACAAACCGATCGACCTGGTCATTCTCTATTGTGTTGTCATGCCTTTCTACCCTTTTTCAACCAAGAGACACGAGACTCGTTCCTTAGCTACTGATTTTCCCCTTTTCAACCTAGATGCGGGTTTGATACCTAGTCTCTTCGACAGTACTTTCTCCCTTCCTTTCCTTATTCAACCCAGACATGGATTAGTCTGCATGAAGTAGGGTTTCCTTTAATAGTGCAAATTAAGGTTTTCGTCTGCGTGACCAGCAGAGCAGAGGATAGCAAATTGGGGAGATGGTGGAGTGGAAAAAGATCCACATGTAGCGACGTGGCAGATGGGGGCAATAGAACAAGGGTATGGTTCGAAAAGAGGTAGCATACCTGAGGGTCGGCGGGAAGTGGCTTCGCTCGTGGTCATCGTCCTCCACACACACTATGACAGCGAGCTTGGGGACGAAGGCCATCCCGCGTGGGCGCTAGGTCTGAGAGGACGGCCTTGTCGTCAGTGCGTGACGTCGCTCACCGACGACGAGTGCGTCAATGCTGCACGTCCTTTTCTTCCCCAGCAGATCTGTGACCACCGGTGAGGAGGGAGAGAGAGGGGCACCGCCGTCTTTTTTAGATCTGGAGAGAGGGTGATAGTGTGAGAAGCAAGTGGGCAGCCCTTAGCAAGCAAGCGCTGAAGCTCCAGCCTATATATCTTTTTTGATACTAGTACTAGAGGTGGAGTAGTGGTAGAGTAGTTTATATTTTCTCTGCATACAGTACCAGTTAGTCGTGCTTCAAAACTGAACGGCACGCCATTAAAAAAATAAAATCAAGAAATAATGCGACACCTCGGGCCAACGCGGCCAGATCGCATTTTGCACGAGAAATGACACACCATGTTTCGTTGACATGTGGTCCCATTCCAACATGTGAGTGAGACAACGGCGAGTCCTTTTGTACAATTTTCGAACGGACGTCTATGTAGGCCGGGGTGCCTCTTCCTGTACCGTGGCAACCGTCCATTGCCTCTTTACCTTTCCCTCTTGATTTGGAACTTCTGTCGCACGCTCTTCCTCCCTCCATTTGCCTTCACCCTTCCTTCTGCCATTGTTCGATCGTCTTCTCCATGGAGGGAACAGGCCGGAAACGACCCCGTTATTCTTGCCCCGATCTGAAAGATGACGTGGTGGAGGAACTCATTGATCGGTGCGACGTCATCACCTTGGCTAGCATGGCAGGTTTGTTCAAGACCATTCTCGACTCAACAAATAACATCATTACAAAGAACCCAAGGGTCCAGGAGCGGTTTGATCTCCCCTATCTTATTCGCCATGACCCTGCTCGCTGGTGCGCGGACGACGGAAGCCTCGCCTTGTGCAAGTTGATGCCGCTTGATAATGATACATGTGATGTTAAGATGCCATCTCTTAAGGGTAAGGCCTGGGCAGGCGCAAATGGAGATTGGGTTGTTTATATTGGGTACAACTGCGAGTGGGAACTTGTGAATGTGTACACTCGTCACCGGGTTCCACTTCCAAAAATCTCAAAGTGCCCTGAGGTTGAGCACACAGATGATCTACGTACGTTCAAATACGATCATGGTGATTGTCGTCTATGGAAGATAGCAATTTGTCGAGTTCCCAACCGCTCTTGGGATTAGAGGAACTATGATGTTGTTGCTATCTTCGACAAGCTTGTTGCCGTCCTTACTTCTACGCCTCGATGGATATTGCTCAAAAATCAATTTCTGTACACGGATGAGTACTGTGATGCAATTCAATACGAGCGTCTTGTGTTTGCTGCCACCACTCGTGGCACTATTTTTGCATGGAATCCTTATGGTTTCGGTACGTTTGTCTTCCACCGTAATTAGAATTGTTTCATCCACATGCATGCGAGTTAGTATCCCCGTACTAATTAACCTTCTTGTGTTTCCAAGATCCTGTGAACATTCCACCACCTATACTTGAAAAAATTTATAACCAAGGGGGAGATGATGATGGTGATGATCACGAGCATGAGGACGAGCAGGACCTACATACTCAGTGGCACCTGACAACTTATTCCGATGGATCACCTCTTCTTGTCTGTATACAGGGCACTACTGATGTTACTAAGGAAGCAGGTGTTGTCTCTCATGATCACACTCTCCGGACCTATTCCAACATCCGTTGCAGGGTATTCGAGATGGATACTAGTGTGCTAGTGCCAGCACCTTCTCCCTGGTTCAATATTGATAGTCTTGGAGAAAACTCGCTCTTCCTTGGACTAAACTATCCAATGATGGTGAAAGGCGATCCAGCTGCTATTGGCACAATGTTACTACCATTTATGAGAAGCAACTGTATCTATACATCGGACATTGCTATGGTTCCCTACCCTGGCTATCACAATATGCGTCCTAATATAGGCCGCTTCAGCCTGGATGATGAGTCCTGCGTTGGTCTCGATATTGACAATAACTGGCCCTTCCCAGAGGCTTACTTATGGTTCAAAGCAAGCGTTTCCAATGCCGAGGATTGGTTGAGCTGAAGTTCATTTCATTGCTTGTTATTTGTTGTGTGATAAAAACTTTAGTATTTACTAGAATGTTTTGTTGAAAATAATCTATAATCCAAGATGTATCCTCGTTGTCGTTGTGTGTTGATGACTTGTTGTATGTAATGAATGGTACATTTGCATATGCATGTGATAAACTCAATTTATGAATGGTTTTCGAGTCACTTCTTGGAGTGTGAGTACTGTAGTAGTATAGTCAACATCCGGTTATATGAAGTTGCCACATCATATAGAGCCAACCTAATAGTATGCTAGTACAATAGTTAGTCCTAGTAGTAGTATACCATCAACTAGAGCTAGGTGTCACATGGAGGCCGAGAAATATGGTGATAGCGTGAGGTGGGCTTGTACAGTACGTATGATGTAGGCACGAGGCTTGCTGTGTTTCCTATGTAACACCCCATGTATTAAGCTACAGTAATCCCCTTTTTTATTATGCCATGTCATCAGGATCAACAGCGCTTAATCATCATTTGTATCATATCTCATTTCAAATTCAAACTCAATTGGAAATTCAAACTGAAAGTGAAAATAAAAGTTTTCCAAACTCAGAAACTAAATTGTTCATTTAATAGCAAGTAAATCAGAGACAATTCTAAAATTGAAACCAACATTATTGAAATTGGATAAGTGGCTTGAACATCCTCAAACAGTGACTGAAAACCATATTTAATAACCTATTAAGAAATATAAAATAAATCTAAAATGATAAATACCCCAAACTAATTTTTGGGGATAGGGTATGCTGCCCTGTGAATTATGGACCAGTTTATATATTTTACAAAATTCTTTTGGGTACCTAACTATTTGCAAAACAGAGAAAAGAGGAAAAGAAAAGAAAAGAAGAAAGCAAAAGGAAAAAGAACAGAACCCCCCCCCCTCTGGGCCAACAGGCCCAGCTGTCACCCGCGCGGCCTAGCCCAACTTGCTCGTCCCCTACCTCCCCCTGTTCACGCCGCTCATTGTCGCCGCGCCCGCACGCCGCGCCCCGGCCCCCCCCCCCCTTTCCCCTCGCTCGACGCCGCGCCGTCCCGCGCCCGCCAGAGGGGATAAGAACCCCTCCTTCACCCCCAGGACAAACCCTAGCTGCCCCCTCTCCCTTTCCCTCTCGTTCTCCCAACTCACCCGACACGGCCATGGCTCCGCCGCCGTGAAACACGCGGCCACCGCCTCCGCCTCGTCGCGTGACCGGACCCGAGTGCTACCGTTGATGACCTTGCCCTTGCCGCCGAGCAACCAGGCAAGCCCCCCCTTGAGCATACCGATATCACCCATTCTATTTATCATGCTTGCATTAGAACTGCTGCTGCTGCTTTACCTATTCTGATGCATAGCCTGTTTATTGTAACCTGCTGTTGATAATTACCTGCATATCCTAAACTGCTTAGTATAGGTTGGGTAGAGACCTATCAGTGACCCCACTTATCCCGATTGCCCTGCTGGATTATCCGAAGACCCGATCAACGGGATTGAAGACCAGGCCCCGACACCGCACATCACCCCCCCCTTAGTTGTAACGACACTGCAGTGTTTCTATCGAGTGCCGAGGGTGAAACCTCTTGTAGCACTTCTGATGTTAACTCTGTAGAGTAGCTATTTGGTCGTGGTCATCGAGGGTGATTCCTCCTTCACCACTTCCGGTAACGACGTTGTCGTGCAACACATCAAGTGTGAACCCATCGAGGGTGATTCCTCCGAGTTCAGCTTGATGGATACATCGAGTAGGAATCCAACGAGGGTGATACCTCGGATTCCCCTGATGTTATGGACACACGGATACTTGGACTTTACACTGTTACTTGGAAAGGCGGGTCGACCCTGAGGGGTACCTGTGTGTGATGTGAAGACGGGTTGCCTGCATGGTGCCCGAGTGATGAATACGAGGCGCGGCCGGGCATTCTTAACCCTTGCAGCAAGTCCTCGAGACGGGGCGACAGGGTCACATCTTTCATGAGTCTCTGCTCGTTACCGCAAGCCCAAGGTACTAACGATTTGGATATTTGATCCGAGCAGGCCTCTGGCCTGATAGCACTAACCATCACGTGGGCATAGTATGGGCGTTCTGCATCGTAGTATCAGCCGAAAGCTCTGTCAGACGTCTAGTTCAGCCTTGCGGCCGGGACGGACCGGTGCCCCCCTGGTGCCTGGTTTCCCCCTGCACGCAATGACTCGGAGTGCACAGGGCGATGGCCCAAGACCTCTGAGCGCTTAGGATGTAGACCGACGGGGACCTCTCTGCTGAGCTCTAGGTAGGGTTGCGATGTATCGTTTGGCCGAGGCTGGGCATGACCCAGGAAAGTGTGTCCGGCCGGAGTTAATCGAGCGTGTTGGGTAAGTTGGTGCACCCCTGCAGGGAAGAAAACTTCTATCGATAGCCTGTCCTATGGTAACGGACACTCAAAGTTGTATCCTGATTGATACAAATTAGAACTGGATACTTGGATACTATGGCTCTGGGATTGCTTCTCGCAGGGAGTCGAGAAGGGATCTCAGGACGAGGTTGATGACTGTATGGCTCTGGGATTGCTTTCTCGCAGGGAGTCGAGAAAGGATCTCTGGGTGAGGTTGAGACTTAATGATACTGCTACATTATATGGTACTGTCTACACTCTTCTAATGCTGCAAGACCTCTGAAGATGGTAGTCTTCGATAGGACTAGGCCTCCTCTCTATTCTGGCAGTTCTGCAGCCCAGTCCACATATACAGCCTCCCTTTGAAAATGTTGCATATGTAGTGTAGATCCTTGCTTGCTGAGTACTTCTGAGTACTCACGGTTGCTTTGTTTTCCTTTTCTCCCCATATCAGTTTGACGTGACCAAGATGACAGAGCCCCTAAGACAGATGCCCCGTCGATCGACTACTACTACTACCCTGAGGATGGTTACTACTACGAGCTGACTGACGACCAGGAGTAGGTTCGGAGGGTCCCAGGCAGGAGGCCTGCGCCTTTCGATCGTAGTGTTTTATTTTGCCCCGCCTTTCTAAAGGCCTTTCTGTTTCTATTTCATATCTGTATTCAGATATCTGATGCTTCCGCTGACGCTTGTATGCAAGCTTATGTATTCGAGCCCTCGAGGCCCCTGGCTTGTAATATAAAGCTTGTATGACTTTATTTATGTTTTAGAGTTGTGTTGTGATATCTTCCCGTGAGTCCTTAGGCTTGATCGTGTGCATTTGCGTGTATGATTAGTGCACGATTGAGCTGGGGGCGTCACATCCTACTCCTCCGGTCTAAATGTGGAGAAGATTTGGTCGAGTTCTTCCTCCTTTTGTCGACACGTGGGACATCCAGCATCCAGGTCGTGTCATGCAAGAAAATGGAGTGCTAGTTGAAGCCACGTGATGTGCATCTTGGGTTAAACTGTAAATAGAATCTTACTCTTGAGTAACTCCAAAAGCGGCCACCGAAGATCTTTATTGGATTTGTTTTTCATCACCAGCACATCGAGGTGAAAGATGTGCAGGTTCAGTGGGTCGTCTTGCATTTTCACTGACATGTGGGACCGCATGTGAGCAAACATACGATGGGCACACTCCGCGCGTCTGCTGGCTGGCTGAGAAGAGAGAGAGAGAGAGAGAGAGAGAGAGGAGGGCTGAGCACGGACTCCAGGAAATTTCGCGACAATGTGAGTAGTACTAGTGGTGTACCGTACTCCTGGAGAGATAATGTGTTCGCTCTACGTAACCAGCACTTCGATATAGTGGGGTGGCATGGGCCATAACTAGCATTCACGTCTAGCAGTATGGCACACGCCACCCACATGAGTCCCATCTGACACCAATTTTCTTGGAGTTTGTGCTACAGCTATCTCTTCTCCCTCCTGCTTTATCTAACTCAGCCATTGCGCGGTGGGTGGGGTGGGGGTTTGCCGATAGTCGGTTTGCTCAACTGCGGCCCCACTTGTAAGTGAAAGATGCAACACAGCATGCATTCCCCCTTGAGCGGCGTGCCGGACCAACCGTGTGGGGGTGCGATGCGAACACGGCAGGCTTTTCCTTTTGAACTTGTAACTTGTAAAATTTGGTTCTGCTCCATGGCGCGACCGATAGATAGAAATAACGATTTTCCCTAGAATAATGAGAAGTTTGGTTCTGGCGCGGTTCATGCATGGAGTACGTACGAAAATTATGAAGTTGATGCGAAAGGTAAGATAATTACTAGTACAATATACTACTACATGGAATTGACGAAAAGATAAAGATACATACAGATCCATCAACGACATCCTCACGCCCTAGTGCGCCGGGTCACCAACCGACGTGTGAGGAGCAGCGGCGTTGGCGGCGAGCTCAATGTGCTTCTGAACAATGCCGTCCAAGGTTGCCCTGCGGTCCAAGAAGGCCAGCGTCCTATCGTCCTCCTCTTGCACGTAGTAGTCCTTGTGGACGATTTGCGCGTAGACGTGGGTGATTATGTCGATGGTGTCTTGCTACGCGAGGCGCTGCATGGCGAGCGCAACCTCGAGGTGGACATTCTCCGACGCGACAGCGGGCAGTCGCAGGGCCACCAATGCGTCGAAGAGGTTGTCACCATAGAGGCCGTTGAGGGTGGTGGGCATTGTAGAGCCTGGGCACGTGGGCTGGAGGCATACGTCAAGGTCGTCCGCGAGGTTCTTGACGATGGTGAACTTGTCGAGGAAGCTGACGAGGACCTCGTCGAACAAGGAGACAAAGCTGTCGTCCAAGAGGCCTTTCGCCCAGGCGGCCTCAAGCATGACCTGGAGACGTTCCTCGGTGCTGGGCCGCAGGCCGGCGTCGTGGACCATCTGGCACAGCTGGCTGATGCTCGTGCACATCGCCTCCATGGGTCTAGCTTCTAGTCAACTGATCTTGCGATTGGAGTGATCACTCTTGCCCTTGGTTAGGGTGCGTAGGTGCGTAGGATTTCGTAGATTGGACTGGCGGGGAGCCTTTATATGAGAAGTGCAGACTGCATTGCATTCACGTGTGTGTTGGCCATCTACTCCTCGGCCCTCCTTCCATGCCGGTGTAGTATAGTCATCTCACCGAGACCAAGTTGGGGCAAAACGAGAGAACTTTGATGTTTACTGGTTTATTGGTCCCCTTTGCATTTTGTGCCAAGTTTTGACCTTTGATTTTACTAATAAAATGTTAATGCATGTAACCAAAAATAATATCATTGGAAACTATGTTCAAATACGAATCCAATGATACAATTTTTGGTGACATGCATTATTATTATTTTAGTTAAATCTATGGTCAAAATTTGGCACAAAATACTAAGGGGACCAATAAACCAGGACGGAGGTAGGAGTAGTATTTTGTAATTAATGTCATTGCATAAAGAGAATTGAGCACTGCATGTTGTGCTAAGTAGTCTCAAGTCATTGAATGCATACGCACCCCACGTCTCCTATTGGGTGATTTCTTTTTTCGTGGCAAAAAACAGGGAACGAGGTGGGTAGTTAATGCACCGCGCCTAAAAGTTTTGGGATTATTTGGTTTACGTAACGTGACTAATGCACCGGTACGGAGGGAGTACAATAGTAGTCTTTGATTTTAATTTTTTGTTGGTAGCTTACCAAGCTGACCGCTCGGTGAGTACAATAGTAGTCTGATTGATGAGATTTCAGCCATCTACCAGAAGGGAGAGTGTATAATATCATCGGGAACTACGTTCAGAACCGAATAAAACAATAATCAATGTATTTATTTACAGAGGGAGTAGTATATTTTTTATGACATGCATTACTAGATATTGCTAGTCAAATACTAAATCCAGACGGAGGTGGTAGTACTACTAAATCCAGACGGTGGTGCTAGTACTAGTAGTAGTACTACCAATGTAGAGTACTGTACTACCTGTTGGTCAAATTATTACGTGCTGCTCCTCACAGTGAAGTGACAAGACCCTGCACCGGAGATGACACCTGAGTGTAGGCGCCATGTTCGGCATACCAAAGTCAGCCTCACCGTGTGCAGTCACTATCATCATGGCTGTAGAGCTAGCCTGCTTACAACTAGCCGTGTTCGATAATTTCCCGTGCATTGCCACAAGTGTCTCTACTCTTTTCTTATACGAGTAAGGTGCCCGTGCATTGCACGAAACACCAAGATTGGGGGTGGATGGCGCTGGCAGCGGCCATCGCGCCAGATTGTTCCATGGCCTTCTAGATGTGGTGGGGAAGAGATAAGGCTGATTGTGAGAGACAAGGAGTTGTTTGTAAATAGGGAACAAGTATGGGCATCTTTTTACAAAACTATAGCAGTTTGCTTTGTATGCGTCAGATCTAGATCCGACGGCTATTGGTGAAAGATGGTAGGCACACCATCATCACCAACTCAGGACCTCTTTGATTCGCAGGATTTTGAAAATGCAGGAATAGAAAAAGTATAGGATTGGAGTGTCATGCCCACTTGAATCCTATAGGATTAGCAAGGAGCGTTTGATTTCACGGGAAAAGCAAAGGAATTGTAAAAAGAGGTTAGAGTGGATGTTAGATTTCCTATGAAATGTAGTACAAAAGATTCCATTGGAAAAATTCCTATGGGATTCAATCCTATGAATGAAAGGACAAATGTAGGAAAAATTTCAAGGGATTTCAATCCTCCAAAAATCCTATAGAATTCCCTTGAATCAAAGGAGCCCTCAGGTTTTTATATGAGTAGTATAGAGAAATAGAGAAACTCTTATAAAAAACCGAGTTGGTGATGATAGTGTGCCTGCCATCCTCCAATATACACCGTCCGATCTATAAACTCTTATAAACTATGGCAATTTTGCAAAAAGATACCCGCACCCCTCTCCACATTTGCAGATAAGGCCTTCCCTTGTTCATCTTCGTCTCCCACAAGATAAATAGCTCGTATAAATGCATCTTGATGTTTCGTGCAACGCATGGGCCTCTTGCTGGTAATAATAAATATTGTACTCAAGTAATGGGTATATCGTTGCCACACCTATGCACGCGAACATTTATCGTAACATAGTACCTCGTGCTGGATAGTCGTAATATTACAAGTTTCAAACTGATATTACAAATGCTAGGAGTAATGCTGCACCTACGAAGAGGGAATTATTAGGAAGTTTACGTACGGAGTAAGAACTTTTGTTACTTTAGGTGGATGCAGCATTATCGTACAAACTAAAATCCGCCGCCCTGACAAGTCACTAATGGGCAAATAAATTTTTGAGTCTCTGGCGACTTGATGTTTCAAAAACAAATTCAGCTTCTGCGGAGACTTTGTCATTTTGGCTTAGACGCTTGCGGTGATCAGCACGCCATTCATTGTTGCGCCAGAGAACGCCAAACCTCATTACCTTGAGCACACTTGCCTCCAGAACAAAGAACTTGGCCAATTTAATCTCAGATGTGCTGCCTCGGTAGTCGATCAAATCAATTTATGTAAGATGGAGATCAAGGCATTTGATGAGATTGTTACAGTGCAACACATTTTTCACTTTCATGTCTTTTTTTATCTGCAAAAGAAGAGAACATATTAGAGAAGCTGGTTCTATAAGATTGCCGTGTCATCAAGAGGTACCAATATCATTCGCTCATACGATAGGGTTGGCTCTAAGGCTAGTGATATTTTTTCACTCTCTCTCTCTCTTTCTCTTTCCTCTCATTTACCTAGGAGCACGTGAAGAGCTTGGGCATTTGTTGCCTTCCACTATGTGGCTGATGCCATATTTCTCAAAAGTATGCCACATAATACGCATCGATGTCAAATCAAAAGATTTTGGCACCGCTCTAGCGACGTGAGAGAGTTGGCACTGCTGTGCACACAGACCCACATGTATAAACAAATCAATCAAACCAACTACACCAGCCTCTCCCTCTCCCAAACAAGTGTTTTTTTATTGCCTCTCCCTTTCTCACGCAAGTGTTTTTTCATTGCGTGAATTAATTTGGCACCGGAGCAAAGTAGGTGATCCAAATTGGGGCACCAGGTGAGCAATGGACGGCATCAATGCCAAATGCATCAGAAGTGAATTTGGCACGTGTTTTGGCCTACATAGTGGAGGGCCGTTATAGCCCACTTTTGTACTACCTCGTATTTAGTGTAAAAATTTGACCATAGATTTACCTAAGAAAATGCCAATGCATGTCACCAAAAATTATACCATTTGAAATTATGTTCAAATACGAATCCAACGATGTAATTTTTAGTGACATGCATTAACATTTTGTCAGTTAAATCTATGGTCAAATTTTGATACTACAAAAAGAGTAAACCAGGACGGAGGTAGTACTTGCTCTTAGGCTAACCATAGAGTTACTAGTCTAAGTTACGTGCCACTATGACTAGCCTAGGCTACTAGTAGTAAAACAAAAAAAACGATGCAGGTGATCACGTGAGAAAAAATACTAAAAACATTTGTTTCGGTGCATTGCGTAGATGCAGTTTTGAACACTACACTTGTCATCGTAATTTGGGAAAATTATGAAAAAATTGAGCTACGTTGTGATTACCGTTTACTAATAGGAAAGAAGTTTCACCTCGATGAGTAGCTTCTCCGTGCACGGAAAGCATGTAAGGAATCCAACAACTTGATCCAGATTGGGGCCGATAGATTTTATTGCCAAGATCTTCACTGTGCGCACAGACTGAGTCAAGCTTGTGGGAATCATTTTCTGGATGACAGTCGTAAATACATCAAGAAGAAATTTAAAAATGTGAATTTCAAGAAGACGGAGAAGAAGATGAGTGTTGTACCTGAATGATTACGGATCCAATAAAGAGTTCGGAGAATTTGGCAGACGAGTACACCAACGCTGTCAATTTTGGTGCGTTAATGACCCTGATTTTTGTTGGACCTTCTAGATCAGATACAAGCAATCTCTCAAGGGAAGGCGCATTCTCAATGACCATAATGTGGAACAGCTAGAGTGATCTCTTCCCAATTGATGTCTTGTTGCGGGGCCAGCAAGACACATAAATCCGCCGGAGATTCGTCGAGGCGATGTGGAGGCTAAGGAACCCGTGGATCTGCCAAAGACGAAGGTACTCGAGCGCAGTACAGCTACAGAGCAGGTGCTCCATAGCCTTCTTCGAGATGCCAACGTCGAAGAGGTCGAACTGCTTGAGTTGAGAGAGAAGAAGGGCGGGCGCGACATTAATCTGGGGAAAATAGCAGGAGCTGAAGCTGGCGTGGCGCAGCGTTGGCGTGAGGCGGAGCGCGAACGGTGGTAGAGAGCGACATCGTCCAACTTCAAACCTGAGCTCCTCGAGCTGATCTAGGGCGGGGGATAAGAACCACTCATCGAACTTGGCTTGGACCTTGCTGTTGGTACTGAACATGTGGATGTCAAGGCGTCTGGCTGGCCCAGGGTGCGATGAAAGGATCTTGGAGACTGCGGCCATGCGTTTGCAATCCCTATCACAGAGGCAGCTATCGACGATGAGGTTGAGGGGGACGCGGGGCCAGAGGGGGCGCCACCGCCGGGAGAGCAGGGTGGTCCGCACGGTAGATTTGGTGGGGAGGAGGCCGATGATGACGGACAACATGTCATCGGGGAGGCTGCTGATGAAGTCCAAGCTCGCCGGATGCGGTTTTGGCTCGAGTCACCTCCGCTTGTTGGCTGCCTCACCGTCCATCTCAGCTGGCGGCGATGCTGGTGTACACGTGTGCTGGTGTGTATTGTGTGCTGGGTGTGCTCGAGTACGTCCTTGTGTGCATGCCACCGCGCAGTGGTGAAGTGTGCACGAGTGCGTCCTTCATACACACGCGGAAGAAGTGTGCCCTCAATTTACTAGCGTGCGGGGTGCTACCGCTAGTGGTTTCAACTTTGTTTACTTCACCGCATGTCAGATGGGCCTCTAGTTTACTTATTTTCACCCACTGCCACATGGGTCAGCACACGAAGATAGAGAACACGAGCTGACAAGGCAGCCTATGGACTGGTTGACCGGTGAACTAAACAATATACGGAGCTATACGCTGACACAGTGACCGTATAATCCCTCGGTATAGAGAGATCGAGTGAGAGGGGAGGCCCATGAGAGATACTAGTAGAGAGAGAGAGAAAGAGCTACTCCCTCCGTTCGATAATGTAGTGCTTATATTTTTGTTAAACTCAAACTTTTGAAACTTTGACCAAGTTTATAAAGAAATTACTTATATCTACAATACCAAAGATAAATGATAGTATGAAGTAAGTACATGTTGTGATGAATCTAATGATCGTTCCGGATGTAAATGTTTTTCTCCACATATACCTGGTCAAACTTTTCTGAGGTTTGACTTTTCAAAACATCCATATGTTTATGGACGTGAAAGAGTACCTAACTAGAGAGAGAGTGTGTGTGTGAAATAGAAAGAGTGAGTGAAAAAAGTGTGTGTGCGTGTGTGAAAGAGACATGGACAACACACGATAAAGTAGAGAAAAAGCGTGTGTGTCTTATGCAAACATATCACACATGCATCTTCGACAGCGGAAGCGAGGTGAGGAGATAGTGTGTGGTTGTTTGCAACCGAGAGAGAAAGACCCCTAGCACGTGGCCAAGAGAGGTCTGGCAAACAAGGGAGAGAGGTCGAGAGAGACGTATGGAGAAAATGCAGACATGGGGAGGAGAGAGTGTATGTTTGTGACAGAGAGATCCCCTGGAGATCGTGATGGGACTACATGGGTGGAGATCGAGTGACAAGGTGTGTGCACGATAGAAGATACCCCGAGAGATATCGAGATAGACGTATGGATGGAAGGAGAAAATACGTGTGTTCCTGATGGCTAGTGAGAGATAGTCATACTTAGGGGGGGAGTGCGTGTGCCTATGATGGAGTGAGGGATTATGGTGCTTAGGGGGGGTGCGTGTCACATAGAGAGAGAACAAGGGCGAAGAGTGTTAGATGGGTCTATGTAGCACGAGCGAGATATGTGTATGTGTGAACCAGGGAGATATAAAGTTTGAGAGAGATATAGGAGCCCCGATACGGCTGAGTGGTGCGTCAGATAGCCGAGAGGGGGAAAGAGACACTCCATCCGTTCGATAATGCAGTGCATATAAATTTTTTAGAAGTCAAACTTTGGAAAGTTTAACCAGGTTTACGCAAATATTATTTATATCTACAATACCAAAGATACATCATACGAAACTACATCTCATGATGAATCTAATGATATATGTTTGCCGTTATAGATGTAAATGTTTTTCTCCATGTACATGGTCAAACTTTGTGATGTTTGACTTTTCAATAAATCTATATGCTATGGACCGAAGAGAGTGCCTAAGTCTAGAGAGATCAAGTGCGTGTGAAGGAGAATGAGTGAGTGTGCAAAAAGAGTGTGTGTGTGAAAGAGAAAGGGACAACAAACGATAAAATAGAGAGAGAGTGTGTGTTCATTTCTTATGCAAACATATCACGCATGCATCTCCGAGATAGAAAAGTGAGGTGAGGAGATACACGAAGATAGCTAGTGCGTGATTGTTTGCAGCGGAGAGAGACACCCCTATAGCACATGTCCAATAGAGGTCTGGCCAACAAGGGACAAAGGTCGAGAGGGACGCATGGAGAAGATGGACGCATGGGGAGGGAGAAAGGGTGTGTTTGTGATAGAGAGATCCCCTCGAGATCGTGAGAGGACTATATGGGTGGGAGATCGAGGGACGAGGTGTGTGTGCGATAGAAAGATGCCCCGAGAGAAATCGAGATAGACCAAGTGAGGGAAAGAGACAATGCACATGTTTGTGATGGAGACTAAGAATTAGTCATATACATAGGGGGGACTGCGTGTGCCTACAATTGAGTGAGAGACAATCATACTTAGCTAGGCGTGAGATTGTGTGTGTGTGCGTGTGAGATGGAGAGAGAACGAGGGAGAGAGAGAGAGTTTTAGATGGGTCTATCGAGTGCGAGTGAGATATGCATGTGTATGTGTGACCCAGGGAGATGGAGAGTTTGAGAGAGAGAGAGGGAAGAACTCCGAGACAGCAGAGTGGTGCGTCAGAGAGTTACGGGCAACGAGCTAGGGAATTTGTGTGCGTACGATGAGTGCACCCAAGATATTTAGCTTGGACTAGAGAATCATACATAGTGTGCCAGAGAGACCTATACATGGAGTGTGCATGCGAACGAGAAAGACCCCCCCCCCCACAGAGAGAGAGAGAGATAGAGAGAGAGGGAGAGGGACCGACAAGGTTTGTGTTTGGATGCGTGCGGTAGAATTGAAGATTGTCGGCGAGAGAGAGAACAGGAGTCTGGGAGAGAGGGAGGTCGCGTTTATGCATCAAAGACTGATATAAACCATGTTTCGATATAAATTTGCATTCAAATATTTTAATTGGAGAACATGTTGTCTGCAATCCACACATGAACGGAGATATGCGTATCAAACAAGTTCATTAATTTGACTTTCAACATGTTCATGGAGTACTATAATACAACATGCTACTCAATTGAGGTGTTCAATTTTGGATTTAGTTCACTATTTTGACCTGGTGAACGAGCTATTTCATTGAATCGAGATATTTCATTTTGGGTTTGATTCCCGTTTTTGAGTGGGTCAACTATTTGTCATATAGTAAATCGTTAGCAACAAGCATGTAAAAACACATTAGTCCCGAGGATCATCTCACCATCTAAAAAATAAGTGGCAAGCTAATATTTCAAAATTTGATTCGAATCGACTTGGTAAGGTAGACGTGGATGCTCGTTCTCCCAAAATTTGAATGAACCGCTAAACACCCTCTGCTCGGTGGAATTCGCCCAAGCAAATAAATGGGAGACGCGAAATTATCGGCCTATGTGGGACACACATCAAATGGCCCGTTGTACATTGAGGGTAGGTTCGTAACTTCATCCAAGCGTGCCTTCTCCTCGGCCAAAATGACAGGTGCCAAATAATTCATAAACCATGGGCGGCAAAACACCCTCTCCTCGGCCGAAATCGCTCACGCCGACTATTTCAAAACACGCCCTCCTCGGCCAAAATCGCTCGCGCCGACTATTTCAAAACACGCCCTCCTCGCCTGAAATCGCTCGCGCCCACTTTTTGGGAGAAGCAAAGTTACTCTACTATCCCCGACCCTCAGTACACAAACCCAAGCCTAGAAGCCTAAAGGCAGGGGTAGAACTGTAACTCCCCCCACATTTCAGACAAATGCGTCCGTAAGACATGGTTCCCCCTCCCAATTCCCCATTCATACATCGTGGGCGCCAAATCACCTTCAACCCGGAAGCTCCCTTCTCCCCAGCCGCGAAACCTCAGCCCCTCCTCCATGGCGCCCCCCATCGCACCAAATTCACTGCCGCCCTCCTCCCCAATGTCGGAGACGCTGTCCGTTTGCCGTCGTGCACTGGGCCGTGTGCCTCTTACTTCGTGCTGCCCGAGCTGCCTCGACGATGACCGCGTGGACCGTACCGCAGCCGATTCACCCCCGCCGTTGTGCACGGCACCGGAGCGGCTCCAACTTCAGATGCGTCCAGGGCCCCGATGCTGCTTCCCCGTAGCCGTCGATCATTGCGACATCTCTGCTTTCCTGCCGCCGGGAGCCACCGCAACCGCGCCGGCCTCACCGACTCGGCAGCTGGAGCTGCCTACTTCACCGGGCCGCAAGATAGGTCGTACACTCATCTTAAATCACTTTATTTAGGCGTCACTTGTCTGAATTTTTATTCTGGGCCAATCGATTTGTGACGCCCCGAGACCAATGCTCCAGTTGCCTTCATTTATTTTCGTTGTCGTTGTGTGTTTCAATTGTTTGTTGCCATGATCATGACGAGTGCCATTGTCATATTTGCTTCTTGCATCATGTTCATCACTGGTTATATTGCATCACGCCATCCTTGTTGTTGCCATGGTCATCTCACTTTGTTATAAGCTATATGTTTTGATATGCCTCTTGTCGTTTATTGCATCATGATCACCATGTGGGTTGCATTCTTCATGTTGATGTGTTGGTTGTGCTCTCCATCTTGTTTTCCTCCTCCTATGGTTGTTTGCTTCTTCATCTTTTCTTCAAGGCCCTTCTCCAAGTGCAAACCATTTCACTTCTTCCTTTCTTCAAATTTCACCCATTGATGCAAGTGTCATTTTTCTGCCCCAAATAATGTTCATTCTTTTCCTATAAATTCTCAACCATGCCTTCAACCTCTCTGCCGAATTTCAGCTCCTTTGAACTTGCTTTGTATGGATTTAAAAATGGCTCAAGTTTGAATTTAATTCAAACTTGAATTCTTTTTCTGTCCTTAAAAATACCCAAACCAGTTTATTCAAATCCTGCATAATTCCAGGAGCATGAGGATATTTTATCCTGTTCCAAATGATTTCCCTAGAACCTCTTTCTTTTCTTTTCTTATATCTGTTTATATAAGGAACAGAGAAAAGGAAAGAACACTTACCTGGGCCGGCCTCCCAAGTGCAGCAGTAGCTCCAGCCGCCGGCCAGCCGAGGCCCATCATCAGAGCCGCAACCCACCTCTCTCCCCTGGTAAATTTCCCACAGCCCAGCCCGCCAACCACCTCCTCCTCTCGTAATTCCACCTCCACGCAGCACATTTCCACCCCGGGGCCACCTGTCATTCCCTCACTCCTCACCTTTTCTTCCTCCTCACGAGCTCTCTCTCTCACAGTAAAATACAGGAACACATGGCCGCGGTGGCGAGCCAGCCGTGCTCACGTCCCCTATAAAGCCTCAGCCGCACCCCCTAGGGTTTCCCCGCCTCCCTCCTTTTCCTCCTCCGTGCCGCCAGCAGGTAAGGCCACCTCCTCCGCGCCTGCACGTCGTCACCCGTCGCCATGGCCGAGGCAAGCCGGAGCTTGTCTCTGATGTCTACTACGCAACTTTATTCTTGTAGACTCGTGTTGGGCCTCCAAGCGCAGAGTTTTGTAGGATAGTAGCAATTTTCCCTCAAGCGGATGACCTAAGGTTTACCAATCCGTGGGAGGCGTAGGATGAAGATGGTCTCTCTCAAACAACCCTGCAACCAAATAATAAAGAGTCTCTTGTGTCCCCAACACACCAAATACAATGGTAATTTGTATAGGTGCACTAGTTCGGCGACGAGATGGTAACAAAAGCATAGTAATGAGAGTAGATATTGGTTTTTGTAATAGGAACAATAAAAAAACAGCAAGGTAGCAATTGATAAAACGGAGCACAAACGGTATTGCAATGCTTGAAAATGAGGCCTAGGGTCTGTACTTTCACTAGTGCAATCTCTCAACGATGCTAATCTAATTGGATCATATAACCATCCCTCAAAGTGCGATGAAGAATCACTCCAAAGTTCTTATCTAGAGGAGAACATAAGAAGAAATTGTTTGTAGGGTACGAAACCACCTCAAAGCTATTCTTTCCGATCAATCTATCCTAGAGTTTGTACTAAAATAACATCAAGCTATTCTTTCCGATCGATCTAACCAAGAGTTCGTACTAAAATAACACCATATGATACACATCAACCAACTCTAATGTCACCTAGAAACTCCAATGTCACCGCGAGTATCCGTGAGATGATTATACGATATGCATCAAACAATTTCAGATTCATAATACTCGATCCAACACAAAGAACCTCAAAGAGTGTCCTAAGATTTCTACCGGAGAAACAAGGACGGAAATGTGCATCAACCCCTATGCATAGATTACCCCAATGTCACCTCGGGAATCCACGAGTTGAGTGCCAAGACATAGATCAAGTGCTCTCAAATCCATAAAAGTATTCAATTCGATAAAACGAAATCTCAAAGGGAAAACTCAATTCATCACAACAAGATAGAGAGGGGAAAACACCATATGATTCAACTATATTAACAAAGCCCGCGATACATCAAGATCATGCCATCTCAAGAACATGAGAGAGAGATATTAAGCACATAGCTACTGGTACAAACCCTCAGCCCCGAGGGTGGACTACTCCCTCCTCATCATGGTGGCCGCCGGGATGATGAAGATGGCCACCGGTGATGATTTCCCCCTCCGGCAGGGTGCCGGAACGGGGTCTAGATTGGTTTTTCGTGGCTACAGAGGCCTGCGGCGGCGGAACTTCTGATCTAAGGTTACCCCGAGAGTTTTTGGAATATTTGACGATTTATAGGGTGAAGAGGCGGTGCGAGAGGCCACCAAGGTGGGCACAACCCACCAGGGCGCGCCTGGGCCCCCAGGCGCACCCAGGTGGGTTGTGCCCCCCTCGGGGCACCCCTCTGGTACTTCTCTGGCCCACTAGATGTCTTCTGGTCCAAAAAAAATCTCCAAAAAGTTTCGCTGCGTTTGGACTCCGTTTGGTATTGATTTTCTGCGATGTAAAAAACAAGCAAAAAACAGCAACTGGCACTGGGCACTATGTCAATAGGTTAGTCCCAAAAAATGATATAAAGTTTCTATAAAATGATTGTAAAACATCGAAGAAAGATAATATAATAGTATGAATACTTCATAAATTATCGATACGTTGGAGACGTATCAACATCCCCAAGCTTAATTCCTACTCGTCCTCGAGTAGGTAAATGACAAAAGAAATAATTTATGAAGTGTGAATGCTAGCAAAGTGCATAAGTTTGATCAATGATAATTTCAATCACTTTTTCAAGCATCATAACAGCAATTCTTTCGTATAAAACTTCTCATGTTAAAGTAGCAACCAATTCACATGTTAAGGTTCAAACAATGAATTCTCTTGAAACTCAACAACCTATATTCTTAGTCACCAAACAATTGCAATTCAACTTATTCAACAGAGTCTTCCATGATTGCTACTACTCAAAGCATATTCTTAGAACAAATGGCATCCATCGAACACAGAGAAAGATAGGGGCTTAATGTTTTGCCTCCCAACTCATTTAACATAGAGATAATTGTCAACAATAATAAATCATGGTCAAATATATTTGACTGGTTATATGTGCCTAGATCTTTCCGCACCACATGATGCTTGCCAACTAGAGAATAATTGAAGTTGAATGAGGATGTAAACTATTGACTCTTTGCATAAAAGTAAATACTGAAAAGTAAAAGATAGGCCCTTCACAGAGGGAAGCAGAGGTTGTCATGCGCTTTTTATTGTTGGATGCCCAAACTCTTAATGCAAAGGAACGTCATGTTATATTGCCCCTTGTGATAGCAACCTTTATTATGCAGTCCGTCACTTTTATTACTTTGCCATCACAAGTTCTTGCAACGCTCAATTTTCCCTTACAATAAAAGATCAAACATATTTAGGAGCAATTTTTATTGCTTTATGCACCGATGACAACTTACTTGAAGGATCTTATTCAATCCATAGGTAGGTATGGTGGACACTCATGGCCAGAAACTGGGTTTAAGGGTTTTTGGATGCACAAGTAGCATCTCTACTTAGTACGAATTTTTGGCTAGCAAAAGATCCTAAGCAAACACCACATGTTGGAGGATCCATGACAATATAACTTCTATGCAAATATACCCAACCATAACTCATTACGTTGTCTTCCTTGTCCAACTTCAACTAATTTTCTCAAGTTTGAAAATAATTAATGGGTATTCACAATCATAGAAGATGTCCAAGATAATATATTTGCATGTGAAAGTTCTCTTCCTTCTACTAATCATTCATGAATTGCTTGTATGACCAATATTGTGATTGTCAAGCTTCAAAAGATTTCACTTTCTAAACCAAATGTGAAGCTACCACTAGGCATGATATAATTTCAACTTCATGATATTCAATTCATTCAACAATTTACTCATAGGATATAAGTGAAGCACAAGAGTAAATGACAAGCTACACCAAAAAAGATATAAGTGAAGATCAAGCGAGTAGTTAAGTAAATAGGTAGCTAATTGTGGACTCTCTCTTATTTTAAAACTTTCAGATTTAAGTATTTTATTAAAACAGCAAGCAAAACAAAATAAAATGGCATTCCAATAAAAGCACACATCATGTGAAGAAGCAAAAACTTAGGCTCAACCGATACTAACTGATAATTGTTGATGAAGAAAGGTGGGATGCCAACCAGGGCATCCCCAAGCTTAGATGCTTGAGACTTCTTAGAATATTAACTTGGGATGCCTTGGGCATCCCCAAGCTTGAGCTCTTGTGTCTTCTTCATTCTTCTCATAACACGGTTTCCCTAATTCTTAAAAACTTCATCCACACAAAACTCAACAAGAACTCGTAAGATACATTAGTATAAATCAATGCAACACCTTATCATTCTCTACTGTAGAAAATCACTAAAATTATTATTTAACATTGCATACTAAATTCCTCTGCATATTTAATACTCCTATCCTCAAATAGAATCATTAAACAAGCAAACATATGCAAACAATGCAAACGTAACAGCAATCTGTCTAAACAGGACAGTCTGTAAAGAGTACAATATTAATCATACTTCCCTAACTCCAAAAATTCTAAAAAATTACCACACTGTAGAAAATTTATGATAGCTTACTATGCAATAAATTTCAACCTTTTATCATATACTGACTTTTTTAGAGAATTTTTGCAACAGCGATAAACTTTCTGTTTTGAAACAGCAACTCATATACTTGCAAAATAAGCATGGAAAAGGCTATACTTGACATTTTTACTGAATTAAAAGATGCAAAACATTATTATAGATAACAGCAAGCAAATACTAATAAAATAAGATGACACTCCAAGAAAAACACATATCATGTGACGAATGAAAACATAGCTCCAAGTGAGGTTACCGATAATGTTGAAGACGAAAGAGGGGATGCCTTCCGGGGCATCCCCAAGCTTAGTTGCTTGGATCTTCCTTGAATATTACCTTGGGGTGCCTTGGGAATCCCCAAGCTTAGGTTCTTGTCACTCCTTGTTCTCCTCATATCGATATCTCACCCAAAACTTGAAAACTTCAATCACACAAAACTTAACGGAACTTCGTGAGATGGATTAGTATGATAAAACAAATCATTCACTTGGGTACTGTCAAATACAAGATTCATAATTGTTCTCACACAATGCCTACTGTACTCTACAATTTTCATAATTTATATTAAGCAATATAAGCCATAGAAACCATAAAACAAGCAAACTATGCATTGCAAACAGAATCTGTCAAAAACAGAACAGTACTTAAAGATCTGAATTAAGGTCATACTTCTGTAACTCCAGAAATTCTTAAAAATTAGGATAACGTAGGAAATTTGTATATACATCAACTGTAAAAAATTCAGAATGTTTTCACATTCCAGTAAAAGACAGGAATTTCTGCACTGGATGCAAAAGTTTCTGTTTTTGCACAGAATCAAGTCAACTATCATCCACACTATCCCAAAGGATTTACTTGGCACTTTATTGAAACAAAAGCTATAAAACAAGATTACTACAGTAGACTAACCATGTGAACACAAAAAAACAGTAGGTAAAATTGTTGGGTTGTCTCCCAACAAGCGCTTTTCTTTAATGCCTTTTAGCTAGGCATGATGATTTCAATGATGCTCGCACAAAAGATAAGAATTGAAACACAAAGAGAGCATCATGAAGCATATGACTAGCACATTTAAGTCTAACCCACTTCCTATGCATAGGGATTTTATGAGCAAACAATTTATGGGAACAAAAATCAACTAGCATAGGAAGGCAAGACAAGTGCAACTTCAAAACTTTCAACATATAGAGAGGAAACTTGATATTATTGCAATACCTACAAGCACATGTTCCTCTCTCATAGTAATTTTCAGTAGCATCATGAATGAATTAAACAATATAGCTATCACATAAAGCATTCTTTTCATGATCCACAAGCATAGAATTTTTATTAGTCTCCACATATGCAAATTTATTCTCATGAATAGTAGTGGGAGCAAACTCAACAAAATAACTATCATGTGATTCTTGATTGGCATAATCATATTGAGCATTAAAATCATGATGACAAGTTTCATGGATATCATTACTCTTTATAGCATACATGTCATCACCATAATCATCATAAATAGGAGGCATGCTTTCATGATAGTAAATATTCTCATCAAAACATGGGGGACTAAAAATATCATCTTCATCAAACATAGCATCCCCAAGCTTGTGGCTTGCCATATCATAAGCATAATCACTCTCATCATTAATAGTATGAATAGCACCAATTGTATAACAATTGCTATCATCATAATTTCCCAAGTTTGTGCCAAAAAGATTTCCAAGATTATAAGAAGTATCATTATCTTCCCAATCATAATCATCACAACAAGCAATAGGCATAACAAAATCATCATCAAGTGCATCATCTTCCACCATTATTTTTGATTCATTTTCATGAGGCACAACAATAATAGGAGCAATATTATTTGGGAGAGATACCTTTTTATGTCTATTCTTTCTTCTTTTCTTCTTCTTCACCACATCATGTGTGGGTTTAATCAATTTTTTAGAGCTTCATGTTGAAGAGTGAAAGTGCGTTATATCGACTAGAGGGGGGGTGAATAGGCGATTTTTACAAATTCGTCACTGAGGAATTTCAAGGTGAGGAAATTCCTAAGCAACGAACTACTTAGCAGCGGAATAAGTACTCAGATGCAAGCATAACAAAACAGTAGCACAGACATCATGATGAAATGAAACCAAGCACAGAGTACGAGTAGCGTAAACACAGGATAAGCAGGCTGAAGACAAACTGACTGAAGAAATTGAAATGAGGAAATTGAGAAAGTCTTCAGTCAAAGTCTTCAAACAGTGGTAATCAAGTACACAGCACAGTAATGAGGAAATACAAGGGTTGAGGAAATAGAACCAGTTAGCTCGGTGAAGACAGTGATTTGGTAGACCAGTTCCAATTGCTGTGACAGTTGTACGTCTGGTTGGAGCAGCTAGGTATTTAAACCTGAGGACACACAGTCCTCACCATATTCTCCTTGAGCTAAGGTCACACAGACCTCGCCCAATCACTCGTGGTAAGTCTTCACAGGTGACTTCCAAACCTTCACAAACTTGGTCACCCGGCAATCCACAATTCCTCTTGGATGCTCTAGACCATGACGCCTAACCGTCTGGAGGATGCACAGTCCTCAGAGGTAACAAGTGTCGGTTCCACACAGGAACAATATCTTCAGTGATGCTCAATCACTTTGGGTTTGTAGGTGTTTGGGTTTTTCCTCACTTGATGATTTTCGCTCAAAGTCCTTGGAGGATGGAATGCTCTAAATGACAAGTGTCAATCTATATCTCGGAGCAGCCAACCAACTAGTGGTTGTAGGGGGCGGCTATTTATAGCCTAGGGAGCAGCCCGACATGATAAGACATAAATGTCCTTCAATGATATGACCGTTAGGTGGGTAGATATTTTGGGACAGCTGGTGCGTAGCACAGTAACGGTCGGAAATTTGAGTATCAAATTCCTCAGGGCTATCATGTTCCTCACTTGTAGGCAATCCGCACTGGCGAATTCCTAACTCCACAGTTAGAACAAATTCCTCAGAGAACAAAAGAACTTCGTCTCTGTTACTGAAGAAATTGACTGAACTGTATGAGATTTCCAATGGCTTCACTCGAAAGGATTGGGTAGGTGTAGGATTTTGAGATGAGCATCACTTGGAAACTTTTCCTTAGTTTTACCTCGACCCCCTTTAACAGTACGGTGTTTCCTATGACTCAAGAAGAAGAAAATGAAACTACGAAAAAAAGTCTTCACGCTTCATAATCCTCGCATGAATATCAAGTCTTCAAGGTCACACCAATTTCCTCACTTTCAAAGTCTTCAAGAAAACCAAAGTCTTCAGCTGAAGACATTCATTTTTAGGGGTCGACTTTCACCGTAAATATCAAACTCCTCATAGACTTATAGAACCTGTGTACACTCACAAACGCATTAGTCCCTTAACCTGTAAGTCTTCAATACACAAAAATCACTAAGGGGCACTAGATGCACTTACAATCTCCCCCTTTTTGGCGATTGATGATAATATAGGTTAAGTTTTCAACGGGGATAAACATATGAAGTGTAAATACTGATATTGAGGAATTTGATTGCAAGATATAGAAGAACTCCCCCTAAAGATGTGCATATTTGAGGAATTTGCTTTGAATAGCAAATGCACATTGTAGAGTAATATCATGGAGATCTCCCCCTATATCTTGTAAATCATACACGCATTTAACATATGATATGAAGAATTTGAAATGCATGATGAAATATGGTGACTGATGTAATTCAGCATGCGTGCATTAACATATTGAGGAAATAGCATGTAGAAAAACAGAGCAAAAGTATCAGACCACCATAGGACTTAAGTTTACAACTCGATCCAACAAATACTTCAGAAGAACGAGAGTTGTAGCTTAGCAAAAAAATGCCCATATATATAGACCCGCTTGAAGACTAACCCAAATTTCTCCCCCTTTGTCATCGAATGACCAAAAGGGACGAAAAATGAGGACTAACGCCCCTGAAGAATATCATCATGATGTCGATGGAGGAGCGCCAGCGTTGTTGGGGTCGTCCGTTGGAGTAGGGCCTACCGCGGTGTCATTCAAGTCTTCAGCTTCATCCGTCTCGCGTGATGAAGAATATGAACTGGTGACGAGCTGAGGAACTTTGACCTTCTTGAACTTCTTCGAAGGTGGCTGAGACCAATCAAAGTCCTGTTGAAAGCCCATCTTCTTGAGATCTTCAGCACTATAAAGATTCGACAGAATAGCCCAAGTGCGGTCAAAGACTTCATGCAAGTAGTAGTGATTCTTCTTCACAGTATTTTGAGTGACTGTTATGTTCTGAAGAATTGCACCAAACTGACGCTTGACCCACTTGTGATTTCGATCAACTTTCTGATGAAGACTAAGGAGAATTTCATGATCAGTCATCACACGCGAAGCTGTGGCTTGAGGATTTTGTTCTGAAGCTTTGGCGGCAGAATCTTGTGTTGCAGAGTCATCATTGGTGGAATAGGATGCAGCTTTGCGAAACTGTCCATCCAATGGACGAGTGCCTTCATCTATAATAGCAGCCTTGCCCTTCTCATCAGCTGAGGAAATAGTCCATTTGAGGACTTAAATAGGGGGCAAATAGCTGAGATGATTTTGAAAGTCAGCCTTATAATGAATTGAAGACCTTGATCTGATGAATCTCATGATCCAGGGAGCATAAGGCTTCAACTCAAAAGGTGATAGAGCAGCATTGGCCAAAGTCCTCATGAAGAAATCGTGGTAGTTGATAGGAATACCATGAATGATATTGAACAATAGATTCTTTATAATGCCAACAATCTCTTCGTCATCAGAGTTGTGGCCCTTGATAGGACTGAGGGTTTTGGTCAATATGCGATAAACTGTCCTTGGCACATAAAGCAATTCCTTGACGAGGAAAGTGGTCCTTGGAATTTGGCCAGCCTTCAAAGGCTTCATCAGTACTTGCTTCAAATGATTTGAGAGTTCAAGTTCCTCATAGATGAGCCTAGCACCTTCAGTGGGAGGACTGACTGGGACAGCGTGAAGCAATTCCGAGGCCGGTGCTTTGAAATGAGTATTATCGGTCATCCAGTCTAGCACCCATGAATTTACATCTTCAACATTTCCAGTGATATGTTGTGTGGCGTAGAATTGAAGAATGAGTTCTTCGTTCCAATCGCAGATGTCGGTGCAGAAGTTGAGCAGCCCAGCGTCATGAAGAACACTGAGGACAGGGGTGAAGCACGGAAGAGACTCCATATCCACATGAGGAATTTGCTCATGTGCAAAGATCTTGTCTTTATCGAACAACAGTGAGGAATAGAAATTCATTTGACTGACCGTCCAAAAACGCTTGCGACAAAGTCGAGCAGATTCATAAGGATTGTAGTCAGTGAAGAATTGATGCTCAGTAAAGAAGTCATCAACCTTGAACTTCTGCTTCTTGGTATGAGGATCCTGTGGCTTGGGCTGAAGATTTACAGTTGAAGTCTTCACAGCCTCTTGATGCACAGCCTCTGGAGCCACAGGCTGAGGAATTTCAGTTGCTGTATCAGCAGTAGCCTTGTCTTCCATTTCTTCAGCACTAGCGGCTGGAACTTCTTCAGGAATAGATTGAAGTGAAGATTGAGGTCCATCAGAGCCCGTATGAATTTCTTCAGTTGGCACAGGGGATTGAGGAACTTGATGTAGTGGGGTTGTTAGAGGTGAATTAGGGTGATGACTTTCCTAAAAGTCATCATTCATAATAGGAGTTGTAGACCCAATATCCACATCCTCATCTTCTTCATCAATTTCTTCGACGCCTGCCTCTTCAGCTGTGAACTGAGGCATGGGCGATGATACCAGCGGAGTTGAAGGGATATCATCCACTTCAATGTCTTCATCCAACTGCTCTGACGAAGCAGCAGAAGGATTTTCTTTATCATAGTCATTAGGTATGACATATTCCTCACCAAAGGGAACAATCTCCGTTGATGGCATGCTTGATATTGGAACAACATCAATTGGGTTGTTAGTTGAGCTCGTCAAAGTCTTCACTTTCTTGGGAGCTGAAGACTCTGAAGATGCTGATGCTTTCCTTTTGTTCACCGCAGCCTTCTCTGCGGCTTTGGTCTTCTTCGCTTCTGATGCAGAAGGAAGGTGGACATCTTTCATCTGTGATGACTTTTGCAGGAGGAGCAGATGAAATAGGTTGAATTTCTTCAGACACAACTGATGCAGTTGCCCTGGCATTTTCTACAGAGACTGGAATTTCTTCATCATCCCTGGTGCTTTCATTTTCTTCAACAGTCTGATTTTCATCAGCAGTGCTTGCATGTTGTTCAGTAGGTTGAGCAGATGCTTCAGTCTGAGGAATTTCAAGTTGTTGCGCTGGAGCTGCAACATTTGGAGTGAATCCCTTGGTCAGCTTGACAAATCTGACTTTGGCACCTAGCCAATCAGCATAGTATCTGTCAAATTCATCACTGAGTGCTCTGATCTCAGCCTGCATAGTCACAAGTTCTTCAGGAGATATGTTCACAACATTTTTCTTCAGAAAACGCTCCTTCTTGTATTGAGCCTTCTTCACCTGCCTGGCCTTTTCAAATTTCCATTTTTCTTCAGTAATGAAGCCCGTCAACACGTGACTTTGACTAGGAGTGAGGTTTAATTCAGGCAAAGGTGTGTTAGGGTTCTTGTGCCATAGATCAATGAAATCAAGGATCTTCCTTGGATCCAGCATGAGGGGCACAGCACTGCCTTTGGCACTAGCGGCCCTTTGTTGTTGATCTCTGATGATCTCAGCTAATTCTTCATCATCAGCTTTGTCTTCGCTTGACGGAACCTGAAAGGCGACCTGCTTCTTGTGAGGACTAGGCATTGTGCCTCGTCCAGCAGTGGCCTTTTTCTTCAGCAAGGTCGGAGCAGTTGAAGACTGAGGTGGAGCTGAAGAACTTGCAGAGGCTCCTGAAGCAATTGAGATTCCATTAGTCCTTTGGCACGTGGCAAGATGCACAGGTGCTGAGGACTTTGTAGGAGCAGCTGAGGATTTTGCAACCGAGGGAGTTGGAGCTGCTTTTGAAGAAGTTGCTAGAGGATCAGGCCGTGAGGGCTTTGAAGAGCTTGGCCGTGAGGGCATTGCAGCTGAAGAACTTGTCTTGACAGCTGGTTTCTTTGTCATAGCCTTCTTAGGCTTGCTAGCAGAGGCCTCAACAGCGGCAACAACAAAATCTTCATTGAATTTCTTCACTGCCTACTTAGCCATTTTGGCGAGCTTGGCTTGACGCTAAGCCCACTCCTTGGGAAATTCCTCACCTCTTTTGATGCTTGTGGGATCAGCTTCTTGGCCTGGTGCCAATGGAGGTCTTGGACATGGAGGGTTAACAGCGAATTTCTTCATGTACTTTGGAGTCACATATCGATACTCCCTCCATTCTCTTGCCCATCTCCTCTCAATCTTCTGAATACGCACTTTGCGCTCATTCTTCGTCTCTTTCCCATGAGTCGCTTTATCAGGAGTGCAGTACCCTGCATAGATTTCTTCAGGGATCTCAAAAGCAGTATTTGTCTCTGGCCTCTTTCTTCCCTTCTGAGGTCTTTTACCATCAGTCATCTTCTTCACTTGAGGATTTTGAACAATCGAATTTTCTGACGAGGTATGCAATTTTTCTTCAAGGAACGCTGCAAATGAGTTAAGTTGATGAGAACCTAGAGATTCAGCAGCGGACATGTGTACCTGTGAACAGAATATAGGTGCGAAGAATTTGGAGAGGTCATATGCGTTCTCAGAAGATTTTTCAAAAAAAAGTTTGAGGAATTTGACCAGGGGTGTCTTGAGGAATTTCACTAAGTGTTCTTTGACTTAGGTTCCAGAGTTGTATAGATTGAGAATCCACACAATTGAGGAATCTTGAAGAAAAAGCGTTACTTAGAGAAACAGATCAAGAACAGAAGCAAGTTGGTGTTTAAGAACATGAAAGTTGAAGAAAAACACCTTTTGAAGATTTTGTGGAAATCATCAAAATCAACAAGGGCAGTAAAAATAGATTTTATTTACCCTTGACGAAGAACACGACGAACTGAGAGTAGCAGTGGAGAAGTTCGGCCATTCAGATCTTCCACGCCCTAACTTGGCGATGGAAAACAGCTACGGCGGCGGCGGAGTGAAGATTTCCGCGGTCGGCGTGAGTACAACGGCGACGAGGTCGAGGCAGTGAAGCTCTTCCTTGCCGGCGACAATGGAGTGTAGTGGCGGCGCTAGGTCTGAGAGCTCGAGCGAGGGGAGTGAGATCGAGCGGGGTAAATGAGATCTGAGGAGGGCGAGGGGTATATATAGGTGAGGTGAAAAACCGCTCGTCCGAGGAAAATGGATGAACGTGCCCCTGACCCTTCTCATCCTAGCGACATGTGTCACCCACATACTATGAAGTGGAGATCGTGTTAGATCGTGGGTGAATAGATAAAACTTATCGAGGGATGTGGAACGGTTTGAGCGGTAAGAGCCAAAAATTTAGATAAGAATATATTAAGGTTTCGTTCGCAAATTCTTCAGCTGTCAAGGACACAGTGAAGACTTTGAACAGGTTTCAAATACAACGCACATGAAGAATTTGTGAACAGACTGGGTTGAGTTTAGCATAGAGGGGGAAAGGGTCCGATCACATTCACTTAGGTAAAGGTCAACTTGAAGAATTAGCAATAAGTGAATGCTGTAGAGGACTGAAAAACTCAAATATATATATAGTCAATGAAGAACACAGTCGGAAAGAGTGAAGACTTTGCAAAGTTGAAGAATTTGAAAATTTGAAGAATTTGCAAAATGAAGAAAAACTCAATTTTGAAGATTTTCAACTTTTGTGGTGGCGTGACCCACCGTATAAGAATGATGATTTCAGACACCGCGTACAATTGTCGTAGGGCTCTGAGAATCAAATTCTTCATTAATTTCTTCACACTTAGTGGGTTTGTCTTCATTGATTGAAGAAAAACATTACTTCGTGTGTTGCACATCTAAGCCATCAATTTTGCATAAGTGTTAGGATGTGTGTCCTTTTCAAAGAACATTCGAAGATTCTAAGATATTTAGCTCACACCGCAACTTGCTAAATTTCTTCTCATTGAAGGGCTTTGTGAAGATATCGGCTAGCTGTTCTTCTGTCTTCACGTGCTCGATAGAGATGTCGCCCTTCAACACATGATCTCGAAGAAAATGATGATGAATCTGGATGTGCTTTGTCTTTGAGTGTTGAACTGGGTTATGAGCAATTTTGATGGCACTCTTGTTGTCGCAGTAGAGTGGCACATTCATCATGTTGATGCCGTAGTCCTTGAGGGTTTGCTTCATCCACAGCAATTGAGCACAGCAAGAACCAGCAACAATATACTCAGGTTCAGCAGTAGAGAGTGATACGCAGTTCTGCTTCTTCGAGGACCAACATACTAAGGATCGTCCGAGAAAATGGCATGTGCCTGATGTTGACTTGCGATCCACTCGATCACCAGCATAGTCAGAGTCAGAATATCCAATGAGATCAAAAGCCGAGCCCTTGGGATACCATAATCCAAGTGTTGGAGTGTGAGCTAGATATCGAAGAATATGTTTCACAGCCTTATGGTGTGATTCCTTCGGTGTAGCTTGAAAACGGGCACACATGCAAACACTAAGCATAATATCCGGCCTAGATGCACATAGGTACAATAAAGAGCCAAGCATGGAGCGGTATACCTTTTGATCGAAGTCTATACCATTTTCATCGGTGCATAGATGGCCATTTGTGGGCATAGGGATTTTGACGCCTTTGCACTCTTGCATACCGAATTTCCTCAGAACGTCCTTGAGGTATTTCTCTTGAGAAATGAAGATGCCATTGCATTGTTGACGAATTTGAAGACCTAAGAAGAATTTCAATTCTCCCATCATGGACATTTGATATTCCTCACTCATCATATAAGCAAATTCGTCACTGTAATGTTGGTTAGTACAGCCAAAGATAATATCATCAACATATATTTGGCACACGAATAATTCATCATCATAGGTTTCGGTAAAAAGAGTTGGGTCGAGTGAACCGGATTTGAAGCCTTTCTTCATGAGGAATTCCTTCAAAGTATCATACCACGCCCGAGGGGCCTGTTTGAGGCCATAGAGGGTCTTATTGAGTCTAAAGACTTTGTCTGGATGCTTAGGATCTTCAGAACCTGGGGGTTGAGCAACATATACTTCTTCCTCAAGCTTACCATTGAGGAATGCACTTTTCACATCCATTTGATATAAGATGATATTATGATGGTTAGCATAAGCAAGCAATATGCGAATAGCCTCAAGTCTAGCAACAGGTGCAAAAGTTTCATCGAAATCAATTCCTTCAACCTGTGTGTAGCCTTGAGCTACAAGACGAGCCTTATTTCTTACCACAAGGCCATTTTCATCTTGCTTGTTGCGGTAGATCCATTTGGTACCGATGATATTGTGCTTGTGTGGATCTGGTCGCTTGACAAGCTCCCACACATTGTTCAGCTCGAATTGATGTAATTCCTCTTGCATCGCTTGAATCCATTCAGGCTCCAGAAATGCCTCATCAACTTTGGTGGGCTCTGTGATAGAGACAAAAGCAAAATGCCCACAAAAGTTAGACAAACGTGAAGCTTTTGAGCGAGTAAGAGGACCTGGTGCGTTGATGTCGTTGATGATTCTCTCAATCTGTACTTCATTTGCAACGCGGGGATGAGCAGGTTGACGACTTTGATTTGTCTCAGCATTTTCTTCAGATGCACCAGCATGATTTTCTTCATGATCTGGAATGACTTCTTCAGCAGATTCTTCGGTAGGAATAACATCCTCAGTAGCCTTTAGCTTGATGGAGTCCTCAGGTGACATTTCATCTAGCACAGGAGGTAGGTGCTCTCTTTGCGAGCCATTAGTTTCATCGAACCGCACATCTACAGTTTCAACAACCTTGTTGTGATAGGTGTTGAAGACCCTGTAGGTGTGCGAGTCCTTTCCGTAACCAAGCATAAAACCTTCATGTGCTTTTGGTGCAAATTTAGAATTGTGATGAGGATCTCTAATCCAGCATTTAGCACCAAAGACTTTGAAATAACTCACATTGGGTTTCTTGTCAGTGAGGAGTTCATATGAGGTCTTCTTGAAGAATTCGTGAAGATATACCCTGTTGATGATGTGGCATGCAGTATCAATTGCCTCAGGCCAGAAGCGACGAGGTGTCTTGTATTCATCAAGCATGGTGCGAGCCATCTCAACAAGAGTCCTGTTCTTGCGCTCCACAACGCCATTCTGCTGAGGAGTGTATGGGGCAGATAGCTCATGAGTAATACCAAGTTCATCGAGATAGTCATCAAGACCAGTATTCTTGAACTCGGTCCCATTGTCACTACGTATATGCTTGATCTTCACACCGAAATTCGTCGAAGCCCTTGAAGAAAATCGTCTGAAGACTTCCTACACTTCAGTTTTGTAAGTAATGACATGCACCCATGTGTAATGAGAATAATCATCAACAATGACAAAGCCATATAGAGATGCTGCATTTGTTAGTGTGGCATAATGAGTAGGGCCAAAGAGGTCCATATGAAGCAATTCAAAAGGACGAGAGGTAGTCATGATAGTCTTCGAGGGGTGCTTGGCTCTGGTCATCTTTCCAGCCTCACAAGCCCCACAAAGATGATCTTTGAGGAATTTGACACCCTCGATGCCAATGACGTGCTTTTTCTTCATGAGCGTGTGTAAGTTCCTCATGCCAGCATGACCCAGTCGTCGATGCCATAGCCAGCCTTCTGAAGCTTTTGCAAGTAGACAAGTGGCAGGCTGTGGTCCTGCAGAGAAATCAACAATATACAATTCTCCTCTCCTAAAGCCTTCGAAGACTTTGGAATTGTCAGATTCCATGAGCACTAAGCAGCGATATTTGCGAAAGACAACAACCATATCAAGATCACAAAGCATTGAGACTGACATGAGGTTGAATCCAAGGGACTCAACAAGCATGACCTTGTCCATGTGTCGATCCTTTGAGATTGCAACCCTACCTAGACCCAATACCTTGCTTTTGCCTTTGTCAGCGTAGGTGATATGCTTCAAATGTGATGGAGATAAAGGAGTGTTCATCAGTAAGCTCCTGTCACCGGTCATGTGATTAGTACATCCACTATTGAGGACCCACTCAGTAGCTTTGGGTAAATCATCCTGCAGATGAATTAGTGCATCTTACGAACACATATACTTCAGAGTGAAGAATATGACATCAAATTCATCAGACATAATTTCATCAATTAATGCAACATATATATATATAGCAGTATGAGGACGTGAGAAATGAATAAATCATTTCTTCATGATTAGCTTGCGTCCTTTCAAGCATTTCAGGTCTCCAGCAAATTCTTCAGACAATTTAGTTCGTCTGGAGACCTGACCCTGCATAAGAGGTTAGTTCTTTTTCTTCACCACCCACATCTGGAGGGGTGGCAAAGAGTTCATCATTCTGTGAGCTCCATAAGAGAAAGGTGGCATTGAAGCCAGTGCACTTCGTTTCACAGAAGAGGGATTAGTATAAGCATGTGAGTAAGCAGAGAAATTCTTCGAGGACCTATGAACATAATGATTTGAAGAATAATGCACATAATCAGAACTCTTAGATTTTCCCTGTGAAACAGAAGCATTAACATGATGATCATATGAGGACTTGGATCCATGTGAAGAATTTGATCCATAAGAGGACTTGGATCCATATGAAGACTTTGGTCCATATGAAGAATTTGATCTGGGGTTCCTATTCTTCACAGGTGGTGTCATGAGGACATTCACCTGAAGACTTTCAAGGCACCTTTTGGGAACCCAGATTTTCTTCATAGGGGGACCGTTCCTGCAGTTAGTTCCAACATATCTAGCAAATACTTCACCATTCTGATTTTTGAACAGTTTATAGTTGGTGTCAAATGACTCATCAGATGAATATGAGGATTCACAAGTAAAGCCAGATAATGTGGATGGATCTACGGGAGGTCCCTTCACTGCAACCCATGAGGTTTTGGGATACTGCTCAGGTTTCCAGTAGGTTCCATCAGCATTGAGTTCCCTCTCAAAGGCAATACCCTCTTTCCTAGGGTTCCTGTTCAAGATCTTCTTTTTGAGCACATCACAAAGAGTCTGATGCCCTTTGAGGCTTTTGTACATGCCTGTCACATACAATTCCTTCAACCCTGTATTTTCGTCAGTGATACTAGTGGTATCCTCAGATGAGGAATTTGTGACCACAGAGATAGTTGAAGAATTTGCAGCAATAGAAGCATTTGAACTTTCAGGTGATGAATTAGCAGATTCACGTTCAATGCATTTCAAACATGGCGGAATGAATTCTTCCTGAGTGGAACTGATCTGTTGAGCAAGCAATGAATCATTTTCCTTCTGAAGATCTTCATAACTCACCCTTAGCTTTTCAAGATCTTGCTTTCTTTGAAGAAATTCATAAGAAAGCTTCTCATGATCGGCTAAGAGAGTGTTATGATGACTTTGAAGTTTATCAAACTTAAACTGTAGTCGCTGAAGATTATCAGTCAAAGTTTGAGTTCGATCCAATTCCTCACCCAACAGGTCATCGCTTTTGTCTAGAGAATTTTGAAGTTTTTCCAAAGCCTTTTGTTATTTAATGGCAATATTAGCAAGCTTGGAATAACTGGGTTTGAGGTTATCATCAGATTCATCCTCACTTGATTCAGAGGAGGGATATTTGAGTACCTTGGCACGTTTTGCCATGAAGCAATAGGTGGGAGCATAGTCATCGTTGCCGTCATCAGCAGTGTTGGGGAAGCCATTTTCCTCAGTGTTGAAGATGGACTTGCTAACGTAAGCAGTAGCGAGGGCTAGGCTCGCCACACCAGAGTCTGACTCCTCAGATGCCTCCTCTTCCTCATGTTCCTCAGATTCAGCTTCAGAGTCCATTTCCTTGCCAATGAATGCCCGAGCTTTCTTGGAACTGCTCTTCTTGTGAGATGATGACTTTGAAGATTTTGACGATGAGGACTTTGAAGATTTCTTTTTCTTCTTTGAGTCATCTGAACTATCATCTTTGTACTTCTTCTTCTTAGCTTCCTTAGCCCACTGAGGACTATTAGTCATATAGTGACCTGGTTTCTTGCATTTGTGGCAAGTCCTCTTCTTGTAATCACGGGATGAGGAATCTGATCTTGCATCATCACCTTTCGAAGATTTTACAAAGCGACCACGCCTTGAGAACATCTAGAATTTCCTCACGAGCATTGCTAGCTCCTGACTCAGTTCTTCAGGATCACCAAGGCTGCTACCAGAATCTTCATCTTCAGATTCAGAGACTGCCTTGGCCTTCAGTGCACGAGATCTACCATAGCTCGGCCCGTAGAGATCTCTCTTCTCAGCAAGTTGGAACTCATGAGTATTTAGCCTCTCGAGGATATCAGCAGGATCAAGTGACTTGTAGTCTCCACGTTCTTGAATCATTAGTGCCAGTGTATCGAATGAAGAGTCGAGTGACCTCAGCAATTTCTTCACCACCTCATGGTCGGTGATGTCAGTGGCACTCAGTGCTTGAAGCTCGTTTGAAATGTCAGTGAGGTGATCAAAGGTTTGCTGAACATTTTCATTGTCGAGTCTTTTGAAGCGGTTGAAGAGATTTCGAAGAACTTCAACTCGAGAGTCACGTTGAGTTGAGACTCCTTCGTTGACCTTGGACAGCCTATCCCAGATAAGCTTAGCTGTCTCCAAAGCACTCACTCTGCCATACTGCCCTTTGCTCAGATGGCCACATATGATATTCTTCGCTTGAGAGTCGAGTTGCTTGAATCTCTTCACATCAGCAGCGTTCACGGAAGGAGTGACGGAGGGAACGCCATTTTCCACAACATACCAGAGATCGTTGTCAATTGCCTCAAGATGCATGCACATCTTGTTCTTCCAGTAGGGGTAGTCCGTCCCATCGAAGGTAGGACACCCAGCCAAGACCTTGATCATGCCTGCAGTCCACATAACTAAAACTCCAGGTGGTTAAACCAAAATCACACAGAACAAGGGAGAACCTCGCTCTGATACCAATTGAAAGTGCGTTATATCGAATAGAGGGGGGGGTGAATAGGCGATTTTTACAAATTCGTCACTAAGGAATTTCAAGGTGAGGAAATTCCTAAGCAACGAACTACTTAGCAGCGGAATAAGTACTCAGATGCAAGCATAACAAAACAGTAGCACAGACATCATGATGAAATGAAACCAAGCATAGAGTACGAGTAGCGTAAACACAGGATAAGCAGGCTGAAGACAAACTGACTGAAGAAATTGAACTGAGGAAATTGAGAAAGTCTTCAGTCAAAGTCTTCAAACAGTGGCAATCAAGTACACAGCACAGTAATGAGGAAATACAAGGGTTGAGGAAATAGAACCGGTTAGCTCGGTGAAGAGAGTGATTTGGTAGACCAGTTCCAATTGTTGTGACAGTTGTACGTCTGGTTGGAGCGGCTAGGTATTTAAACCTGAGGACACACAGTCCTCACCGTATTCTCCTTGAGCTAAGGTCACACAGACCTCGCCCAATCACTCGTGGTAAGTCTTCACAGGTGACTTCCAAACCTTCACAAACTTGGTCACCCGGCAATCCACAATTCCTCTTGGATGCTCTAGACCATGACGCCTAACCGTCTGGAGGATGCACAGTCCTCAGAGGTAACAAGCGTCGGTTCCACACAGGAACAATCTCTATGCATAGATTAACGTGGATCAACCCCTATGCATAGATTAGCGGAGAAACAAGGACGAAAACGTGGATCAACCCCTATGCATAGATTACCCCAATGTCACCTCGGGAATCCGTGAGTTCAATGCCAAGACATAGATCAAGTGCTCTCAAATCCATAACTGATAAAACGAAATCTCAAAGGGAAAACTCAATTCATCACAACAAGATAGAGAGGGGAAAACACCATATGATCCAACTATATTAACAAAGCCCGCGATACATCAAGATTGTGCCATCTCAAGAACACGAGAGAGAGAGAGAGAGATTAAACACATAGCTACTGGTACAAACCCTCAGCCCCGAGGGTCGACTACTCCCTCCTCATCATGGTGGCCACCGGGATGATGAAGATGGCCACCGGTGATGATTTCCCCCTCTGACAGGGTGCTGGAACGGGGCCTAGATTGGTTTTTCGTGGCTACAGAGGCCTGCGGTGGCGGAACTTCTGATCTAGGGTTACCTCGAGGGTTTTTGGAATATTTGACGATTTATAGGGCGAAGAGGCGGTGCGGGAGGCCACCTAGGTGGGCACAACCCACCAGGGCGCGCCGCGCCCTGGTGGGTTGTGCCCCCCTCGGGGCACCCCTCTGGTACTTCTCTGGCCCACCGGATGTCTTCTGGTCCAAAAAAATCTCCAAAAAGTTTCGCTACATTTGGACTCCGTTTGGTATTGATTTTCTGCGATGTAAAAAACAAGCAAAAAACAGCAACTGGCACTGGGCACTTTGTCAATAGGTTAGTCCCAAAAAATGATATAAAGTTGCTATAAAATGATTGTAAAACATCTAAGAAAGATAATATAACAGTATGAATACTTCATAAATTATAGATATGTTGGAGACGTATCAGTCTCCGGTGTAGCTCAACCCGCCGGTGCCCCTCCTTCCTCTCGGGCCTTCGAGACGCCGCCAAGACCCTGTTCCCGCTGCGATCCAAGGCCGGAGTGACCAAGTTCCTCGACGTTGTCTTCCTCTGCTTCATGGACCCGAGCGCCTCCGTCGATCATCGCATCCTCCCGCCGTCTCTAGTCACCTGGCGACCTTGTACGACTCTAGCAGCACCCCCCACGGTGATGATCCGCTCCTCCTAGCCCTCCTCTCACGTGCGTTTTATTCCCGTAGACGTTGTCCAGATAAGCAGGAACTCACGGTCGCCATGAGCGCCATGGCCGTGAGTTCGAGTTCATGTTTGTGCTGCTGCTTCTGCTCGCTGATCCCACACACCTCCGTCTCCACACACAGACATAGCCTCCATGCTCGCGTCCTTGCCAGTTTCCTCGCACGCCCATGCACCCGCCGCCTCGCCGCATTTTTCTTCCCTGCCTTTGCGCGCGTCCGCATGCCCGAGCCGAGTCGAGCTCGAACTCGAGCGCCCCGCCGCTCCTAGCCTTCTCGCTCCCTCGAATCCGTGCTGCTGCTCATTCCCACACTCCCGCTGGTGCTCTTCAGCCGCTGTTGCCATCGTCTTGCTCGCCGGTGTCAACACCAAGCATCACCGTGATGCCATGGCTCCAAAGCTCGTCTGTTTTAGTCTTTGGTTAAGAACTGCTAGCTCCCATCTGTTACATAGGCATATCAATAGCTGGAGTGGCCAGGGTAGCCTCCACTCAAGAGATCCTGGGTTCGAAACCCAAGTTCACCGTGTTTCTTTTAATTTTGCCTCTAGTAAATTTGCCTTTGTGCCTATGACATCCAGGTCCCACTTGTCATCCTCTCTGTCCACATACACCCCTCCACAGACACACTCCTGCCACCTCAGCACCCCGGGCCATATCATCATTGACAGTGGCTGCCCCTGCCCGTGTCCCTTATTGTTTTCCTTTTGTTTTGCATATTCACATAAATGCCTTCTTTTTGAATTGTTAATAACTAAATATGCATGCATACAAATTAAACAAACTATATATGCAAAATGCTTAGAATTTTGTGTAGTTTCACAATATCCAACTTTCATCCTTGTTAAAATATTTAAAATTTCTGTTTGCATTAATTTGCATAAATGACATGTTAAAATGATTTATTTCATATCTAAATAACCGTAGCTCTGAATTAAATAAACTTTATATGTAAATGGGGTGGAAAATGTATAGATTACCATGATGCACTTTAACTTGCTGTTTAACAACTTTAACATAATGTTTTGTTCAGAACAGTACCAAATTCGAAATTTGCATATGGGGACTTTCCAGAATTGTTATATGTTGTTTCCAGCCTCATTTAAACTTGCTTTGATGTGGGGTTCTTTCATGCATCATCTCTTGCCATGAGTAACCACATTTGATCTTGTCATTCATCATACTTGGTTGTGCATCATGTCTTGTTCTTGCTTGTTTGTTTACTATGTTGTTTGCTTCTTTCAGGTTGTGCCTCTTCTCAATAGTTTCCGGTTTCACTGCGATTGTGAGGATTCGTTCGACTACGTTGGTTCGTCTACTTCATGGACTCGATCTTCTTCCGAGCGGGATTTCAGGCAAGATGACCATTACCCTGGATACCACTACTATCTTTGCTTTTATAGTTGTCTTGATGCTATCGCTATGTCGCGCTACCTACCACTTGTTTGTCAAGCCTCCCAAATTGCCATGACAAGCCTCTAACCTTTTTCACCTTCCCAGCAAACCGTTGTTTGGCTATGTTACCGCTTTGCTCAGCCCCCCTTATGGCGTTGCTAGTTGCAGGTGCAATTGCAGGTTGTTCCATGTTTGGGACATGGATATCATGGGATATCACAATATCTCTTATTTAATTAATGCATCTATATACTTGGTAAAGGGTGGAAGGCTCGGCCTTTTGCCTGGTGTTTTGTTCCACTCTTGCCGCCCTAGTTTCCGTCATACCGGTGTTATGTTCCTTGATTTGCGTTCCTAACACGCTCAGGGGAATGGGACCCTCTTGACAGTTCGCTTTGAATAACCACTTCCAGCAAGGCCCAACATTGGTTTTAACATTTGCCCAACATAATAAACATGATAATAAATTTGACACTTAGGGAGTTAGCGCTACCCGAGGTTCGTTATTCCACATAATACAGGGGGGCCAGTGCTGATGGTGCTGGTCCAAACTAGAGCACCGTGCGGGCTACCTGGGGTAACTCGGGACATCAGTTACCGTACGCTTCGCTCATCCGCCGTGTCCTGAGAATGAGATACGCGGCTCCTATCGGGATTATCGACACGTCGGGAGGTCTTGCTGGACTTGTGTTACCATTGTCGAAATGTCTTGTGCACCGGGATTCCGAGGATACTTCGGGTTGACTCGAGGTTGATCGAGTTTTCTTGAGGTTGAGGTATTTCCACTGCAGCTTGTGTTGGAACACCCCTGCAGGGTTAAATCTTTTCGAGAGCCGTGCCCGTGGTTATGTGGCAGATTGGAAATTTATAATATTTGGTTGTAGAGAACTTGACACCAGATCCGAATTAAAATACACCAACCGCGTGTGTAACCGTGACCGTCTCTTTTCGAGTGGGTTCGAGAAGAGAACACGGTGGGGTTATGTTTGATTCGTAAGTAGTTCAGGATCACTTCTTAATCATTACTAGTTTCGACCGTTATGCGTAGTTACTCTTCTTACTCTTGTACTTGTAAGTTAGCCACCATACAATGCTTAGTGCTACTGCAACCTCACCACTTATCCATTCCATACCCATTAAGCTTTGCTAGTCTTGATACCCATGGTAATGGGATTGCTGAGTCCTCATGGCTCACAGATTACTACAACAATAGTTGCAGGTACAGGTAATGCAATGATCTGACGTGAGAGCGATGCTTGCTTTGTATGGAGTTCCCCTTCTGCTTATTCTTCTTCGTCGATCTTGGGATAGGTTACTGGTCGGCAGCCTGGGCCAGCAGGGTGGATGTCGTTAGTGTTTTTCGTTTGATTTCATCTGTAGTCTGATGCTGCTCTTTTGTATGATGTTTGATGTATTCATGTGGCAATTGTATGCCTTTGTATGTATCCCCAATTGGTGTTGTATATAGTACGATGTAATGATATCCACCTTGCAAAGCGTCTTCAATATGCGGCTCTATCCTTGGTGGGACCTTTGAGTTCCTCTCGGATAGGATCGCACATTGGGCGTGACACGATTCCTAATGGGAAGCAGCACCCCTCGAGGAGGCGGAGTTGCTAGGCTGCCGGTTGGCTGGTGTCTAACGTAAGGGTGCGGGGGCGCAAGTTCTCCGCCGAAGCAACGCTTAGGTGGCTATCTTAGAGTTGCGTGGGTTGAAGGTACTGGCGCCGCCGGATCTGGATGACGACGAGTCTTTGTGGATTAGCCGGGGGCGGCGCAACCATGGCAGTGCAGTGGGGCGGGGAGCGGGGATTTGGTCAGAGCTCTCATGGCCAGGGACGGCGGAGGCAGGCTGCTCTGCCGGTGGTCGCTGGCTCTTCTGGGAAGATTCTGAACAGTGTCAGCCAGGAGGCACAAGACGGCCATCAAGCCATCCGGCGTAGATCGGATAGTACCAAAATAAAATAAAATCGTGTGACCCCAATTTAGTTTTTAGTCAACAGACGTGTGACCACTCTCGTACCTTACTATTGATCTCTTAGGGTATTTCTTCAGATCAGAGATATGTGTCATTCTTAACATTTTGCGTTTTCTGCATCTTCAGCCACACCGTCTTCCTTCTCACTGCAGCTGCTCCAACAAGGGAAGCATACACCAGAAGGGAGCTATAGTCCCCACTCAACAGTTCCCTGCATCGAATGTGCGTGCCCGACATGGACAGCCACAACAACTGCAAGGCCATCGACAAGTCAGCACATGATGCTCACTCCTATGGATGGCAGCCAGATAGGTTGTACCCTCATCTTACTTGTGTGCAACATTTATGGCTTTATTATTCATCTAAGCATGGAAAATAGATTATCACATTTCACTGTATATTCATGCTAATCTCTTAAGAGTCTTGTTCAGGAGTTAACGCTGTTGCATAGTTCAGATAAGAGACTTGTTCTTTAGGTAACGCTGTTGCAGAGTTCAGATAAGAGACTTGTTCTTTAGGTAACGTTGTTCCATAGTTATCATCCATCAGCCAATGTTATCCCACAGGCTGGTGATTATACCACTTCTAGTATTACCTATGTTATTCTTTAATACTTTTGTGTGCCATCTAGTTAATCTCGAGTATAAACAATACATATTTTGTAGCTTTCATCTGTGTTCTCCCTTTAGTTTTTGAGACATGTTGCTGCTAGTTAAGCCCAGTCCTACTATTTATGTCATCTCCTACAGGCACTCATTACATAAATCTAACTACTAGTTGTCTTCCATGCATGTCAGATATAATTGCACACACTGATATATCCACAAGAACCTCACGGAGCAATGTAACGGCCAACAAACTTGACGTCAATGATACCCAATATGATCGAACATGTAAAGGCAGTTCTTCAGAAGACTTGCAGAAAGATGACAAATCCTATTCACCCCACAAGGTCCTTGCTCTAACTTGGCCTGTGATATGGGTACAACATGCATATAATGTCCTGGAGTGCATCTACTCTGTTGCAATGCCATGTGCTTAGCCTGCTGATCATGCATGTAAATATGTCATGCCTTCCTATTTTTTAGTACCTATTCCATTCATGATAACATGTTTTCAAATTCAAGTACTGTCATTCTACTCTGTCGCAATGCCATCTGCTTAGTTTGGACATCATGCTTCTGAATATCTTATGCATTGTTATTCATCAGTATGTACTTCATCTGTCTACCATACCATGTTTTTTTTACATTGAAGTGCTGTTCTAGTGGTCTGTTGCAATGCCATCTTAGTTTCCCAATCATACACGCATATGTTGCCTTAGTGTTTTTCTGTATGTATTCCGCTATCATACAGTTTTACATTCAACTAGTGTTTTTTTACTATGTTGTCCGGTCGTATCCCTAGCTCTTACATCATACTCCCCCCGTCCGGATTACATGTCGCAGAATGGATAAAAATGGTTGTATCTAGAACTGAAATACACCTAGACACATCCATTTATTTTCGGATGGAGGGAATACATGTCAAAATGTCATGCCTTTCTATTCTTCAATACCTATTTCATCTCTCTGCCGTAGCATGTTTTATAACTGAAGCACCATTCTTCTATATAAGGCATGCAAGGGGAAGACGACTATGTTAGAATCTGAAGGGTTACAAACAAGGTCTTTGCAAAAGATCCAAACGCTAGGAGATAGTAAACCAACTCCAGTGTCCATAGATACTTCTCCAGCACAGAGAAACCCAACTCCTACTGATAATAAGTAGATTCAAGTGGCCAAAGAACTAGTCCGCTCCAGTCCAGCAAAAATATGTCAACTCCATTCTAAAAAGCGTGTGCGTATCCTCACATCATGAAATTTTATAGCATTCAGATCATATTTTCTACATGTTTCTTACCCATCTCTCTTTTAGAAAATAAGCTTAAAGGATAGAAGACTTTCTAAACTAGGATCGTGTTCGAGGAAAATATCTTGCGGGAATTCTCTGTGCTCCAATGCTGATGTAAGTACCTGTTGTATATCACTAAATTTTTACATCAGCATGTATTTTGTTAATCGGTGTGAATCCAACCTTTATCTGATCTAAATTTATTTGTAGCAAAATGTATAATTAAAGGCGACAATGTTGATTTTTGTAAGGAAAACTGCCTGGTAGTTTTGCATACTGAGCTGCATGAGTGTACTATCTCATATCATGCACATTACTAAATTGTAGTGCTGTTCTGGTTGCCCAATCATTCATTGTGTCAATGTTGCTTTCCTATTACCTTACCTGGCTGATGATAGCTGTGCCATATTGTGTTAATTTGGTGTAGGCTGGTGTGGTCTGGTTGCCCAAACGTTCGTTGTGTCAATGTTGCTTTCCTATTATCTGACCTGGCCAATGATAGCAATGCTAGTGTGTTAATTTGGTGCAGGCTGCTGAAGATAAGAAGACAAACTCTGAAAATAGCAAGGCAACCCCATTGTTTCTTTCCAATAAATCTAGGCCAGGTAATATGGCAATAACTCTTGATTAATCTGTTCGGTTCCCCTCCTAATTTATGTTATGATGCAGTGGTCGACACACTCTCCACTATCAATAATACAAGCCTACCAAAATCGCCATCTGAATCTATTGAGTTTCCTCTGTCTTGAATCCAACGGAAAAAATGTATGTTTGTGAACGAATTACTGGATGAAGCAATCATGGAAATCATGGAGGAATCAGAGGTGCATATTCTTGCGCAACAACAACTGATCAATGTTTTCAGAGACAGTGTAGCAAAGAAGGAAGAACTTGCTCACATGCTTATGGGCGTCATCCGCGCTGAGGTTACAGATTGTGAGGTTGTAGATCGTTAAGTTCTGTTCATTTATTTGCATTGGCATCAATCTTTGATTGCCCAGTGGATGTAATTTCCTGTAATATATGATGGATGTGCAATGTTTTTCCTTGTATGCCATAGGTTTGCTTAGTGCACCTCACATTCCAGCTAACTGGTCGCTAGGAAGCCAAAAAAGCAGTGAAATTATTAGTTAGCATGAACAGTCATGGGCCCTATATGAAGGAAGTGGCCCACTGCCCTTAATGGGCTTCCCTAATGGGCTCGCATTGGCCAAAATTCTCATAGGCCTTTGATTGATCGGTTTTTGTCCTGTCCATAATTGCTCGTCGTAATGGGCTCAAATTATAGCTGGGCCGGAATCAACGTTATCTAATTGGGCCTACAGACATGTTTGAACTTTAGCGGGCCCATTAAGTTAATGGGCCATAACCAGGCCGAAAGCTCTATTGGGCCGCTATAATTGAAATGAGCTAACAGTTAATGCTCAGCCCTGTTACCTCCCGAGTCGTTAACAGGCCGACATCGAAGCGGGTAATAAGTGGGCCCATTCGATTTCACTGGCCGTTAACAGGCCGATACTAAGGTCGGGCTATATATGGCCCAACTGTATTGTGGGCCTTTAGCAGGCCGAAAGAGACAGCAGGTTCGTACTGGAGCATGAAGAGCATGGGCCGCTAAGAGGCCGAAAGTCAGGTCGGACTGTATATGGCCCAACTGTGTTGTGGGCCTTTAGCAGGCCAAAAGAGAAACCGGGCTGGTATTGGTCATGAAGAGCATGGGCCGTTAAGAGGCCAAAACTCAGGTCCGACTGCAAATGGCCCAACTCATTTATGGGCCGTTAACAGGCTGAAAGAGACACCGGGCTGAAAATTGGCCCAACACTTAAATGGGTCGCTAAAAGGCCGAAAGACGTACATCCTGAAAATTGGACCATCCCTTGAATGGGCCGTTAACAGGCCGAAACCACATGGGGCCAATATTGAGCCCAAATATATAGCGGGCTATTAATGGGCTCGAACTAACAATGGGCTGCAATGGTGTCAAATAGTTAGCGGGCCGTTGACGGGCCGAATTGGCACATCTCGTATGGGTCGTGGGCTTAAATGGACCAGACACAAGTAGGCCCTATATGGGTCGGCCTGCTAATTTTGACTGGGCCGGCCTCTTTCACCTAAATGGGCCACTGTTGGGCCTTGCCACATGCCAACGTATCATAGGCGCCTCCCGTACAATGAGTGGATGACATCTGTCCCAACGCTGAGCCGACACGTGGATCCTCCGGCGAATGAGAATTTTACACGTGGAAAATCCCCATTGGTCGGGGTTGTTAACGGGTTATTGGATCCAAACCGGAACCCGATAGCTTAACGGCGACCCGTTACACGTGTCGGTTACCCTTAACGAAAACACTTCCATGACGCGCCATTTATCGTCATGGAAGTGGACACTTCCGTGATGATAATTTTGGTATTCTCATGGAACACTTCTACGACAGCACAGGTATGACTATCTTGATTCTGTCATAAAATCGTCATGGATGTACATGCATGACAGAAAACGTGACCTACTGTGACAAACACGTATCATCACAGAAGTGTTTTTTTTTGTAGTGAAGAAGAGAACATGAGATGATGAGGATGAAGATTTTGTGGCTAGTGGGGCCACATCAAAGAAGAAGGCAGTGCTAAGGAAAGAGTATGGTACATCTGCTAGTACCAAGCCAAGTGCCAAGGATAGAACTGCTGTGAGGAAAGTTCCTCTGTCCAAGTCTGACAAAGCCACAGCTCCAAGAGAGACCATGACATTTACACTTGAGGAGCCAAGTGACTCAGAGACAGCTGCTGCAGGAAAGAAGAAAAGGCCTAGGAGGACAACTGCTCGTGTATTTGGCAAACCCTCCATGGTTGCTGATGATCATGATGATGAGGAGGAAGAGGAGGAACCAGCAGCTGAAGCACCTCCAGCCAAGACTCAGAAGCTCATGTCTGATGCTATGAAGTCTGCTGCCCCCTCCAAGCCCAAGTCCAAGCCCAAAGCTCCTGCACCTAAGAGATCAACAAGAAATATTTCTGCTAGTGACACTGGTAAAACCAGCTGCTATACAAACGGGTTTTAACCCATTTCCGCAACGACATTTAAACCGTCGCCTTGCTAGTGTGGGCGATAGGGGGGTCCTTCCCACAGACCCAGAAACCACCGGGGATGGGCCCTCTGGTCACACACACACTATGCAAATGAGCTCGTGTGTGATCGGGCTAGCCATCGTTTCCATTCATAAGTACATCCCACACAGTGAATCCCAGAGAAATGTTTCCCTACGTATGTATATCCCACACAGTCAATCCAAGGAATACGTTTCTGTTTGTATGTACATCCCACACAGTCAATCCAAGAAGAATGTTTCCGTTTGTATGTACATCCCACATGATGAATCCCAGACAAACATTTCCGTTCGCACGTACATCACACACAATTTTCCCCATCAAATCGTCTGTGATAGCGTTGCCATTGCCGACGATATTAACAATTTTATCATTTGCGTTATTGAATGCATCACGCACGCATGCGCAGAAGAAACTATGTGGCATAGGTTGTCCATCACACACACTTTTTATGTGGAAAACGTTTGCGCAAGGTGGCCTAACGCCAATAGTTTTTAAGAGGAAGTCGTGTGTGATTGTTCATTGATCCAACACATTTTCTTCCTAGAAACGGTGTGGGTTGTCTGAGGTCATCGCCCACGGTGTTGTCTCAATAACCGTTTGCAATAGAAAAACCTAATAAGCAGGTTAATTGGCCTATTATTAATAATCCATTTATTAATCAAATTGACATTTCATATTAAGCACACAATATATTTCATTTTCATATTACAAAACCAGGATTTCATAATTGAAATACATCAGAGTACAACAACATATAGTTTCAGCACTCAATTACACCATATAGGCATATAGCTAGCTACCCCATTACACAACTGCACCAGCACCAAGTTTCACATGCAACATCTATAACCTTTGGAAATTAGCATCATAGATGGTAGATAGACAGATGAATCTCATCTGGAAAACTGCTGAAGCGAATGCGAATATTGAGCCTTCATTGATGTTGAAGGTCCTTGCAACTTTAGGCCAGTGCTTGTGGATGATTGACCGTCCATCCTTCATCCTCTTGAGGAAGACTTCAATATTTTACCGTGGGTGTTGTATGAAAACCTTCCTCGCCTCCTGACCATACAGGTGGTTTGGGAGGTAATCATTAGTGAACTGCTTTGGAAAGGCCTGAAAACAAAGATATGCATAAATATCTTCTCTAAATTTGGAAATGGCGCAAAGGAATAAAAAAGACGATGTATAATAGTTAGTACCATCCTGTAGTGCACTGATTTCTTCTTCATTGTGCAGACAAAGATCTTGTTGTTTTTCGTCGCTAGTTTCTTTATCCTAACAATCTTTCTGAGTTTCTTGACTTGACTAATATTCATGGACAACTCATTTCCCCATATGCAAAATATGTTGAACAGTGGGTCAAAACCTCTAACAGCAGGACCTACACATGCAAGACCAAATTGTTAAAAACCTAAATATTAGAATGGTTCATGCAATTGCACAATAATGTGCTATTAGACAAAGGACCATGCATGTGCAAACCTCGATTGTAAACCTCAGTGCTTCCCATTGTTTCCCTGCAACACATATAATGTAGTTATTGATCAGGTTAAGTGAGGGTTGACATACTATCAGTAAAATATATTGATAAAAAATAAACACATTGCAGATTCAGCAGATTAATTCGTGCCAAATGGAAAAGACATTTATCCAAACCAAGCATGATTAAGAACTAGAAAATATAGCAATTGTATATGTTTCTCATGTACTTAGTACAACCAAATTCGATTTATTCCTCACATGCATAACAATACAAAATTGTACCCACAACAATTGAACATCGCATTGCAGAATTGAACCAAACACTTAACTAAACACCACAACAAATGAACCAAACATTGACTGAGCACCACATTGAACAATATAACATACTCCTAATAGAAGATCAGACAGTTAACCAAACCAAGCATGCTTAACAACTTGGAAATATAGCAATTGTATTTGTTTCTCATGTATTTAGTACAGCCAAATTTGATTTATTTCTCACAGGGTAGACAATAAAAAAATGCACCCACAACAATTGAACATCGCATTGCAGAATTGAACCAAACAGTTAACTAAACACCACAACAAATGAACCAAACATTAACTGAGCACCACATTGCACAATGTATAACATACTAGAAGATCAGGTAGTTAACCAAACCAAGCATGCTTGACAACTTGGAAATATAGAAATTGTATTTGTTTCTCACGTATTTTGTATAGCCAAATTCAATTTATTTCTCACATGGAAGACAATACGAAATTGCACCCAGAAGAATTGAACATCACATTGCAGAATTGAACCAAACAGTTAACTGAACACGACAACAAAATAACCAAACAGTTGATAAGTGAGCACCACATTGCACGACATATAGAACATATACACTAGAGGATCAGATTGCATGGTAGAAGTACATAGGAAAATTCACTAGAATTTGTTAAGGAAAGGCAGGAGCATCACATGAAACCGGTAAACCGGACATGCTTAACCGGCATAGCTAGCTAACTGAACATAGGTCCTTACTGTGATCTAATAAGACAAGCTACTCCTCATCGTCGGAGATATCGATGACGATTAGCTCCTTGGACTTGGAAGAGGGCGAGGCCTCCACATCATGGGTGCCCTCCTCATAGTGGTGAGTTGCCTGAGCCACTCCGGGCACCAACCTATTGGCTCTTGAGTTGAGGTAAGCACGGGCACACTGAGAAAACACCTCATCGTCTTCGTTGAAGACACCGATGATGGCCTCGAGAAAATGCCACGAACTGTCATTTAAAGTAGTCAACCGCGTGGCAGCATCGGCGCATGAGGCATCGATAGTGGCCTCGACGGTGAGGTGCTCCTCCAAGATTTGGGGTCAGCATGAATGGCAGCCATCACGACCTCATCCGCGCGTGCGGGCGCGATTTGCTTCTCCGCTGCCAAATGCTCATTGAGCTCCTGGCTATACTGCGTGCACCATGGCTTGGGGTGGTGCTTATTTGGAGGATGGGTCGGTGATTTGGGTGGAAGGTGTCGCGCCAGTGATCGGGGCATGTGGGATTTAGAAGGAGGAGGAGGATGGGGGTCGGGTGTGGATTACCTGCCTAGATCGACGAGGCCGAGCAGCATGAAGGAGGGTCGCTGGTGAGGAGGCGGTGCTGCAAGAAAGGAGTGAAGGTTTGAACTTGGAAAGGAAGGCGGAAACAGGGGAAATGTGGCTTTTGGTCAGGGGAGGGTGCGGGGAGGTAGATATTTCCACGGAAGCTGAAAATTTTGGCTCGGTGCACCGAAAAACTGGCGCGCAAAGTGTCATCAGACACGGTCCCTTATTCAGCACTGTGTATGATATGTGAACATCACAAACGATTCATATAGCTTACCCCATGTGTGGTGAGTTTGAATGTGCAAATTTTGGTCCGAATTTCCCTGGTTACAGTGGTCATCCACGTCATTGCATAATTTGGGTACACAAAAGAGCCCACAACACACCCACACTTCTTAATCGAGCAAGTCCAGCAATTAAACAGAGCTAGCTGACCTAAACATTACTATAACAAATTAAAGACCGGCGCTCTAAATTAAACAAAGAGTACTACTCCGGGTGGTGCTTGTCAATCTCCGCCGCCTCCTCCATGTCCAGCTCGCGCCTGACAATCTCCCAGGGAAGGGGCTCCATGGCATCCATCGCACCATACTCGGCAAGCATCTTGCCATCCGCTTCCGCCATCTCTTTGGAAAAGGCCGCCACGAGTTGGGCATGGGCGGCCACGGTCTGGGCTTGGACGGGCTCCATCGTGGCAAGGTATGCTGCGAAGGAATGGACGGCTGCTCGAACGCTCTCGGCGATTGCAAACTCTTCAGCCGTGGGTTGCCGACTATTGTCGGAGAAGCTTCGTGCGATTTGTGCGGTGACCGCCAGGAGCTAGGCATGGGCAGCCTCGACATGGTCATGGGCGGCCTCCATCGGGGCTAAGGCTGCCGCTGTGAAACAGACAGCTGCCGTGCCACTCTAACCAGTTGCTATCCCCGTCGCATATGTTGCTACCGCCACCTAGCAGCAACAGTGGCCGTTTGGGCTGCCTTGGCCGTCCGATCGCAGATTGCGGCCGCGCTCATGTAGGTTGTTAACACGCGCATGGCGGTTGCGGCCACGCTCTCGCTAGAGTGGGCCACCGAAGTTGCCCTCACGACGCTGGGGCCACGTCCCCATCTTTCACCGGTGATGATTGAATAGTGAAATGATATTTGGGGAGCGAGCTAGTGTGCTTGACGCGCCGGCTGTGGACTGTAGCCGACGCACCTTCTCGCGTAAGACATATACTACTCCGACGGTGCTCCAAGATATTTTGTACTGCATCTCACACAGTTGGTGATAATAGACTGTGTGTGATCTACTTGATTTTTCGTCTTGATTTGAAATACATAATGGGGTCTCAGCGGCAAAGGAGGGTGTTTGAATTGGTAGAATTTTATCTACAGCGAACATGCAACTATAGGTGTGTCGTCAAATTTTTTGGAATTATTCAGGGTTCGTTTGGACATTTTTATACATTAACTTGGTTTTCTAGGCATTTCAGATGCACAATTAAAAATTAAACTACATGCACATGCTCCGGTGCACCAAAATGGGTTGTAAAATCATATATGTGTCCATGGGTTGATGCTTATGTCCCATGGAAGAAATGGGGATGAATTTCAAACACCTCGGCACCGTGGCTCGCCGGCAAACATTGAGATACTTGATTTTGAAATTCTAGTAAATCCAAAACTCGTCTGAAATTTATGAACCTTGGCATGCTATCATGGAATGGCACCAACATACTACGGTAAAAAATTTGTCCCATTTGGTTCAGGTTTTGGTATAAGCTTCTCACAAACCAGAGCTTCTCACAAGAAGCCTCATAGTTCCGGTAGGGAACGTGTCACCTTTGTTGATGAAATGATATTTGTTGCCTCTTCTTGCTTTCAAATTTTTTCTAGTGTCAACATAGAACAACAGGAGTGTCGTGCCAAATTTTGGAATTTTTCGGGGTTCGTTTGGACATTTTTATACATTAACTGAGTTTTCTAGGCATTTATGTGCATAATTCAAATTTGAACTACAGGCACATGCTCCAGTGCATAAAAATGGGTTGAAAAATCAAATGTGTGTCCTTGGTTGCATGCTTAGGTCCCATGCAAGAAATGGTAATGAATGTCAAACACCTCGGCACCGTCGCTTGGCCGCAAATATTGAGATACATGGTTTTGAAATTCTAGTAAATCCAAAACTCGTCTGAAATTCATGAAACTTGGAATGCTATCATGGAACGGCATCAACATGCTATGGTAAAAAAATTGTCCCATTTGGGGCAGGTTTGGGTATAAGCTTCTCACAAACCAGAGCTTCTCACAAGTGTCATAGTTCTGGTAGGGAATGTGCCACCTTCGTGGATTAAATGATATTCGTTGCCTCTTCTTGCTTTCAATTTTTTTTTCTAGTGGCAACATAGAGCAACAGGAGTGTCGTGTTAAAATTTGGAATTTTTCTGGGTACGTTTGGACATTTTTATACATTAACTGAGTTTTCTAGGCATTTTATGTGCATAATTCAAATTTGAACTACAGGCACATGCTCTAGTGCAGAAAAATGGGTTAAAATAAATCAAATGTGTGTTCGTGGGTGCATGCTTAGGTCCCATGCAAGAAATGGGAATGAATTTCAAACACCAGGGCACCGTTGCTTGCCGGTAAAATGTTGAGATACTTTGTTTTTAAATTCTAGTAAATCCAAAAACTCATCTGAATTTCATGAAACTTGGCATGCTATCATGGAATGGCACCAACATGCTATGGTAAAAAAAGTATCCCATTTGGGGCAGGTTTTGGTATACGCTCCTCACAAACCAGAGCTTCTCCCAAGAAGCCTAGTGGTTCTGGTAGGAAACGTGTGTCACCTTTCTGGACGAAACGACATTCGTTGCCTCTTCTCGCCTTGATTTTTTTCTAGATACAACATAGAGCAACAGGAGTGTTATGTTAAATTTTGGAATTATTCGGGGTTCGTTTGGACATTTTGATGCATTAACTGAGTTTTCTAGGCATTGTTTGTGCATTATTCAAATTTAAACTACAGGCACATGCTCCATTGTAGCAAATTGGGTTGAAAAATAATATGTGTGTCTTTGCGTGCATGCTTAGGTCCCATGCAAGAAATGGGAATGAACTTCAAACACCTCGGCATCGTGCCTCGGCCGCAAACATTGAGATACTTGGTTTTAAAATTCTAGTAAATCCAAAAGTCGTCTGAAATTCATGAAACTTGGCATGCTACCATGGAATGGCACCAACATGCTGTGGTATTTTTTGTGTCCAATTTGAGAGAAGGCGCATGAATCAACAGCCAACAAAGGCATTTTGAAACAAATAACTGCCACCTTATCATCTCAAATGTTTGTATAATTTAAATCATGGGCGTTCTATAAACCATTCACGTGACACCACGCATCACACTTTTAATGGCTAGGAGGTGCCGTGTGGACAGCTGCTTGAGTAGACAGGAGGCGTGCGAACATAGTCCGCTGCACAGGTTGACCGGGAGGCATGCAAGCTGTCCTCCAATGCGTGGGCTCACCGAGAAGCGTCCGAGCTGTACGCTGCGCAGGCTCACTGGGAAGCGAGCCCTTTGACTTCTAGGGCCGCCCGCCTCGCTCCCATCCTCTCCATTAATGGCGCCCAAGCCGCTGTTTAATACGGGCGGCCTTACTCTTTGCCTGCCATTCCCCTCCCGCAGACCTCCACCAATGCCATGGTGTAGAAGGATCATCTGCCACTAGTCTTCCAGTTTGGTGAAGTCGACTCCGAGCCGGACAAGATAGAAAATAAGAAGGAATGGGGCCTCATGGACATGGCCCTGAACGAGCTGGCCGCGGTGGTTGCTATCCCCGCGCCCGTACTAGCTCCCATCCCCACGCCCACGCCAGCGACCATCCCTGTAGCATTGACGGGCTAGTCGCTGAGCACTATCGCAGCGGCGGAAGCCGCGGGCGTCAGCAAGGTCCCTGTGAACCCGTGCAAGCTCATGTACATGCGAGTGCCAGCGCCCCCACCCGTGCCCATGCGCGCCCCTCCACCCACCGCAGCACCGATACCCGTGCGTCTGCCTACACCCACCACGCCCATGCCCGTGCGCGCGCCCCCCTCAGCATCATGGGACACCGCCGTCGACCGCTACCTCGTAGCGCCGCGAGTTGCCGTCCTCCTGCGCCCCGCCCGTCGATCGCTCGACGACAGGGTGTTTGATTTCCAAGTGAAGAACATTCTGTGCTGATTTGAAGACTTCAAGAACGGCGTCCTAGAGGACAACAACGACAACGCTGGCGCAGCACGCCGCCTCCTCCACCGCCAGAATTAGTTTTTTTAGTTTATTAATACTGTAGCTCGATCATATGAATATAAAGTCATAGTGTGACTGAATGAAACCTATGGTTTGAACAAATTACGTTTTTCTCTCTGAATGTTCAGACTTATCAAATGTTTAAAAAAACATCAATGGTTTTTAAATTTAAACACTCATCGCAAACATTTTAGATAGAACACCCGTATGCAAACCAACAGCTTCCCTAGTAAGCCAAGGGAAAATGTGCCGCGCAGGATTTGTGCATCTCTTCATCGCAAACATTTTAGATAGAACACCCATATGCAAAGTGAGAGCTATGGTCCTTCCCAGTAAGCCAAGGGAAAATTTGCCGTGCAGGATTTGTGCATCTCTTCATCGCAAACATTTCAGATTGAACACGGTATGCATAGCGAGAGCTATGGTTCCTTGCCACTAAGCCAAGAGAAAATCTGGCGTGCAGGATTTGTATATCCCTTCAACGCAAATGGTTTTTTCTGATGACCCGTGTGCAACCACGTACAGATAATTTGGTAAGATTTGCATCTGTCATATTGGGTATATTGCCATTTTCAAACTGGAAAGATTGAAATTTGTTGATCTAGTAACATTGCCCTTTGTCAACCTTGTAACACTGCCATTTGTCAAAATTTGTAGCTAAAAATCACTAGCACTATCTAATTTTGCAATTGAAATTCAGTAAGCATAGATTTCATTCATAGATTAAGCAGTCGTTCATTATACAAATAGTTCAATTCGACAGCTGAACTGACCCAGCTTTTCCCCAATTATTGTCAACCACGTACTGAAATAGCTAGTTCAAGTATATATACTAGCTAATTTTAAGTACGTAGTACATTTCAACCACATCTATAGTCAGATGAACTGAACAAAATAGCCCCTAAATACTACTACCACGGAGGGGCTTTGTACTACTTCCAGCAGCCTTTCCTCTGCCGAGCGCGCTCAGTAAGAGGCAGAGAAGCAGGAGCCTACCGATGAGCTAGACAACTGGAATCCGGTGCCTGCCGCTGTTGCACCTTTAGCGACGCTCACCTCGAACGCCCTCTGCCACTCCAGACGACCCCTCTCGAAGTAGTGGGACTCCTCGTAGATCTTCTCATTTCGCGCCTCTGCGGCGGCGTGTGCTGCGGCCACGGCGGCGGTAAGACTCTTTGCGTTCTCGACCAGGCGCTCTTCCTCCTCCCGCGGGAACTCGATGTAGCACGCAAGGTCGCTGACGCACATGCGGGGCTCCACCTCCACCTCCCGCCTTCGGGCGGCAGTGGCGGAGCGGGTGATGACCTCGGCAGCCGACGGTGGGCTGGCGGCCCCAGCGGCCGACGGTGGGCTGGCGGCCACGACGGCCTCTTCCCACCTTCGGGCTGTGGTGGCAGAGCGAGTGATGGCCACGATGGCCGACGGTGGGGTGGCGGCCACGACGGCCACCTCCCACCTTCGGGCCGCAGTGGCGGAGCAGGCGATGGCCCTGGCTTTCGACGGTGGTGTGACGGCCACAGCGGCAGACGACGGGGTGGCGGCAACGGCGGTCGGCAATAGCTGCCGGCGGGCATCGACGACGGAGCATGTGCTGGGTGTTGCACGCACACCCAACAGGGACGCCATGCGCACTACACTACACCGGGGACTGCGTCGCCGCCGCCACGGTGTAGCCTCCCAGCTAGAGCTATCCTCTGATGACAGCGGAGTGGCTGAGCAATGATGATGGACCAGTGCCATTGGTGATTGTGGGAGAAGCAGATGAGATAAGCTACAGGGAGGGAGGGGAAAATGCAACGCAGGACTCGTCGGCTGTGAGGGTTTATATAGCAGGCCGGTAAGCATTGGGATTTTGGGGGATTTCGCCGCGTCGGGCGGGAAGCTTGCGCGGCTATGCACGGGAACCTGCACGGTTGCGCGGGAACAGGCTCACCGATGATTCATTGGCGCCATTTTGAGCCACCGTTTGGCCAAAAGAACACCTGCGCGATGCTCTAGCTTGCGCTCGAAGCCGTCTGCGGCATCGGGGTGACAAGGCATGCGAGGGGAGGACAAAACAACACATACACATATGGTTAATAAAAAAACATTTGCGATTTAATTACCTACCACCTCCATCCTGGTTTATAAGTCCTCTTTGTAATTTTGTGCCAAATTTTGACTAGAGATTAAACTAATAGAATACGAATGCATGTCACCAAAGATTATATCATTGGATTCGTATTTGAACACAGTTTTCAATTATATTATTTTTTATAACATGCATTAACATTTTGTTAGTTAAATTTAAGGTCAAAATATGGCACAGAATATAAAGGGGACTAATAAACCAGGACAGAGGTAGTAGCACACGGCCGCTCTCTAGGCAGCGTCGGGAAAGATTGTTCAACCATCGTGTGATGTGGAACACGACGTAGTTTCACATCATGTCGCCGGCTCGCAACTGCCGGCCGGCTTGTAGACGACCATTCCCTGCATGTTCAAATGCTCTATGTGTGTGGTTGCTCGCGGTTGAGGCGGCCGCGGCACGCTCTGCTCGCCTCCCTCCACGCGCGCTCTGCCCACGTCCTTCCATGCACACTGCCAGTGTTTGGGGCCGGCGCACGATCACGTACGTTCGTGCTTCCATTATGCATGCGGTTGCGCCGGGCGCGGCGCCATGATGCAGTTACCCGCTGCAAAACCTGCCATGCAGACGTGCCGAGAATCCAGGCCGCCTGGTCCCCATTTATTCCCGCGGCCATTTACCTTAATCTCTTGCCCCACACGACACAATAAGCACACCCACGACAACACATACAAAGAGGATATCCAGCGGTTCCAATGGCGCTCCCCGTGGCTCCAATGGTGCTCCCAGCGGTTGACGACGACAATGGGTGGAAGTTCACCACGCATCACATAGTGGACACCCATGTGAGGGGGAAGGACCTCTTGGTGGTGTACACGAACAAGCCGGTCTCGATGGAGAGCTCCATCCAAACTATGGAGCAGTTGCCTGCTGAGGACAAGTACCAAGTGGTCGGCTTCGACCTCGAGGTCACCGGCGGTCGTGTCGGGCATGATCAAAAGGTTGTCGTCACCCAGTTGTGCGTGCGCCATGACGTCCTCATCTACCACTACCACCTGGCCACAAGGCCTTGTGAGCATTTCGCCAGGTTTATCAACAACCTCGACTACAGTTTCGCTATGGTGGACACCACCAACGATCTAAAAGCGCTCAAGCTTTCAGGCTTGGCCTGCCGGAGTCTTGTCAACATCCGTGACCACTACAAGGTCAGGGGCAGCACCAAGAACAATCAGAACTCCCTGGTTGAACTCGCCTCGACCATCATCGACCCCTACTACATGAAGATGAAGGATGAGAGCAAGAAGGACAGGATCGCCTGGCATAATGCCCGGGAGCAGAGACTGGATGAAGATCACGTCAAGTACGCGGACATGGAAGCGTACACAAGCTATGAGATGTATAGGCGGATCGTTGACATGAGGAAGTGTGTTCGTCCTGCCCCAGATGAGGGATCGAGCTACAGAGCAGTGGCGGCAGCATCACAAGAAGTAAATGATTAGATGATCGTTTCTCTTAGTTTAGAATGCATGTAATTGTTTGTTGAGGTGTGTGTGAATGATTTGTATAGTCACTTATGTAATTGGATGATTATTTTGGTTATATATGTTGTTCTTCTATAGACAGAGCAAGTGACATCACAGACGGAGTAAACTAGGGAACCCATCGGTGATGAATTCATCAATTGTTGACAATTGTATACTAGCAAGCGTTTGCCCACAACACACACGGCTTATTAGCAGCAATCGTCAGTGTTATTATCGGTCTTCACACACATTTCTGATTACGAATTTGTTTGTCGTGTATCACACACATCTTGTTCAGCTGAACTATTTCTGTTGTCTTGGCTCATCGTAAATAGTTCATCTGAGTGAATTGTATGACACATATCGCACACACCTTGATCTCGCTGACCGTTTTTGTTGTTGTGCTCATCACAAACAGTTTGTATGGACCAACTGTATGCCACATATCGCACACGCAACTGTGATCTGAATCATGTTTGATGTCTGCGCCATCGCAAACAGTTCGTACCATTTTTATGGTTTTCTTACACCATCGTTTGTGATTAATGCATCACACACAGTTTTGTCGAAGGGTCTCTGATTGTACTGTCGCGTTTGGACCATCCTACAGTAGTGTGAGAAGAACAAGGCCCCAGTGCCTAAGGCTGAGATTGAGATTGAGCCACTAGTGCTCAGAAAGTTGAAACCCAAGATTCCAGAGCATGACAATGCTCATCCAATTGCAGAAAATATGAAGCTGAGAAAGGACAAAGGTCTGAGTCAGTGCAGATTGATTGATCCATATGCTGCCAAGAGGAGAACTGCATGTGACTATCATTTCCACACTCTAGAGCAATAAGAATTCTATGAGACAGTGTTGCTTGACAAGAAACTGTCGGCGTTCTGGGAACCAGGGTACCCAGACTTGCCTGCCCGCGGCCCACGGCGTGGCGCCATCGACGGCCTGGTGTGGCTCATCTATAATACCTTCAAGACAAGACCCTCGCGAGGGGCCAAGCCTCGCGAGGCAGGCGACATCAAGACCTCCGGAGGGAGCGGCCTCCTCAGGCTGGCTCCTTAGGAGCGGAGATTTCCATGCGGGCGCCCACCTCATGAGGCTGAGGTGACACAAGCTGTGACGACCAAGGCCAGGCGGGCGCCAGCGAGCACAGAGCAGCAGGTTTCTCCTTTGGTGCTAAGGAGGCAAGCGCAGGCACGGGGACCCGAGGAATCACCCAAAGGTTTCCATTCCCATGCGACGAGACGAAGACCGCCAGGACGGCAGGATGGATGTCATCGCCGAGCCCACCACGGCATCACAACCAGAAGCTTTGCAGGCAAAGACCACCTTTCGTCAGGATAAGATGTACTACTTGTCCCCTTTCAAATTGGCCGTTGTGGAATCCCTTCCCGCCTTCGTTTTTGGGGAAGAGGACCGAGGCCACTATATATAGGCTAGCCACCACCATAGGCCGAAGGGGACCGGACTGGACCCAGAACAACTCACTCTCCCCAGAGCGAGCCTCGCGAGCTTGTTCATCCTCTGTGCTAGTTCATCCTCAGCCCCTCGTGAGGCTAATCCACCACAAAGCAAGAGTAGGGTATTACACCGCAAGGTGGCTCGAACCTGGGTAAACTGCCGTGTTCATCTTCTTCCCTATTCTTTGGGCTAGGCTATAGGGCGGCGCGTTCGGTTGGCTGGACAGGTTGAGTTCTTCGCACACGCCCCAGAGTTCGAACCTTCTTGGGTCCGCAGAGCCTTGAATCCGACATTTGGCGCACCAGGTAGGGGGCGTGTCGAAGATCCACTTCTCCATCAGCCACGCTCCACCTGCGCTGCGCGGCTTCCATGGCAGGCGCTGCTCCACCCGCCGGGTCACCAGGCGCGTACCGGAGCACCGCGGGCCTTCGAGCTTTCTCCCCTGCCTTGCGACAGGTGCGGTGGCCGCCGAAGTTTAGACCAGAGCTGCCGCCGTGGTACGACGGCGCCGAGAACCCCACAAGTTTCCTTCGCCTGTAAGAGTTGAGTGTCAAGGCAGTGGGCGGCGACGAGAAGGTCATGGCAAACTGGCTCCCCATGGCTCTCATGGGCGTCTCGCGGGCAAGGATGCTTAGCCTGGCAGAGTTGTCGGTGGCCTCCTGGGAAGGTCTGTGCAATCAGTTTGTCGCGCGCTTCGCGGTGCCAGCGCCCCACGCCGTTGCGGCCATCCTCGGTGGGTCGCAAGCACCGACCTCAGGCTGCTGCACCAAGCAGTTCTTCCGGCAGTTGGGGGCCGCCCAGCCGCGACAGGGGGCTACTGCGGGCCGGTTGGCACGTGAGACCGACATCACCTTCGACTCCAGGGACCACCCCAGGACCATGGTCGGCGCGGGCATGCTTCCCTTGTTGTGCACGCCCACCATCAGCGGCGTCGTGATCACCCAAACCCTCATCGACAGCGGCGCTGGCCTCAACATCCTCTCCGTAGAAGCCTTCAACCTGCTCCAGGTGCCTTACGACCGGCTTGCCCTCACCAGGCCCTTCTCAGGGGTGCTCGATGGCTCCATCGTCCCCCTGGGGTAGATTCGCCTCCCCGTCACCTTCGGCACGTGCACCAACTACCGCACCGAGCTCGTCAACTTCAATGTCGCCCGCATCAGTCTCCCGTACAATGCCATCCTCAGGTACCCGGCCCTCGCCAAGTTCATGGCGGCGACGCACCCCGGCTACAGCATCATCAAAATGCCGGGGAGCAGTAGCATTATTACTATGGTAGGAGACACCAAGGATGCCCTCCTGGCCCTCAAGCTCGGTTTCAAGGTCGCGGCGGCCGCGCGACCGGTGGCAGAAGGTGCTCCGGAGGTCCCAGAGGCCGCGCCCGCGAAGAAGAAGCCCCTGTTCTCTCAGGACCGGGCTGAGACGACACAGGTGCGGGTCGGCGATGAGGGCTCGAGCCTCACCTTCACCATAGGTGCCGGCCTCCCACCGGACCAGGAGGAACCACTGGTCGGGTTCCTCCGTGCAAACAAAGATGTGTTTAAATGGGAGGCGACGGACCTGGTTGGTGTCCCACGGGACGTGATTGAGCACCACTTGATGGTGTGCCCCGGCGCATGCCCGGTGAAACAAAAGGTGCGGCAGCAAGCCCCGGAGAAGCAATCGTTCATTGTCCAGGAGGTCCACAAGCTGCAAGAAGCCGGTGTCATTCGAGAAGTGCAACACCCGGATTGGCTGGCCAACCCGGTCATCGTCCCCAAGAAGGGGGAAAGGAGCGCATGTGCGTCGACTTCACGAGCCTCAACAAAGCTTGCCCTCAAGACCCTTTCCCTCTTCCACGCATCGACCAGATTGTCGACTCCACCGCTGAGTGCGGCCTGTTGTGTTTCCTGGACGCTTTCTCGGGCTACCATCAGATCAAGATGGCAGTGCAAGACGTCGAGAAGACCGCCTTCCTCTCCCTGTGCGGGGTGTAATGTTACACCTGCATGCCGTTCAGGCTGCGCAACGCCGGAGCGACCTTCCAGCGATTGATGCACATCGCCTTGGGCAAGCAGCTCGGGAGGAACGCCGAGGCGTACATCGAGGACATAGTGGTCAAGACATGGGAAGCAAAAACCCTCATTGAAGACCTGGAAGAAACATTTTCCAACTTGCGCGCAGTAAACCTGCGCCTCAACCCGGAGAAGTGTGTGTTCGGCGTTCCGTCTGGCAAGCTGTTGGGTTTCTTGGTGTCGCATAGAGGGATCGAGGCCAACCCAAAGAAGATCAAGGCGATAGAGAGGATGAGCCCGCCGCAGACCCTCAAGGAAACGCAGAAGCTCACGGGCTGCGTGACCTCGCTGGGGCTTTTCATCTCCAAGCTCGGTGAGCGCGCCCTCCCGTTTTTCAAGTTGATGAAGAAGAAGGGCCCATTCAAGTGGACTCCGGAGGCCGAGGAAGCCTTCCAAGACCTCAAGAGGTATCTCACCAGCCCTCCGGTGATGGTGGCGCCTCGACCTCTTGAGCCCCTGGTACTTTACCTGGCCGCCACACCCCACTCGGCTAGCGCGGCACTCGTGGTGGTTTGGGAAGAACACGCGGGCACAGGGGCATGGCATGGTACCCCGGGTTCAGCCGCACTGTCGCTACCTCAGGGCGGCGCTCCTGAGGCATCGGTCACCCTGGCTGAGGGCGAGGCTCCTGAGGCCCCCACGCCTCGGGCAGGGCTGGACACCATCAGCGCCCCCTCTTTGGTCGAGCACCCTGTGTATTTTGTCAGCACGGTGTTGCGTGACGCGCTCGCACGCTACCCCATGCTGCAGAAACTTCTGCTCGCTCTCCTCATCGCCTCCAGGAAGCTGCGCCACTACTTCCAAGGCCACCCCATCAAGGTTGTGTCCGTGTTCCCCCTGGAGAGGGTGCTCCGTAGCCCGAACGCTGTAGGCAGGGTTGCCGAATGGAACATCGAGCTGCAGGTGTTCCAGCTGGAGTTCAGCACAACTAGGGTCATCAAGGGCGCGGCCGTCGCTGACTTTGTGGCGGAATGGACTGACGCCCCCGACCAAGGGGTTGGTGAAAACCGCTCCCTCGTGCCCGGAGATGAGACGCCCGATGGCTGGGTTATGTACTTCTACAGCGCATTCGCACGCCGGGGCGCGGGGGCTAGATCTGTGCTCGTCTCACCTACTCAGGACAAGCTCTACTACGCCTTGCAGCTTTGCTTCCATCATGGCGAGAAGGTCTCCAATAACATCACGGAATACGAAGGCCTGATCACAGGCCTTCGGGCCGCGGCGGTCCTGGGGATCAAGCACCTCACCATCACGGGCGATTCTCAGCTCCTCGTCAACTTCTCCAACAAGGAGTACACGCCTAAGGACGAGCACATGGAGGCATACTTGGAAGAGGTACGCAAAATTGAAAAACAATTCTTGGGTCTGGAATTGCAGCATGTCCCGCGCGGCATGAACAAGGAGGCGGACGACATCGCCAAGAGGGCATTGTGACGCGACCCCCAGAGGCTTGGCGTTTTCGAGGAGAGGCTCTTCAAGCCATCGGCGGCCCACTCCACTGCGAGCCCAGCGCTGCTCCGGGAGGAACTGCCCCTGGCCCCACCTCGGGCACCCCAGCCTGTGGTCCAACCTCCGGAGCCCGCCTGCTTCTAGCCCTCGAACCTCAGGAGGGGTGCTGGACCAAGGAGTTCAAGGCGTATCTACTCCAGGGCACCTTGCCAGAGAAGCAGGAGGAAGCAGAACATGTGGCCCGCCAGGCCACTGCCTACTGCTTGCAGGATGGCGAGCTCTACCGAAGGCGCCCAAACGACATCTCTCTGTGGTGCATCTCCAAGGAGCAGGGGTGCAAGCTGCTAGCTGACATCCACAGTGGGGACTGCGGGCATCACTCTTCGTCACGCACCCTCGTGGGCAAGGCATTTCGCAGCGAGTTCTACTGGCCCACGGCGCTCAACGACGCCACTGAGCTGGTAAGGTCCTGCGAGGCATGCCAATTCCATGCCAAACAGATCCACCAGCCCGCTCAGGACCTTCAGACCATCCCGCTCTCATGGCCGTTCGCGGTATGAGGGCTTATCCTAGGACCATTCCCTCGAGCAGCTGGGGGCTACTGCTACCTCTATGTCGCCATCGACAAGTTCACCAAGTGGGCGGAGGTGGAGCCCGTGCGCACCATCCCGGCTGGTTCGGCCGTCAAGTTCGTCAAGGGTCTCGTGAGCCGCTTCGGGGTCCCCAATCGTATCATCACTGACAATGGCTCTCAGTTCACTAGCAACCTTTTCAAAACATATTGTGCTAACCTTGGAACGCAGATATGCTACGCTTCGGTGGCACACCCACGGAGCAATGGCCAAGCCGAGCGCGCCAACGCGGAGGTCCTGAGGGGCCTCAATGCGAGGAGCTTCAAGAAGAAACTCAAGGCCTATGGCAGGGGCTGGCTCAATGAGCTCCAATCTGTGTTGTGGTCCATCAGCACCACCGCGACCAAGCCCACGGGCAAGACCCCATTCTTCCTCATCTACGGGGCTGAGGCGGTCCTCCCTCATGAGGTCAAGCATCGCTCCCTGTGGGTCTTGGCATTTGACAAGGCACGCCAGGATGCCTCGCGGGGGATGGACCTCGTGCTGGGGGAGGAGGGCCGCCGCCAAGCCTCGCTTCATGCCGCGAGGTACCAGCAGGCGCTGCGGTGGTACCACTGTCGTAGCGTCCGCTCCAGGACCCTCGAGGTGGGTGACCTCGTCCTGAGGCGGGTGCTCTCTAGGGAGGGGCTTCACAAGCTCTCACCCATGTGGGAGGGCCCGTTCAGGATTGCCCGTGTCTCCAGGCCTGGCACCGCGCGCCTAGAGACATAGGACGGGGTCCCCATCCAGAATTCCTGGAACATCCATCATCTCCGGAAGTTCTACCCATGAACAAGGCCATGCGCCTCTCAAGATCTCCGCCCGTGACACTCTCACGTAATAATGAGTGGGGCTGTACACGCCCCGGAGTCTCCTGAGCGCCGCCCTCGGGCCTCACGGGGGCTCCCACCCACGTCCAAGTGGAGGCCCCATGCTCCGCGCTCGCGGGAAGACAGAAGACTAGTATAGGTACTAGACGCGGCTGTTCATTTGCTTACTTTCTATAGCTGATTTGCAACTTCTTGAAACAAAATTTGGAATTCTCGTGTCTTTATTTGAAAGGGATGGGAATGTTTCTCCTCACAGCACTCGTTTTCTTTTCTTCTTCAGGCCTCGTTTTAGGGAGAGTGACAATTGCCCGTCGCTCTTCCTCACGCGTCCCACGCATGGGGGCTAGGCACGGTGTGTACGATTGGGCCTGCCCATGAACGCACCTCGCCAAAGACTTGGTCTTTGGTGTCTGAATACTCGCGTGACGCCCTCAAACAAGCCAGCGGGCATGCACGCCCTCCTGAGTCCATGCCTCCGGGCATCGCGACGCGGCATACCAACGACCCACGCTCGGGGGCTCGCGCGGGGAACGCCACCTCCAGAGGTCACCTGACCCCATGGCCGCGCCTGGGGACCTTCGAATCCACAAGAAGGAAATCCCTGGAGAACCCCTCCAGAGCCAGGGACCTGCGGAAAGTCCAAAGCTCCAGGGAAGCTCATCCTCACGGCACAAGAGTCTACCACAGGCACGCTAAGCTAATTCATTTCCATCACAGTCAGTGGCAACACGGATACCAGGATGCAATATAAAAATGATAACGCAATGGCGCAAGCGCCGTGATCCATTACACGCCCCGACAGGGCTTTCCCCCTTTTTTTTGATGCAGAAGAAAAAAGAAGAAAGGCGAAAGCAGCCGCGCGGCCACAACAGCTCCCGGGACCTGCCTCCAGCAATGCCCGCGCTCAGTCGGAGCCCTCCTCCTGCTTCACCGGGGTGCGGCGGCGAGGTGGCTCACCTCCCTCCCTGGTCCGAGCCCGGCGGTGAGGTGGCTCGTCATAGTCTCCGTCGCTCGTGCTCTCCCCGGAGGAGGAGCCGCCGTTGTTGGAGGTATCGCGGCCGTCACCGAGGGCAAGCTCACCACCGGCGTTGTCGTCACCATCGTTCTTCGGGCAGCACCCCAGACGCTGACCATCTTCCCCGAAGATCCTGACATAGAGGGTTGCGGCGCCGTCATAGCTGAAGTGGAGGGTACACCTCCCCTACAGGCCACGTGCGCGGGCAAACGTCGGCTATCCGTGGTTCAGGAACACGTTGCCGGCGGGGGTGACCTCGACCACCACCTAGGAGGCCTTGCTGCAGCAACCATCGGCCTGCAGCCAGAGACCGCCAGGTCCCCCGGCCGGCAGCGCACCTGCAAAGAAGCGCGGGAGATGGAGCCAGGCGCTGGCGGGTCTCTCCTCCCACACCACGAACTCTGAGGACGCGCCGGCCGAGTGGAGTCGTGGGCGCGGTGGCCGGATGGCTGCCGCGCGCCGTTCCCCTTCGCTGCAGCTGCCCCGGCCGCGGCAGCTTCCGCCGCAGGAAGGAGCGTCTCCGCGACTGCCGACGACAGCACCAGCCCTTGAGGGAGTGCGCGCACGCCCTCGGGGAGCCACCGCTGGTGTCACGGCGTGCTTGCGGGGGCAGCCGCGGCCTCTCTTGGGCGGCGGCGAGTCCGGTCCCTCCTTGGAAGCCTTTCCCTTCTCCGTGGCCGAGAACCTCCTCACTGGCGCCATGGAAGCTTTGGCAAGATAGCAAGGAAACTAGGAGAAGGAGGCGTGGGCGGCGAGAAGATGAAGATGAGCTGGGGGCTCCGCCCCCCGCCCCATTTATAAGCAGAGGGAGGCCAACCGCCGGCCTCTCATGTTCCGAGCAATGATGGTTCTCCTGCATGCATCGGGCAGTTGTCAACTCGCGTAGTTGCCGAGGCGGCGTGGGGAAGTGGAGACATCCACGTTCCATCAAACCGCCATGCGTCAGCCCGGTCGACAGGCGGTTGGGGCCCGCGGCGCTTCGCCCTTGCCCTTTGGCTTCGCCTCTAAGCCAAGTCCAAGCGCGCCTTGGGCCCGGGGGCTACTGTCGGTGTTCTGGGAACCAGGGTACCCAGACTTGCCTGCCCGCGGCCCACGGCGTGGCGTCATCGATGGCCTGGTGCGGCCCATCTACAATACCTTCAAGACAAGACCCTCGCGAGGGGCCAAGCCTCGCGAGGCAGGCGACATCAAGACCTCCGGAGGGAGCGGCCTCCTCAGGCTGGCTCTTGAGGAGCAGAGATTTCCATGCGGGCGCCCACCTCATGAGGCTAAGGTGACGCAAGCTGTGATGACCAAGGCCAGGCGGGCGCCAGCGAGCACAAAGCAGCAGGTTTCCCCTTTGGTGCTAAGGAGGCAAGCGCAGGCACGGGGACCCGAGGAATCACCCAAAGGTTTCCATTCCCGTGCGATGAGACCAAGACCGCCAGGACGGCAGGATGGATGTCATCGCCGAGCCCACCATGGCATCACAACCAGAAGCTTTGCAGGCAAAGACCACCTTTCATCAGGATAAGATGTACTACTTGTCCCCTTTCAAATTGGCCGTTGTGGAATCCCTTCCCGCCTTCGTTTTGGGGGAAGAGGACCGAGGCCACCATATATAGGCTAGCCACCACCATAGGCCGAAGGGGACCGGACTGGACTCAGAACAACTCACTCTCCCCAGAGCGAGCCTCGCGAGCTTGTTCATCCTCTGTACTAGTTCATCCTCAGCCCCTCGTGAGGCTAATCCACCACAAAGCAGGAGTAGGGTATTACACCGCAAGGTGGCCCGAACCTGGGTAAACTGTCATGTTCATCTTCTTCCCTGTTCTTCGGGCTAGGCTGTAGGGCGGTGCGTTCGGTTGGCTGGACAGGTTGGGTTCTTCGCACACGCCCCAGAGTTCGCAGCTTCTTGGGTCTGCGGAGCCTTGAATCTGACAGAAACCCGTAGTCAGTGATATGAGATGGGTGTATTGGAAGTACATTGATGCAAATGAGGACAACTTCCCCCATGTACATGAAAGTTTCAAGAGTGCAGGTGTTGATGACTTTGTTGGCAAGAAGCTCACAAAGTGGAATGATGAGATGGTAACGCAATTCTATTCCACTACACACTTTTATCCAGATGGCGGAATAGTATGGATGGCTGAGGGACATAAGTACCAGTCAACTATCTCTGAATGGGCTGATCTTCTTAATGCACCTAAAGAAGAAGAAGAGAACATTGATGTCTATGCAAAGCCAAAGATGGATAACAATTCCATGGCTAACATGTACAAGCCCATTCCTAAAGAAGACGTGGAAACTCGTAAGCTTGGTTCAGTGAAGCACTTGCTTGCTGGTTTGGCCACCACTAACACAATCTTGAGGCACACTCTATTGCCCAAGTCTGGAGATGACAAGATGATCCGTGGCCACTCCATCAACTTGCTGCATTTGTTTGATACACCACAGAAATTCAAGGTCATGAGCCTAATAGTTGAGACAATCAAGAGAACCGCAGCTGACCAAAAGAGACCATGTGGATTTGCTCCACACATTCAGTAGCTCATCAACTCCAAGGTTGGAACGAGCACTTATCTTCTTGATCATGAGCATCTACCCTTGTTGCCAGATTTGAGGATAATGTGGTGGTGATGGATTCTTCACACCCTACATCTGTTGAGGCACAAGAGAGGATCCAGGCAGCTGCTGAAGGTAAAACAGCACAGAAGGCATCAACATCTAATGCTCCCATAGCCAACCTCAAGACAAAGAATGATCAAATGACATATCTGCTTGAAGCTTCCCCGAAGATTGCGCGAAGTCTGGCCAGCCTTACCAAGAACCAGGAGAGCCTAGAGTGGGTGATCGAAACAAAGATCCAGGATCTTGATGTGAAGGTCACAGAGGTACAAACTATTGTGGAGAAGCTCAGAGATGACATTGATGCTGCCAGAGCTGCGGCTAAGGACAGTGGAGATGATTTACCGATGATTGATAGGTTTCAGACAGTACCTAGGGCATCCAAGTTTGCTGTAGTGCATGTTCCAGCACGAGAGCTACATCTTCTGCACCTGCTACTACTTCCATAGTGCCACCTCCAGTCTCTACTCCACCTGCCCAGCCGACTTTAGACGAAGCTTTTGCGGACGCTCTTCTCACAACGCCATCTACGCACACCGGAGCTACCAGCCAGAAGTCTCCTTTAGGAGCTACCGAGGATCGTGCCTAGAGAGCCGCATAGTCCTATGCTTATTCGAGCTTTTTGGTACTTGTTGCCAAAGGGGAGAATATGTATAAATCATTTAGGCTTCAAGTGAGAGAGTGTCTTGTTTCTTTTGCTTGTTGTTTTTTCTTGAGTTCTTGCAACTATTTGGTTTATGCTACTTTGGTTGTTATGCTTGTGAGATACTACATTTGTTGTGCTTGATCATACTATGCCTTACGTAGTGCTTAATGCTTATCCTTATCATTATCTCTGTATGATCATTCACTTGTGTTTGGTGATGAGTGCTTATTATTCCATTCATATCATTTTGCACGCTCCACCAAGTCGTATGTGACATGGAAGAGTGACCCATGATCCTAATCGATTGTGCATTTGCATTCAAATGATTTTTTTAATAATGCACAAATTTAGGGGTAGCTCTTGCTTATCACATACTTCTGAAAGCGACGATGCACTTCATTCTTTTTATCATTTGACGAAGCTTTGATCTATATGTTGTCATCAATTACCAAAAAGGGGGAGATTGAAAGTGCAACTAATCCCCGGGTGGTTTTGGTAATTCATAACAACATATACCTCACTGAACTAATGTCCATTCAAGATAAATATTCCATGATGTTCAATGATTGGCATGGCAAGGACTAGAGATGTGGACCCCTCAAAATGCTAAGGAAATGGATTGGCAAAAAGCTCAAGATTCTTCTTTTTTGGTTAAGTGATCCAAGATCACATAGAGTCATTAGGAAAGCCAATACTATTAAAAGAGGGTGAGGTGTTGCTTAATGATCTTGTTGCTCAAGTGCTTAGTGATATTGCTCCAAAACCCTCAACCATTTTCTCCTTCCAAATATGTCCAAACCCTACATTCCAACTCGGCCACACTGATATTCCCTACCCGGAGCCACCGAGTTCATCTGTACTTAGCCACTACCAAACCCTAACAATTCAAATCCACCGATATGGATCTCGGTCTCATCGAGATGGCCTCGCCAGCTCTCTGTTTCTTATTGCAATTGTTTCGGTCCCACGGAGAATTGCAATCGGTCTCACCGAGATGGCTTGACTGACTCTCGTTGCCTTATTGCTTCACTTCGGTCCCATCGAGATGATGCAATCGGTGCCACCGAGACGAGGTTTTCCCTAAGCCCTTGCACATCGGTCCCTCCGAATTGTTCCCGTCAGTCCCACTGAGATTCCCAATGTTCATATGTTTACACAGATCGGTACCATCGAATTTTCTGATCGGTGCCACCGAGATGGGTCAAAAGTGTGTAACGGTTGGATTTTGTGTGGAGGCTATATATACCCCTCCACCCCCTCTTACTATGAAAGAGAGCCATCAGAACGTGCCTACACTTCCACCATTCATTTTCTGAGAGAGAACCACCTACACATGTGTTGAGATTAAGAGATTCCAATCCTACCAATTGAACCTTCATTTCTAGCCTTCCCCAAGTTGTGTTCCACTCAAATCCTTCTTCCACCATAGCCAAATCCGTGAGAGAGAGTTGAGTGTTGGGGAGACTATCATTTGAAGCACAAGAGCAAGGAGTTCATCATCAACATACCATCTATTACCTTTTAGAGAGTGGTGTCTCCTAGATTGGTTAGGTGTCGCTTGGGAGCCTCTGACATGATGTGGAGTTGAACCAAGAAGTTTGTAAGGGCAAGGAGATCGCCTACTTCGTGAAGATCTACCCGAGTGAGGAAAGTCCTTCATGGGCGATGGCCATGGTGGGATAGACAAGGTTGCTTCTTCGTGGACCCTTCATGGGTGGAGCCCTCCGTGGACTCGCACAGCTGTTACCCTTCGTGGGTTGAAGTCTCCATTAATGTGGATGTACGATAGCACCACCTATCAGAACCACGCCAAAAATCTTCGTGTTCCCCATTGCGTTTGCCTTCTCCAAACCCTTCCCTTTACCTTCATGTGCAATGTTTTACTTTCCGCTGCTATACTCTTAGAATTGCATGTGTAGGTTGATTGCCATACTTGTCATAATTGCTAAAATATGCCCACAACTAAAATTGGGAAAAGGATAGATTTTTATTTGTCAAGTAGTCTAATCACCCCCCTCTAAACATACTTTCGATCCTACACAAGTCTTTAGGTGGGAGAGGCCACTGCTAGCATGTAATCCCTTACTTGGAATTCTATGCACTTATGATTGGAACTATTAGCAAGCATCCGCAACTACTAAAGCTCATTAAGGTAAAACCCAACCATACCATTAAGGTATATTGGCCCCCCTTCAATCCCGTATGAATCAATTTGTATGGTAGGAAGATGCTTCTATCACTCTTGCCCTCCAATGCATTGTCCTATCAGCATACAACTAACCCTAAGGTGTGATCCACACGCGCGCTCATATGATGGGCACCAAAGGACATCAACATAACCACAAGCAAATTATACCAATCATAGCAATTCACCGATCACCCATAGGACAACATAAATCTATTCAAACATCATAGGATGGCAACACATCATTGGATAATAATACGAAGCATAAAACACCATGTTCAATTATGGGGTACATTGGGTTGCGGGGGAGTGGACCGCTGAATATAGATGAGAAATTTTAACACAATTTTCTTCCGGATATTTTCTTTCTTGCAGTGAAAGAAGGGCACCAACCGCCTTACAGGGGATCCACAAGCCTGTCAGGCGCACCCTCGGTAGGGCGGCGCGCCCTCTAGGCTTGTGCCCCCCTCGGGCATTGTCTCGCGTTGATTCTTTTTCCCAAAAATCACATATATTCCAAAATAAATCTCCGTAAATTTTTATCACGCTCAAACTTCGTTTGATATGGATATTATGTGAAACAAAAAACATGCAACAAACAGGAACCGGCCATGGGCACTAAATCAATATGTTAGTCCCAAAAATAATATAAAATGTTGCCAAAAGTATGCGAAAGTTGTAGAATATTGGCATGAAACAATAAAAAGTTATAGATACGACGGAGATGTATCAGCATCCCCAAGCTTAATTAATGCTCGTCCTCGAGTAGGTAAATGATCAAAAGATAATTTTTGATGTGGAATGCTACCTAACATAATCTTGATCATATAATGTAATCATGGCATGAATATTAAGATACGAGTGATTCAAAGCAATAGTCTATCATTTGATATAAAGACATCAATACTCAGGCATACCAACAAACAATCATGCCTTTCAAAATAAAAATGCTAAAGAACGTTATCCCTACTAAATCATATAGTCTTGTCATGCTCCATCTTCTTAACACAAAGTATTTATCATGTACGACCCCGATGACAAGCCGAGCAATTGGTTCATACTTTTAATGCGCTTCAGCTTTTTCAACCCCCACGCAATACATGAGCGCAAGCCATGGATATAGCACTATGGGTGGAATAGAATACGGTGATAGAGATAATACGGAGATGACAAAAAAGGAGAAAGTCTCACATCGATGCAGCTAATCAACAAGCTATGGAGATGCCCATCAATTGATGTCAATGCGAGGAGTAGGGTTTTGCCATGCAACGGATGCACTAAGAGCTATAAGTATATGAAAGCTCAACTGAAAAATAAGTGGGTGTGCATCCAACTTGCTCGCTCATGAAGACCTCAGGCATTTGAAGAAGCCCATCATCGGAATATACAAGCCAAGTTCTATAATGAAAAATTCCCACTAGTATATGAAAGTGACAACATAGAAGACTCTCTATATGAAAACATGGTGCTACTCTGAAGCACACATGTGGTAAAAGGATAGTAACATTGCCCCTTCTCTCTTTTTCTCTCATTTTTTTTGTTTTCCTTTGTTTTCCTTATTTTGTTGGGCTCTTTTGGGGCTCTTTTTTTTGTCTCATCCCGACTAGTGGGGGAATCATAGTCTCCATCATCCTTTCCTCACTGGGACAATGCTCTAATAATGAATAATGATCATCATCACACTTCTATTTACGTACAACTCAATATTACAACTTGATATCTAGAACAATATGACTCTATATGAATGCCTCTGGCAGTGTACCAGGATGTGCAATGATGCTAGCGTAACATGTATAAAAAATGATGAACGGTGGCTGACCCACAAATATTATGTCAGCTATATGATCATGCAAAGCAATATGACAATGAATGCTCAAGTCATGTATATGATGATGATGGAAGTTGCATGGCAATATATCTCGGAATGGCTATGGAAATGCCATGATAGGTAGGTATGGTGGCTGTTTTGAGGAAGATATAAGGAGGCTTATGTGTGATAGAGCGTATCATATCATGGGTTTTGGATGCACTGGTGAAGTTTGCACTAACTCTCGAGGTGAGAAAGGGCAATGCACGGTACCGAAGAGGCTAGCAAATTGCGGAAAGGTGAAAGTGTGTATAATCCATGGACTCACATTAGACATAAAGAACTCACATACTTATTGCGAAATTTTATTAGCCCTCAAAGCAAAGTACTACTATGCATGCCCCTAGGGGGATAGCTTGGTAGGAAAAGACCATCGTTCATCCCCGGCCGCCACCCATAAGGAAGACAATCAATAATAAATCATGCTCCAACTTCTTAGCCTAACTAGAGACTATACGTGCATGCTTCGGGAATCACAAACTTTAACACCAATATTCTTACTAAACCACAATCATTCATTAGTACCCCCCACACATTACCATCTCAATATCACAAAACTATTGCAAGGAATCAAACATATCATATTTAGTGATCTACAAGTTTAATGTAGGATTTTATGACTAACCATGTGAATGACCAATTCTTGTTGACTCTCTAAATATATATATAAGTGAAGCATGAGAGTTTAATTATTTCTACAGAAGCCTTGCCCACGCTCTAACAAATATAAGTGAAGCAAAAGAGCATTCTACAAATGACGATTTTCTATGTGTAGAGAAACAGGCATGCGAACTTCAAATGATATAAGTGAAGCACATGAAGCATTCTATAAAGCCATACTCAAAAGATATAAGTGAAGTGCATGAAGCATTCTATAAATCAACCAAGGACTATCTCATACCATAATGGTGCATAAAAGAAAAGGAAAAAATAAACACAAAAGACGCTCCAAGAATTGACGCATATCATGTGAACAAAACAAAAACCGAGACATACCGATAATTATTGACGAAAGATGGGATGCCTTCCAGGGCATCCCCAAGCTTAGATGCTTGATTCTCCTTGAATATTTACTTGGGGTGCCTTGGGCATCCCCAATCTTGAGCTCTTACCTCTCCTTATTCTCCTCATATCGATTCCTCCTCGATCTTCGAACACTTCATCCACACAAAACTTAACCAAACTTTTTATTAGAAGGGTTAGTACATATAACATCAAATCCCATCATGTCCTGTTGTAAAATTATTGTACAATTATAATCAAACATTACCCACTGTATGCTATCATAATTTTATGGCTCCCAAGTCAATGGGGCTCAACAAGATTTCAAACATAAGCAAATAATGAAACTATAATAGCAATCTGTGAAAACATGACAATCTGTAAAGATGCAGATGGTGCATATACTTATGTAACTCAAAAAATTCTGAAAAATTCATAAAAAATAAACAATTTGCATAGCGTACTGTGTAATAATTTCAGAAACTTTTAAGGTTCTAGTAAAAAATGTAAATTCACACACTACAGCCAAAGTTTTATTTTTGCACTGCACGTACCAAACAAGCAATTTAAACATCCTAAAGGCAAATCTTGGCACATCATTTTTATAATACAATGGATTTGTACAGGGGGTAATTATTTTTGTTGAAAAGTTTCTGTAATCAAGGTTCACAAAGTTTCCATGGGCATGAACAAAGTTCAAGGCTAGCTCCCACTTTAACGGTGCTCGTCTTTGTCACTTTCACTTTTCTTTTTGAAAAGTTTTAGGATCCCCTCAATATTTTTTTGTTTTTAAACTTTATTAAAAGCACACAACAGAATAAAATAACTCTCTAAAACTTCTGGGTTGTCTCCCTGGCAGCGCTTTCTTTAAAGCCATTAAGCTAAGCATAACGTGCTCAAGTAATCGATCCACCGGGATCCCAAGGTATATCAAAGCCAATTTTAATTAACAATGATTTGTAATTTAGTAGTGAGCACAAAGCAACATATATCATGCAATGATGAAGTCTAACTCTCTTCCTATGCATCAGCATGTCATAAAAGAAGAATTCATGCACATCAAGTAAAAGCCAATGCATAGTATAAACAGTTTCTTGCAGTTTTATCGTATTGGAAACATAGAGAGGTGGAGATGTAGTTCCTCTATCATAATAATTTCAAGTAGGAGCAGCAAGCACATGCATATTATATTCATCAACATCATCATGTGCAATAGTAAAAGGCAACCCATCAATATAATCCTTAATAAGCACAAACTTCTCCGATACAGTGTAGTTGGGAGAATTCAAAAAGATAATAGGACTATCATGTGTGGGTGCAATAACAACAATTTCATTCTTAACATAAGGAACTATAGCAATTTCATCTCCATAAGCATAATTGGCATCATGGCCACAAGCATAGCAAGCATCAATTTCATCAAAAAGGGGTATTTCAAACGAATCCAAGGGGTCATAGCAATCATCCTTCGGTAAGCACAAAGGGAAATTAAACAATGTATGGGATAAAGAGTTACTCTCATCAAAAGGTGGGCACGGGTGATAAACCCGCTCTTGCTCCTTTTGTTCTTCACTTTCCTCCTCATCTTTTTCATCTAATGAGCTAACAGTTTTAGCAATTTCTTCTTCCATAGATTCCTGCAAAATATTAGTCTATTCTTGGATAGTGGAGGCGTCCTCAATATATTGTTTAACATAAGCATTAGAAGCATAGTTTTCATAGAAATATTTAAGTATGGCAAAATTTTCAGATTTGTAAAGAGTAGCATCATACTTTTCAATCAAAGAAGCAATTTCAAAGGCACCCTTAAAAGAAACAAATTCTTCAATTTGTTCAATATCATAGCAATTATAAACACCCTTGGTATAAGAAGATAAGATTCCATTATCCTTACACTCACATTGGAAGCAAAGGTGTTTTGTAGTGTCTTTAGACCAACAAGTAAAATCATGTATTTCACATAAATTCCAAGCATAGCATTGCAAACAATTAATTTGATGCCGTAAAAGTTTCCCTTTTTGAGATAAGCGGTGTCGCACAAAACAAGCATGCTCATTTAATGATTTTCCCTCAACTAAGCTAGTTGGGTTTTCAGCACGAGCACAAATGGATTGTAGATGATCCAAGTAAAAAGCTTTGGTAGTATGACAGATTTTGGGTGGTTCTTCAACCACTGGCTAAGCAAGCACAACTATTTTTTTTTGGTATTTTATGTTTCCTACCCATAACTAGAGATAGAAAACAAGAGCACAAAATAAAAACTACTTAGTGATAAAGCAAAAAAGCACACACAAGAATATCAACCCCACGCTATTGCTCCCCGGCAATGGCGTCATAAAAAGGTCTTGATAACCCACAAGTATAGGGGATCAGTTGTAGCTTTTTCAATAAATAAGAGTGTCGAACCCAACGAGGAGCTAAAGGTATAATCAATATTCCCTTCAAGTTCTATCGACCACTGATACAACTCTATACACACTTAACGTTCGCTTTACTAGGACAAGAATAGAACTAGAAGTACTTTGTAGGTGTAAAGGGTAAGTTTGCAAGATAATAAAGAACGTGAAAATAAAAGTTAGGTGCTGTTTTAATTAAAGTACAATTAAATTAGTATAGCAACTGTGAAAAGTGGTGGTATGATTTGTGGAATTGTCCCTAAGCAATTAGCTAAGTTACTAGACTGATAGCAATTTTTTACATGGGAGAACCAGAGAGGCCACTGCTAGCATGCCATCCCTTACTTCGAATTCTATGCACTTATGATTGGAACTATTAGCAAGCATTCACAACTAATAAAGCTCATTAAGGTAAAACCCAACCATAGCATTAAGATATATTGGCCCCCCTTCAATCCCATATGAATCAATTTGTATGGTAGGAAGAAGCTTCTGTCACTCTTGCCCTCCAATGCATAGTTCTATCAACATACAACTAACCCTAAGGTGTGATCCACACGCGCACTCATATGATGGGCACCAAAGGACAACAACATAACCACAAGCAAATTAAACCAATCATAGCAATTCACCGATCACCCATAGGACAACATAAATCTACTCAAACATCATAGGATGGCAACACATCATTGGATAATAATATGAAGCATAAAGCACCATGTTCAAGTAGGGGGTACAACGGGTTGCGGGAGTGTGGACCGCTGATTATAGATGAGGGAAGGTGATGGAGGTGTTGGTGAAGATGACAGAGTTGTTGGAGTAGATCGCCGTCACATGATAATTGCCTCGGCGGCGTTCCGGCGCCACCGGGAGAGAGTGGGAGAGAGCCCCCCTCCTTCTTCTTCCTTGGCCTTCCCCCTAGATGGGAGGAGGATTTCCCCTATAGTCCTTGGTCTCCATGGATCTCGGAGGGTAGGAGCCCCTCCGAGATTGGATCTCTCTCTCTCTCTCTGTTCTCTTCTGTTTCGCATTCCTGTTTTCTGGCCCTTCATCGTTTCTTAAATTCCCGGAGATCCGTAACTCCGATTGGGCTGAAATTTGAACATGATTTTATTCTGGATATTATCTTTCTTGCAGTGAAAGAAGGGCACCAACCTCCTTATAGGGGGCCCACAAGCCTGCCAGGCGCGCCCTGGGTAGGGGGCGCGTCCTCTAGGCTTGTAGCCCCCTCGACCATCGTCTCGTGTTGATTCTTTTTCCCAAAAATCACATATATTCCAAAATAAATCTCCATAAATTTTTATCATGTTTTGACTTTGTTTGATATGGATATTTTGTGAAACAAAAAACATGCAACAAACAGGAACTGGCACTAGGCACTGGATCAATTTGTTAGTCCCAAAAATAATATAAAATGTTGCCAAAAGTATGTGAAAGTTGTCGAATATTGGCATGAAACAATAAAAATATAGATACGATGGAGACGTATCATTGTGCATCAATGCATCTTGTACCTTGAGTGGCTCAACACTAGAGACAAAAGAGAAGTGAGCACAAAAGTTTTTCAATTGTTATGAGTGACTCTACCTTCCGATATGCCGGTAAGAATTTGATCACCGTCAACACGATCGGCCACTCGAGGCATGATGAAAGATAAGGTTTCATGAGGTTCAACTTCATTTCCATCATTAACATCTTCAACATATGGATCGCTAATGTGTGGTGGACGGTCTTCTTCTTCATGTTCCCTTTTTTGAGATTCACCATCATCATAAGGTTCATCATCATCAACAGTTGCACGTTCTTGTTCTTGCTCTTGATGATGATGTTTTTCTTGAACTCAATCATGATGAGGGTCTTGTTCTTGTTCTTGGACAATGGGCTCCACTTGAGCAAAAGGATCTTGTGGTGGTGTGGATGTTGTAGTGGCTTGATTATGAGTGAGACATCCATCTTCTTCCACATCATCATGACGTTCTTGTTCCATTGGAAGAAGAGCACCAACACCCATGGTCAAGATATTTTTATGGAAATATGCCCTAGAGGCAATAATAAAGTTGTTATTATTATATTTCCTTATTCATGATAGAGGTTTATTATTCATGCTAGAATTGTATTGATCGGAAACTTAAATACATGTGTGGATACATAAACAAATACCGTGTCCCTAGTAAGCCTCTACTAGACTAGCTCGTTGATATAAGTTGGTCAAGGTTTCCTAACCATAGACATGTGTTGTCACTTGATGACGCGATCACATCATTAGGAGAATGATGTGATGGACAAAACCCATCCGTTAGCTTAGCATATGATCATTCAGTTTATTGCTATTGCTTTCTTAATATCAAATACATATTCCTTCGACTATGAGATCATGCAACTCCCGGATACCGGAGGAATACCTTGTGTGCTATCAAATGTCACAACGTAACTAAGTGATCATAAAGATGCTCTACAGGTATATCCGAAGGTGTCTGTTGACTGGGCATGGATCGAGATTAGGATTTGTCACTCTGTGTATCGGAGAGGTATCTCTGGGCCCTCTCGGTAATACACATCACAAGAAGCTTGCAAGCAAAGTGACTAAGGAGTTAGTTATGAGATGATGTATTACGGAACAAGTAAAGATACTTGCCGGTAACGAGATTGAACTAGGTATAAAATTACCAAAGATCGAATCTCGGGCAAGTAACATACCGACAGACAAAGGGAATTACGTATGTTGTCATAAAGGTTCGACCGATAAAGATCTTCGTAGAATATGTAGGAACCAATATGGGCATCCAGGTCCCGCTATTGGTTATTGACCGGAGAAGCGTCTCGGTCATGTCTACATCATTCTCGAATCCGTAGGGTCCGCACAGTTAACGTTTGTTGACGATCTAGTATTATATGAGTAATGTATGTTGGTGACCGAATGTTGTTCGGAGATACGGATGAGATCACTGACATGACAAGGAGCTCCGGAATGGTCCGGAGGTAAAGATTAATATATGGGATAATAGTGTTTGGTCTCCGGTAGGGTTCCGGAATTCATTGGAAGGGGTTTTGGATGTTTTCCAAAATGTTCTGGTGCGAGAACACTTTATTTGGGCCAAGGGGTAAAGCCCACGGGGCTTTTGGTAAGTGCAAAAGGCAGTTTTGCGGAGGCCAGATGCCAGACGCCGGGAACCCTGGCGTCTGGTCCTAGAGTCCGAGAAGGACTCTTGCCTTTCGGGCAAAACCGTTTCGACCCCAGGGCTCAACATATAAATAGAGGGGCAGGGCTAGCACCCAAAACACATCAAGATTCACCAAGCCGTGTGTCGGCAACCCCGTCCCCTCTAGTTTATCCTCTGTCATAGTTTCCGTTGTGCTTGGCAAAGCTCTGTGGAGATTGTTCTTCACCACCACCGTCACCACACCGTCGTGCTGCCGGAACTCATCTACTACTTCGCCTCTCTTGCTGGATCGAGAAGGCGAGGATGTCATTGAGCTGAACATGTGCTGAACACGGAGGTGTCGTACGTTCGGTACTTGATCGGGACAGATCGTGAAGGTGTACGACTACATCAACCGCGTTGATGAACGCTTCCGCTTAGCGATCTTCAAGGGTATGAAGATGCTCTCCCCCTCTCGTAGCTATGCATCTCCATGGATAGATCTTGTGTGAGAGTAGAAATTTTTTGTTTTCCATGCAATGTTCCCCAACAGTGGCATCCAAGCCATGTCTATTCATAGATGATATGCACGAGTAGAACACAAAGGAGTTATGGGCGGTGATGGTCATACTGCTTACCACCAACGTCTTATTTTGATTCGGTGGTATTGTGGGATGAAGAGGCCCGGACCAACCTTACATGTCCATGCACATGAGACTGGTTCCACCGACTGACATGCAACTTGTTTTGCATAAAGGTGGCTGGCGGGTGTCTGTTTCTCCTACTTTAGTTGAATCGAATTTGACTGCGGCCGGTCCTTGAAGAAGGTTAAAACAGAAAACTTGATAATCACCGTTGTGGTTTTTGCGTAGTTAAGAACGGTTCTTGCTAGAAGCCCATAGCAGTCACGTAAAACTTGCAACAACAAAGTAGAGGACGTCTAACTTGTTTTTGCAGGGCATGTTGTGATGTGATATGGTCAAAACGTGATGTGATATACGTTGTTGTACGAGATGATCATGTTTTGTAATATCGACAACCGGCAGGAGCCTTAGGGTTGTCTCTTAATTATTGTATGAAGTGCAAGCGCCATGTAATTGCTTTACTTTATCACTATGCGTTAGCAATAGTTGGCGAGACGACCCCGATGCAACGATGGAGATCAAGGTGTCGAGCCGGTGACAATGGAGATCATGACGATGCTTTGGAGATGGAGATCAAAAGCACAAGATGATGATGGCCATATCATGTCACATATTTTTGATTGCATGTGATGTTTATCCTTTATGCATCTTATTTTGCTTAGAACGGCGGTAGCATTATAAGATGATCCCTTCACTAAATTTCAAGATAAAAGTGTTCTCCCCGAGTATGCACCTTTGCCAAAGTTCATCGTTTTGAAGCACCTCGTGATGATCGGGTGTGATAGACTCTACGTTCACATACAATGGGTGTAAGATAGTTTTGCACATGCAAAATACTTGGGTTAAACTTGACGAGCCTAGCATGTATAGACATGGTCTCGGAACACTGGAGACCGAAAGGTCGAATGCGAGTCATATAGTAGATATGATCAACATAGAGATGTTCACCATTGATGACTACCCCATCTCACGTGATGATCGAACATGGGTTAGTTGATTTGGATCATGTGTCACTTAGATAACTTGAGGGATGTTTAGTTAAGTGGGAGTTCATTAGTAATTTGATTAATTGAACTTAATTTATCATGAACTTAGTCTTAATAATTTGCATATCTATGTTGTAGATCAATGGCTCGTGCTACCGTTCCCCTGAATTTTAATGCGTTCCTAGAGAAAGCTAAGTTGAAAGATGATGGTAGCAACTACACGGATTGGGTCCGTAACTTGAGGATTATCCTCATTGCTGCACAGAAGAATTATGTCCTTGATGTGTGACGCCCTCGGCTTAATCGTGCACTAATCATACATGCAAATGCACACGATCAAGCCTAGGGACTCACTTGAAGATATCACAACACAACTCTAAAACATAAATAAAGTCATACAAGCTTTATATTACAAGCCAGGGGCCCCGAGGGCTCGAATACATAAGCTCGCATACAAGCGTCAGCGGAAGCATCAGATATCTGAGTACAGCATAAGTTAACAGAGAAGCCTTAAGAAAGGCGGCGCAAAATAAAAGCTACGATCGAAAGGCACAGGCCTCCTGCCTGGGACCCTCCGATCCTACTCCTGGACGTCGGCCAGCTTGTAGAAGTAACCACCCTCGAGGTGGTAGAAGTAGTCATCGGCGGTGCAGCTGTCTCAGGGGCTCTGTCATCTGGTTGCATCAAATGGATATGGGGGAAAAAGAAAGCAAAGCAACCGTGAGTACTCATCCGAAGTACTCAGCAAGCAAGGATCTACACTACATATGCAACATTATCAAAGGAAGGCTGTATATGTGGACTGGGCTGCAGAAATGCCAGAATAGAGGGGAAAGCGTAGTCCTATCGAAGACTAGCATCTTCAAGCATCTTCAAGCATCTTCGAGCGTCTTGCAGCATTTAGAAGAGTACAGAAAAGCATAGTATAAAGTAGTAATAGTCAGCATCCTCACCCAGAGATCCTTTCTCGACTCCCTGCGAGAAAGCAATCCCAGAGCCATAGTAGTAGTGTTATCAACCTCGCCCAGAGATCCTTCCTCGACTCCCTGCGAGAAAGCGATCCCGGAGCCACATATCCAGGTATCATCTCAAGTTCTAGTTGTATCGATCGGGATACAACTCCGAGTGTCCGTTACTGTAGGATAGGCTATCGATAGATGTTTTCTTCCCTGCAGGGGTGCACCAACTTACCCACCACGCTCGCTTAACTCCGGCTGGACACACTTTTCTGGGTCATGCCCGGCCTCGGCCAAACGACACACCGCAGCCCTACCTAGAGCTCAGCAAAGAGGTCCCCGCCGGTCTACATCCTAAGCGCTCAGGGGTCTTGGGCCATCGCCTTGTGCACTCCGGGTCATTGCGAGCAGGGCGAATCTTGGTACCACCACTATAGGATGGCGCCGGCCCAGCCGTGCTGCAATGCTGAACTGGACGTCTGATAGAGCTTTCGGCTGATACCACGATGCAGAGTGCCCATAACTTTCCTGCGTGATGGTTAGTGCTATCGGGCCAGAGGCCCACTCAGATCAAATATCCAAATCGTTAGTGTTTTGGTGATGCGGTAACGAGCAGAGACTCATGATCAATGTGACCCCGTCGCCCCGTCTCGAGGACTTGCTGCAAGGGCTAAGAATGCCCGACCGCGCCTCGTAATTATCTCACGGGTAACCTCCAGGTCAACGCGACATTTCATCATTCGCGGGTACCCCTCAGGGTCGACCCGCCTTTCCATGTATCAGTTGTAAAGTCCAAGTATCCGAGTGTCCATAACATCTGGGGAATCTGAGGTATCACCATCGTTGGATTCCTACTTGATGTAACTATCAAGGTGAACTCGGAGGAATCACCCTCGATGGGTTCACACTTGAGGTGTTGCACGACAGCGTCATTATCGGGAGTGGTGAAAGAGGAATCACCCTCGATGACCACAACCGATGAACTAACCTACAAGGTTAACATCAGAAGTGATGACGAGGTATCACCCTCGGCACTTGATAGTAACCCAGTAGTGTCGTACAACTAAGGGGGTGATGTGCGGTGCCGGGGCCTGTCTTCGATCCCGTTGATCGGGTCTTCTGAGAATCCAGCGGGGCAGTTGGGACAAGGAGGGGGTCTCTGATGGGTTTCTACCCAGCCTATACTAAGCAGTTTAGGATAAGCAGGTAGGTATCAACAGCAGGTTACAATAAACAGGCTATGCAGCAGAAATAGGATAACAGTAGTAGCAGCAGATTCTAATGCAAGCATAAGAGAGATAGAGTAGGCAATATCGGTATGCTCAAAAGGGGGGTGCTTGCCTGGTTGCTCGGCGGCAAAGGCAGGGTCGTCAGAGGCGTAGTCGATCTCCGGAGCTGCGTCGGTCTCGGAGACTGCGTCGGTACCGGGCTCTATCGAGAGAGAAGAGGGGAAGGAAACAGATAAATACACAGCAGACAGATGCAACACAGAGCAGGATACGCTAACGTGCAGTGCAGGGTTGCCTAAAAGCATGTCTAAGTCATATTAGTTATTTTAGGATTAAAGTTGGATTTATTAGCCGGTGTATATGCACTATTCACCTACCGGAAACAGGCTAAAAGTTGTGGGTTCACCTCCGTAGAGGATCCCAACGTGGAAACAGACGCACGGTCAGCTTCGTCTCGTTGTTCTGATCAACTTTCATGTAGAAAGTTTTTTGATCCGAGCTACGGTTTATTTTCTACGAATTTTCAAAGTTTTACTGAATTTCTGGAATTATTTTAATTAACATAAATGCATTATTGCGTCAGCATGATGTGACTGTGACGTCAGCAATCAGCTGACCAGTTGACTGGTCAAACCTGACCAGTGGGTCCCGCATGTCAGTGTCACAGTAGTTAATTAGGGATTAACTAAACTAATTACAGATTAATTAGGGGATGGGCCCCATTAGTCAGTGACTGATTAGTGAATTAATTAGCTATTTAGATTAATTAGCATTTTAATTAGTATTTCTATTTATTTTTAAAACATTTTAGCGATGGGGCCCGCGTGTTAGTGATACGGGTTGCCCAGTCAGCAGAGCTGACTGGTCATTGGACCCCACTGGGGCCCAGTGGCAGTGGCGCTGGGGGCGAACCCTAGCTGGCCACGTCGGCGCCGGCCGCCGAAAACGCGCCGGCGAGCTCCCGCGGCGGCGCTCTCACCGGAGGGCGTCGGAAACGCTCTACGCTGGGCCGTTTCGCGCGATTCCAGCTGCGTTCGATCGGGCACTTCACCCCGCGTCGGTTGGTGGCGGCACCGGACCAAATGGTCGCCGGAAACGGCGACGGCGATGAGGTCAGCGACGGTGGCATTCGGGAGGTTTTTGCAACGGCGCAGCCGGGCACGGCAAAGCGAGCTAAAGGGGTTGTCGGACTCCTGCGAGCCCCAGAAACACGACGGCGTGCTCGGACACGAGCTTGGCCGAGTGTGGCCGCGACAGTGAAGCGAACGGCGGCGACGAGTACGGCAAAGGCGGGACTGCTGGCTAGGAAGCTTGCGCGGGCGAACGGAGAGAAAAGGACGGGGGAGGAGCTCACCGTGTGGCTCATGAAAGGCCTGCGGGGGCTTAGGACCGCAGAACGGCGACGAATCGACGGCGGCAACCTCGGTGGCCGAAGGTTGGGGATGAGCCCGAAGCGGGAGCTGCGAGGCACCTTGGCTCGTGCTCGTGGATGGTGGCGAAGAAGACGACGCCGGCGAAGAAGTGGGACACCGAGGCGAGGTGAGGTTGTGACGGTGGCCGCGGCGGAGCGGCAGCGCGGCGGCGGAGGCGCTCGGCAGAGGGAAGAGAGGTGAGTGCAAGGGGAAGGGGAGGGGAAGAAGTGGCGAGGGAGGACCAGGGGGAAGGACGACGGGTCCTTATCCACGGCGAGCACGGCGCGCGGTGTCGAGCGGCGAGCAGGGGGGCCGGGGTGCGGGCGCGTATGTGCAGAGGGCGACAACGAGCGCGGGAGGAGCAGTAAGAAGGAGGCGACGTGGGGAGTGGGCTGGGCCGTCCTGTAGACTTAGGCCCAGGCACAGTGGGCCTTTTCCTTTTTTTTCTCTTTTCTGTTTTCTTCTTTTATTTCTGTTTTGCAAATAGTTTAGCCACCAATTAAGTTTTTCAAAATATGTGACTTAGCCCAATATTTACAGTGTAATATTAGTCACTGCTAGAAAATGGTTTGATGTCCATATCTTTTCATTTGGATTTTATTTAATTATAAATGGATTAAATACTTCTGTTTTGCTACTGTTTCTTGCTGTTAGAGTCATTTAACTAACTCAATTAATATTGATTATGTTTTTATAATTTCTTCTAGATTATTTGCAGTATTATGAACATTTTTGATTTGCTGTTTAAAGAAATAAATATTTGACTTTATTTCTAGTATGAATTTGAAGCTGGATTTGGGACAAGTGGCATTTTGACTTAGTAAAATATGATGACATGGCGCATTAATTAGCTTGATGACAGGGTTAACATCTGGGGATGTTACATGATGCACCGCTAGGTGACAGACCTACTGCAGGAGCTACTGCAGATGTTATGAACGTCTGGTATACTCGATCTGATGACTACTCGATAGTTCAGTGTGCCATGCTTTACGGCCTAGAACCGGGACTTCAAAGACGTTTTGAACATCACGGAGCATATGAGATGTTCCAAGAGCTGAAGTTAATATTTCAAGCTAATGTCCGGGTTGAGAGATATGAAGTCTCCAACAAGTTCTATAGCTGCAAGATGGAGGAGAATAGTTCTGTCAGTGAACACATACTCAAAATGTCTGGGTATCATAACCACTTGACTCAGCTGGGAATTGATCTTCCAGTTGAGAGTGTTATTGACAGAGTTCTTCAGTCACTACCACCAAGCTACAAAGGCTTCGTGATGAACTATAATATGCAAGGGATGATGAAAACGATTCCCAAGCTCTTCGCAATGCTTAAGGCCGCGGAGGTAGAAATCAAGAAGGAGCATCAAGTGTTGATGGTTAACAAGACCACTAGTTTCAAGAAAAAGGGCAAGGGAAAGAAAGGAAACTTCAAGAATAATGGCAAGCAAGTTGCCGCTCCCGTGAAGAAGCCCAAAGCTGGACCCAAACCTGAAACGGAGTGCTTCTACTTCAAAGGAAATGGTCACTGGAAACGGAACTTCCCCAAATACTTGGCGGATAAGAAGGATGGCAAACTGAACAAAGGTATATTTGATATACATGTAATTGATGTGTACCTTACTAATGCTCATAGTAGCGCCTGGGTATTTGATACTGGTTCGGTTGCTCATATTTGTAACTCGAAACAGGAGCTACGAAATAAACGAAGATTGGCTAAGGACAAGGTGACGATGCGCGTCGGGAATGGTCCAAGGTTGATGTGATCGCCATCCGCACGGTACCTCTACATCTACCTTCGGGATTAGTTTTATACCTCAATAATTGTTTTTTGGTGCCAGCGTTGAGCATGAACATTATATCTGGATCTTGTTTATTGCGAGACGGTTATTCATTTAAATCGGAGAATAATGGTTGTTCTATTTATATGAGTAATATCTTTTATGATCATGCACCCTTGATGAATGGTCTATTCTTGTTGAATCTCGATCGTAGTGATACACATATTCATAATATTAGTGCCAAAAGATGCAAAGTTGATGGTGCAACATACTTGTGGCACTGCTATTTAGGTCATATTGGTGTAAAGCGCATGAAGAAACTACATGCGGATGGACTTTTGGAATCACTTGATTATGAATTATTTGATACTTGCGAACCATGCCTTATGGGCAAGATGACTAAAACTCCGTTCTCCGGAACAATGGAGCGAGCTAATGACTTTTTGGAAATAATACATACCGATGTATGCGGTCCGATGAGTGTTGAGGCACACGGCGGGTATCGTTATTTTCTAACCTTCACAGATGATTTGAGTAGGTATGTTTATATCTACTTGATGAAACACAAGTCTGAAATATTTGAAAAGTTCAAGGAATTTCAAAGTGAAGTGGAGAATCATCGCAACAAGAAAATAAAGTTTCTATGATCTGATCGCGGAGGCGAATATTTGAGTTACGAGTTTGGCCTTCATTTAAAACAATGTGGAATTGTTTCACAACTCATGCCACCTGGAACACCACAGCGTAATGGTGTGTCCGAACGTCGTAACCATACTTTATTAGATATGGTGCGTTCTATGATGTCTCTTACCGATTTACCACTATCGTTTTGGGGTTATGCATTAGAGACAGCCGCATTCATGTTAAATAGGGCACCATCTAAATCCGTTGAGATGACACCGTATGAACTATGGTTTGGCAAGAAACCTAAGCTGTCGTTGCTTAAAGTTTGGGGATGCGACACTTATGTCAAAAGGCTTCAGCCTGATAAGCTCGAACCCAAATCGGAGAAGTGCGTCTTCATAGGATACCCTAAGGAAACTATTGGGTACACCTTCTACCACAGATCCGAAGGCAAGATCTTTGTTGCCAAGAATGGGTCCTTTCTGGAGAAGGAGTTTCTCTCGAAAGAAGTGAGTGGGAGGAAAGTAGAACTTGATGAGGTAATTGTACCTTCTCTCGAATTGGAAAGTAGCACATCAGAGAAAACCGTTCCCGTGATGCCTACACCAAGTGGAGAGGAAGCTAATGATGATGATCATGAAACTTCGGATCAAGTTACTACTGGACCTCGTAGGTCAACCAGAGCACGTTCCACACCAGAGTGGTACGGTAATCCTGTCCTGAAAGTCATGTTATTAGATCATGGTGAACCTACGAACTATGAAGAAGCTATGATGAGCCCAGATTCCAATAAATGGCTTGAGGCCATGAAATCTGAGATAGGATCCATGTATGAGAACAAAGTATGGACTTTGGTGGACTTTTTCGATGATCGGCAAGCCATTGAGAATAAATGGATCTTCAAGAAGAAGACAAACACTGATGGTAATGTCACTATCTACAAAGCTTGACTTGTCGCAAAAGGTTTTCGACAAGTTCAAGGGGTTGACTACAATGAGACTTTCTCACCCGTAGCGATGCTTAAGTCAGTCCGAATCATGTTAGCAATTGCCGCATTTTATAATTATGAAATCTGGCAAATGGACGTCAAAACTGCATTCCTTAATGGATTTCTTAAAGAAGAGTTGTATATGATGCAACTAGAAGGTTTTGTCGATCCTAAAGGTGCTAACAAAGTGTGCAAGCTCCAGCGATCCATCTATGGACTGGTGCAAGCATCTCGGAGTTGGAATATACGCTTTGATGAGGTGATCAAAGCATATGGTTTTATACAGACTTACGGTGAAGCCTGTATTTACAAGAAAGTGAGTGGGAGCTCTGTAGCATTTTTGATATTATATGTGGATGACATATTGTTGATTGGAAATGATATAGAATTTCTAGATAGCATAAATGGATACTTGAATAATAATTTTTCAATGAAAGACCTCGATGAAGCTACTTACATATTGGGCATCAAGATCTATAGGGATAGATCGAGACGCTTAATAGGACTTTCACAAAGCACATACCTTGGCAAAAGTTTTGAAGAAGTTCAAAATGGATCAGTCAAAGAAAGGGTTCTTGCCTGTGTTGCAAGGTGTGAAGTTGAGTAAGACTCAAAGCCCGACCACGGCAGAAGATAGAGAGAGAATGAAAGTCATTCCCTATGCCTCAGCCATAGGTTCTATAAAGTATGCCATGATGTGTACCAGACCAGTTGTGTGCCTTGCCATGAGTTTGGCAAGGGGGTACAATAGTGATCCAAGAGTGGATCACTGGACAGCGGTCAAAATTATCCTTAGGTACCTAAAGAGGACTAAGGAAATGTTTCTCGGTTATGGAGGTGATAAAGGGTTTGTCATAAAGGGTTACATCGATGCAAGCTTTAACACTGATCCAGATGACTCTGAGTCTCAATCTGGATACGTATTGGACGTGGGAACAGTTAGCTAAAGTAGCTCTATGCAGAGCATTGTAGACATAGTAGACATTTGCAAAGTACACACGGATCTGAATGTTGCAGACCCGTTGACTAAAACCTCTCTCACACGCAAAACATGATCACACTCTAGTAAAATCTTTGGGTGTTAATCACATGGTGATGTGAACTAGATTATTGACTCTAGTAAACTCTTTGGGTGTTAGTCACATGGCGATGTGAACTATGGGTGTTAATCACATGACGATGTGAACTAGATTATTGTATCTAGTGCAAGTGGGAGACTGATGGAAATATGCCCTAGAGACAATAATAAAGTTGTTATTATTATATTTCCTTATTCATGATAAAGGTTTATTATTCATGCTAGAATTGTATTGATCGGAAACTTAAATACATGTGTGGATACATAAACATATATCGTGTCCCTAGTAAGCCTCTACTAGACTAGCTCGTTGATCAAAGATGGTTAAGGTTTCCTAACCATAGACATGTGTTGTCACTTGATGACGGGATCACATAATTAGGAGAATGATGTGATGGACAAGACCCATCCGTTAGCTTAGCATATGAGCGTTCAGTTTATTGCTATTGCTTTCTTAATGTCAAATACATATTCCTTCGAATATGAGATCATGCAACTCCTGGATACCGGTGGAATACCTTGTGTGCTATCAAATGTCACAACGTAACTGGGTGATCATAAAGATGCTCTACAGGTATCTTCGAAGGTGTCTGTTGAGTTGGCATGGATCGAGATTAGGATTTGTCACTCCGTGTATCGGAGAGGTATCTTTGGGCCCTCTCGGTAATACACATCACAAGAAGCTTGCAAGCAAAGTGACTAAGGAGTTAGTTACGAGATGATGTATTACGAAACGAGTAAAGAGACTTGCCGGTAACGAGATTGAACTAGGTATAAAGATACCAATGATCGAATCTCGGGCAAGTAACATACCGACAGACAAAGGGAATTACGTATGTTGTCATAAAGGTACGACCGATAAAGATCTTCGTAGAATATGTAGGAACCAATATGGGCATCCAGGTCCCGCTATTGGTTATTGACCGGAGAAGCGTCTCGGTCATGTCTACATCATTCTCAAACCCGTAGGGTCTGTGTCGGTGTCAAAACCGGCCGATCTCGGGTAGGGGGTCCCGAACTATGCGTCTGAGGATCGAAGGTAACTGGAGACAGGGGACACGATGTTTACCCAGGTTTGGGCCCTCTTAATGGAGGTAAAACCCTACGTCCTGCTTGATTGTATTTGATGAGTATAGGGGTTACAAGAGTTGATCTACCACGAGATCGTAATGGATAAACCCTAGATGTCTAGCCTATGGGAATTGTAATTTTCTCTACGGGCCAACCCCTCCAGTTTATATAGACACCGGAGGGGGCTGGGGTTGTACAAAGTCGGTTTACAGAGAGAGGAAGCTATACGATTAGCCACCAAGCTCGTTATCCACGCCAAGGAGAGTCCCATTCGGACACGGGGGAAAGCCTTCTATCTTGTATCTTCACGGCCCATCAGTCCGGCCCATGTCACATAGCCCGGATGCTCGAGGACCCCCTTATCCAGGACTCCCTCAGTAGCCCCCGAACTCGCCTTCAATGACGATGTAGTATCCGGCTTCATGTCTTCGGCTTTGCAAGGCGGGTTCTCCATTATACTTCGAATTGATGATAGTTCGGCTCCATATCTTGAATGTTATATTGATATTTCGCTGTCGTCGCCTCGGCTTCCACGTGTCGAACGAATATGAACGGTCCAAGTATCTTTTACAAATAACCCCTTGACCATGCGGGGATGGAGTCTATTTAAGGAGATTAGATCTCAGATGCCATTCCACACCACGCAGAAATCCTCCGAACCTGCCATAGGAAATCGCCCAAACATGGCCGGCGCTCCTAGCTCTTCCTCACGCCCTCACGGCCTTCAAAAAGGCGACTGGGAAAGCTGCTTCATATCCCGCGCCCATCTGAATGAACTTCAGGCGCAGGGATATCTACCTCCCGCGGATCTAGTCTCCGTTCGGGCTGGATTAACATCCTACAACGGTGAAGCCCTGGCGGAGAATTTCCCCAATCCTTCTAAAGAGGAGCGGATGTGCTTCGTTTCCTTCCTTATGAGAGGCATAGGATTCCCTATCCACCCTTTCCTCAGAGGCCTCCTGGAGTATTATGGTCTCCAACTGCACAATCTGACGCCAGGCTCCATCTTGCATATCGGGGGCTTCGTTGCCCTTTGTGAGCTGTTCCTAGGCTGTGAGGCTCATTTCGAGCTATGGCAGAAATTTTTCTGCCTCGTCCCTCACTCCCAAAAGGGATCTATATTCGAGGTGGGCGATGCCGAAGTATGGCGCATAGCCGGAACAGGATATCTGTCCGGCACTCCGAAAAAGGCATCCGAAGAGTGGCCCTCGGGGTGGTTTTATATTGAAGACGTTATTGTTCCGAACCCAATCCGGCGCGCCCTTCCCAAATTCTCTAGTGCTCCTTTAAAGAAGTGTGCCAGCTGGCATCCCCGAAGCCTTGAGGAAGAAGACAGCGCGGAGGTCGTGGGACTAGCAAACAAGATCAGAGTGCTTGCAAACTCCGGGCTGTCCATAATTGAGGTCATGGTGATTCCCATAACGCGATGCGTCCAACCGCTCCAATCCAGAGATTTTCCCATGTGGCATTACAACGAGGAGGACGATACCTCCCATTGTCTACGCAAGGGTCCGGACAATTTTGCCACCCTGGCCGCCATCTTAGCCGACCTATACAAAGGGGAGAAGGAAGACTTCGCTCGTTTAACATGTCGGGAAGGCTTTTCCATGTACAACCCCATCCCCTGGGTGAGTTTTTCCAATATTGGCTTTACTCAATATTTCCCCAGAGTCTATGTTAGTCGAATTTAATCCGGCTGTTTTTGACAGGAATGGAGAAAGATCGTCAAGGGGATCCATAGCCCCGCTCCGCAGCCAGAGGACCATATTCGGGATTTAGATCCCGGATATGAAGAAGATCCGGACATATATATAGAGCTTAAGGAGGGAGTTTTTTATCAGGCGAGCTATGACGGCAAGGAAGTGGCTATTATAGCCGATTACCCCGGCCTTCTTCCCTACTCCCATGTAAGTATTCAGGAGACATCTCCCCAAAAAAGAGTTTTCCCCTTGCGCCTCACCCTCCGCACTGTATCGTGCTTCCAAGGGGCAGCGCCCGTCTCATCGAACTGCGGCAAAGGCGTCCTCTAAGAAGACGACGCCCGCACAGGGCGAACCTTTGAAGAGAAAGGCCAACGATGATGCTGCCGGGCCTTCTCCTTCGTCAAAGAGGTATAATAATTTTGTAACATGCTCTTAGTGGATAGACCGGACTGTAACGCAGCCTGCTATACCACATTGTAGGAGGAGCGTACGCCGGACTATATCCGGAGACCTAGCCGACCATGCGCAGGCTAATCCGGACCCGGACCCTTCCGCAAGGACTGGGGTTGAAACGGGTGCTATGCCGGATTGTCATCTCCCAGAGGATTCGGATGACGTATCCGTCACCAACTCCAAAGTGGAGAGCGCAATGAATCATCGGCAGCGGAGAACGGCTATGCGCGACCCGAATTTCACCGAAGAGGCATTCAACGCCTTCAGCTCAGCGGATGCATACATCCGAGCTGCTCGGGATGGGCTTGCTGGAGCCACTCACCAGCTCTCAAAGGATATGCGGGTAAGAACTCTTGAGCTGATTTAATAATCATATGCCAGTAGCCCCCGAGTCTTGAAGCAGTTGGCCCAACTGATTTAAGAGTCATCACGCCATCAGGTACTCACGGAAAAAATAACACATTATCCAAGGAGCTAGAAGAATGCCGAACTAAGCTAACTATTGCCATTGCCGAACTAGAAAATGTGAAGAAATCCAAGAAGGCACCTGACGGTAGGCACAACAGTAGTCCAGAAATATGACTCCGTGCCTATGATGATTTTATTTGAATATGCATCATTTTGTTGGCAGGGTCGACAAATCAGCTGGAGGAGAGGCTAAGGGCTGCTCAAGCAGACAAACAACATGCCGAAGGGCAAGAAACCGCTGGTCAACGTGTATTAACATGGACCATTAATGAGAAAAACAAACTACAGGATGCAAACATCAAGCAAGCCGAGGAGTTGAAGGACGTAAGAGCCCAATTATCGGATGCTTTGAAGGAGAACAGAAAGCTGAAAGGCGGCATATTCAGTATGCTTTTTATCCTGGCTTTCGTATGGTCTCCTGATGGAAAGTTTTACAAGTGTGTTTCTGTAGGTGTGCTGACTGGGCGGCCCGAGGAAGAAGTGTCCAAGTTTCAAGGTGACCTGCTACAAGAGCTGTCCAAAGTGCACTAGCGAGCTCGAAAAGCAATGAGGAACATGGCTAAGGCACTATGGCCAGCCGATTCTCCTCCAGGAAGTATGGAGGAACTCGTGAATTTATTCAAGGGAGCTCGGCGCTGTTTTGGACTATGGAAGGTATCAGCGTGCCGAGAAGGTGCACGAGAGGCCTGGGCCATGGTGAAAACGCGGTATACCGGACTTGATCCGAATCATATGGCCCGGGTCGGACCGCGGGGACCAGACGGACAAGAAATTCCAGTCAACTTGGTATATGACCAAGTAAAAACAGCCGCCAAATTTTCACAAGAGGACTGTAGACTAGACAGCCTGTTAGATGATTTAGAAGAAGAAGCTTTCGACTCCATGTAACAATGTACTTGTATCGCCAAGCTTATCTCTACCCGAATTGTTAAACGATTGTCATGGCATACTTTCCGCTTCAACCTCTGAAACCCAAGGGTTGGAGTGTTTCCGAATACTATACCGACGGTAAATACCAAAGTATGTTCGGAAACCAGGCAGTCCGGTCATAATTGCTTGAACAGACAAGTTGTATTCGGGGTGTTATGTTATATTACATTTGAACGTAAGAAACATCTTCCAAAGAGAATAGTTCCGTTAGGGGTTCCTTTCCCTGGGTCAGCATGCATATTTGTGCATGCCTGAGCTATGATGCTAAAAAATCACATTACGCTTTACATCTTGGGGGCTTATATTGCAACAAGGGCAGTTCGTCTTTTATCCGCCGACCAATTATTCCCTTAAGAACGCTAGCTTTCGGCTTCACCCGTCTGAGGTACATATCCGGATGACCCGGTTGTAACAATCGTAGAGGTGCTCCCTTTATGCCGTAGCCGAACAAGCGGGAATGTAGGGCATAAGCACAGGAGCCAGGCAACCCAGCTTGGCAAAAACTTAAGTCATAGAGGTGCATATAATGGCGGAAAAAGGACATATATGAGCAGACGACACATATATACGGCGAGCTTGATGCTCTAACAATAATAAGCTTCTTATGAAAAGAAGCCCCCAGGTATTGTGGGGTATGTACATTTAAGGATGTATACCCTTCAAGTGTGCGGCTGACCCGAACACGAGCTAGAGATCGTATAAAAAGAAAACGAAAAGAAAAAATTTAAAGGGAGAGAAAGGGAACGAACAAATGTATGTGTCCGGACTTAGGCGTAGAATCTTCGAAGCCTGGCTGCGTTCCATGGGTTCGGCTCTAAGCGATTGTCCAATGCATTGCGAAGGCGATAGGCTCCTCCAGTGAGAACTTCATCTATAATGAAGGGACCCTCCCATTTGGGCTTGAGCTTGTCCTTTTTCTTCTCTGGTAGGCGTAAAACGAGTTCACCAATGTTATAAGTCTTTGCCCGCACTTCTCTGCTTTGGTATCTTCGAGCTTGTTGTTGGTAGAATGCGGAACGGGCTTTTGCGACATTGCGCTCCTCCTCCAGGCCATCTAAATTGTCCTGCCGATCGAGCTCAGCCTCTCTCTCCTCTTACATGCGCACTCGAGGTGAGTCATGAATAATATCGCAGGGTAAGACAGCCTCTGCGCCGTACACCATGAAGAGAGGTGTGTATCCGGTCGTGCGATTGGGCGTGGTCCGCAACCCCCAGAGTACGGAGTCGAGCTCCTCGACCCAGTGTTTATCCGATTCCTTTAAGGATCGCACTAGTCTGGGTTTGATGCCGCTCATTATCAGGCCATTAGCCCGTTCAACTTGACCATTTGTTTGAGGGTGATACACGGAGGCGTAATCGAGCTTAATGCCCAGATTAGCGCACCAAGTTTTCACCTCGTCGGCCATAAAGTTAGAGCCGTTGTCAGTAATAATACTGTGCAGGACACCATAACGGTGTACGACACCGGATATAAAGTCTATCACCGGTCCGGCTTCGACCATTTTGACTGGTTTGGCCTCTATCCATTTAGTGAACTTGTCGACCATAACCAGCAAATATTTCTTCTTATGGCTTCCCCCTTTAAGGGGTCCAACCATGTCTAGCCCCCAGACTGCAAAAGGCCAAGTAATGGGGATTGTTCGTAGGGCAGTGGGCGGCATATGGCTTTGGTTGGCAAAAAGCTGGCATCCAACGCAGCGCTGTACGAGGTCCTGTGCATCTGCTCGGGCCGTGGGCCAAAAGAAACCTGTACGGAAGGCCTTCCCCACAAGGGCCCGAGCTGCGGCGTGATGGCCGCCAAGACCAGCGTGTGTTTCGGCCAAGAGCTGCCGTCCTTCTTCTTCGGAGATACATCTTTGAAGGACTCCGGTAGTACTTTTCTTGTACAGTTCTCCTTCATGAACTTTGTAGGCTTTCGAGCGTCGAACAATACGACGGGCCTCAGTCTGATCATCAGGGAGCTCCTTCCTAATAAGGTAGGCCAGGAAAGGTTCAGTCCACGGGGCAATTACAGCCATGATTTCGTGGGCTGACGGTGTTATGTCAGTGCCCGAGCCCCCGAGGATATCGAAACTGTGTTCGGAATCTAGGGGGATGACCGGCTCCGGACCAGTGTTGCCATTCTTGTCCTACCACACCACGGATGGCTTAAAGAGTCTTTCCACAAAGGTGTTAGGTGGGACGGGGTCGCGTTTAGTGCCTAAGCGCGCAAGGATGTCCGCTGCCTGATTACTCTCTCGGGCCACGTGATGAAACTCAAGCCCCTCAAACCGAGCTGATATTTTGAGTACGGCGTTGCGGTAAGCCGCCATCTTCGGATATTTTGCATCGAATTCTCCATTTATTTGGGATATTGCGAGGTTTGAATCTCCGCGCACCTCGAGGCATTGTATGCCCATGGAGACGGCCATCCGGAGACCGTGCAATAGAGCCTCGTATTCGGCTGCATTGTTAGAGTCGGTATACAATATCTGTAACACATAACGGACTGTGTCTCCTATGGGGGATGTCAAAACAACACCAGCCCCCTGTCCGGCTAACATTTTAGAGCCGTCAAAGTGCATCACCCAGTTGGAATACATGTTGTACTCTTTAGGGAGTTCGGCCTCTGTCCACTCGGCGACGAAGTCAGCCAACACCTGAGATTTAATGGCTCGGTGTGGTTTGTATGTTATTTCAAATGGTAAGAGCTCAATGGCCCATTTTGCAATTCGGCCGGTGGCGTCTCGGTTGTTTATAATGTCATTGAGTGGTACTTCAGAAGCCACCGTGATCGAACACTCTTGAAAGTAGTGTCGCAATTTCCGGGACGCCATAAAGACCGCATATGCTATCTTTTGATAATGCGGTATTGGGATTTGCATGGTGTAAGGACCGCTGATACGTAGTACACTGGTTTTTGGAGTGGGAATTTATGTCCCTCTTCCTCTCGCTCAACGACGAGCACCGCACTCACCACCTGGTGAGTTGCCGATATGTAGAGCAACATAGGTTCACCGACATTTGGTGCGGCAAGGATTGGGTTGCTTGCTAACAAAGTTTTTATTTCTTCCAGTCCGGCTGTTGCCGCGTCCGTCCATGCAAAGTGGTCGGTGCGTCGGAGCAGGCGATAAAGTGGCAATGCTTTTTCTCCCAATCTGGAGATAAAATGGCTCAAAGCTGCCACGCACCCGGCTAGTTTTTGGACCTGCTTGAGGTCTGTTGGTGTTTCCAATTGTGACAAGGCTCGTATTTTGGCTGGGTTTGCTTCGATCCCTCTATTAGAAACAATGAACCCAAGCAGTTTTCTGGCGGGAACACCGAAAACGCACTTTTCTGGATTGAGCCGTATGTCATATGTTCGGAGGTTGTCGAATGTCAGGCGTAAGTCTTCCACCAATGATTCAACATGCTTAGTTTTGATGACTACATCATCTACATATGCCTCAACTGTCTTGCCGATTTGCTTTTCCAGGCATGTTTGAATCATGCATTGGTAAGTGGCGCCGGCGTTTTTGAGCCCGAAAGGCATAGTGTTGAAGCAGAAAGGCCCATACGGGGTGATAAATGCCGTTGCGGCCTGGTCGGATTCCTTCATTTTAATTTGATGGTATCCGGAGTATGCATAGAGGAAACACAGTGAGTCGTGTCCTGCAGTTGCATCGATAATCTGGTCGATGCGAGGTAGTGGGAAGGGGTCATTAGGGCAAGCCTTATTAAGGTCTTTGAAATCAACACATAGGCGCCAGGATTTATCCTTCTTCAGCACCATGACCAGGTTTGCTAGCCAGCCCGGATGTTTGATCTCTCTGATAAACCCGGCTTCGAGTAACTTGGCTAGCTCCTCCCCCATAGCTTGTCGTTTGGGTTCGGAAAATCGCCGCAGCGTTTGCTTGACTGGTTTGTATCCCTTTAGTATATTGAGACTATGTTCGGCCAGTTCGCGTGGGATTCCTGGCATATCTGAAGGGTGCCAGGCGAAGATGTCCCAATTCTCGCGCAGGAACGCACGTAATGCGGTATCGACCGTCGGATCCAGTTGTGCCCCAATGGAAGCTGTCTTTTTGGGGTTCGTCGGGTGAGCTTGAAATTTGACTATTTCGTCTGCTGGTTTGAAAGAAGTGGATTTTGGCCTTTTGTCGAGAATTACGTCATCTCTATCCACTGTGGAGCGCAGAGCGGTGAGCTCTTCGGCCGCCAGGGCCTCGGATAGTGCCTTGAGGGCCAGGGATGCGGTTTTGTTTTCGGCGCGGAGTGCTATGCCCGGATCACTGGCGATAGTGATAACTCCATTGGGCCCGGGCATTTTGAGCTTCATGTATGCGTAATGAGGTATAGCTTGAAAGCGTGTGAATGCATCCCGCCCCAACAGGGCATGATATCCGTTGTTGAAAGGTGCCACCTGGAAGATTAACTCTTCGGACCTGTAGTTCTCAGGCGTGCTGAATACCACGTCAAGTTTTATTTTTCCCGAACACCGCGCCTCTTGGCTGGGGATAATGCCTCGAAAGGTTGTACTGCTCTGCTCGATGCGGCTCTTATCTATTTGCATTTTGTCGAGTGTGTCCTCGTAGATGAGGTTCAATCCGCTGCCCCCGTCCATGAGCACTTTAGAAAGCCGAAAGCCATCTACAATTGGGTTTAGAACTAAAGCGGCTGGTGCTCGGACTGATCGGGATCTTGGTTCGTCGTCGGCATTGAAAGTTATCGCCGTATCGTTCCAAGGATTTATTGCTACTACTTGGCAGACTTCGGCGAGGTCGCGGAGCACCCTTTTACACCGATTATTTGAAGAAAAGTTCTCGAAGACCACAAATACTTTGAGATCGTCGTCCTCAGAGGGGTACTTCTCTGGGGTAGTGTTGGTGAGGATACCTTCCCCGCTCTTGGCCACTTGCCGGAGTATCCAACATGCTCGAAGGCTGTGTGTTGGTTCGGTATCTGGCGTCATGTGTATTTGACAGGGCCTGTCGAGCCATTCCTCAAGGACAGTTCTGTGTCCCGTTAAGGGCTTGATTTTCTTGTCCATGGGATGATGATTAGGTGCCCCGCAAGGGTGCATCCTTTTTGCCCGTTCGGGAGATGGCTTAAAGGTCTGAGGTTCCCAGCAGGCTGCCTGCGCTTTCCAGGAACTTTCCATTGCACAGTATTTCTATATTATGTGTGCCAAATCTGCGAAGTGCAGTATGCGATGGCGGTTGAGGGCATTAAGGATTCCCTCATCCGTACAGTTGTTGTAAAATACTGAAATCGCGTCGTCGTCGCAGTAATCCCGGATCTTGTTTTTAACAAGGAGGAATCTGGCCCATAAGTGATGGACTATTTCCTGAGGCTGCTGCCGTACATACATTAGGTCGCATATATCCGGAGGACCGGAATTGCTTGGGGAATATTGCTTGTGGTGGGTGGGCGGGTTTAAATCCAAACCCTGCCCCACTGTGGAATCCGGAGTTTGAAGAACTTCGGAGGTTACCAGCCCGGAATCCAGAGCGTTCTGGGAGTTCTCAGGCTTGATGCCCAATTCTGCACTCAGAGGACAGGGAGTGTTCTCCCGAAGAGGGGTATCCAGATCGCTAGGTTCGGAAATCTGAACATAGCTTGTTCTCAACGTAGGAGAAGAGTTATCGTCGGCTTGTTCCTCGACGACTGCTACCAGATGGGTGATCGGCGGAGATTTGATTTCTCTCTGATCGGGTTTAAGCCCAATCCGATCATAGTCAGTTGCGACCCCAAGGGCGGCGACGCGATCTAGCAGCTCGTTCAAAGACGAAAAGTCCACCGGATCCATCTTGTCGGAGTACTCGGGGCCGATACGAAGATGATTTTTGGTGACTTGGGGGACCACGTCTGGCTTAACGAACGGACGGGCGCCCATGGTGAAGCTGCCAAGCCGGAGGATCTGCCCTGAAACTAGGGCTCTTCCAGAAGTAATACTGTCATTGATGACAAGACGAGCCATCAATCCTTCTATCGACGACACAGAGGAACTCTCAATGAAAGCACCAATGTCGGTGTCAAAACCGGCCGATCTCGGGTAGGGGGTCCCGAACTATGCATCTGATGATCAAACGTAACAGGAGATAGGGGACACGATGTTTACCCAGGTTCGGGCCCTCTTAATGGAGGTAAAACCCTACGTCCTGCTTGATTGTATTTGATGAGTATAGGGGTTACAAGAGTTGATCTACCACGAGATCGTAATGGATAAACCCTAGATGTCTAGCCTATGGGAATTGTGATTTTGTCTACGGACCAACCCCTCCAGTTTATATAGACACCGGAGGGGGCTGGGGTTGTACAAAGTTGGTTTACAGAGAGAGGAAGCTATACGATTAGCCACCAAGCTCGTTATCCATGCCAAGGAGAGTCCCATCCGAACACGGGGGAAAGCCTTCTATCTTGTATCTTCACGGCCCATCAGTCCGGCCCATGTCACATAGCCCGGATGCTCGAGGACCCCCTTATCCAGGACTCCCTCAGTCTGCACGCTTAACGTTCGTTGACGATATAGTATTATATGAGTTATGTATGTTGGTGACCGAATGTTGTTCGGAGTCCCGGATGAGATCACGGACATGACGAGGAGCTCCGGAATGGTCCGGAGGTAAAGATTAATATATGGGATAATAGTGTTTGGTCTCCGGAAGGGTTCCGGAATTCACCGGGAGGGGTTTCGGATGTTTCCCGAAATGTTCTGGTGCGAGAACACTTTATTTGGGCCAAGGGGTAAAGCCCATGTGGCTTTTGGTAAGTGCAAAAGGCAGTTTTGCGGGGGCCAGGGGCCAGACGCTAGGGACCCTGGCGTCTGGTCCTGGAGTCCGAGAAGGACTCTTGCCTTTCGGGCAAAACCGACTTTGAGGAGGATTTTACTCCAAGTTTCGACCCCAGGGCTCAACATATAAATAGAGGGACAGGTCTAGCACCCAAAACACATCAAGATTGACCAAGTCGTGTGCTGGCAACCCCATCCCCTCTAGTTTATCCTCCGTCATAGTTTTCGTTGTGCTTGGCGAAGCCCTGCGGAGATTGTTCTTCACCACCACCGTCACCACACCGTCGTGGTGCCGGAACTCATCTACTACTTCGCCTCTCTTGCTGGATTGAGAAGGCGAGGATGTCATCGAGCTGAACATGTGCTGAACGCGGAGGTGCCGTATGTTTGATACTTGATCGGGATGGATCGTGAAGGTGTATGACTACATCAACCGCATTGATAAACGCTTTCGTTTAGCGATCTTCAAGGGTATGAAGATGCTCTCCCCCTCTCGTAGCTATGCATCTCCATGGATAGATCTTGCGTGAGCGTAGAATTTTTTGTTTTCCATGCAACGTTCCCCAACAATTTTGAGAAGGATCTTCATCACCTACATCACTTAGATCAACTTGCCCGCCATGGGAGCCATTAAATTCATCAAACACCATGTCACAAGTTTCTACAACACATCCATTGGATTTGTTGTAGACTCTATAGGCGTGAGAGTTTGATCCATAACCAACAAATATACCCTCAATTGTTCTGGATTGAAATTTTCCCAACCATGATCTCTTATTGAGAATGAAGCACTTGCACCCAAATACACGGAAGCACTTGACATTGGGCTTGTTCTCGATTAGGAGCTCGTATGGGGTCTTTTCCAAGATCTTGCGGAGGAAGAGTCGGTTTGATGCATGACATGCGGTGTTAACGGCCTCAGACCAAAAGCTATGTGGTGATTTATACTCATCCAACATGGACCTTGCCATCTCCACAAGTGTACGGTTCTTCCTCTTGGCTACACCATTTTGTCGAGGGGTGTAGGGTGCGGAGTATTGATGCTCAATCCCCTCATCACTAAGGAGTTCTTCCAAACTGTAGTTCTTGGACTCGGAGCCATTGTCGCTTCATATTGCCAAGATTTCTTTGTCAAATTTGCATTGGGCTTGTTTGGCAAAATCAATGGAGATGATCTTTGTCTCACCCTTGGACTTGAGGAAGAACACCCATGTGTATCTTGAATAATCATCAACAATTACAAGACCATACTTTTTTCCCACCAAGACTATCCCATGAAGGAGGCCCAAAGAGATCCACATGAAGGAGATCCAATGCCCTTGACGTTGATACAATATTCTTGGGTGGGTTCTTTGATTGATGTTTCTTCCTGGCTATGCATGCACTACACACACAATCTTTCTCAAAAGAAACATTGATTAGTCCAAGGATGTGACCACCCTTTAAGAGATCTTGAAGATTTCTCATGCCGACATGGGCTAGCCGGCGATGCCATAGCCACCCCTTGTCATCCTTGGCCATTAGAGAAGTTGCATGGAATGTGCTCTCTTTCGAGAAATCAAGCGTGTAACAATTGCCATCCAATTCTCCAATAAAAGCCACTTCGAGAGCATCTCTCCCAAAGACTTTCACATCCGTTAGTCCAAAGTGTGTCATAACCAACAGAAGCCAATTGATGAACGGAAAGCAATGCTATTTAAGGGATTGGACAAGCATGACATTTGCAAGAGACATGCCATTTGTGATAGCCACCTTGCCCAACCCAAGTACATGTCCTTTTGATCCTCCACCAAACACAATGCTCATAAATGATTGAATAGCTTCCATGAAGTCAAAGAGCAACTTGCTATCTCCAGTCATATGATTTGTGCATCCACTATCGATCACCCACTTGACTCCACCAGAGAAGGCAACCTACACAAAATTTATGACTTGGTTAGAGGCACTCATTTTGCAATGGGACCTCTTAGGTTAGTAACAAGGGTCTTAGGAAACCAAATAGCATAGAAGCGAAAAGCATTACGAGGACCAACAAATTGAGCATAAGCCTCACCATCCTTTGTATGACGAAGCACATAGGATGGAGGCATGAACTCCTTCGGTTTATTGGGAGTGGGCATGCCCCTAGTGGCCTTCCCACTTACAACCTTGTCAACATTGTCTTTTCCTTTCTCCTTGTGCCCTTTACGCACAAAAGTATCCTTGATAGGTGTGGTGCACTTTTGACAAGACAATTTCTTCTTGCTTGTGCTTGGATCATACCCAAGCCCTTCCTTTTGCAACCACTTCTTTGTGTTGGCTTAACACCTCATTAAGGTTCTTTTGTCCCTGAGCGCATGTCATGAGCCCTCTCTCAAGTTGAGTCTTTAGAGAACGATGCTATTCCGCAACCAAGATTTTTCCTAGTTGGTGATGTTAACTTGCTCAAACATGCATGAATATGGCATGAGCAGATTCGTCATATTTTTCTGATCATTTTTCATATATAAATTATTTTCATCTGAGCTATGGTTTAATTTCTATGATTTTCTGAAGTTTTAAACATTTTCTGGAAATTTCAGATTTATTTCTAAATAATAAAATCCCAGCAAATGTATTTATGACGTCGGAACTGCATAACCATTGCGTCAGCAAGTCAACAGGGATGTTCCAGGTCAAACTTGATGACTGGGTCCCACATGTCATTGACGCAGAGATTAAATAGGGTTAAATTAACCCCTAACTAAAGTTATTAGCAGGCTGGGGCCCACTGTTAGTGTCACACCTCCTAATTAACTGGGTGATTAACCCCTAATTATGTCGGCCAAATCATCCAGAACGGCGGTTAGCCGGCGGCGACCTCAAACTACGGTGGAGGGCGTCGGGTTTGAGCTACGGGCGACCAAACGACATGCGGAAGGGCTCGCTTGAACGCCCGCAGAGCAGCGCGTCCAAAGGTGGTGGCGGTTTGCGCGGGGGTGGGCTCTAGCGGCGGCGACAACGAAGTCAGTGGCGGCCGGAGCACGGACTAGCTTGAGCGCGAGGCTCTCTGCTGCTACTTGGGAGCGCTAGGAGCAAGCTGGCGCGACTGGAGCAGGCGGGCGAGCTCGGGAGCAAGGAGCTCATCGGCATGGCAGTTGGCGGCATGGGAGCTCACGAGGCAGCAGCTATGTGATGGAATTGAACACAGGACTATGGGGGAACCGCAGAGGAGCTCACAGGGGGTTTGAGGGTGCGGTCAGCAGGCTCGGGGACGGCCGGAGGTGGCAAATCAACCGACGGTGGCACTCGGTGCAGAGGTTGAAGGCAACGATGGTGGTGAGGCTTCAGGTCCTCCGAGCTCTTGATCTTTGACTGGGTGGGTGGAGGTGACGCTGCGGACCTCGAGGACATGGTGGAGTGCGAGGGGACGATGATGGCCATGGCAAGCTTCGAACAGCGGCGACAGCGGTTCGCGGGGATGCTTGGGAGAGAGAGCTAGAGTAGGGGAGAGGTCCAGGGAGAGAGGGGAAAGGCAGAGAGGGTCGACGGTGTTCCAACGGCACGCTGGAAGGGTCGGGGGCAGCTGGGACACGTCGAAGCAGGAGGTGGTGGCCGGCGACGCGCGCTCTGCCACAACTTGTCTTCCTGGCGAGGGGTTGAAGACAATCCCACCCCTCGGTAGGCTGGGCTTGGCCGACCGGCTACAGTAGTAGGTTGTAGGCTGGCTATAGGTAAGTTTCCTTTCTCTCTCTCTTTTCGGTTTCCTGTTTTCTATTTTGTTTTTGTTTTGAATTTGGTTTTGAAACCAATTCAATTTTGTTGCTTCTGAAAAATGTTGTGGAATCTAGATGGATTATTCCAGATCCCCACAAAATGCTTTTAGAATTATCGGAGTTATAAAAGTATTTGTAGGAATTTATAACTCCAATTCAAATACAATATGAATTAATTCAGAGGCCATAAAAGCATGGAAAAAATGTGCATCATCTCTGGATAAGGTTTTCACCTTTTCCCTAAATCATGAACATTTTTAAGGGCATTTTGGGTTCATTGAAAATATTTTTATTTGAACCTACTGATTTAATTTGGTGCTAGGGTTTGGACATCCCCAATTCAAATTTTATTTTAATTTAAACATGATGCATGGATGCTTCTAATGCAACTAATTACAAGCAATTATTCTTGGGCTGTGACAACTCACCCCAACTAAACAAGAATCTCATCCCGAGGTTCAAGACGTAGGGTAAGAGGAAGGGGACACGGGACTGGCACGGTCTTCATGATCCATTGCACTTCTTGTGGATGTTGATTCATTGCATCATGTTGATCTTGACATCTTTGCCTCGAGACATTCATTTGAACACACCCACAAAAGAAAGAGAAAAACTCTACAGGAATCGATCTTCTCGAAGATCAAGCAACTCACAATCAACTCATGGAGTGAGACATAACAACATCTCTCGAGCTGAGACACAAAGCACACATCAGGGTGATGGAAAGAAATAGATGATGAAGGTTCAATTTGGTAGGCAACAATTCCACGCTTGAATAAGATGGTACATGGTTTCAAAGTTGCGAGGAGTTAATTGTCTTCATACCATAACGGGGCACCGTAGGGGAGATGAATTGTTGAGTTATTCCCTAAGTCAGGCAAAAAGAATTACTTTTGATACAGAGACCATTGAAACTCTTATACCAGACTGAGGCAAATTCACAAATGATCGTTTAAAGGAGTTCAAAGAAATGGCATACTCAGATTGAAAGAAACTATGATTATAGAACAACTCGATAAACGGAAGGCACATTCTAGTTGATACCGAGGATATGACCTAGTGACTGAGCGTGCTTCAAGAACTTGATCATTTCCATACTCATCAAGTTTTTTCCAACATCTATGCCAAGATCTTGGTGACACCTCATACTACCATGACGAATGTAAATGGAGGATGCATATGCAAGGAAGACAACACTTCCTCAAATTTTACCTTGACCGAGCCAAGGAATACAAAATCTAGATGATCGACCGAGAGACATTTAGCACTCCGCTACTAATGTTCTCCTTGATGTACTAGTGTAACCCAATTATAGGTACTGTTTGGTATCTAGAACATCAAGTAAAGGTTGGGCTTCTGGGACACATAGGATCCATAAGGAACAACTTCCAGAATAAGTCATACGAGATCCTCATGGGGAGGTGGCCAACTTTCTCAATCAAGATACTACAATAATAGGTCTTCCAACTTGGTGTGTTGGCCACAACATCCACTTTACTGGGTTACCGAGAGACTAATATTATAATTCTTGGGAAATGTCCCAACCATCATATCTGCCTGAGATTCAGATCTGGTTGGTGACAGGATGCTTCAGACTCAGTATGTCTGAAAAAGAGAGTTTTCAACACAAATCTACAAGATGACATTGCGAGATTCTCGGGAAATGAACTACTGTAGCAAGCTCCAGAACATGAGCTAGTTTGCAAGATACATGTGAGCAAAATGTCCAATACAATCATGGCCACATAAAAATCTTACAACAAAATACTACCCAATACTTGTTGGGAACCATCATCGAGGATAACGAAGTCTTGTGCATTACCATGGATTAGCACTTAACTCCTTTTCCTGGAACAAATCAGTCAGTGGCTTGGTGTGCTAGGGAATACATATGGAATGAGGATGATCAGTCTATCAGACCACAAAATACTTTGCACATGCATGATTGACTTGGGATGATTCCAGAGGGAACAAAAACAAGCTTTCTCGAATTCACGGCGGCAACTTGCATCAGATACATGTAAATTAGAGGAAGTCACTTCTTTCACCAAACATATGCTTCATGAACGGGACACGAAGCTAATGCTTTCAAAAGTATCCAACACTAGCTTAAATGTTCATCATGAATCATGCAAAAGACAAAAATGTTGTTCATTGGCTCAACAACAATTCATCAAGATTTCCATATAGATGGAATTCCACAATTAAGTCAACACGGTGATAGCATTGGTCAGACCAAAAGAATATAATGGTGCGTTCTCGAGGAAACAACCATGAGTAAGACAACATTACAAAATTTGTTGGTACTGATTGATTTGATGATAGCCCACATCAAATCAAAGATTGGATAAGACAATGTATCAAACAACTAATCACAAAGATCAATTGATGAAGATATTATCTTTCTTCAAAACACACACAAAAGATATCCCTTCGAATGAACTAAATCAGACAAGCTTTCATCTTTCCACTCCCCAAGTTGTTCTTTAGCTTAACCAACTAGCTCCGGGGTATCCAATACAGATTCTTGGAGAAGAGTGGGTTATAGGAAAAACCAACTTGATCACGAGCTTGACATAACGGTCAGGGGACAACCTGGTGATACTTTCGAGAAGATATCCGGATAATCACGAACCACTGATATGCCACTAAGCTCGAGAACAATCTTGCTTTTCAAGGCAAGACGATATGATCATAGGAGTAAGGGATTGCCACAATCTTAACTCATTGATCAAAAAAGTGCACCAAGAAAAATGGACTAGGTAGCATGATCAATCTTAGAATGATGATTCAACAATCAAGACACTAAGAATGAACTTATTGTCCATTAACTACCAAGCAATGGGGTTGCTAGGAGTATTGATTTCACACATCACGGTTTACTTGCCAGCATTCCGGTTATAACCAACATAGAGACCGAGGAATGAATAATGATGGTGAGAGGTATCACTATATGAAGAAGTCATAAGAGGTGGTGGAATTCCCATGACATTCCTCACATAAAGAGGGTAACACTCCAAGGTAGAACAGATTAGAAGCTGGATTGGCATTCTAATCTGCAGAATACAACTGCTTTGACCAAATCCTAGAAATGGATGAGGTACCGGAGTTTGTTTCTCCTAGGCATTCTGAAATAGAATGACCCGACGGACCACAGGGGTAATAGGCATCAATGAACACGAATGCACACTACCCCTGACTATCAATTGATAGAATAGGGTGGGAATACAACTAGAAAAGGAACAACTCAAAGGAACACATGATTTTTCTGAGTTGTGGATGCATAGGTTAACATGTCGAACAAGGGTCAACATATTTCTTCCAGATAACCCATGCAGAAGGAAGGGATTGGCAGATTCACAATGTAGAATGGAGAACTCGTCAAGAGCACTCCTATTGTGATCTTTTGGTTTGGGAGAACTTCTTCCATGATGGTTCATGGTATTGGAAGAATGATATACCATGGACCTCGAGAACTAAAGCAAGGTTACCATCATTCTAAAGGAGCAACAGTCACTACCAACAGAAATGAGCAGAATGAATCATGGGTTCAAGAACCCAGAAATAGAATGACTATAACTAACTGGCATCATGAGATGCTTTCGAGAATGATGGCCAAAATTATCACAATGGGGATACAACACAAGGCTGAATCTCTGGGTGGTTCACTTAAGATAACATGGTTTCCTATTAACTTCAACAAATATGTTAGGGTAATGGAAAACCTTAACACAACGATTAGTGTGGTTGGTCTGGCCCAAAAGACATCGAGAACAGGGAGAAAGGATTTGCAAATGCATCGGGTTGTTTAGAAACCTGGGACAACTCGGACAACATAACGACTGTACGGGCATGAAATATGAGACAACCTGCAAGACAACTGACAACATAACAATTGAGTCCTATGGAGAACACCGATCCGAGAAGACAACACCTATCCTATAGGTCTCCAGCATAGTAAATCGCCATGCTGATAGATAGATGAGAAAGCCTAGTTTCTTAACCCCGTAGAAAAGAAGAGGGTGACTCAGAATCAGAATGACACAAGGGAAGGAGTAAAAAGAGTCTTACGTTCCCTTCCACAATCAATTCTCTTATATAGCTAAAGCATTTCTAGACACGACTTTGACCAATTGTCTTGGTAATCCTATGGGCAGTCGGGCTCTGATACCAAAACTGTCGTGACCCAAAACATAGCAATTCATATCATACATACGCACAACATGCAAGTATTTGTTGGTACAACATGGCATCACAACATAACTCTACAACTCAAGTATAGATATGGCTCGACAGAGCCATACATAACATGATATTACAAACATGGGTCTCATGACCCAACATACAAAGTCATACAAGCAACGGAAGCATAAACTTGTCTGAGTACAGACAACTAAAAAGAAAGAAGGCTAGAAAGCCTGTCTATCTACAAGACCCTCCATAGTAACCAGACCTCTGTCTGGGATTCCCAAGCTACTCATCGAAGCCACGTGGAACTACAAGTGAGACTGAAGTCTCCTCTTCAAAAACATAAATTAAGCAAACATGATTACAAAGGTACTTAGCAAGACTTACATCAGAACTATCTACTTATGCATCAATATCAATAAAGGGGTTGTGGAGTTTAACTGCAGCAAGCCAGCTTTGACTCAGTGGCTATCCTGAACTACAACTACCAGTAATTTCTTTGGGGTGGGCAAGCGCACAGGAGTCCACATATTCACCACATCAATACACCACTATGGATTCTCTCCCGTCTCCCTACAAGAAGGCCATCCATATCACTCACGCGTATCTTGCGCATTTTAGAGTATCCACTTCAAGTTATCTATGAACCATATAAGTCTCCAAGTAGTCCATATCCAAGGACGCGGCTATCCGAATAGATCGTTTCATAACCCTGCAGGGGTGTACTTCTTCACAGACGCTCTTACCACTTACCACCATATACATGTCATGTATCTTGGCAACCTTCAAGCAGAAGTCTGGCAAGGGAGTCGGCCACAACCTGACTAACCACGCAAGACTCTAGTCCAGGTTTATCGCCTATCTGAGGTTGAACCCACAAGGGAAGTCCGGCCAAAGTTTTGATCATGGCCCCAAACGATGTGTGCAGGGTTCCCAAGCCCACCTCGCCAGGTGGAACGACACTTGGTACACCGGGCCACGGTGCCTTATCTGTTGCAAGCCCACCTGTACCGGGTGTCACTTGGTAGACTACTAGCACTACCTACAAACACCAGAAACTAGTTCCAACTCCTGGACAAAGATTGAGGCAATTAATAACTCGAGAGGGGCACTTAAGCATTCCAATGTGTGGTAGTAGCTAGTCTTGGATAATATACATAGAACTCAGTTCGTGAGGACGGTCTCAATGAATCAAACCTGACACAAGTCTAAGAAATAGTAGGCATGACAAACAAGCATGGATGAGTAGTTGCCATGCTTTTTGTAGTTTGGGCGCCGCACCTTACTATCTTGTTTTTAGTTTACCCACCGTGCCATGCTAGCTTCTGAATCTAGCAAAAGCACGCATATTCAGTTTGTTCTTCTCTGTCTGGTCTCTGGAGTGATGATGGTCCCATGACAGACAAAACCATGTTTATCAGGGAAAACGGCGAGATCAAACAAGACTAAAATGGTGTTGCATACGATTTCCTTAGAAAACTATGGGTTGGTCAGAGATACAATCAACAATGTGTGATATCACAAGTAGAACTACCCGCGATGCATGGGATAAATGTGTCAACTGAGCTGGTCCTCAAGTGAAAGTGAACCTAAAATAAGCTAAAGCCAATGTATTCAAGAGTTGCCTATTGTTCTTTTTTACTCCCTCCGTAAAGAAACATAAGAGCGTTTAGATCACTACTTTAACTAGTAAATGCGCACGTGCAACACACGTTAATATTTAGGCAATATATTAATTGCATGCGGATATTAGGTATGCTATTATTTGTGTGTTAATTATGTGATTAGTGCAATATTTGGTATGATATTAATTGCATGTTAAACACGTTTAACGCTCGCCATTGGAGCAGTCTAGGTCGTTGGATTGACTTAGTTCGATGGCCGAGATCAGTTGGATCTGCCCCTTTGGGTCTTTTTATATTGGTATAGATATAGATGATGTTCACTCTTATATTTCTTTACAGAGGGAGTACATTATAAGAACAAACAGATAGTTCTGCTAGCTTCAACGTTTGAAAGATATTCATACCAGTTGAAATATGCCTTTATTAAAAACAAAAAGAATGTCCAAAACCTGAAGTGCCTTAGAACAGTAAGCAATTCCCCCAAAGAAAGCTCGGATCAAGGAGGAAATACATAGCGTCCATTTCAGGTTCATCAGTGAAAATGGTCTGAACACTAAGGTCGGACGCTTTCTGGAAGCTCCAAATATTCTCCATTGCAGGCCGATAGCGTGCTCAAGCCACAAATGAAGGTTTAGGGGCCAACACTTGGCTATCTAAAAATGTAGAAATTAGTTTATTTTTTGAAACTGAATATCATAGTACTTATCTTTCACAAATATTGTAAAGCAAGAAAACTATGTTGGAAGATCTACAAACAAATAGGACAGAAATAAGCAATGAACAACTACAATGGTTGGGTCTTCCAGCATCAACACAACGGCTTCATAGAAGCATATTCGCCTTCAGATCCAGTGCCAAAGTTAACTGGCATATGAAGCAACACGTAATAAGTTGTTAAGAAATACTGCATGTAGCAATAGAAGCTCTGTATACTTTGATCATCTGATGATAATGAAATTATCACAGGCGCCATCGTGCAGAGGAAAATAAAATGAACATAAACCAGGCTAAAAAGCCGCACTGAACAAACAACATTGGTAGATAACAGTACATTCTGAATGAAGCATAGTACAGCTAGCCTCAACACTTCATACTCATGATATAGTTGATTTCTTCATGTTCTTTGTCAAGAACAGACATACTTGCCTACAAACTAAACAATGACCTTGCATGTAGACAGTAAATGATTCATCCCCAAAAAGCTTTGGATGGTACAAATATATAGCCAGCCTCAACTTCACTAGTGAAAAGGGTCGTCGACAGAAAGATCAGATGCTTTCTGGATGCTCCAATCACTCTGAAATTCAGGGCCCAGCACCATTATCTTAAAATCACTCCATGCTACCTCCGAGATTGCCAACAATTTGCTTGTCATCTCTGTCTCCTTGGCCACCGAAGTAAGACTCTGTCTGTTTAGCACAACATACAATGTCTGTAGCTCTTGCGCTTTCCTGGAAATGAACTTAAGGAATTCAAGTTCACTTCTTTTCCCTCTATATTTATGGAAAACCATCTTCTTGACGTGCGACTTGATGCATTCAACAATAGGGAGCTCCTGCCAGAACTTGGCATGGTTTTTTCCAGTGGGTTCAGTTATAGACTGAAACATCGTACCCGTAAATGGTGCATTAGAGAGATGGATCATGCAATAAGCAATGAACTTGCATTGCTAATAAATAGTGGTATGAGGGTCAAATAACTGATTGAATAATTGCATGGGATACAAGGATATCACCTCGATGTGCAGCGTGTCAATGTTGGGAAAGCATCCGAGATACGTCACCATCATCTTCACATCCTTTAAAACACCAAAATTAACCTTCAAAGCCAATATCTTGACGCTTGGAACCACTGTACTTGGGCTCGGCATTGTGCCAGACTAGAATAGCCGAACATGCAACAAAAGAAGCAAATATGTCACCTCATACATACCAATAGGTAACCCACGCATTACTATGAACCGAGAGAGTGATGGAATCATGGAAAATTTATACAATGATGTCATTGTCGCCGATCTGCAGCCAGTGAAATCTTGCCTCCAAGAAGCCAAGTGCCTGCAGGTTGGGCACAAAAGCAATCTTGATCATCACAATTCTCCTATCGTCACCTCCGCGGGGCGCTTCCAGCAAGAAGAGCCGCTCCAGGAGCGGGGCGTCCAGTCGTCCACCACAGCGATTATGCATGCCGCGAAAGACCATAGGAGCACGCACCGGAGGCTTTTGCTGCGGAGGCAGACGAGATTGAGCGTACTGCTGAATACGAACGTGAGCTTCTCCAGAACCGGGCTGCAAGCGAGCATGTAGAGCAGGTCCCATTCGCCGATGCTGCAAGCGAACATGCCGAGCTCCTGAAGGTGAGGCAGCACGTCAGCACAGAGGCAGAGATCAGAGGTGTCCGGGAACGTAAAGAATCCCAGGAAGAGGCGCTGGAGTGAGGCGCAGCGGAGGATGTCCGTGGGGAGGGGCACACTGTCGGTGGGGAGGGGCACACTATCGGTGGCGACGTTGGCGTCGTTGACGAGGACGAGGTCCTGGATGCCCTTGGCGGCGAGGAGGCCCAACCACTCTGCTAGCTCACGCTCGTGGGATGCGAACCTGCACCGGGCGACGTGGATGACGGGGAAAGGGCCCGGGTGGTCTGCGAGGACGCGAGCGATCGCAGAGGGGGATAGGTCGGCGTCGTTGAGGACGAACGGGGTGGAGCGCCAGAGGTGGCCCCACCCGAAGGCGAGGGCGGCGGTTCGGGCGGCGTCCTTGAGGGGGAGGCGAGAGACGATGCTGCGGAGGAGGTCGTCGGGGAGGGCGCTGATGCGGTCCTCGCCGTCGTAGTCAACGGCGGCAGAGATGGAGACAGCACTTGTCACGGCATTTCCACCGCCAGGCAACCAGCCCATGGTTTTCTCGACGATGGCGGCCATGGCCCTAATGGAGCGGAGAGGAGTGGAGTGGAGACGCGGCGGCGACGGGAGTGAAGTGCGGCGACTGCAAGAGAAGGGAAAGTAGGATAGGGTTTTAATTGGGCCAGCTAAACATGGAAGCGGCTTCCTCACGAGCCCATCCGACAGGAATGCTCTTACAATTATTTACTGCCACCGATACTTGATCTCAATAAATAAATAAATAATACTGCTACCGATACTCTAGCTACGGTTGATTAATAGCCTTATCTCATAAAGAAAAAGATTAATAGCCTAAAAAGTATCTACGGTTGATTAATTTAGTGATGACCATTAACAAGTGCAGTTGGTAGACCCTAGCTTGCCATCATATATTCATGTTTAAATAAGGGAAACACTTATTATCATACGTCTGGTAAAAAGCAATCTTTAGACCACTCGTGCACCGTTCATACATGTTCCATCCCACGCACGAGATATCCCAGCAAAATCTCTCGCCCTCCTTAACCTACCTTTTTTTACGCAGCCAGTATAATCAATCTCCCATAATTCCTCTCTCCCAAATCAATCCTCACCCCCGTCTCTCTCTCTCTCTCTCTCCTGCTTCCGACCACCTCACCGGTGAGCATGCGATCCACCGCATCGTCCCTATTCTCTCCGCCAGTGCCGCCAGATTTGTTCCCCATGCGGCTTGCCTCGTACTTCCAACCCATATGACCGCCGAGATCGCGATCCACCGGCGCAGCACATGTTCTCGCCGTAGTACCGCCGAGATTGGGTCCCATGCGCCCCACTCCTCGATGCCGTCGCTGGTTCACCTCGCCGGTGAGCCATCCCGGAATTAGGCGGCCTTGGCCGCACCACGTTTCTTATCTCATTAGGCTGCCTGAATACCAGCAATGGCCCTTGTCCGATCTGTAAGCACTTCTCCGCAGTCTGCACCAGCGTGCACCAGGCACGGCCGGCAAATTCCACCAACAAGATGGCTCGCATCGTCTTTCTCGCTAGCATTCAATTTCTGTGCATTTTAGAAATACAAAAATTTGTCTACTTGATGCTCTAATATTGGCTCAAATCTACTATACTGCTGGACTATTTTTTATTGAAATCATCTGTCTGTATGGTGTTTTATCACAGACGTGGTTGATTGAGGCTAAAAAAATCTGAATTTGATCGATGAACTTGGATTGCTGGTCTCAATTTAGTGCACCTCATATCATGGAGGCAAGCATACTAATATGTGGCTTATATTTTGTAAGCTTCCACTAGGCCTCACATGCATTGGGTAGCAATTTTTCTCTCTTCAGATCATCCATGCTTGCTTACTACATTTATATTGTTTTTTTTTTGCGGTGCACTACATGGATATTGTTGTACAGCCATTGGTCTTAAGTTTGTATTTTGTTTGCTACTGTGTAGGATATTCTCAATTCAACAACGTGACATGCTTCATATATTTCACAAGTTTATGCTGATACTAAAGGATGCATGCTATGCTATAAACCTTTGTGACTTCTTTTTTCCAGAAGGGCCACATTCAGGTGTATATGTATGTTTTTTTACCACCCTGTCATTGGATTTGTATTTGCTTCAGTTTTGTGGTATAAAATGAAATACAGCAAGCATTCTTTTTCGACCGGTACACAAACAAGTTTATGCTGGTATAAATATATAATGATATTGGTATGATTTGTACATTTAAGCAAATTGGTTGTTCCGATTGCATGTCTTCTCGATACAATGTAGATGAAACTCACCTATCTTCCAATTAGGTTTCATGAATATTCACATTATGTGCTAGCATGATAATTTGTGAAGTGAAATTTCAGTGCTTCCAGTGTGTCTCTTACATGGTGTGATATTGCCAAATTATTGCTTCGTGTCAGTCATGCATCCCAGTTTTATTTCATATGTTCCTGTAGTTCTGACATTTTACTTCAACTTCCTCGTACTTTTATTACTCACATATGACTATGGTAGTGAAATTTTGCTTCAACCACAACAAGAGTATGCTTCTTTATCATGCAAAACATTTTGGTTTGATTCAGAAGTACAAGTGGGTGCTTCTACAACCATCCGTATGCTTCTTATGGTGAATTATTTTGTCTCTACCATGGTGCTTCACTATTTCACACTAATGTTTCTGTTATATATGTATTTGCAGCACAAAAACTGTACATGTGCATTGTTTTCAACGCATGCCAAAGATGGTGCAAAGATGTCTACAACACTATGACCAGTCGGATTCCTTGTTGGTTCGCCGTGCATATGGAGCTCTTATACGATTACGTCATATAGTGCATGTTGTGATGCTAGGACTGAAAATAATGTCATTGGATGTTTTATTTTTCTCTTTTGATGCAAAAAGAGTTGTAGCAAAAATTTCTTTCTTTGCAGGCGACTCCGTAGTTCATTTGAAGCTCGTTTAAGTGCTACTATTTTTCTCTTTTGATGGAAGCAAACTACTATTTGGTTGGAAGCAACTCTCTACTCGATGGAATTAAGAGAGCGATGCTTCCGGAACAAGTGAAATTATTATTAATTTGATAGAAGCAAAATACTATTTGCCTAGAAGCAAAAATATTCGCGAATACGCAAAGTTTCCGTATCATTTCATTGATAGGTAGAGAAGATGGCATCCCCTCAACCCTGACCAGGAAGACAAATTTCCAGGAAACAAAATTACTATTTGATGGAAGCAATTTTATAGTTGATTGAAACATAAAATTGGCGCACTTAAAATAATTGGAATTATTCTTTATTTGATGATATCATTATTTAGTTGGATGCAATTCTAGTCAATGGAAACAAGATATCGATGCTTCCAAGACAAAATATCTCTTTACGTGGGACATAAATTTATATTAAATAGATGCAAATTTCATTCACCATTGAAACAAATTCTCCTGTAAATGGAAGCTCCTACGCGAGTTCATGCACCAGATTCTTGGGGGTGCACATAGAGGAATTAACGGAGCATGCACAACAGTTGCTAGAAGCACGGGAGCATGCAGAGTAGTTATTGGAAGCACTGGACGAGCAACATGCGGCCGAGAGATTACCGGGAGGAGAGATGGTATGAAGAGCAATTAAGAACGCAATTAACGGACGAAAGCAACAACTCAGCGCGTGGCCTAGCAGCAGATCGGACGAAAAGCACACTATTAATCGTACGGCCACGGACTAGTCTGATAGAAGCAATATATCAGTAGTCTAATGTCTAGTGGTGCCCTTTAAATAATGGGTGTGGCTAGGTCTCAATCGACTGAGATTTAACCAAGTCTAAGTCAAGTAATATCTATCTACTATCTATTACCCCTATAAAAGCACGAGAGGGGACAGATCCGAGCAATTAGACCCGTCCATCTACAAGATCTAAAGGCCCTAAATCCTCCCGTGTTTAACGCAACAAACCACACAATTAAGCCACGACCCTACCCGCACATTCGAACAAGAAAAAAACCGCCGCGCACGCAAGCCCGCACAACGACCTTTCGCACGCTCTTCCTCCCAACGGACTCGCTCGCTCGCTCTTCCTCCTCCCAATGGACGCAGTGTTCCCCACAGCACGGGCGGGCCTACCCCGCAGCCCGCCGATCCTCCGTCGCCATCCGCCATCGGCTAAATTTCGTGTTTTGATCCTTTTCGTTTACTATTTCGGGATCTGACCCTCATTAGAAAAAAATTCGGGATCTGACCCTTTTCTTATCGCCAGGCACCTTGGCGGTAGGGTATAATAGCCTACCGCCATGCCCCTTGGCGGTAGGGTTGGACACCCTACCGCCAAAAAGTTCTAAGTTTCCAACACAGAGCGTGCCTAGGGCCTACCGCCAAACCGCTTTGGCGGTAGGGTATAACATCCTATCGTCCTATCGCCAGACCCCTTGGCGGTAGGGTATAACAGCCTACCGCCAAGGGGGCTGGCGGTAGGGTATAACAGCCTACCAGCCTACCGCCAAGGGGTATAGCCCCCTTGGCGGTAGGCTGTTATACCCTACCGCCAAGGGGTCTGGCGATAGGAAAAGGGTCAGATCCCGAATTTTTTTCTAACGAGGGTCAGATCCTGAAATAGTATATGAAAAGGGTAAAACACGAAATTCGGCCTCCGCCATCCGCCAACGCCCGCCGATCCTTCGCCGCGCACCAACGAAACACTAATCCCACAGATCCAAAAATAACCCCCGCACCGCTAGCTCAGCCCCGCCGCACTCCTGTAACCGCACCCCTCCACACTTCTGCGCACGAACGGCGGAGGTCGCACGCACCCACCCGACGGGGAGGCCAGACGGCGGTGGCCGACGCACGCACCCGAGGCCGGACGGCCTGGGGTTGCGTCGGCCGAATCTCCGCTGGGCAGAGAGGCCGCACACGCCCCCGACGCCTGCCGGCAAGGGGTTGTGCCCTTCGATTTTCCGCTCGGCAAGGGCAGTACGCCCCCGACGTCCCGGCATGTGACTACCGACGCAGACGCCTCCCGCCCTGCATCCCCAAGATCCTCCTTGTGTTGCGGTGCGAGCGGAAGAGGCAGCGGGCCCAGGGATTCTGCAGAGAAGAAGCCATAGCCACCGACCTCGAGGTACAGGGCTCCCTAAGTTAGTTTCCGCTCTTCCTATGTTAATTTTCGCTCATCCCTTTCCCAGTCACCGACGGATCCCCGGCTGGAGCGCCTCCTCCTCCACCTACCACGACCCCCTCAATCCGCACGATGACGCCCATGCCGCCCTCACCCCGTCGCCGGCGGATGAGATGGCCTGGAGACGGCGACCTTCAGTATGTCGTCGTGGGCTACAAATCTTCTTCCTGTTTCGATTTTGAGATTCGATCTGTAGGATTTATTTTGGTTCCTTGATCCCATTTTGTAGGTTCTGTGAACTCCATCTGAAGAGGGAGTTCTAGGGCAATTCAGAGTGAGCTGGTACATATCTTTCCTCTTTCACTCGTAATCTCATCCAGTTAGAGTGCAATTCAGAGTAGCATTGTGGGGGTAAATTTTGTTTCAGGTGCTATGCTAAAAGTGCTTAAGTACAACTTTAGGTTTCAGTTGCGGTTTATGCACATTGGCCATTTTCTGGACTATTGATCCATGGAGATGGAGTATGTTCTGTGCGAAAAACATCATAACCAAATCTCATACAGCTCGATATAATATGTGTTGTTGTAATGGAAACTGTGAAACCCAAGTTTCATGTTCATCTGATGTTCATCTGTACTTTGAGTACTTAATACCCATATATAGAACTTCCTTTTTCATTTCTTAGCATATTAATAGTTAAATCTTGATTTTGTACTTCCCTTTGTACGCAATAGAAAAGGGTTTCCTTGTTCATTTATCGCAAATAGTAATTTAAAATGGGGAAATGTTTTCAATTAATCAGAAACAGTTATTGATTCGTAGATAACCGCTGTTCTTTAAAACAGATACAAATTTTGGTTTAAAAAAATCCTTTAGCTTACTCACCATTAACTCATGTATTTTCTTCCTGAATTCATCAGTTCTCTATTGTACATGCCCTTAAGGGGAGGTGCAGGAATTGTACGTGCACTAATCTGTCACATAGTATTGAACACTTCTACTGACAATGAATAAAACAATGTTTTATCTTCCATTCTTCTATTGAGGTTGCATTAAACTACGTCAGAAAAATATTTGGTCACTGCAATGCAAGGTCAAGAATCTGCATAGCTAAATGAACATATGACAACTCTATAACCTTTCTGTAATACTTGCTCAGTTAAGGTAGTCACTATTTCTGCCCCCCCCCTATCCATCGACTTGCAAAATTCGAGTTTGTCATTCGCAGAAACATTAGGATCATAATTGTGCAACAGAGCATTATGGATCGTGCAACTAATACAACTGTGTTGGTTTACCCATCAGAATATAATATTGTTTTACAAAGGTTTGATTAATTTCCTTTTCCAAGTTATGTTGGGCCAGCTATTGCCTCTAAAAAACGTTTCTTTTCACTTCTCTTTTGCTCCCAGGAAATTTGGTCCAAGCTCCACGCAGTATAGAAGGAAGTTGGAGGCAGCATTGGAAGAGATAGTCTGTGGTAAATTTCTCCATGATATTGTAATCTAAAGTCAAGTTTGTTGTTATCGGAGACTTATTTTTCTTAACATATTCTAAGCATTGTATGGTTGTCAATTGAATTATCATCTCTTTAGTAAATGATGGAATTTTCAAAGTTCAAAAGGCACCTCAACTATTTCACTTTCCAGTGATAAATGCATGGAGCGCTTGTGACACGATAAGCCTCTTTTGTGGATCTAACAAAAATATTTTTTCTAGGATTTCTTTCAACTTGGGCAACATTTTTGCACCGTCACCTCGAAAAGAAATTGCCACTAGCTTACTGACGTAGAGTAGGTGGTCCCTTCATGCTAAAAATATGAAAATTCAGAGGAACCTTTCCCATATACTCCCTCCGTCCTTGAAAGTGTACTTCCAACTTTGTTGGATGGTCAAACTATCTCAAAGTTTGACCGAGTTTGTGCAAAATTATGTCAATGCTTGTGAAACCAAATGGGGTATATGACGAAAATATATTTAATCATGAATTTAATGCTACTAATTTGATGGCATAAATGTTGGTCTATTATTGTATAAATACGATCAAACATAAAAAAGTTTGACTTTCCAACAAAGTTGGAAGTACACTCTTTCAAGGACGGAGGGAGTAGTCTTTATCAATAACGATTACTTCTTCTCGAGCTACCACCGCCTTTATCAAGTAAAGGAGCTTTGTCAGGAGTAGATTATTTGAACTTTATCAGGTATATCATCTCGCTCTTCCTTTGTTGTATTTTTTGTACATACTGAGTGTTTACTTTGAACGAGCTTCTTATATTTCAGTGTAGACGCTCAACACAATCATTAGAATGCAATGATTAGTCACTCTTCTCCTACTGTTGTATATCTATATAATGTACCATTGCATCTATATAATTGACCTTGTATATATTTGACCATGTACCGACATTTATGATATGTATTTAGCAAAGATTGCAAAAGGGTGACATATTCGGATGTAACTTCTTCGAAGATATTCTATGAAATGATACAGCTATGTTTTTCCTTTTACAACCTGTTTGGGTACTATATGCTTACTGTTATACCTGTTTCTTGTCTTCATAATTTGCCAAAGCATTCAGGGGCAGTGGATTAACCACAAAACAAATTGCGCCCAGTTCAACTTTTTTTAAGAACATAAATGTAGTCTAGAATCATAGTAACCATAAATCTCCTACTATAGTTCTGCTGGAACTCTTGTTGCACTGCCCCTGCTTCGCTTCTCTCCCGCCGCCTTACTGCACCGCACACCCATAGGATCCTCACCTGTGACGCACCAGTTCGTCACAGTCAAGCCGCGGTAAATCAACTCCTTTTGGAATTCTGAGCACTCTTGATTGTACTGATGCAACAACAAGTATTATAGTTCTTTCACAACAATTGAGTATTTCCATATTGATTTTGTACTAATAGAGATTGCCCTCAGCCAGTGAAAGATCCAGTTTTTGGATCACCTCATTTTGCAATTCTGGTCTACCTATATCTTTTTTTGAGTTATCAAGATTGTATCCATGACATGGGTTATCAAGATTGTATCACCCCATGTAAGCATTTATCTAGACCTTCAGGTACGGTCTGCTTCCAACAGCATTGTTTTTAAGTAATGCATCATTGAGATGACATGATGCTTTCATACTAAATATTTTGTTCATGTCTGCAGACATATCCAAGATGTCGATACATAAGTCACCAATTTTTGAAGATGGGCAATGTCAATATGGGCAGCAAGCTTGATGTTGTGTTTTCCCCCTTGCTCTACCATACACCACCGAAATTTTGCTCCAATGCAATGAATTGTATAAACCGTAGATGCTTGATATTTTTAGTACCCTTTCTGCTACATATTCAATAATGTTGAAGCTTTTGAATGCGCAGTCTGGGGAGTGAGCTCACATTACACACCATAGAGTAGATCGAGAAGTTTCAGTCTCTTTCCTCTTGATCTGAAGAGTGCTACCATAAAAGTGCCATATTGTTGACATAAAAATTAGTGTTCAGCAACTCTGACATACCACTTCTAAACATTGTAAACCAGGCAGGTTGTACGAGTGAAAAAATGTCGGCGTGAGGTATGGCTGTGGAGGCAACGAGATGATTTCTTGAGCCTGAGACATTGTGATGGGGAGCTTGCTGTTAAGAATGATTCTTTTGTGTAACTCTTAGCCATTGAAACTGGTATTATGGATGGACATGATTGATTGTGTCAAACATGAGTCGTGTTTTATGTATCGTGTCAAACATGAGTTGTTTGTATGGTCAGCTTGGACAAAACATGATCATTTATTTTCAAATTTATTAAGTCATTACCTTATAGTACTAACACATGATTTTTTTCTCATACAAATATATCAAAAAATAATATTTTTATTCATAAAGATTACTCAAGTTACGATTCTCTGATTATTAGTTTGGTGGATACCATGCAAAAATCTACAAATGCATAAAAAACATCGATCCAAATATTGAATTCTAAGAAGACGTGCATTGCACGTGCACGCTGACTAGTAGTATGTAAGAAGAAAAAAGAAAACAGAAAAGATTTTTTTACATGAATCTCCATGCAAAGTCAAAGGAAGATACTATCGACTGAGACTTAGCAAAACTGTTAAATAATTGGATTAACTAATTTCAATCCACCCCTAGTCATGATTTGTGCTTGACAATCTCTGCTACCTAAAATAACCGTAACGTTCCGTTTCCGCATTAGGCCAACTCCAACGCACGACCCCAAACGAATGTTCGTTTTGTCCGGATTTCGTCCGTTTGAGGATGGCAATGGAATCGTGTCCGCCCGGATTTGGATTTGCGTTGGCTCGACGCCCAACGCGCGGCCGCATCTTGTCCCCATGCATGCAAACGTGAGAAACCAAGGATTTAAGCCACGGCCGTGGTTCGCATTAGTTCACGCCGGCCGGCAACACAGCCGGCGGCCTACAGTCTCATGCCGGCAACAAAGCTAGCGGCCGGCACAGGAGCGAGCCTTCAAAAAAGACGTGTTTCACACCGGCAACAAAGCCAGCGGCCGGCACATGAGCCAGCCTTCAAAATGAACAAGTTTTATCGCCGGCAACAAAGCCAGCGGCCGGCACACCAGCCAGCCTTCAAAAAGGACCGCCATCGCGACCCTCACGGCCGAGGTCTCACCTAGTTCAGGCCGTCGCGGGTGAACATCTCCTTCTGCCGGTTCCTGAACCAAACCTTCCTCTCCGGTGACATGTTGTTCTTGTCGACGCTCATCAACGCTAGTGCCACCTCCTTCGCTTTTGTGTCGGCATTGGTGGCCTCAATCTCTAGCTTCTTGAGTTGAGCGGCCTCCTCGATGTCGAGCTTCCTCTTCTTCACGGCCTCCTCCATGTCAAGCTTCTTTGTTTGAAGATCTAGGGTATATCTTCATTTGCTCCTCCTTCCCTTTGCTCCTCCTCTCCTCCCGCACTTCCTTTTGGCTCATCATGTTCTCCAAAGTTCCTTGCAAGGCTATAGAAGACGCATCACGCTTCTCGTCGGCCTTCGAGCTTGTCTTGCCCCTCGGCCTCTTGAGCACATCTCCCTCATCAGCCACGTCCGCCTTCCCTCCTCTCCTCTTCTTAAGAGCATTGTATTGGTCCTTGAACTTGGGGCAATCTTTGATGAGCACCCAACAATGCGTGAGAGTGAATGGTTTATCTTTGTGCCGGGCCTTGAAGGCTTTCAAAGATTGGAATGCCTACACAATCAAACATGCGGCCACAATTGTAACATGAAAGGGCGTACAATGCACGAAACTTAAATGGCATGACAACATGAATGGGCGTACAATCCTTGTCGTCGAGGTCAGCCTGGTGCTGCAACGCACGCCGCAGGGAACACTCGGCAGCGTACTCGGCGGCGGCCTTCTTCTTCGCCGCGACAGTTCGCCGGTTCCTCTTCTTAGCTGATTCGACGTTGAGCTTGGTGGCCTCCGCCGACGTGAGCTCCGACCGAGACTTCTTCACAGGCTTCTTTTTCTTTGCCATGGGGCGGGCGGCCGGTGGTGTGTCGCCGGGATTCGCCTCGTCGGCCATGGTGGATGGAGGAAGGGGTAAGGCCGGGGGCGCGGGAGAGTGGAGGGCGGGGCACGGGAGCGTTTTGGAGAAAAGAGAGGGAAAGTGGCGGCCTGTGCCACCGATGGGCGGGCCAGGGGAGGACAAGAACGCGCGTCCCGCCCGTCCGCGCGCTGTCCGTTCGGCCGCAAACTCGGCTCAAACTTGGGCCGGGAATGGGTCGAAAGCGGACAGAAAACCGACGACAGTCCGTTTGCGTCCATGCGTTGGAGGGCCTGCTTTGTCCGTTTACCCCCAAACGAACGCGGGCGGTTGGTCTTACGTGGTTCTTCGTCCGACCCACCTCGTCCGCCCCCCTCTGCATTTTTCTCCCTCATGTCCTGCTACTCAAAAGAAAAAAACTACAATAATAATTAGATACCCTAGGCACGCAGCCCTACCCCGCGCGTCTATCACGCGCAAGCGCCTCTCGCCCTCCTTGGCCACCACGCCGACTGCACCGCTCGTCCTCATCGGCCACAATCTCCCTGATCCCGCTGCGGCGCTCGCCCCCGTCCTCGCCGGCATCGTGGCCGTCTTCCACGTGGACCCCACCTATGTAGCCAGAGCTGGTGGGTCCTTCCCGTCACTCGACTGCCTTGTGGCCGAGGGGATCTGGCGTCTCCTCGCCGTATGCCGCGCCAATGGCGTGGCCTCGTGGGCAGGAAGATGTACACCGACTCCTCATGCTGCCTATAGGTGGCCAAACGGGCCAGCCCGCGAGCACGCCGGCACGCCCCGCCATGGGCCAGGCACGACACGGGGTAAATAGGCCGTGCCCGGCATGCGGCACGCCTTAGGCCGTGCTTGGGCCTGGAGCCTGGGCACGTGGGCCGGCACAACACAGCCCGTTTATTTTTTTATATAATTTTCAGAATTTTTTATATATGTATACCTAAAATATAGCCCAACAGGCTGAATATATGCGGCCCAGCGTGCTAAATGGGCCAACATGCCGGCCCGTTTACTAACTGGGCCGTGCCTGGGCCTGGAAGCACAGCACGCGGGCCGGCACGGCATGGCCCGTATAGTAATCGTGCCCTGGCGGGCCGTGCCGGGCCAGGCACGATTACGATGGGCCGGGCCGTGCCGGCCCGGCCCGGCCCATTTGGCCAGGTCTGATGCTGCCCCCCCTGTATAGCTTCCGTGCTCCTCCTCAGCTGCTGGTACAAGAGGACCGGCTCCCAGCAGCCGGCCCCTCCCTCCTCTCGGAGTCAACGCGCCGTTACTCTGACGAGACGAAGTATGGCTATAGTGAGCGCACACCAGGCGGCGGGACTATAGCCATGCCTCCCCCGACAAGGCCCCCGTCATCAAGGGCGAGGCTATAGCAAAAGGCAATCAGCGTGGCCCGCAAGCAGCGGGCCCTACCTGTCGGCCGAATCCTCGGCCGTTGGAGGGGCCCACCAGGCGGCGGCCCCAGCAGCCGGTGGAGAACCCGGCGACCATAGACACTGACATCTGGGTCCTACACCTGGCCCTATTACCATTGTACCCCTGGGGGGGGGGGGGGTAGGCCTATATAAACCCCCCAGGCTCACCCATGCAAAGGGTTCAACATCCATGCCATTCATACACACATAGCTAGAAGAAGCAAGAGAGCTAGCCTTGCCCTTCTTCTTCCTCTAGCCAACAGCTCAAGGAGCAAACTTGTAGCCACTATCTGATCATAGTCATCATGCGGAGACCCCGCAGAGCAGGACTAGGGGTGTTATCTCCTCGGAGAGCCCCGAACCTGGGTAAGACTCGTGTGCGTTCGAGATCTCGCCCATTCCCGCTTCCAGGGCCCGATGACGTCCTCCTGTCCCCATCCATGATAAGCCACCCCCTGGCATCTGTCGTGAGAATACCCCGACAGACAGACAATTATCTTTTGTTTTTTTGCTAATTGCCTAGTCCATATTGTCCATGTATTCGAAACATGTAAACGTGTGGCTCCTGGAGTTTGTAGGTAGACCTGCTATATTGCTCTTGGATATGTGCAAGCGTTTTGTTTTTTATTTTCCCTTTTTTGCTTTCCAATTCGGACATGCATCAGTTAATACGTGATTGTATATATTGGACTCAAACAATACGTGTCCATGTAGTCCTTCCTTTGCGTCTAACGTGACAACATAAAAGTTCAATATTGTTGGTACATATATTTTTACATGTTACGTAGGAACTTTAAATCTCAGCCGTTGTTATTCTAATCAAACTGCGTAAAAAAGATTAGCATATGTGGACAAACGTGATGGCTTGCGGCTGTAGCGGCCAGTTTCCAAACTGTAAGTATTGTTGTGTCTTGGAAAGTTTTCTAGGTATCCACCAGCCCTTCAAGAGCTTGATGGTCCGGATTCATGCACATGTGAACCTTGCTTTGTTGTGCTTGTGCTAGACTGCAGTGTTTTTTTTGTCTGGAACTGCATACTATTGGTTTACATAATTTGATGGAAATCCCAAGTTTGTTGTTGATGTTCTGACCGTTTTGTTCAACGAATAATGACATTGAATTAAACTAGGAAGACGCTACACATGATGGTCCTATATAAAATATAGACGATATATAGCAAACAATTGAAGACACTAGAGTGTTTGCAAACCTACCAGCCAACTATAGTTCTGTAGATAGTTGGCAACTTTAGATGATAGAGTTGAAAGAAAAATTCTCCAACAGATAGATAATTATTCAGAAAGTATGTACCACTACTCAATTTACTGATTTAGGTTGCAATAGTATCCCACCCAAACTAAAGGTTCTCCAAGAGACTGGCTAGAACAACCCTTGGCCAAGAAACAACAGCAATCAACACTTGGGATTTTAATGATTGTCCTATATAAGATATCCTCGGTTTATTTGATGGAATGGGTCACTTGCAAACATAATTGGACTGGAGAGGCAGAAATAATTAGTGGAGGAAAAATGAAATGATGAGTAAGAAGAGTGATTAACGGTTAAAAAAGTTGACAGTGTATCATGCTGTGCATGAGAAAATAAATATTGTGTGACACGATCATTATGTCCCGGTGCAACGCACGGGCAATTACCTAGTTAACTTATAATGCCACATACAATTAACCTATAATGTCAGGAATAAAAGTTTCCAGGCCACCGCCTTGACAGTGTTCTACGACGGCGTCGAGGAGTCGCAGATGATGTTAGGGCATATTTCTCCCTTAGTGGTTTTGGTGATTGATGACAATGCGTTTTGCGGACTAACCGTGTGCATTGAATATTCCAGAGTTTATCCTAGATGACACGAGACGGCTTATTTCCCCTCGATGGTTAAGAAGTGAAGACGGTTATTCTCTGACGATTTCTTTTCGGTGGTTTGAGTCGTAGGATATCCGTACTATTAAGAGGGGGTCCGCGTTGGAAAGGTATGGGTGGAATCAACACGTACACAACCTCATGCACCCACTTTTCCCTTCCGCAACCTAGTAGCTATCTGATTGTTTTCTATGAAGCTTGAGGTAGCACACAAGTGGTAATACCGCTGGTGTCCACGATAGTACCACTCTGCGGTACTACCGTTGTTCACTACCGCGCGTGTACTGCTTAGGGGAACCCTGCGAGTGCAACTCTCTGTTGCCAGCTTTTATTTCATGGTAGTAGCATAGTAGTACTGCTTAAGCGGTAGTACCGCTTAGGGGAACCCCGCTCTTACTACCGTTGCCAGTATCGCTTGCGGTTTCTCCCCTGTGCAACCTTCTGTTTCGTTTTTCCCTTAAGCGGTAGTAGAGCGGCACTAGCACGGTAGTACCGCTCAGTGCAGTACTGCCGCTCTAGCACCCTCTACTACTTTGGCCTCACTCTGACAAGAACACTTTAGCGGTAGTACCGCTGGGCTCTACGGTAGTACCGCTCCAGCGGCACTACCGCCCTGTCTTTACTCTTGTTCTGGCTAGAGTCGGGTAGTACCGCCTAAGCAGTAGTACCACTCCTAGGAGCGGTAGTACCGCTTAGCTACGGGCTGAGGGTAGAAAATGGTTGGATTTTCCCCCACTATATAAAGGGGGTCTTCTTCCCCAAGACTCATCTCTTATCCTCCCAAGCTCCATTGTTGCTCAAAGCTTATTTTTGCCAGATCTCTCTCCCTAGCCATCAAAACTTGTTGATTTTCTAGGGATTGCTTGAGAGGGCCCCAATCTACACTTCCACCAAGAGATATTTGATTCCCCCCACTAATCCCTTGCGGATCTTGTTACTCTTGGGTGTTTGAGCACCCTAGATGGAAGAGGTCACCTCGGAGCCACATTCCATCGTGGTGAAGCTCCGTGGTGGTGTTGGGAGCCTCCAGTTCGGTTGTGGAGAGAGCCTCAACCTTGTTTGTAAAGGTCCGGTTGCCGTCTTCAAGGGCACCACTAGTGGAATCACGACATCTTGCATTGTGCGAGGGCGTGAGGAGAATATGGTGGCCTTAGTGGCTTCTTGGGGAGCATTGTGCCTCCACACCTCTCCAACGGAGACGTACTCCCCCCTAAAGGGAAGGAACTTCGGTAACACATCCTCGTCTTCACCGGCTCCACTTGTGGTTATCTCTTACCATTACTTTATGCAAGCTTGTATTGTGTTGTATCTGTTGCTTGCTTGCTTGCTTGTGTTGTTGTTAGCATCATATAGGTTGTTCACCTAGTTGCATTTCTAGACAACCTATTTGTTGCTAAACCTAATTTGTTAAGAAAAGCTAAAAATTGGTTGTTGCCTATTCACCCCCTCTAGTTAACCATATCGATCCTTTCAATTGGTATCAGAGCCTCGTCTATTTTTAAGGACTTTACCGCCTGAACAGTATGGTTGAAAACGGGGAAAGGGTTGGGAATGTACCCGAGGCCGTGGAATTGAACGCGGTCACCCGAGACGACTTAAATGTAGCTATGGTTTCACTTAAGACGTCTATGACGACCAAGGTCAAGTCCATGTTTACAAAACTCCTTGAGGGGTTGAAAACTTCTACTGGTCATTGCAAGTGGTTAACCCCACCGCATCGGAGTCCGAGGCTAACTCCATTAAGGAAGTGGCTAAAGGTACTCAGACTTCCTCCCCTCAAGGTAAGAATGGGATGGGTACCCATGCCGTGGTTGCCCCTCCCCCGGTCTACGGAGGACCGGTCCCCTCACCTCATATTAACAACCTTGGTCCTCCTCCTAAGCTTGTGAAGAATGATTTTCCTAATTGGTTTTTTTGTATCAAGTCTCATTTGAATCACAACTCAACACATCTTTGGAGAATCATTGAACAATGCTTCTACCCACATGATCCATACAACCTCACTCCAAGAGAAGAAGTGGACAATCAATTCAATCACTTCGCCTTGTTCATCCTTTAAGCCACAGTGCCTCTCGAAGAGCTAGCTCACTTGCGCCTGTTCACTCATGCAAAAGATGCATGGGAACACATTATCTCTTTGTACAAGGGAAGCTCAAGCATTCAACACTCCAATTTTGAGGGGTTTCTTGATGAGGCCGATGAGTTTGTGATGTATGTTGATGAAGATCCTCGTGAGCTTTACCGGAGATTGACTACTCTCGCGGTCTCACTCCGAGATCACGGGAGCAAGGATACGGATGATACTTGGATCAAGCGCAAGTTCCTTAAGGACATCATGCCACACAACAAAGTTATGTCCTCCATGATCCGTCAAAGACCAGACTTCCACACCTTGTCCTCAAGTGATGTGTTGGATGAGTTTATTGCTATGAACATCTTGAACAAGACCGCCGACAATGCCCTTGCGCGTGCTCAATGTTCAAAGAAGCCCAACCTTGCTTCGAAGGCCAAGGCCATTTCAAAAGAACAAGAAGAGGAAGAAGAGGAGGAGGGTTGCCCCGAACACACCAAATATGCTTACCACGAGCACATGGCTCTTGCGTCAAGGCAATTTTGGGGCAACAAGAGAAACACCAAGCCCAATTTCTCCAAGAACAACTCAAGTGGCTCCAAGCGCAAGCAACGCATGAGAACTTGCTACAATTATGGCAACATGAGTCACTTTGTGGTGGATTGCCCCTATGATAAGAGGGAAGATAATGGTGTCAAGCTTATCCGCAAAGACAAGTCCAAGTCCTTCCCCAACAAGAACAATTTCACCAAGAAGGTGCCACAAAAGGGGTTGGTGGCGCAAGAAGAGTACATCTCCCATGATGAAGATGATGATGCAAGTGTGAAAGCGCATGTTATCTCCCAGAGGGGGGGAGGGTGAATGGGAGATTTTTAGAAATTCGTCAAACTCTGCTGAATTTGACGAAGATCAGAGTGAAGAAATAGAAACACAAGGGAAACTAAGTCATCACAGAATCAGTGTACATGCAATCAGGATACGTAAGAGTGAAGAGCATGCAATCATACAACCATACAAGCATGAAGAATATGAACTGAGGAAATAAAAGATAACATGATGAAATTCTTCAGTTCAAATTCGCCAGAGGATAGATCATAAATTCTTCAGCAGCGGAATAATGTAAGAGAGGGTGAGGAATTTGAAACCAGGTTGGCTCGGTGAAGACAATGCAATTTGGTAGACCAGTTCCAGTTGATGTATCAACTGTACGTCTGGTTGAGGCGGCTGAGTTGCAACTCAGAGGACACACAGTCCTCACCATATTCCTGTTGAGCTAAGGTCACTTAGTCCTCGCCCAATCACTCGTGGTAAGTCTTCAAGGTAGACTTCCAAAACCTTCACAGACTTGTTCACCGGCACACCACAATGACTCTTGGTGTACTCAGAACTTGACGCCTAACCGTCTGGAAGAATGACAGTCTTCAAAGGTAACAGGCGCCAGATCACACAGATCAATCTCTTCAGTGATGCTCAATCACTTTGGCTCTGGGTTTTTCCTCACTTAGGATTTTTCTCAAAGTCGTCAGAGGATGGGTTGCTCTCAAATGACAAGTGTCAAGTTCTCTCGGAGTAGCCAACCAACAAGTGGTTGTGGGGGGCGGCTATTTATAGCCAGGGGTAACCCGACATGAATTGTCATAAATGCCCTTCTCTGATTCGACCGTTGTCAGGATAAGGATCCACTTGACAGATGGCCCGCGGCGCAGCAACGGTCAGAATTTGAACTCTCAAATTCATGAGGGCACGCAATTTCCTCACGGTAGGCAGATCGCACTGGCAAACTCCTAACTCCTCAGCCTGACTAAATTCGTCAGCGACCAGATGAACTTCTTCACTATCGCTAGCAAATGTGTCAGCTGTTCTGGAAATTTCCAAAGGCTTCACTCGAAGCGGCTTTTGTGTGTGTATAGGTTTAAGTAAGTTTGAGCATCACTTTGGAAATGTGAAATATGTTTCGCCTAGACCCCCTTTAACAATACGGTTTTTCCTATGGCTCAAAGAAGAAGAAAAGAAACTATGAAAACAAAGTCTACAAGCTTCAAAGTCTTCACATCAATTTCTTCAAAGGCCGTACCAATTTCATCACCAAATTCTTCACCTGAAGAAATCCATTTCTAGGGGTCGTCTTCCATGTGTTAAACCAAATCTTCAGGGACTCTAACTCCTGTGTATACTCAAAAACACATTAGTTCCTCAACCTATTTGTCTTCATTACTCCAAAACCACTAAGGGGGCACTTGATGCACTTACAATCTCCCCCTTTTTGGTGATTGATGACAACATGGTTAGGCTTTCAACGGGAGTAAAAATAATTGAAGTGTATGTACAGAGTTTGAAGAAATTGGTTACAAGATATTGAGGATCCCCCTGAAGATGTGCATATGAGGAATTTTCTATGGATTGCAAATGTACATGGCAGGTTGAAATTGTGGAGATCTCCCCCTATTTCTTGGAATCCAATCGTGCATGATCATCAGGTAGTTGAAGAATGTGAATGCATGATGAAAATTGGTGCCTGACGAAATTACGCATGATGAGCAGTTATATTTAAGATCAGAGCATGCGTATCAAATGTAGCAAAAGAGTCAGACGACTAACAGTTATTAAGTTACAACTCATCAAAGAGCAAATCCAATAAAGTTCAAGAGTTGCAACTTAAGAAAAAATGGCTCATATATCAACCCGTTGAAGACTAACTCAAACTTCTCTCCCTTTGTCATCAAATGACCAAAAGGAGGCAAAGCTGAGGACTAACGCCTCTGAAGAATATCACGGAGAATTCGAGGGAGCGCCAGCATTGTCGGGGTCGCGTGATGCAGAAGGACCAGCCACGGTGTCTTCAACAACTTCATTTTTGTCAGTTGTGCGTGAGGAAGACTCTGAACTTGGCATCAGAGGAGGAACTTGGGTTTTCTTGAACTTCTTCCTTGGTGGTTTAGCCTTGTCAAAGTTCATTTGGAAATCCATAACTGCAAGTTCTTCATCTGTTTGAGGTGTGAGAGGATGGCCTAAGTGTGATCAAATATCTCATGGACATAGTATCTGTTCTTGCGGACGATGTTATGTGTCACTGTTATATTGGCTTGTATAGCTGCGAACTAACGCTTAACCCATCGGTGATTTTTGTCAACGTTCTGAGGAAGGCTTATGAGCAACTCACGGTCAATCATGACACATGGTGCTTCCGGTGAAGAAGATATGGCCTTGAGGCTTTTGCAGCAGTGTCCTGGCTAGCAGATTCATCAGCATTGGAGCTGTAGATAGGCTGAAGGAATTGTCCATCGAGGGTACGAATTTCTTCATCAATGATGGTCTTGCCCTTGCCAGGAACTATGGACAGAGTGCTTTGAATAATTTCAACTTCAGGCAAATAGCTCAAATGAATTGAAGACCGGGATCTGGTGAGTCTCATGATCCATGGAGCATACGACTTCAAGTCAAATGGAGACTGTGCCACAGTGACCAAAGTCCTCAGAAAGAAATCATGAATGTTGATGGCAGTACCATGAATAATATGGAACAACAAATTCTTCATAACTCCCACAACTTCTTCAGTATTGGAGTTGTGTCCTTTGATTGGACTGAGGGTTTTGGCCAGAATGCGGTATACTGTCTTTGGCACATAGATCAAATCCTTCACTTGGAAGGTTGTCCTTGGAGCATTTCCTTCAGCCATAGGCTTCATCAACACTTGCATCAGGTGGTTGGGCAGCTCAGGTTCTTCATAGATTTTCCTTGCTTCTTCTTGGGGTGGATCAACTGGAAGAGCACGAAGAAATTCATCAATAGGTGCTTTGTAGTGAGTGTCTTCACTCATCTAGTCCAGAGCCCATGTAGCAGTGTCGTCAGTGTTGCCATAAAAATGCATAGTTGGATAGAACTGAAGAATTAGTTCTTCATTCCAATCACAGACATCAGTGCAGAAGTTGAGTAGACCAGCATCATGAAGAACAACCATAACAGGCCGGAAGCAGGGAATTGGCTCCATATCCACATGAGGAATATGTCGATGAGGGAATACTTTGTTCTTGTCGAACATAAGTGAAGCATAGTAATTCATCTGAGTCCTAGTCCAGAAGCGCAGGCGCCTAATCTTGGCTGAGTCATATGGGGACTCACCAACGAAGAAGTTGTTCTCTTGGAAGAATTTGGCATTGTCAAACTGAGGCCGCCTGAGGACTCTGCCAATCTTTGGCATCACAGGGACTGGTTGGAGGTTGTGCTTCTTTGGACGAACATCAAACACTGGGCGAGGGGACCCAGTGGAATCATTTGTATCAGCCACGGCGAGAGCTCGAGCAACTTCCTTAGCTGTGCAGTTGGAACTGTATCTGTGTCAGCTGACGAAATTGAGCCTACATGTGAAGGAGATGTATTGACGGCATCAACCATTGGCTCATCTTGAGCAATTTCATCAGCTGCTGCAGCTGAAATTTCTTCAGGAATGCGTTGGAGTGATGGTTGTCTTTCCTCAGAGCCAGTATGTATTTCTTCAGTGCGCTCATGCGACTGAGGCTCTAGATTAAGGGGAGTGGTGATGGGTGAATTTGGGTGAGCTGCTTCCCAAAATTCATCATGAAGAACGGGCGTTGTAGCACCGTCAATGTCCACGTCCTCTTCAGTTGCTTCACTACTTCCAGATGAAGTAGCAGCTTGTTCTTCAGTCAACGGAGCATGTGTGGGCTTCCGTGATGAAACTTGGTGAAGCGAAGCATCTTCTTCCACTTCTATTTCCTTATCCACTTGCTCTGTGGTAGCAGCAGATTGGTTTTCATCATTATCTTCATCAACCTGAGGGATTTCATAATCCACCCCATACGGAACAATCTGACGATCATCATTTGCAGGGGCAGGGAGCGCTGATGAGATAGGAATAACATCAATTGGAATAACAATTGAACATAATGTGGCCATCTTCAATTTCTTCATAATTTCAGGAGCAATGGGAGGAACTGAAGCTTTTCTCTTTCTTGCTTGTTTCTCAGTGGCCTTTGTCTTCTTCACTTCTGATGCAGAAGGAAGGGTGATAATCTTCAAAGAAGAAGTAGTTGGTGGCACTGCTGCTGAGGAACTTGATGGTTCAATTTCTTCAAGAACGACTGATGCAGTCTCCCTGGAAGTTTCTTCAGGAACAACTTCTTCAATTGCCCTTTCATTTTCTTCAGGCGCAACTTCTTCAGTTGCCCTGGCAGTCTCTTGTGGAGATGAAGGCGCATTCTCACTGGCTTGAGCTGTTGGTGGTGGAGCTGAAGAACTTGAGGCTGGCACTAAGCCAAACTTGACTGCCTCATGCTGGTTGTGGTCTTCAACAACCTTGTTGGTTGTAATGATGAATCTGTCACGCACACCATAGTAGTGATTCAACTGTCTTTCAAACTCTGTAGACAACTATTGAATTTCAGACTGTAAAGTCACAAGCTGCCGAGGGGTTATAGAGAGCATGTTCTTTCGCAGCTCCTTGTCTTTTTGCAGTTGCTGTTTCCTCACCAGCTTTGCTTGTGCAATCTTGGACTTTTCATTCAATATGAATGCAGACAATACATGTCCTGGGACATGAGGCAAGTTCAAATCATCAAGCGGCGTATATGGCTTGGTGCACCAGATGTCAATGAAGTCCAGGAGCTTCTTGGGGTCCAGCAGCATAGGGACCGAGGAATTCTTTGCAATCGCAGCTTGCTCTTGCTTCCTTCTGAGGAATTCTCCGAGCTCATCTTCATCAGCCAGCCCATGTTCGTCAACCTGAGGCACTACGGCCTTGCTCTTGGGACTTGGCCTAGCTAGTTCCACGGCCAGCGGTGGCCTTTTGCTTCACCTTAGGCATTGAGGAAGATGGTTGCCCACTAGCTGAGGCACTTGATGCAGCAATTGAGACTTTTGAAAAGCCCTCGGTGCGCTGGCAAGATGTGAGCACGACCGGTGTTGAAGCTCTGACTGCTGCCATTGAGGAACTTGAAGCAGGAGGAGGCACTGAAGATTTTGAAGTCTTGGGTGCTGAAGCCTTTGAAGCTGCCGGCTGGGCCACTGAGGGCTTTGAGACAGATGGCTTGGGCTTAGTAGTAGGCTTCTTCTTCATAGCCTTCTTGGGAGTGCTTGCACTGGCACTGCCACTTGCACCAGCTTCATTTGAAGCCTTTGTAGCCCTGTTGAATTCTTCAACGGCTTTCTGGGCCTGCTTTGCCAGTTTAGCTTGATACTTTGCCCATTCCTTGGGAATTCTTCACCCCTTCTGGCACTTGTGGGATGATCAACTTGACCTTCAACAACTGGTGGCCTCTTGCATGGAGGCTTCACAGCAAAATCCTTCATGTATTTTGGAGTGACATATCTGTAATCTCTCCACTCAGATGTCCAATATCTCTTGATCTTCTACATGTGGGTTTTGCGCTGCTCTTTGGTTTTAGGACCATGTACATTTTCATCAGCTGTACAGTACCCTGAGTAAATATCCACAGGTATCTCAAAATCAGTGTGTTCCTCTTTCCTTTTGCCACCCTTCTGAGGACTCTTTCCATCAGCCATTTTCTTCAACTAAGGTTTTTGAACTCATGAGGACTTTGAACATGTTTGAAGGTTTTCCTCAAGCAATGCTGCAAATGAATTAATTTGATGAGAACCTAGAGATTCATCGGCAGACATTGTACCTGTGAATAGAGTATAGTTGCGAGGAAATAGGGAAGAGTCACATGCGTTCTCAGAGATTTTTCAAAAATAAACTAGTTGAGGAAATTGACCCTTATCGTCTTGACACAATTCACTAAGTGTTCTTGACCTAGGTTCTAGAGTTGTACAGATTGAAGCAATTACACATGAGGAATCTAGTTGTTAAGTATAACTTAGATGAAAATACTCAAGACTGGCCAAAAAGGAAGTGCTGAAGAATTGGAAGAGTGGTAAAAATAGCGCTTGAAGATTTTTGAGTAGAGTGAAGATCAAATGGGTCAGTAAAATTAGCATTTAATTACCCCAGTGATGAACTCGATGAACTGGGCGATGAAATGAAGGAAATTGTCAGTTCAGATCTTCCGTGCCCTAACTCGGCGATGAAAGACGTCTACGGCGGCGGCGGAGGTGAAGAAATCCGCGTCTGACGTGAATATGTCGATGAAGAGATCGAGGCAGTGAAGCTCTTCTTCTCCGGTGGCGATGAAATCCAGCGACAGCGCTAGGTTTTGAGAGTGAGAGTGATGGGAGCTGAGGGGTGAAGTGAAATAAAGTTGACGGGGTCCAGGCTATTTATAGCCGCAGTGGAAAACTGAGGGGTCCGAAGATTTTGGACGGATAAGCCCCTGACTATTCGCATCTCAACGACACGCGTCACACATGCATTTTCACCCTTATCCATGTGTGTGAAGAGCGGGATGAAGTTACTGTGGCAACCGCCAAAAAAAACTTTTTGAGATTTTAAAATGTGTTCGCAATTTCTTCATCTATGAAGGGCACAGTGAAGACTTTGAAGAGTGTCAAGTAGAACGCATATGAATAAATTTGTGAACAGAGTGGGTTGAGCTTAGCATAGAGGGGAGCGGGTCCGATCACATCCACATAGATGAAGAAATTGAATTGAAGAATTAGCAATATGTGGATGCTGTTGAGGACTTGAAAAGCTCAAATAAAAAAATAAACAATAAGTAGTGAATTATAACCTCAAATGACAAAATTGCAAATGACGAAAAACTCAAATTTGAAGAATGTCATAAAGAGGTGGTGGCGTTATCCATCGTATAAGAACTATGATGACTATAGACACCGCGTACAATTGTCATAGGGTTATGAGAGTCAAGTTCTTCATTAATTTCTTCACACTTAGAGGGTTAGTCTTCATTGATTGAAGAAAAACGTTACTTCATGTGTTGTGCATCAAAGTCATAAAAAATGCATAAGCATTAGGATGTGTGTCCACTTTAGAGGACATTCGAAGATTCTAGGATGTTTAGCTCACACCGCAACTTGCAGAACCTCTTTTCATCCAAGGGCTTAGTGAAGATATCGGCAAGCTGGTCTTCAGTCTTCACTTGATCGATGACAATGTCTCCCTTCCGCACATGATCATGAAGAAAGTGGTGACGAATCTGAATATGCTTCGTCTTGCAATGTTGCACTGGGTTGTGGGCGATCTTGATAGCACTCTCATTATCGCAGAAGAGAGGGACTTTCTTCACGTTGATGCCATAGTCCTTGAGGGTTTGCTTCATCCATAGCAACTATGAGCAACATGCACCAGCGGCAATGTATTCAACGTCAGCTGTGGAAAGTGTAACGCTGGTCTGCTTCTTTGAGGACCAACAGTCAAGAGATCGTCCGAGGAAATGGCATGTGCCTGATGTAGACTTGCGATCCACATGATCTCCAGCGTAATCAGAATCAGAAAATCCACCTAGATCAAAAGATGATCCCTTGGGATACCATAATCCAAGTGTTGGTGTGTGAGATAAATATCGAAGAATTCGTTTCACAACCTGGTGGTGTGATTCCTTCGGTGTCGCTTGAAATCTGGCACTCATGCAAACGCTAAGCATAATATCTGGCCTAGATGCACATAGGTAAATAAGTGAACCAATGATGGAGCGATATACCTTCTGATGGAAATCTTTATCATTTTCGTCAGTGCAGAGTTGACCATTAGTAGACATTCGTATTTTGAGGCCTTTGCAACCTTGCATGCCGAATTTCTTCAGGCAATCTTTGAGGTTTTTCTCTTGAGAAATGAAGATGCCATTTGGTTGTTGACGAATTTGAAGACCAAGGAAGAATTTCAGTTCTCCCATCATAGACATCTGATATTCTTCATGCATCATATATGCAATTTCATCACTGAAATGCTTGTTAGTGCAACCAAGATAATATCATCAACATATATTTGGCACATGAATAGTTCACCATCATAAAAATTTGTGAAAAGAGTAGGGTCAAGTGAACGGGGTTTGAAACCCTTTTTCTTCAGGAATTCCTTCAGAGTATCATACCAAGCCCGTGGGGCTTGCTTGAGGCCATAGAGAGCCTTTTTAGTCTGAAGACTTTGTCAGGATGCTTTGGATGCTCAAAACCTGGTGGTTGAGCAACATATACTTCTTCCTCAAGCTTACCATTGAGAAATGCACTTTTCACATCCATTTGATATAAGAGAATATTGTGATGGTTAGCATATGAAAGAAACATACGAATAACTTCAAGCCTAGCAACAGGTGCAAATGTTTCACCAAAATCAATACCCTCAACCTGTGTGTAGCCTTGTCCTACAAGACGGGCCTTATTCCTCACCACTTGGCCATTTTCGTCTTGCTTGTTGTGGTAGATCCACTTAGTGCCGATTATATTGTGCTTGCGTGGATTAGGATGATTCACAAGCTCCCACACATTGTTGAGCTCGAATTGTTGGATTCTTCTTGCATGGCTTGAATCCATTCAGGCTCCAGAAATGCTCCATCAACTTTGGAGGGCTCTGTGATAGAGAAAAATGCAAAATGCCCACAAAAGTTAGCCAAATGTGAAGCTCTTGAGCGAGTGAGGGGACCAGGTGCATTGATGTTTTTGAGGATCCTCTCAATCTGCACTTCATTCGCCACTCGTGGATGAGCTGGGCGAGGGTCTTGTTGAGGTTGAGCATTTTCCTTAGAGTCATTTTCTTCAGGAGTAGCAGTTTCTTCATGACAGGGAATGATCAATTCTTCTTCAGCTATTTCCTCACTGGGCACAATTTCACCAGTGCCCATCAGCTTGATAGATTCCTCATGAGGCATTTCATTTAGCACAGGAGGAAGGTGCTCTCTTTACGGGCCGTTAGTTTCATCGAACCGCACATCTACAGTTTCAACAACCTTGTTGTGGTAGGTGTTGAAGACTCTGTGGGTGTGCGAGTCCTTTCCGTAACCACGCATAAAACCCTCATGTGCTTTCGGTGCAAATTTTGAATTGTGATGTGGATCTCTAATCCAACATTTAGCACTGAAGACTTTGACATAACTTACATTGGGCTTCTTGTCAGTGAGGAGCTCATATGAGGTCTTCTTGATGAATTTGTGAAGAAATACCCGATTGATGATGTGACAAGCAGTATCGATTGCTTCAGGCCACCATCGATGAGAAGTCTTGTATTCATCAAGCATAGTGTGAGCCATCTCAATGAGAGTCATGTTCTTGCGTTCAGCAATTCCATTCTGCTGAGGAGTATAGGGAGCAGATAGCTCATGAGTGATACCAAGTTCGTCAAGATAGTCATCAAGGCCTGTGTTCTTGAACTCGGTGCCATTGTCACTTCTGATATGCTTGATCTTGATGCCATAATTCGTCATGGCACGATTCGCAAACTGTCTGAATACACCCTGCACTTCAGTCTTGAAGGTAATGATATGCAACTACGTGTAACGAGAATAATCATCAACTATGACGAATCCGTAGACTGATGCTGCATTGGTTAGTGTGGCATAATGAGTAGGACCAAAGAGATCCATATGAAGTAATTCAAAGGGATGAGTAGTGGTCATGATTGTCTTCGTGGAGTGCTTGGATCTGGTCATCTTTCCAGCCTCACAAGCACTTCAAAGGTGATCTTTGACGAATTTGACGCCCTCGACGCCAATGATGTGTTCTTGACAAGTGTGATCAAATTCCTCATGCCAGCATGTCCAAGTCATCGATGCCATAGCCAGCACTCTGAAGCTTTTACCAATAGACACGTGGCTGGTTGAGGACCTAGAGAAAAATCTAGAATGTACAAATCACCTCTCCTAAAGCCTTCGAAGACTTTGGACTTGTCAGATTCCATTAGCACAATGCATCTATATTTGCCAAAGATGACAATCGTATCAAGATCACAAAGCATTGAGACACACATGAGGTTGTATCCTAGGGACTCGACAAGCATGACCTTTTCCATGTGTCGATCCTTTGAGATAGCAACCTTACCTAGAACTAATACCTTGCTTTTTTCCTTTGCCAACGTAGGTGATATGCTTCAGATGAGACGGAGTAAGGGGGGCATCGGTGAGGAGATTCCTGTCACCAGTCATGTGATTGGTGCAACCACTGTCCATAACCCATTCAGTAGCTTTTGGAGTATCATCCTGTAGAAGCATTAGTCTCACTTAAAAATTCATATACTTCAGTTGAAGAATATGATAATCAATTTCATCAGTGAATTTCATCAATAAGCATATAACAAGCATCATAGGGATGTGTGAAATGAGAAATTCATTTCATCATGATTAGCTTGCATCCCAACAAGCATTATGTTAGGTCTTCAGCAAATTCATCAGACATTCATTGTGTCTGAAGACCTGACCCTATAGAAGAGATTAGTTCTTCTTAACCACCCACATCTGAATGGGTGGCTGAGAAGCAATGTAACGCAACACATTGATGGAGAACTTAGGCATTCAAGAATGTGCATTTTTCTTCACAGGAGGAGTATAGTACTCATAAGAATATGCAGAGAAATTCTTAGCAGTTTTGTGCACATAGTGATTTGAAGAATAATGCACATATTCATCAGATCGCAGTCTGTTTCCCTGCATAGAAGTGTTAGTATGAGCATGAGTTGGTCTGTGTCCATTTAACGACTTTGGTCCAGGTGAAGAATTTTCCCTGGGGTTGTTCCTTTTCTTCAGTGGTGTCATGATGACATTCACCTGAAGATTTTGAAGAACACTTTTGGGCACCCAGATTTTCTTCACTGGGGGACCATTCCTGTAGTTAGTACCAACAAATCTAGCGAATACTTGACCATTCTGATTTTTGAATAGCTTATAGTTGGAGTCAAATGACTCATCAGAAGAATGTGGAGTATCACAATTGTAGCCAGATAGAGTGGATGGATCAACTGGAGGTCCTTTTGCAGCAACCCATGTGGTTTTGGGATACTGCTTAGGTTTCCAATATGATCCATCTGCGTTCAACTTTCTCTCAAAAGCAGTACCCTCTTTCCTAGGGTTCCTATTCAGAATCTGCTTCTTGAGCACATCACAAAGAGTTTGGTGCCCTTTAAGGCTTTTGTACATGCCTGTGACGTACAATTCCTTCAGACCTGCATTTTCGTCAGTAACACTTGTGGTCTCCTCATATGAGGGAATTGAGACCATAGAAACATTTGAAGATATAGCAGCAGTTGAAGCATTTGAACATTTAGATGAAGAATTTGCATTATCATGTTCAAGGCATTTTAAGCATGGAGCAACAGATTCTTCCTGAGCGGTGCTGATGTGTTGAGCGAGTAATGAATCATTGTCTTTCTGAAGATCATCATGAGACGCTCTCAGCTTCTCAAGTTCTTGCTTCCTTTGAATAAATTCATAGGACAGCTTCTCGTGTGCTGTTGAGAGAGCCACATGACGACTTTCAAGTTCGTCATATTGTGACTTTAGGCGTCTGAGGTCTTCAGACAAACCTTGACTGCGATCCATTTCCTCATCTAACAGATCATCACTTTTGTCTAGCAATTTTTGAATCTTTTCCATAGCATTTTGTTGTTCAGTTGCAATTTTAGCAAGTTTCTTATAGCTAGGTTTTGCTTCACATTCAGAGTCATCATCACTTGAAGTATTAAAGTAAGCTTCTTGATGTCTACTACACAACTTATTCTTGTAGACTCGTGTTGGGCCTCCAAGCGTAGAGTTTTGTAGGACAGTAGCAATTTTCCCTCAAGTGGATGACCTAAGGTTTATCAATCCATGGGAGGCGTAGGATGAAGATGGTATCTCTCAAACAACCTTGCAACCAAATAACAAAGAGTCTCTTGTGTCCCCAACACACCCAATACAATGGCAAATTGTATAGGTGCACTAGTTGGGCGAAGAGATGGTGATAAAAGTGTAGTATGGATGGTAGAAATATATTTTTATAATTTGAATAAATAAAAACAGCAAGGTAACTAGTAACAAAAGTGAGCAAAAATGGTATTGGAATAGTTGAAAACAAGGCCTAGGGTTCATACTTTCACTAGTGCAAAATCTCTCAACAATGATAACTTAATTGGATCATATAATAACCCCTCAACATGCAACAAAGAATCACTCCAAAGTTCCTATCGCGGAGAACATAAGATGAAATTGTTTGTAGGGCACGAAACCACCTCAAAGTTATTCTTTCTGATCAATCTTTTGAGCTTTTCCTATAAGTGTCACAAATAGCCCTAGAGTTCGTACTAAAATACTCAAAATCAATTTTCAGAAATCTATGCTGACCCCCCTGAATGTTAATCCAGCTCTAATGAGAGAATTGGCTAATATACTCCAATGCTCCATTGGGTCGATGCCGTTCACCTACCTTGGATTGCCTATGGGAACGACCAGACCTACAGTCAATGATCTCATGCCTGTCGTCGATCGAGTTGAGCGCAAGCTCTCTTCATCCCTTTGCATGCTAAATCATGGAAGCAAACTGACCCTGCTCAACTCTCTACTCACCTCGATCATGATATACCCGATGTGCACAATTAAACTGGCGCCAAAACTGATTGAGCACTTGGATAAAATTAGGAGACACTACTTGTGGAGGAAAAAAAAAGAACATGGAGAAAGTAATAACTCCCTAGCAGCCTGGAACTTAGTGTGTCGGCCCAAAAACAAGGGCGGGCTGGGTATCCTTGACATTCAGATTCAAAATACTGGTCTGCTGCTCAAATTCCTTCACAATTTCTACAATAAAAAGGACGTACCCTGGGTCAACCTAATCTGGACTACATACTACGAGGGGGCCGTGCCCAATGCACATGACCCCTGTGGGTCGTTCTGGTGGCACGACGTCATGAGCCTTAGTGACACCTACCGTGGAATCACCAAGATTGAAGTCCATAATGGCGACACTACTCTCTTCTGGAAGGACTTGTGGACCGATCAAATACTGATGGAATCACACCCTCGAGCTTTCTCCTATACACAAATGCTTGATGCTTCCATAGCTGAATTCCTGAGGATAGCCGATTTAAATGTAGGGTTCCAACTGCCTCTATCTCCTCAAGCTAGGACGGAGGTACAAAATCTACAAGCGTTATCAACACATCTAGGATCGGGAGGACACATGAGTGATGTGTGGACGTGTACATGGGGCCCTCGGTATACGTCTGCCGGATACTACAAACTATATTTCCAGAATGTTGAGGTGGATGAGGCGTTCCCGATGATCTGGAAATCGAGGTGCACCATGAAATTAAAAGTCTTCGCGTGGTTACTGCTTGCTGACAGGGTTAATACCAAAAACATGCTCCGCCGAAGACATTTCAACATAAACAGCGATGCTTGTTGTGTGCTGTGTGGGAGTGGAGATGAGGAAACAGTAGAACATTTGTTCTTCACTTGCGCCTTTAGTAAAAGATGCTGGGAACAACTGGGTGTTCGGTTTGGCTCCCCCAATATGAATAGTTCATGGCTACACCTATTTCACATGGGAAAAAGGGGATGGACTGGCCAAATGTTCATGGAAATATTTATAACGTCGGCATTGAGCATCTGGAAAGAGCGCAACGGGAAAATATTCAAAAGGATACCCCCCACCCATGAAGCATGGAGAGAGAGATTCAAGAAGGACTTTGCACTACTAGCTCACAGGGTTAAACCCTCTCTAGTCCATTTTGTAGAGAGCTTCTCCAACTCTGTAACCTAGCAATTAGCTTACCCTCCCCTGTGTCTTGTTGACTCTTGCCGACCTCCTGGGCTGGTTTAGAGACTAGGAGACACCAGCTTGTAAACCACCATGTAAAAATCTTGTATACATTTTGGTGATAATATAAAGTCAGTAGGCGAAGCCTACTGTCAGTTCGTGTTAAAAAAACACCATATGATACACATCAACCAACTCTAATGTCACCTAGATACTCCAATGTCACCACAAGTATCCATGAGTTGATTATACGATATGCATCAAACAACTTCAGATTCATAATATTCAATCCAACACAAAGAACTTCAAAGAGTACCCCAAGATTTTTATCGGAGAAAGGAATATGAAAACGCGTATCAACCCCTATGCATAGATTACCCCAATGTCACCACGGGAATCCGCAAGTTGATGACCAAAACATACATCAAGTGAATCAATAGAACATCCCATTATCACCATGGATATCCCATCGCAAGACATACATCAAGTGCTCTCACATCCAAAAGATTCAATCCGACATAACAAAACCTCAAAGGAAAAGAGTCAATTCATCACAAGAAGGTAGAGAGGGAAGAACACCATAAGATCCAACTATATTAACAAAGCTCGTGGTACATCAAGATCGTGCCAAATCAAGAACATGAGAGAGAGAGAGAGAGAGATCAAACACACAGCTACTAGTACATACCCTCAGCCCCGAGGGTGAACTACTCCTTCCTCATCATGGTGGCCGCCGGGACGATGAAGATGGCTTCCGGTGATGATTGCCCCCTCCGGCAGGATGCCAGAACGGGGTCCCGATTGTGTTTTCGTGGATATAGAGGCTTGCGGCGGCGGGAATTCTCATCTAGGGTTCTTTCTGGGGGTTTGGGTATTTATAGGAATTTTTGGCGTAGGTTTCACATCAAGGGGGCCCACGAGGCACGACAAGCTCGCTTCAAGCACACTGGGGGGTAGGGCACGCCTAGCGAGCTTGTCGTGCCCTCGTGGATCTTCTGGTCCTCCCACGAAGCTTCAGGGGTCTCTTTTGGTCCACAAAAAATCATCGTAAAATTTCAGCCCATTCCGAGAACTTTTATTTCTGCACAAAAAACGACACCACGGTAGTTCTGCTGAAAACAGCGTGTGTCCAGGTTAGTTCTAATCAAATCATGCCAAAACCATATAAAATTATTGTAAACATGGCATGAATACTTCATAAATTATAGATACGTTGGAGACGTATCAGCATCCCCAAGCTTAATTCCTGCTCGTCCTCAAGTAGGTAAATGATAAAAGAAATAATTTATGAAGTGTGAATGCTAGCACATGCACAAGTTTGATCAATGATAATTCCAATCACTTTTTCTAGCATCATTATATATCATAAACAGTAGCTCATCGCATAAAACTTCTCATGATCAAGTAGCAAGCTATTCACATGTTAAAGTATAGACCGTAAACTTTCTTGAAAACTAACAAACTATGTTCTCAGTCATCAAACAATTGTAATTCATCTTATTTTCAGGAGGGGTCTATGTAAGAGCTTTGATTTAGCAAATTCCACATACTCAACTATCATATAGTCTTTCATGATTGCTAACACTCAAAACATATTTTGAGAACAAATAACATCCATCAAACATAGAGAAAGATAGGGGCTTAATGTTTCGCCTCCCAACTTATTTATCATATAGATAATTGTCAACAATAATAATTCATGACCAAATATATTTGAATGGCCATATATGCTTGGATCTTTCCCCATCACATGATACTTGCCAACTAGAGAATAGTTGAGGTTGAAATGAGAAGGAATACTATCAACTCTTGCATAAAAGTAAATACATAAAAGTAAAAGATAGGCCCTTCGCAGAGGGAAGCAGAGGTTGTCATGCTCTTTTTATTTTTGGATGTGCAAGCCCTTAATGCAAAGGAACGTCACATTATATTGCCCTTTGTGATAGCAACCTTTATTATGCTGTCCGTCGCTTTTATTTCTTTACCATCACAAGTTCGTACAACGCTTATTTTCCCTTAGAATAAAAGATCATACATATTTAGGAGCAATTTTTATTGCTTTTTGCACCGATGATAACCTACTTGAAGGATCTTATTCAATCCATAGGTAGATATGGTGGACACTTATGGCAAGAAACTGGGTTTAAGTGTTTTTGGATGGACAAGTAGTATCTCTACTTACACTGGTACAACGAGGTGCTATACAAATGATTTCTAACCCCTTTCCGTGACGACATTTTGAACCGTCGCCAAGTGAGTGTGGGCGATAGGGGGGGGGGGGTCCTTCCCACATGACCCAGAAACCATCGGGGATAGGCCCTCCGGCCACACACGCTGGGCAAAATGAGCACGTGTGCGACGGGCGAGCGATCAAATACGGTTATACGTACAGTTGTGTTAAAAATACAATTATACAGGCCAATCGTTTTTGGTCGTAAGTACATCCCACACAGTCAGTCCCAGACAAACGTTTTTTTTTCATATGTACATTTCACACAGTCAATCCAAGGAATACGTTTCCGTTCGTATGTACATCCCACACAGTCAATCCAAGAAGTACGTTTCCTTTCATATGTACATCCCACACAGTCAATCCAGGGAAAACATTTCCGTTCATACGTACATCACACACAATTTTCCCCATTAAATCATTTGTGATAGCGTTGCCATTGCAGATGATATTAACAATTTTGCTATTTGCGTTATTGAATGCATCACACACGGTGCGTACAAGAAACTGTGTGGCATAGGCTGTCCATCACACACACTTTTTATGTGGTATACGTTTGCGCATGGTGGCATAACGCAAACAGTTTTCAAGAGGAAGTCGTGTGCGATTGTTCATTGATCCAACACATTTTATTCCTTGAAATTGTGTGCCTGGTCTGAGGTCATCGCCCACGGTGTTTTCTCAATAACCGTTTGCAAGAGAAAAACCCAATTAGCAGGCTAATTGGCCTATTATTAATAATCCATTTATTAATCTAATTGACATTTCATATTAAGCACACAATATATTTCATTTTCCTATTAAGGAAGCAGGATTTCATAATTGAAATACATCAGAGTACAACATCATATAGCTTCAGCACTCAGCTACCCCATTACACAACTGCATCAGCACCAAGTTTCACATGTAACATCTATAACCTATCAAAATTAGCATCATAGACGGTACATAGATAGATGAATCTCATCTGGAAAACTGCTGAAGTGGAAGGCGAATATTGATCCTTCGTTGATGTTGAAGGTCTTTGCAACTTTAGGCCAGTGCCTGTGGATGATTGACCATCCATCCTTCGTCCTCTTGAGGAAGACTTCAATATTGACCGTGGGTGTTGTATGAATACCTTCCTCGCCTCCTGACCATACATGTGGTTTGAGAGGTAATGATCAGTGAATTGCTTTGGAAAGGCCTGAAAACAAGGATATGCATAAATATATTCTCTAGATTTGAAATGGCACAAAGGAATAAAAAAGACAAGGTATAACAGTTAGTACCATCCTGTAGTGAACTGATGTCTTCTTCATTGTACAGACAAAGATCTTGTTGTTTTTTGTCGCTAATTTCTTTATCCTAACAATCTTTTTTAGTTTCTTGACTTGACTGTTATTCATGGACAACTCATTTCCCCATATGCAAAAAGGGTCGAACAGTGAGCCAAAACCTCTGACAGCAGGACCTACATGTGCAAGACCAAATAGTTAAAAACCTAAATATTAGAATTGTTCCTGCAATTGCACAATAATGTGCTATTAGACAAAAGACCATGCATGTGCAAACCTCGATTGTAAACCTCAGTGCTTCCCATTGTTTTCCTGCAACACATATAAGGTAGTTAGTGATTAGGTTAAGTGAGGGTTGGCATGCTATCAGTAAAATATGTTGATGAAAAATAAACACATTGCAGATTCATCAGATTAATTCAAGCCACATGGAAAACCCATTTATCCAAACCAAGCATGATTAAGAACTAGGAAATATAGCAATTGTGTATGTTTCTCATGTATTAAGTGCAGCCAAATTCGAATTATTCCTCACATGCATAACAATACAAAATTCTACCCACAACAATTGGACATCGCATTGTAGAATTGAACCAAGCAGTTAACTAAACACCACAACAAATGAACCAAACATTAACTGAGCACCACATTGCATAATATAACATACTCTTCATAGAAGATCAGACAGTTAACGAAACCAAGCATGCTTAGCAACTAGGAAATGCTGCAATTGTATATGTTTCTCATGTATTTAGTATAGCCAAATTCGATTTATTCCTCACATGCATAACAATACAAAATTGTACCCACAACAATTGAACATCGCATTGCAGACTTGAACCAAACAGTTAACTAAACACCACAACAAATGAACCAAACATTAACTGAGCACCACATTGCACAATATATAACATACTAGAAGATTAGACAGTTAAGCAAACTAAGCATGCTTGACAACATGGAAATATAGCAATTGTATTTGTTTCTCATGTATTTTGTACAGATAAATTCGATTTATTTCTCACATGGAAGACAATACAAAATTGTACCATGAAGAATTGAACATCACATTGCAGAATTGAACCAAACAGTTAACTGAACACGACAACTAATTAACCAAACAGTTAATAAGTGAGCACCACATTGCACGACATATAGAACATATACACTAGAGCAACAGATTGCATGGTAAAAGTAGATAGGACAATTCACTAGAATTTATTAAGGAAAGGCAAGAGCAGCACATGCAACGGGTAAACTGAGCATGCTTAACCGGCATAGCTAGCTAACTGAACATAGGTCCTTATAGTGAGCTAATAAGACAAGCTACTCCTCATCGTTGGAGATATCGATGATGATTGGCTCCTTGGACATGGAAGAGGGCGAGGCCTCCACATTGTGGGTGCCCTCCTCATAGTGGTGAGTTGCCTGAGCCGCTCCGGGCACCAACCTGCTGGCTCTCGAGTTGAGGTAAGCACAGGCACGCAGAGAAAACACCTCGTAGTCTTCGTCGAAGGCACCGACGGTGGCCTCGAGAAAATGCCACAAACTGTCGTTTAAACCAGCCAACCGCGTCGCAGCGTCGGTGCGCGAGACATCGATGGTGGCCTTGACGGCGAGGTGCTCCTCCAAGATCTGGGGGTCGACACGAATGGCAGCCATCACGACCTCATCCGCGCGTGCGGTCGCGATTTGCTTCTCCGCTATCAAATGCTCCTTGAGCTCCTGGCTATACTGCGTGCACCATGGCTTAGGGCGGCGCTTATTTGGGGGAGGGGTCGGTGATTTGGGGGGAAGGTGTCACGCCGGCGGTCGAGGCATGTGGGATGTGGAAGGAGGAGGAGGATGGGGGTCGGGTGTGGATTACCTGCCAGGATCGACGAGGCCGAGCAGCGTGAAGGAGGGTCGCCGGTGAGGAGGCGGTGCTGCAAGCAAGGAGTGATGGTTTGAACTTGGAAAGGAAGGTGGAAATAGGGGAAATGTGGCTTTTGGTAAGGGGGAGGGGGCGGGGAGGTAGATATTTCCATGGAAGCCGAAAATTTTGGATCGGTGCAGCGAAAAAAACTGGCACACAAAGTGTCATCAGACACGGTCCTTTATTCAGCACTGTGTATGATATGTGAACATCACAAATGATTCATATAGCTTACCCCATGTGTGATGAGTTTGAACGTGCAAATTTTGGTCCGAATATCCCTGGTTACAGTGGTCATCCATGTCATTGCATAATTTGGGTACACAAAGGAGCCTACGGCACACCCACAGTTCTTAATCGAGCAAGTTCAGCAATTAAATAGAGCTAGCAGACCTAAACATTACCCTAACAAATTAAAGACCGGCACTCTAAATTAAACAAAGAGTACTATTCCGGCTGGCGCTCGTCGATCTCCGCCGCCTCCTCCATGTCCAGCTCGCGCCCGACGATCTCCTGGGGAAGGGGCTCCATGGCATCAATCACACCATACTCGGCAAGCATCTCACCATCTGCGTCCTCCATCTCTTTGGAAAAGGCCACCACGAGCTGGGCATGGGTGGCCGCAATATGGGCTTGGACAGGCTCCGTCGTGGCAAGGTATGCCGCGAAGGAACGGATGGCTGCTCGAACGCCCTCGGTGATTGCCAACTCTTCGGCCGTGGGTTGCCGACCGTTGTCGGAGAAGCTTTGTTCGATTTGTGCGGTGACCGCCACGAGATGGGCGTGGGCGGCCTCGACATGGTCGTGGGCGGCCTCCATCAGGGTTAAGGCCACCGCTGCGGAACGGACAGCTGCTGTGTCGCTCTCGCCAGTTGCTATCCCCGACGCAGATGTTGCTGCCACCACATGAGTAGCTACAGCGGCCATTTGGGCTGCCTTGGCCGCCCGGTCGTAGATTGCGGCCGCGCTGACGTAGCTTGTTACCACGCGCATGGCGGCTGCGGCCGCGCTCTTGCCGGAGTGGGCCGCCGAAGTGGCCCTCACGACACGGGTCCACGTCCCCATCTTTCATCGGCCACGATGGAACAGTGAAATGATATTTGGGGAGCGAGCTAGTGTCCTTGACATGCCGGCTGTGGACTGTCGTAGACGCACCTTCTCGCGTAAGCCATATACGTCCAACTCTGACGGTGCTCCAAGATATTTTGTACTGCATCTCACACAGTTGGTGTCTTGATTTGAAATACATAATTGGGTCACAACGGCAAAGGAGGGTGTTTGAATTGCTAGAACTTTTATCTGCAGTGAACATGCAACTATAGGTGTGTCGTCAAAAAATTGGAATTATTTAGGGTTCATTTGGACATTTTTATACATTAACTTGGTTTTCTAGGCATTTCATGTGCACAATTCAAAATTAAACTACATGCACATGCTCCGGTGCACAAAAATGGATTGTAAAATCATATATGTGTCCATGGGTTGATGCTTATGTCCCATGCAAGAAATGGTGATGAATTTCAAACACCTCGGCACTGTGGCTCTTTCCAGCAAACGTTGAGATACTTGGTTTTGAAATTCTAGAAAATCCAAAACTCGTCTGAAATTCATGAACCTTGGCATGCTATCATGGAATGGCATCAGCATGCTGTGGTAAAAAATTGTCCCATTTGGGACAGATTTTGGTATAAGCTTCACACAAACCAGAGCTTCTCACAAGAAGCCTCATGGTTCCGGTAGGGAACGTGTCACCTTTGTGGACGAAATGATATTCGTTGCCTCTTCTTGCTTTCAAATGTTTTTCTGGTGTCAACATAGAACAACAGGAGCGTCGTGTTAAATTTTGGAATTTTTCGGGGTTCATTTGGACATTCTTATACATTAACTGAGTTTTCTAGGCATTTTTGTGTATAATTCAATTTTGAACTACGGGCACATGCTCTAGTGCATAAAATGGGTTAAAAAAATCAAATGTGTGTCCTTGGTTGCAAGCTTAGATCCTATGCAAGAAATGGGAATGAATGTCAAACACCTCGGCACCATCGCTTGGCCGCAAACATTGAGATACATGGTTTAAAAATTCTAGTAAATCCAAAACTCGGCTGGAATTCATGAAACTTGGCATGCTATCATGGAATGGCATCAACATGCCGTGGTAAACATTTTTTGTACCATTTGGGGCAGGTTTTGTTATAAGCTTCTCACAAACCAGAGCTTCTCACAACAAGCCTCATGGTTCCGGTAAGGAACGTGTCACCTTTGTGGACGAAACGATGTTCGTTGGCTCTTCTTGCTTTAAATTTTTTTCTGGTGTCAAAATAGAACAAAAAGAGAGTCGTGTTAAATTTTGGAATTTTTCGGGGTTTGTTTGGATATTTTTATACATTAACTGAGTTTTCTATGCATTTATGTGCATAATTCAAATTTGAACTACATGGACATGCTCAAGTGCATAAAAATGGGTTGAAAAATCAAATGTGTGTCCTTGGTTGCATGCTTAGGTCCCATGTAAGAAATGGGAATGAATGTCAAACACCTCGGCACTGTCGCTTGGCCGCAAACATTGAGATACATGGTTTAAAAATTCTAGTAAATCCAGAACTCGTCTGAAATTCATGAAACTTGGCATGCTATCATGGAATGGCATCAACATACTGTGGTAAAAAAAAATTGTCCCATTTGGGGTAGGTTTTGGTATAAGCTTCTCACAACAAGCCACATGGTTCCAGTAGGGAACATGTCACCTTTGTGGACGAAACGATGTTCGTTGCCTCTTCTTGCTTTTAAATTTTTTCTGGTGTCAACATAGAACAACAGGAGAGTCGTGTTAAAATTTGGATTTTTTTTGGGGTTCGTTTGGACATTTTTATACATTAACTGAGTTTTCTATGCATTTATGTGCATAATTCAAATTTGAACTACATGCACATGCTCGAGTGCATAAAAATTGGTTGAAAAATCAAATGTGTGTCCTTGGTTGCATGCTTAGATCCCATGCAAGAAATGGGAATGAATGTCAAACACCTCGGCACCGTCACTTGGCTGCAAACATTGAGATACATGGTTTAAAAATTCTAGTAAATCCAAAACTCATATGAAATTCATGAAACTTGGCATGCTATCATGGAACAGCATCAACATGTTGTGGTGAAAAAATTGTCCCATTTGGGGCAGGTTTGGGTATAAGCTTCTCACAAACCAGAGCTTCTCACACCAAGCCTCATGGTTCCGGTAGGGAACGTGTCACCTTTGTGGACGAAACAATATTTGTTGCCTCTTCTTGCTTTCAAATTTTTTCTACTGTCAACATAGAACAACAGGAGTGTTGTGTTAAAATTGGGAATTTTTTGGGGTTCGTAATACATTAACTGAGTTTTCTAGGCATTTAATGTGCATAATTCAAATTTGAACTACAGGCACATGCTCTAGTGCATATAAATGGGTTTAAAAATCAAATGTGTGTCCTTGGTTGGATGCTTAGGTCCCATGCAAGAAATGGGAATGAATTTCAAACACTAGGGCACCGTCGCTTGGCCGCAAACATTCAGATACATGGTTTAAAAATTCTAGTAAATCCAAAACTCATATGAAATTCATGAAAGTTGGCATGCTATCATGGAACGACATCAACATGCTATGATAAAAACATTATCTCATTTGGGGCAGGTTTGGGTATAAGCTTCTCACAAATGAGAGCTTCTCACAACAAGCCTCATGGTTCCGGTAAGGAATGTGCCTCCTTCATGGATGAAACGATATTCGTTGCCTCCTCTTGCTTTCAGATTTTGTCCTAGTGGCAACATAGAGCAACAGGAGTGTCGTGTTAAAATTTGGAATTTTCGGGGTTCGTTTGGACATTTTTATACATTAACTGTGTTTCGTAGGCATTTTATGTGCATAATTGATACGTCTCCAACGTATCTATAATTTTTTATTGTTCCATGCTATTATATTATCTATTTTGGATGTTTTATATGCATTAATATGCTATTTTATATTATTTTTGGGACTAACTTATTAACCTAGAGCCCCGTGCCAGTTTATGTTTTTTCCTTATTTTTGAGTTTTACAGAAAAGGAATATCAAATGGAGTCCAAACGGAATAAAACTTTTGTGATGATTTTTCTTGGACCAGAAGACACCCACGTAACTTGGAGAGAGGGCCAGAAGATCCCCGAGGAGGCCACAATCCTCAGGGGTGCGTGTCGGGGCCGGATTTCGGGGACAAAAAAATCCCAGAAATTAACCCCTCATGTCATCAGCAGCCCAGGATTACTGTTACTGGTGGACACGTCCTTGTTACAGAATTACCAAGCTATTACAAGAATTGGATACAAGACCATAAAGGTCTAATGATACAACAGTGATTCCGGTGCTGGATGACGGAAATGACTCGTGGTTCTCCAGCGTCGATGGGGCTCCATTCCAACAGGAGCAGCTGACCCGGATAATTCTTATCCGCGTGACTGCTATCCTAGGCTCCATGTGGACATCGTGGTTGTACTTCTCGTAGAACTCCTGACCTGGCCAAGTAAATAGCCCGGGACAAGCCTGTGAGTATGTTTGAATGTACTCGGAAACATCATGAACAAAAGATATACCGAATGCAGCAGATAAAAAAATATATGATCATGATGAGCCAAACTATATGCATATGCTCATGCTGACTGAAATTTAAATCATGACAATAAAATGATATGAACGTGAACATAGCATGTTAGTCATGATAAAACTTATTAGAAATAAAGCAAATGAATGCCACGGGTAGTCTAGCCAGCCCAAGTGACACTCAGCAAAATAAAAGAAATGCCAATCGGGTGTCCACAAGAGTAGTGGCGGGACCGCCTGTAAACTTGAGGGACGCCAGGAAAGGTCTTGAAAAGAAATACCAGTCGGGTGTCAAGTGACGCCACGGTCGGACTTGAAGAGAAATGCTAATCGGGTGTCCACAAGAGTAGTGGCGGGATAAACCGCCTGTTAACTCGAGAGACGCCACGAGAGGTCTTGAAAATAAAATTGAGTGCCCGGGGTAGTCTAGCCAGCCCCTGAGACACTCAGGAAAATAAAATAGGAGAGACGAGTTAGTCCACAATAATATGCATAACCACAATAATACTAATATGCATAGCAAAAATATTTATGGTAGCATCATGGTGACAATAATTATCCTGCAAAATAATTCAGGCACATTTTAATTATTTCCTCCAAAGACCGACACTTGACCAACCCAGACTGTAGTCCTTAACTGTGGACACAGCTATTCGAATAGGTTTAAACTCTGCAGAGGGTGTACTCTTTACCCACAAGTAAAGGATTTCTTTAGTCAGTACTGTGACACTGACTAATTCCCATTACGGTCTTTGGGTTGAAAACACACCTAACCAGCACATACCAGATTAACTTTTTGGATGCCAGGAATCACCCAAAGCATCGTCCAAGAAAAACTCTAAGACGGAGAGACCAACGTCTTGCATGGGATCACTATTCATACGCGTGGATTACAACTGGTGCCCCCCTCTCAGTCACAACTGGAAACACCCATGCCCCCTGACCCGATGACAGGATTTAGTCTGCGGCCGTGGAAACCCTCATCATGGCCCTCAGTACGGTGTGTGCATGGAAAGGGGTTATCAAATTACTGAACCATACCCTACCTGTGGCAGGGACAAGTGGTAGCACGAAACAAGTATGGGGGTTACTGGAACAAGACTCGATCTACGATCGACTCAGGAGGTTCAAGTTTCCTGCAGTGGTTAGCTCAACAAAGTATCCTTTTAACAGTAATGCCAAAACAGGGCCACAACCCTTGCATGCTCCAACATGCATAACCAACAAGGCATGATCACGCTTCAACATGGTCACTATTCTGCCGGTACTGTATTTTACTATGCCTGCTCCTGCAAGTTAGTCATGACAAGCACACGATGCACGGTACGATGAAATATGCCAACTCTACATGCATTTAAATTTTATTTGTATCCAACCTATGCATGTCTCATATATTCTTGCAAATATTTAACCATGCAATCACCATATCAAGTGTTCAAGATGCTTGCCGTGAGCATGCAGAAGTGCTGGGTGCACTCCAAAAGTTTGAAATATTTATCTCCCCTCCATTTCCTATTTTCAAAAATATTTAAATCACCACATAGAGTTTAAATAGTGCTAAACAATTTGTTTGGATTTTTTTAAAATAAATACTAAAATAAACTAGATGAAAAATTAGAAATACCAGAAAAAGAATCAAATTATTTGGAGTTCATATGAATTACTTATGGAATTACTGAGCTGGGATAAATGACTAAATGGACTTTTAATAGACCCAACAAAAAACTAAGCTTATGAAAAATGTTCACCCTATCAAGTTTAATAGAGCAAGATTTTAGGAATCTGTGGAAATTTGAATCATCAAATTTGGACTTGTAATAGTGGTTGTGGAAATATTTTAGTTTTCCTGGAAAAAAAAAGAGAGAAGGTAGAGGGGCGCCCAGGGCGTAACATAGCCGGGCGGCGCCACTGGGCCGGCCCAACCGATCAGTTGCGCAGGAAGCAGCGATGTCGAAGGCGTATCCGCTGATTACGTCTTCACTTACGAACGTGGGTCCCGGCCCTCGGTCACTGACGGTGGGCCCCGCGGGCCCACCAGTCAGGTTTGACTGGTCTTCGTCCCCCTCCTCTCGTGCATTTGGACCGAATAGAGGAGGAGCTCCGGCGTTGCTCGCCGCCATCGATGAAGAGCTCAGCGGCCTTGGGCGACAGCCGGGACGGATCCGCCACTCCATCTCGCGCCCGTAGGTGGTCTAGCCAGCGCCGGGGGATGGTCGGAGTGGAGTGTGGCGAGGATCCCGGCGGATGGTGGCATCAGACGGAATGGGGACTTCGCCTACGGTGGCTCCCGAGCCAAATTGAGAGGGGGAAAAGGATTGTGGGTTCATGGCGAGCCTTCTGGTGAAGATAGTGGAGAGGGGGAGGCCGTAGCTAGCTCGGAATCGCCGGGGCGATGGCGGCCGCAGAAACTGCCGGAGACAAGGAAGACGGCCACCTTTGGTCGTTCCGATTGCTTGAGGTCGTTTATAGAGGCGAGGATAGGCTGCCCACCAGAGGGGTGAGCTTGAGGTGGCTTTTATAGGGAGTGGACGTCGGTTCCCGCGGTCTCCAGAGAACGAACATGTCGGCGATCGCCATAACTGCGTCGAAAAGGTGGTTGTGGGCGGTGGCCGAAGTTTGTGGGGAGGTCGGTGCAACAAATGAGCTTGGGTAGGTGGCGGTTAAGGCTAGGGTGAGCTGGCGGCTTCGTTTGGCTCGGGCGGTGGCGTATCAGAAAAGGCGGCGTCGGCGGCGGTGATAGCGATGGCTGGCCGGCGCGGTTGGTGAGGGCGATGGTGGCTTGAAGTGATGGAGAGGCATGCTGGCTGGCTCTGGGGCAAGCCACGCATCTTGGGCAGTAGCGTGCTCGAGACGGCCGATGCCGTGGTCGGCGTGGGCGGCGCTTGACCGGTGCTAGGGTTAAGGGGGGGGGGGTGCGGGAAGGCTGCAGCGGGTGTGGGTGATCAGCGAGGAGGTAGATCGAGCCAGGGGAGGCAGCTGCTGCGGCGTGGGCGATGCACAGGAGCGGCGGCGTCCTGGGCGTGCAATATGCGCGCTCTGGATACATAGTGCGTGCTCTGGACACGCGCGCAATGTGTTTGACGAATTGCCACAGGGACCTAGCGTGATCCAAATGAGCTAAATTTTGTCAGGGTGGCACATTATTGGATGGAAAGGATGTTGGACATGTTTGTTATGCAAGAGGACTAAGTGGCACAGGGGTTTCAAAAGTTTGCAAGATTTCAGTCATGCCAACAAGGTGTTTGATGAAATGCTAGGGTCATCTAGAGAATTCCTTTGAATGTGAAAATTGGCAGCATAATGTCTCATTGGATGACATAGTTGATGGTGGAGTTTGTTTGGCAGAAGGAATAACTTGCAAGTGCAAGTTTTACAAGAATTCAGTTATGGGCCAGAACTTGGGGAGAACATTTGGTGGTCTTAAGAGTTTCAAATGGTGCAGATCTTCTGGACTTAAGAGTTTAGTTGGAAGTACTACAAGGTGGAAAATTTTCAGACTTAATGGATCAAGGAAAAATGGGGTTGTAGTTGAAACTCAAAAATAGAGCAGAATTGAAAAGAGGATGTTTCTCTCAAATTTTTCAAAATACCAAGTTGGGTTTTTGCACCAAGGTGACATATAGGCATCATATGACCTCTCATAATTTTTGCGGAATTTAAAAAGAATTATTTAAAATGGTTGTAGTGCAACAAAGGCATTTAAAGTATTGAAATAGCTATTAAAGGAATTGTTTTTGGGCAATTTTTATTATGAAAATAATTCTTACTGTTATTAAACTATAATTGAAATGTTTCAAGAGAACTACCAAAGCCACAATATTATTTCCAAAAATTGCTGTATGGAGGGGGGAATTTTTGGAATAACAGAAACAGAAAATGGTTCTGAAATTAATAAAAGACCTAGCAAAATTCAAAAATTTAATTCTGGCCAAATTTTATTTAATAAAATCATGGGTGAATTTTTGGGGTGTTACAAACTCTACCCCCTTAAGAAAATCTCGTCCTCGAGATTTGTTAAGGGTGGAGGAACTAGATGCGGATCACAACAGACAAGCAATCATATACAAGGCAACAACACAAAAGCACATTATCCAATCAAGCGCTACACACTGCTAGAAACATACAGAAGTCTGTTTACGGCACGACGGCGGAATCTAAGGGGCAACAGGGTTACTAAGGACTCGACAACTACTTTGGCGGACTCAACGTCGGAGTTGGTTGGAGAGGAATGAGGAGATGCAGCGTTGGGGTAGTGATGATGACCCACGCGGGGTGCAGTGGCTACAGTTCCGTTGGAGAAAATCCCCAAGAGACGACGGAGGTCATCCGGGGAAACAAATGCATTGCCCGGGTGGGCAACAGGGGCAGACCTTGGGGGTTCAACTGGCCTCCCAAGCAGCACTGTCGGGGTGTCGGTGGCGGGTGCAGCTTCACTTCTCACCGGGGTCAGGAGAGCAAGCGTTCTGCGGGTGGCAATGAGATCAAGGGTGACCTGATCGAAGAGTGCTTCTTGCGCTCTCAGGTAGCGCACTAGATGCACTAGGGCAGGATCCGTCTCATGGTCTCCATTGGCGCCTTGGGTTGGGCTACCATAGCCTTCACAACTAGGGTAGTAGTAGAAAGAGCGGCAGTTAACCCTCGGCGATAGGTGTCGGAGTTGAATTACAGCTTCTCGGGCTGCAAGTTGGATAGCTTGGCGCTCGTCGATGGTCGTCCTCCCGGTGAACCGGTAAGGGTGCTCTGCGGTGATGCCCCTCCTGTAGATGTGCACCGTGGCCCAGAAGTGGTGGATGGCGTCACTCGCGTGCTCTTGGTACACAACATACTCCGGCGGCTCTTCGACACCGAGAGCACGATGGGTGAGATTGGCGAGGATGGCTACAAAGCCTTCAAGCTCGACTGCGGTGGTCTCGTTGTGCACAATGGGGCCGGGCATCTTGGTGGTTGGATATCGAACTGAGAGTGAGGCTGTGATGTGCTGAGTTGGGTTGAGGCTTCCTTTATAAGCCAGCAGAGTCTTCCATCGCACGCTTGTGGATGGGACAACTCAGGTGTCGGCCACAGGCACATGGCCTATGGGCTAGGTTGATAGGTTGGGCACCGACTGTCAAAAAGATGTCGACTAGCCACTGTGCGGTTATCGGATACGATGGGCTTGACTATGGACAGGAAAGGATGTGAATGGTGTGGAAACCTAGAGATTGCGACCAGGCTAAGATAGGATTAGTCAATGGTCAGCCTGGCTCTGATACCAAGGCTGTCGGGGCCGGATTTCGGGGACACAAAAATCCTAGAAATTAACCCCTCGTGTCATCACCAGCATAGGATTACTGTTACTAGTGGACATGTCCTTGTTACAGAATTACCAAGCTATCACAAGAATTGGATACAAGACCATAAAGGTCTAATGATACAACAGTGATTCCGGTGGTGGATGACGGAAATGACTCGCGGTTCTCCAGCATCGATGGGGCTCCATTCCCACAGGAACAGCTGACCCAGATAATTCCTATCCGCGTGACTGCTATCCTAGGCTTCGTGTGGATGTCGTGGTTGTACTTCTCGTAAAACTCCTGACCTAGCCAAGTAAATAGCCAGGGACAAGCCTGTGAGTACATTTGAATGTACTCGCAAACATCATGAACAAAAGATATACCGAATGCAGCAGATAAAAAAATTATGATCATGATGAGCCAAACTATATGCATATGCTCATGCTGACTGAAATTTAAATCATGACAATAAAATGATATGAACGTGAACCTAGCATGTTAGTCATGATAAAACTTATTAGAAATAAAGCAAACGAATGCCACGGGTAGTCTAGCCAGCCCAAGTGACACTCAGCAAAATAAAAGAAATGCCAATCGGGTGTCCACAAGAGTAGTGGCGGGACCGCCTGTAAACTTGAGGTACGCCACGAAAGGTCTTGAAAAGAAATGCCAGTCGGGTGTCAAGTGACGCCATGGTCGGACTTGAAGAGAAATGCCAATCGGGTCCACAAGAGTAGTGGCGGGATAAACCGCCTGTTAACTCGAGAGACGCCACAAGAGGTCTTGAAAATAAAATTGAGTGCCCGGGGTAGTCTAGCCAGCCCCTGAGACACTCAGGAAAATAAAATAGGAGAGACGGGTTAGTCCACAATAATATGCATAACCACAATAATACTAATATGCATAGCAAAAATATTTATGGTAGCATCGTGGTGACAATAATTATCCTGCAAAATAATTCAGGCACATTTTAATTATTTCCTCCGAAGACCGACACTAAGACCGACACTTGACCAACCCAGACCGTAGTCCTTAACCGCGGACACGGCTATTCGAATAGGTTTAAACTCTGCAGAGGGTGTACTCTTTACCCACAAGTAAAGGATTTCTTTAGTCAGTACCGTGACACTGACTAATTCCCATTACGGTCTTTGGGTTGAAAACACACCTAACCAGCACACACCAGATTAACTTTCCGGATGCCAGGAATCACCCAAAGCATTGTTCAAGAAAAACTCTAAGACGGAGAGTCCAACATCCTGCATGGGATCACTATTCATACGCGCGGATTACAAGGGGTGCCCCCCTCTCAGTCACAACTGGAAACACCCATGCCCCCTGACCCGATGACAGGATTTAGTCCGCGGCCGTGGAAACCCTCATCGTGGCCCTCTGTACGGTGTGTGCATGGAAAGGGGTTATCAACTTACTGAACCATACCCTACCTGTGGCAGGGACAAGTGGTAGCATGAAACAAGTATGGGGGTTACCGGAACAAGACTTGATCTACGGTCGACTCAGGAGGTTCAAGTTTCCTGCAGTGGTTAGCTCAACAAAGTATCCTTTTAACAATAATGCCAAAACAGGGCCACAACCCTTGCATGCTCCAACATGCATAACCAACAAGGCATGATCACGCTACAATGTGGTCACTCTTCAGTCGGTACTGTATTTTACTATGCCTGCTCCTGCAAGTTAGTCATGACAAGCACACGATGCACGGTACGATGAAATATGCCAACTCTACATGCATTTAAATTTTATTTGTATCCAACCTATGCATGTCTCATATATTCTTGCAAACATTTAACCATGCAATCACCATATCAAGTGTTCAAGATGCTTGCCTTGAGCATGCAGAAGTGCTGGGTGCACTCCAAAAGTTTGAAATATTTATCTCCCCTCCATTCCTATTTTCAAAAATATTTAAATCACCACATAGAGTTTAAATAGTGCTACAAAAGTTGTCTGGATTTTTTTAAAATAAATACTAAAATAAACTAGATGAAAAATTAGAAATACCAGAAAAAGAATCAAATTATTTGGAGTTCATATGAATTACTTATGGAATTATTGAGCTGGGATAAATGACTAAATGGACTTTTAATAGACCCAAGAAAAAACTAAGCTTATGAAAAATGTTCACCCTGTCAAGTTTAATAGAGCAAGATTTTAGGAATCTGTGGAAATTTGAATCATCAAATTTGGACTTGTAATAGTGGCTGTGGAAATATTTTAATTTTGCTGGAAAAGAAAAAGAGAGAAGGCAGAGGGGCGCCCAGGGCGTAACATAGCCGGACGGCGCCACTGGACCGGCCCAGCCGATCAGTTGCGCGGGAAGCAGCGACGTCGAAGGCATATCCACTGATTACGTCTTCACTTACGAACGTGGGTCCCGACCCTCGGTCACTGACGATGGGCCCCGCGGGCTCACCAGTCAGGTTTGACCGGTCTTCGTCCCCATCCTCTCGTGTGTTTGGACCGAATAGAGGAGGAGCTCCGGCGTTGCTCGCCGCCATCGATGAAGAGCTCACCGACCTCGGGCGACGGCCGGGACGGATCCGCCACTCCATCCCGCGCCCGTAGGTGGTCTGGCCAGCACCGGGGATGGTCGGAGTGGAGTGCGGCGAGGATCCCGGCGGATGGCGGCGTCGGACGGAATGGGGACTTCGCCTACAGCAGCTCCCAAGCCAAATTGAGAGGGGAAAAAGGTTTGTGGGTTCAAGGCGAGCCTTCTGGTGAAGATAGTGGAGAGGGGGAGGCCGTAGCTAGCTCGGAATCGCCGGGGCGGTGGCGGCGGCAGAAACTGCCAGAGACAAGGGAGACGGCCACCTTTGGTCGTTCCGATTGCTTGAGGTGGTTTACAGAGGCGAGGAGAGGCTGCCCACCAGAGGGGTGAGCTTGAGGTGGCTTTTATAGGGAGCGGACGTCGGTTCCCGCGGTCTCCAGAGAACGAACACGTCGGCGATCGCCATAACTGCGTCGGAAAGGTGGTTGTGGGCGGTGGCCGAAGTCGGTGGGGAGGCCGGTGCAACAGATGAGCTTGGGTAGGTGGCAGTTAAGGCTAGGGTGAGCTAGCGACTTCGTTTGGCTCGGGTGGTGGTGTATCAGAAAAGGCGGCATCGGCGGCGGTGATAGCGATGGCTGGCCGGCGCGGTTGGTGAGTGCGGTGGCGGCTTGAAGTGATGGAGAGGCGTGCTGGCTGGCTCTGGGGCGAGCCGCGCGTCTTGGGCGGTAGCGTGCCCGAGACGGCGGCTGCCGTGGTTGGCGCGGGCGGCACTTGGCCGGTGCTAGGGTCAAGGGGGGGGGGGGGGTACGGGAAGGCTGCAGCGGGTGTGAGTGATCAGCGAAGAGGTAGATCGAGCCAGGGAGGCAGCTGCTGCGGCGTGGGCGATGCACAGGAGCGGTGGCATCCTGGGCGTGCAATATGCGCGCTCTGGACACACAGTGCATGCTCTGGACACGCGCGCAATGTGTTTGACGAATTGCCACAGGGACCTAGCGTGATCCAAATGAGCTAAATTTTGTCAGGGTGGCACATGACTGGATGGAAAGGATGTTGGACATGTTTGTTATACAAGAGGACTAAGGGGCACAGGGGTTTCAAAAGTTTGCAAGATTTTAGTCATGCCAACAAGGTGTTTGATGAAATGCTAGGGTCATCTAGAGAACTCCGTTGAATGTGAAAATTGGCAGCATAATGTCTCATTGGATGACATAGTTGATGGTGGAGTTTGTTTGGCAGAAGGAATAACTTGCAAGTGCAAGTTTTACAAGAATTCAGTTATGGGCCAGAACTTGGGGAGAACATTTGGTGGCCTTAAGAGCTTCAAATGTTGCTGGTCTTCTGGACTTAAGAGTTTAGTTGGAAGTACTACAAGGTGGAAAATTTTCAGACTTAATGGATCAAGGAAAAATGGGGTTGTAGTTGAAACTCAAAAATAGAGCAGAATTGAAAAGAGGATGTTTCACTCAAAATTTCCAAAATACCAAGTTGGGTTTTTGCACCAAGGTGACATATAGGCATCATATGACCTCTCATAATTTTTGCGGAATTTAAAAAGAATTATTTAAAATGGTTGTAGTGCAACAAAGGCATTTAAAGTATTGAAATAGCTATTAAAGGAATTGTTTTTGGGCAATTTTTATTATGAAAATAATTCTTACTGTTATTAAACTATAATTGAAATGTTTTAAGAGAACTATCAAAGCCACAATATTATTTCCAAAAATTGCTATATGGAGGGGGGAAGGAATAACAGACACAGAAAATGGTTCTGAAATTAATAAAATACCTAGTAAAATTCAAATTTTTAATTCTGGCCAAATTTTATTTAATAAAATCATGGGTGAATTTTTGGGGTGTTATAGTGCGCCCTAGGGCGGGGCGCCCTGAGGGCTTGTGGGCCCCTCGGTTGTCCCCTAACTCTAAAACCAGCACTATAAATTCCCAAATATTCCCAAATCACCAGAAGCGTCCACCAAAATACTTTTCCGCCGCCGTAACCTTCTGTTCCCATGAGATCCCATCTTGGGGCCTTTTCTGGCACCCTGCCGGAGGGGGATTCCATCACAGAGGGCTTTTACATCAACCCTATTGCCCTTCCGATGAAGCGTGAGTAGTTTACCACAGACCTACGGGTCCATAGCTATTAGCTAGATGGCTTCTTCTCTCTCTTTGATCTTCAATACAATGTTCTCCTTGATGTTCTTGGAGATCTATCCGATGTAATATTCTTTTGCGGTGTGTTTGTCGAGATCCAATGAATTGTGGATTTATGATCAGATTATCTATGAATATTATTTGAGTCTTTTCTGAATTCTTATATGCATGATTTGATATCTTTGTATTTCTCTTCGAATTATTGGTTTGGTTTGGCCAACTAGATTGGTTCTTCTTGCAATGGGAGAGGTGCTTAGTTTTGGGTTCAATCTTGCGGTGTCCTCACCCAGTGACAAAGTAGGGGTAGCGAGGCACGTATTGTATTGTTGCCATCAAGGGTAAAAAGATGGTGTTTTCATCATATTGCTTGAGTTTATCCCTCTACATCATGTCATCTTACTTAAGGCGTTACTCCGTTCTTATGAACTTAATACTCTAGATGCATGCTGGATAGCGGTCGATTTGTGGAGTAATAGTAGTAGATGCATGTAGGAGTCGGTCTACTTGACACGGACGTGATGCCTATATTCATAATCATTGCGTTGGATATCGTCATAACTTTGCGCTTTTCTATCAATTGCTCGACAGTAATTTGTTCACCCACCGTATGTTTTCTTTCAAGAGAGAAGCCTCTAGTGAAACCTATGGCCCCCGGGTCTATTTTCCATCATATATTTTCAGATCTATAAACCAAAAAACCCAAAAATACCTTGCTGTAATTTATTTACTTTTCTTTTGTTTTACGTTTTAGTAATCTTTTATATCTATCTCTATCAGATCTCATCCTTGCAAGTGACCGGGAAGGGATTGACAACCCCTTTATCGCGTTGGGTGCAAGTGTTTGACTATTTGTGCAGGTGCATAAATTGGAGACTTGCGTGTACCTCCTACTGGATTGATACCTTGGTTCTCAAACTGAGGGAAATACTTATCTCTACTTTGCTGCATCACCCTTTCCTCTTCAAGGGAAAAACCAACGCAAGCTCAAGAAGTAGTAGGAAGAATTTCTGGCGCCATTGCCGGGGAGTTTCTACATCAAGCCTACCAACTACCCACCATAAACTCTCATCTCTTGCATTACATTATTTGCCATTTGCCTCTTGTTTTCCTCTCCCCCACTTCTAAAATGATTTCAGAAAAACACAAAAAGATTTTCCTTTTTATTCGCCCGTCCTCCGTTCGTCTTTTCGTTTGCTTTTTGGTTGTTAATTTGTGTGCTAGATTGCTTGCTTTGTCACGATGTCTCAAGAAAATACCAAGTTGTGTGACTTTTCCAATACTAATAATAATGATTTTATTAGTACCCCGATTGCTCCTGCCACTAGTGCAGAATCTTATGAAACAAATGCCGCTTTGTTGAATCTTGTTATGAAAGATCAATTTTCTGGCCTTCCTAGTGAAGATGCCGCATCCCATCTAAATACTTCCATTGTATTGTGTGATATGCAAAAGAAAAATATGTGGATAATGATATTGTGAAACTAAAGCTATTTCCGTTCTCTCTACGAGATCGTGCTAAAACTTGGTTTTCATCTCTGCCTAAAAATAGTATTGATTCATGGAATAAGTGTAAAGATGCTTTTATTTCCAAGTATTTTCCTCCCGCTAAGATCATCTCGCTTAGTAATGATATATTGAATTTTAAGCAACTTGATCATGAACATCTTGCACAATCTTGGGAGAGGATGAAATTGATGATAAGAAATTGTCCTACTCATGGTTTAAGTTTATGGATGATCATACAATTTTTTTATGCCGGATTGAATTTTGCATCTAGAAATCTTTTAGATTCCACCGCGGGAGGTACTTTTATGGAAATTACATTAGGAGAAGCTACTAAACTCCTAGATAATATTATGGCTAATTACTCTCAATGGTATACCGAAAGATCTTCTACTAGTAAAAAAGTGCATGCGATTGAAGAAATTAATACTTTGAGTGGAAAGATGGATGAACTTATGAAATTGTTTGCTAGTAAGAGTGCTCCTATTGATCCTAATGATATGCCTTTGTCTACTTTGATTGAGAACAATAATGAATCTATGGATGTGAATTTTTTTGGTAGGAACAATTTTGGTAATAACGCTTATAGAGGTAATTTCAATCCTAGGCCGTTTCCTAGTAATTCCTCTAATAATTATAGTAATTCCTACTACAATTCTTATGGACATTATAATAAAATGTCCTATGATCTTCAGAACAATATTAAAGATTTTATTAATTCCCAAAAAGTTTTCAATGCTATGGTTGAAGAAAAATTGCTCAAGATTGATGATTTGGCTAGGAACGTTGATAGAATTTCTCTTGAGATTGATTCTTTGAAAATTAGATCTATGCCACCCAAGCATGATATTAATGAATATCTGAAAGCTATTAAAATTTCTATTGATGAGTGTAAAGAAAGAACCGCTAGGATGCGTGCTAAGCGAGATTGGTTTGTAAAAGCGTGTTCTTCTAGTTTTTGAGAGAATAATGATGAAGATCTTAAAGTGATTGGTGTGACTCCTATTGAATCTTTGTTTTCTAATATAAATCTTGATAAAGATGGGACTGGAGATGAGTCAACTTTAGCTAGAAGGCATCCCAATGATTCGTAGTTTATAGATCTTAATGCAAAAATTGATAAAAGTGGGATTGGAGAGGTCAAAACTTTAAGTAGTGATGAACCCACTCTTTTGGATTTGAAGGACTTTAATTATGATAATTGTTCTTTGATAGATTGTATTTCCTTGTTGCAATCCATGTTGAATTCTCCTCATGCTTATAATCAAAATAAAGCTTTTACTAAACATATCGTTGATGCTATGATGAAATCTTTTGAAGAAAAACTTGAGTTGGAAGTTTCAATTCCTAGAAAGCTTTATGATGAGTGGGAACCTACTATTAATATTAAAATTAAAGGTTATGAGTGCCATGCTTTGTGTGATTTGGGTGCTAGCGTTTCCATGATTCCAAAAACTTTATGTGATGTGCTAGGTTTCCGTGAATTTGATGATTGTTCTTTAAATTTGCATCTAGCGGATTCCACTATTAAGAAACCTATGGGAAGGATTAATGATTTTCTTATTGTTGCAAATAGGAATTATGTGCCCGTAGATTTCATTGTGCTTGATATAGATTGCAATCCTACATGTCCTATTATTCTTGGTAGACCTTTCCTTAGAACGGTTGGTGCAATTATTGATATGAAAGAAGGAAACATTACATTTCAATTTCCGTTAAGGAAGGGCATGGAACACTTTCCAAGAAAGAAAATTAAGTTGCCATATGAATCTATTATGAGGGCTACTTATGGATTGCATAACAAAGATGACAATACCTAGATCTATGTTTTATGCCTAGCTAGGGGCGTTAAACAATAGCGCTTGTTGGGAGGCAACCCAATTTTATTTTATGTTTTTGTTTTTGGTTCTGTTTTTCAATAAATACACATTATTACCTCTGTAGTAATTGTGTTTTGGTATTTGAGCCAAGTAAGACCTTTGGGATGGCTTACAGTGATAGTTGATTTGATCTTGATGAAAAACAGTGTCGTGGTAGAACACGGCCACCTATGGGGCCATCGGCCCCTTTGTGGTTCGGCAGGGGGGAGGTCGCATTACACAAAGAGCAAAGGCCATGGGACAGCACAGCAGTGATGACGCTGGTGGTTTTTACCTAGGTTCGGGCCGCTGAGAAGCGTAAAACCCTACTCCTGCTTTGGTGGATTGATGGAGGGACCGTGAAGAACGCGCGACGCTCAAGCCCGGCAAGGTCGCCTCGGGGAGAGCAGCTACGCGCGTATGTGTACACGAGGGTCCGAATCCTTTCTAAGGTTGCCACGGTCCTCCTTTTATAGGCTAAGGGGTTACCACAATGGCAAAACGGTCATCATCCAGTGATTTGATAGCTAACAGTGCTATCATACCTAACTCTGGCAGTTAGGACAAAGTGCATTAAATGCACTGCCATGTGTTGCACTGTGGATGCGGCCCGGCAGGCCTACCGTACCGCTTAGCCATCTTCCACCTATCTGCTTGACACGCCTCTGGACGGGTGTCATATAGAGGTGATCTTCCTTCTAAATGGCTGCCACGTGCCAAATGTCAGCCACTTAGCTATCTGGGGGCTTGACAGCGCACCGATGGATGACTTGCGTTGCGATGCGGTGGAGCGGTGGAGTCTTGGCGGGAAGGTAGACCGTCAGCGGCCCAGGCAAACCTGCCGGGGAGAGACTGGTTTCGTCCTTGGGGCGGCCTCGACCCGACCGGGCTCACCTGCCCGGCAAGGGAGGCTTTTCCTTGGTGATATCTTGCTGTCTTGGCTTGTCTTGGTCTTCTTGATATGCCCTTTGATTTCTCAAAGAGCTCTCTCTCTAGCTCAGTTCTTGTCTTGGATACTTGATGAAGTTGGCTTCCTTGCTGCCGTGCCTGTGTACAGTCCGGGCAACACACGCGAAGGTTTGTTGTACCGACAGGAGCCCCCGGGCCTGGTCCAAACGTGCTGCCGAGCATCGTTGGGGTAGGCCCTATTAGGTACACAGGCAGGGGTCTTGTGCCGATATTCTCTTCTTCCTTGATATTTTCCTTGCTTCTTCATTCACCTGTGCTTGGGTCAGTTCCCGGTTTTTCCGTGCGTCGTTCAAGACGTCGTGGGGGAGATTTACGCCATGACCCATGGGTCGCCCACGTCCCACGTTCACGGGGCGGTAACTGCCATTCCACTAACTCCCCCTGCCCTTGTCGTTTCTGCCACGTATGCCGCATGCATTGCGCAGGGTTGGTGGCGGACACGGAGGGCACGGGAATGAGTGCCAAGGAAGAAAGCCAGGTGCCATGGATAGGCGCAGGGGGTCGGTCTCGGTTCCGTCCACCGATAGTGACGCAGGGGAGTCAGATTGGTGGATCGGGGCGGTTGCCCCCTGGGTGAGGAGCCAGCCCCCGGCCTCGTTTGCCTATAAAAGGGACTGTGGCCGAGGTGCTGGCTCACACTTATCTCTTCCTCCTTCCTTCTGATATCATCTCTCCATCATGGTGAGGGGGAGAGGGCGTAGTGCCACCCTAGTGGTGGCGACGAGGGCTTCTGCTCGACAGCGCCTCCCTCCTCCTGTTGGGGATGCAGGGGCGGAGCCCGCCGTGAGAGTAGGCAGGAGAGGACGCGGACATGGTCGTCATGGCGATCGGGGTCGAGGAGGACGGGGTGGCGTTCTGATCGTTCCTCCTCCGGCCGCTCAGGACCCGAACGAAGGCCACGTCGGGAGCCAGCCGCTGGTGTTTATCATCAAGCTACGCGGGCCCCCGCACAGCCATCTTCGGCTTCCTACCACATTTGCAAGGGTGATGGAGGTTGAGCAGCCGCCGGGGCTGAGGCTGCACATGAGGGGCTGCTGCAATGGCAACATGCGGGTGGATATGGAGTTCCCTACTCCTCATGTTATGCTCCTCCGGCGTGGCTGGAAGACTTTTGCCCGTGCCCATAGCTTGGCGGCCGGGCACGTTCTTCATTTCAAGTTAATGGACACCGCCCTGCTCTCCGTCAAGGTCTTCGGGCGTTCGGGTGCTCGCTTAGGGTGCTGCGTGGAGAGCTCGACTGACGACGAAAGCTCCTCCTCGAGCGATAGCGACGAGCAGGACAGTGACGGCGATGACGATGGCACCGATGGGGAGGACGACGGCTTCGACTCTGGCTGAACGCCAGCCGCACCGTCACCGTCAGCGGGAGGCCAGCAGCACCACCATCTGCACCTGCATCTCCTCCACGGCAAGGCGATTTACTGGGGTGTTGGGTGTGGATGGTGTCTTCGGCTCCTCCAGCAGTCTTCCAGCCAGACCCCGACAGGCTTCCCCATGGACTCTGGCTTCGTCTGCCCTGCCATGTCTTGCTGGCCCTGGTGGCGGTGACCAGGGCATCGCCTAGCTGCTCTCCCCACCCATCACCTTCGTCCGCGCCCTCTCGATCTTGTCTGGCTGTGTCCTGCGGGTCTTGACGAGGTCAGGCTGGGCTTCTGCCCAGGCACTCCTTTCGCCCTCTTCACCTTCCACCGTAGTTCCTAGGAGGAGAGGGACAAGAAAGGGATTACGGGGCACTTATCATTTTTTCAATCTAAAATATGTAGGCACTTGCCAAACTTTAGTTTCAAATATGTAATCTCTTCTATCCATGTTTGTACTATGTAAGCTTTGTACTTGTTTATCCGCATATTAATGAAAAAAGATGGTCTTGCCGGGTACTTCTGCATGTACTATATCCATGGAGAGGAGGAGTGCCTTCCGTTTGCTGCCGCGGGGCTTGGCCTGCCGGGCTCAAAACTATTGAAGCGGACCGACCCTTCGTTGAACCTTCTTCGTCAAAAGCTACTACAACCATCTTGACCGAAGCAACGTTCGGGTCAAAGGATGGGAGCACAAATGCTTCGAAGGTGACGAGGTTTCTCTATGCACAAGTTTTCTTCTTACAGAGACATGTATGGATAAAAAGGAACTTATCTGTTTGGCTTGTCGGGGATCGATATGTAAGCTTGTTTTCGTTTCTTCTTTTTGGGACCGAGTCCGCGGCAAGAGTCCTGTAGTTAGTGCAGAGGAAAACAAAGCAACAAATGATCTCATCTACATGATCATGGCATGTTCATGTTATGCTATGCATGCATGCAAGTTTTTGGGGCCCCCAGCGCTTCATTTTATTGTCTGTGCTCAGGGCCTGCACCTGGCTTTGTACAAAGGGTTACATGCGCATCGGAAAGACTTGTACAAAAGGTGTCTGTCGGGCAGGGCCTGACAGCTGCGCCTTACGGGTAGAACTTACGAAGATGCTCAATGTTCCATGAGTTTTGCAATTGAATGCCATCTCCGGTCTCTAGACGGACTGGGCCGGGTCTGGTGACTCGTACTACCCGGTAAGGGCCTTCCACTTTGGCGTCAACTTGTTAGCACCCTTGGCGGACTGAACATGCCTAAGGACAAAGTCGCCTTCCTCAAGGCTCCGGGCATGAACCCTCGGCTGTGATAGCAACGCAGGGCTTGCTTGTAGCGTGCAGCATGCGTAGCAGCCCGGAGATGGTTCTCCTCAAGGAGCATGGCATCTTCATGCCGGTGCTGCTCTTGCTCTACTTCATCGTAGGCAAATACTCGAGGTGACCTGTATATGAGTTCCGTGGGGATCACTGCTTCTGCCCTATAGACTAGGGAGAAGGGGGTCTGGCCGGTAGCTCAATTTGGTGTCGTACGGAGGGACCAAAGAACCACCGGCAGCTCGTCAATCCAGTGTCTGCCGCACTTCTGCAGCTTGTCAAAAGTTCTTGTCTTGAGTCCTCGCAGCACTTCAGCGTTCACCCTCTCAGCTTGTCCATTGCTCCTGGGATGAGCAACAGAGGCGAATGAAACCTTGCTTCAGAGGGTTTGAACGTATTGCATGAAGGCGCGGCTTGTGAATTGGGTGCCATTCTCAGTGATGACTCTGGCAGGTACTCCGAAGCGGCACACCAATCCCTTCAAAATCTTGATAGTTGATTGTGTGGTCACCTTTCTCACAGGCTCCACCTCCGGCCACTTTGTAAACTTGTCGATTGCAACGTACAAGAATTCAAAGCCCCCGGTAGCACGGGGGAAGGGGCCCAAGATGTCGAGCCCCCAGACAAAAAATGCTATGACAATGGGATCGTCTGGAGAGCTTGAGCAAGTTGATGGATATTCTTGGAGTGGAACTGGCAGGCTTCACATCTGGTGACTCGCTCAATTGCATCTTGGAGGGCTGTGGGCCAGTAGAAACCTTGCCGGAAAGCTTAGCCAAGGCTCTTGATCAAATATGAGAGCCGCACATGCCTTTGTGTATCTCTGCCAATAGTTCCTTCCCCTCTTCCCGGCAAATGCACTTCAATTTCACGCCGTTGGGCCTCCTTCTGTATAGCGTGTAATCAACAAACTGATACATACTGGCCCTCTGGGCTACTCTTTCAGCTCCTTCTTGCTCTTCGGGAAGTTCTCCTGTTTGGAGGTAATGGACTATGTGCCATGCCCAAGTTGGAGCCTGAGGCTCGGCAACAAGGATCAATGGCACCTCCTCGTTCGTGGGAGCGCATATCTCAACCGCAAGAACTGGTAGTTCGACGGCAGGGTGCTGCTCACCAGGCGAAGTGGAGTTACTCCCGTCAACCTCTCTGCCGTGGGCTTTGGGAAGCTCTGTCGGGATAGGCTTGCCGGAGTCCAGTTTCCTCCTCTTTCTCGCCGTTGTTGTCGGGGATACTGAGGGTTGAGTCAGGTGGAGAACAAAAGTCCCTGGTTCCACAGGAAGCTTTTGCACAATGCATTTTGACAGATGATCAGCAATGCTATTTTCCGCACGTGGCATGTGCTCTGTTTGCAATCATCAAAATGCTCCTCCAACTTCCTCACTTCTTTGATGTATGCCTCCATCAATGGACTCTTTTAATCCTTGTTCACTTGTCTCACCACGAGCTATGAGTCTCCACGAATGATCAACTTCTTGATTCCCAACTCTGTTGCGATCCTGAGCCCAGCAAGGAGTCCTTCATATTCTGCGGTGTTGTTGGTAGCTTTCTACCGGGGAAAATGCATTTGGACCACATACTTGAGGTGCTCTCCAGTGGGTGCGACAAGGAGCATGCCAGCTCCTGCACCTTGCAGTGAGAAGGCACCATCAAAGTACATGATCCACTCTTGGGGGGCCTCCTTGCCAGGGATAACTGTTTCCGGTGTCTCCTCATCTGGGGTTGGCATCCATTCCACGATGAACTCCACCAATGCTCTACTCTGAATGGTTGACGTACTCTCATACTTCAGACCAAAGCTTGACAATTTCAACGCCCATTCCACTATTCTGCCAGTGGCCTCCGGGTTCCTTAGTATGCGTTGCAAAGGGAAATGAGTGACAACCGTGATCTCGTGGGCTTGGAAGCATTGGCGCAGCTTCCTCGAGGCCATGATGAGGCCAAAGATCAACTTTTGCATGCCAGAGTACCTTGATCTAGCCCCCTGCGATAGGGAGCTGACAAAGTACACCGGCCACTGCACCACCTTCTTCTTTGCCGCGGTCTTGGAATTGTCTCTGTTATCCTGCTCTTTTTTCTCCTGATCTGCACCGGACCTTGCCGGGATAGGTTCACTTTCTTCTCTGGAGGGGACAGTAGCTGTGGCTGCTTCTTCATCTATTTCCCGCTGCGCCACCAGCGCTGCACTAACCACTTGATTCGTTGCCGCTAAGTACAGCAGCAACGGCTCTTGTGGTTTAGGAGCGACCAAGGTGGGAGCAGAGGAAAGATAGGCTTTCAAGTCTCGCAACGCTGCTTCTGCTTCCGGGGTCCACTTCATTGGCCCTGCCTTCTTCAAAATTTTGAAGAACGGCAAGGCACGCTCGGCAGACTTGGAAATGAACCTACTCAGCGCGGCAACACATCCGGTTATGCGCCTCACATCTTTGACTGTCTTGGGTGCTTAAACCTGCTTGATCGCCTTGATCATGTCGGGGTTGGCCTCTATCCCCCGGTGGGACACAAAGAAACCAAGTAACTTGCCGGAGGGAACGCCAAACACACACTTCTCAGGGTTCAACTTCAAGTTGATCTTGCGCAGGTTTGCAAAGGTCTCTCCCAAGACCTAAATGAGAGTTGATTTGTCCTTGGTTTTGACCACTATGTCGTCCATGTAAGCTTCAATATTCCTGTGCAATTGAGACTCAAAACCAATTTGCACTGCCCTTGTAAAGGTGGATCCAGTGCTCTTCAACCCGAAGGGCATCCGCACAAAGCAGTACGTGCCACATGGGGTTATGAATGCGGTCTTCTCCTCGTCCTCCTTGGACATGAATATCTGATGGTACCCAGACTATGCATCCAAGAAGGAAAGCAGATCACACCCGGAAGTGGAATCTACGATCTGGTCGATGCGCGGCAAGGGGAATGGGTCCTTTGGGCATGCTTTATTCAGGTCTGTGAAGTCCATGCAAAGCCTCCATTTCCCATTCGCCTTGCGCACCACCACTGGGTTTGCCAACCATGTTGGGTGCAACACTCCTCTGACCAAACCAGCTGCTTCAAGTTTCTTGATCTCTTCGGCAATGAACTGTTGCCGTTCTAAAGCTTGTTTTCTGACCTTCTGCTTGACGGGCCGGGCACGAGGGCAGATAGCTAGGTGGTGCTCGATTACCTCCCTGGGAACACCGGGGATGTCAGATGGTTGCCAGGCAAACACATCTACATTCGTCCGCAAGAAGGCAACGAGCGCGCTTTCTTATTTGTCACCAAGGGTGGAGCTGATGGTGAATGTACCACCAGTGCCATCCAGCCCTGCCAGGACCTTCTTTACCGCAGGCGAGGCAACCTTGGGCTTCTTGCTAGTGGAGCTCTCCGGCAAATCATCGACGGGTGCAGCACACTCCGGAGAGGTGCGCTTCCCGGATTCCTTGCCGGTATCTTTTCTAGCTTTCTTCCCTTTCTTGTTTTCCTTGGCGGGAGCTGCTGCTTCCGCGGCCTCAGCAGCAACTGCGTCTCGTTATATCTTATCTACGCATATGATTGCATCCTTCTTGTCCTCTTGCAGGTTTCTCCGGATGCTGGGGAACCTTGCCTCGGCGGCCTCCTCTGCCACCTCGGCCCTTCCTGCCAACACCTTCTTGGTCTCTTTCCTTGTCACGCTTCTTGTACTCAGCTTTCTGCTTCTTGACAAGTTGCTCAACTTGGTGACACTCTTGGAGATCATGGCCCTTGGTCCGGTGGATTTTACAGTATGGCCCGTCAGCCTTCCCAGCCTTTTCGGTCACCGCAGCCTCCCGGCAATCAGTGCACGCGGCAACTTCCTTGCCGGGGGCTTCGGTCTTAGCCTTCTTGCCGGCACTAGGAGTGCCAGAGCCCTCAACAGCCAATACTGCCTTTTCCTTGCGCTTCTTATTGCATTTCTTATTCTTCCTCTTTGGGTCAGCGGCATCATCGTCATCTTTTGAGTTGACTTCGACGCCGTCCTCCTCCCCGGGGAGCCGCCTCCCTTCCTCTGTGCGGGCACACCTATCTGCCAGGGTGTACAGTTCATTCACAGTCTTGGGCAACCAGACATTCATCTTGGAATGTATCCTCCTCTTGCGCACGTTGGACTGGAATGCGGCAATCACAGCTGCCGGGTGGATGTCTGGAATGTTTCTGTGCACCCGGCTAAACCTCTGCATGTAGTTCCGCAAGCTCTCCCCTTCCTTTTGTGGAAGGAGTTGCAGATCGCTGGGCCGTCCTGGTTCTTGATGGCCGTCCATGAAGGCACCAACAAACTCATGGCACAGGTCAGCCCATGATGAGATGGAATTCTCCGGAAGGTGCATCAGCCATGACCTCACATTTGGCTTGAGTGCCAAAGGGAAGTAATTGGCGAACACCTTCTCATCTCTTCCCCCGGCGGCTTGAACAGCGATAGTGTAGATGCTCAAGAACTCCGCCGGGTTCAGCCTTCCATCATACTTCTCTGGTATTTCTGGCTTGAAAATGCGGGTAGATGGCCAACGGACTTGCCGCAGCTCACGAGTGAAGGCAGGACACCCGACCTCGAAAGGTAGGTATCCGCCTTCACTGGGCGCGGGTTCGTCGACGTCTGGGCCATTGCGCCTGTCGGATTGGCGGCGGGTTTCGCGGCGTCGTTCTATGGTGACACGCACATCTTCTCTCTGTCGGTCCTCCAGGACCTACCGCTGATCTTGATGGGCCTGAGGGTCAGATGAAGCCATCAATACCTCGTCGGGCTCCTGGTTGCGTGGTTCCGGTTGCAGCCTCTGCGCTGACTGTCGCAGAGGGGACTGTATGTCAGGACCCCGATTCCAAGTCACATCGATCTAGCCGGTAACACCTCATATCACTTTGCGGCCTCACGCACGGTATTTCCACGGGTGTCGCCTTACCATGGCCCGGGACCGTTTGCGCCTTTTGGCTCACGTATATGATAGTGTCGCTAGCATCCATATGACAGAGAACCCGGGCCGACATGACTAGTCGTGAACCCAAAGTGGCGCTAACTTACGGGGACAGGCATACATGACCCAGCAACGAACGTGTCGGTCAACAGCGAGTGAATTCGGGCTATAGCAACTGGGCTAGCAGGACTCCGGGAATCCGGGCTGTAGCAGGCTAACAGGACTCCGAAAGACACCGCGTGACGTTTCCCCGAAGGGACAGACACAGGATCGAGGAAGGACACATGCCGGCCAGTCTAAGTGTTCCGGAGCAGTAGCAAGCTAACAGGACTCCGGTAAACCGGGCTGTAGCGGACTACCAAGGATAAACAACTAGGTTGTCGGATCCCACACATACCAAGCATTTCAATCATACACACAATATGCTGGATATGGGCAAATACAACATGGCATCACAACAAGACTCTACAACTGAGAGTATTTATTCATTAGGCTCCGAGGAGCCAAGTATTACAAACATGGGTCTCATGACCCAACATTCAGAGCATACAAGTCAAAGCACATGCGGAAGCCTATCATGTCTGAGTACAGACATCTACAAATGAAAAAGGCTGAGAAGCCCGACTATCTACCAGATCCTGCCGAGGGCACAAGATCGTAGCTGAGGTAACAAGCTAAACGTCGAAGTCCACGTGGAACTACTAGCGAGACTGAAGTCTCTCTGCAAAACATAAAATAGGCAAACGTGAGTACAAATGTACCCAGCAAGACTTACATCAGAACTATCTACAAATGCATTGGTATCAACAAAGAGGGTGGTGGAGTTTAACTGCAGCAAGCCAGCTTTGACTCAGTGGCTATCCTGAACTACGAATGCTGGTAACTCTTTTGAGGTGGCGCACACGAGTCCACATATTCACCATATCAATACACCACTATGGATCCGCTCCCGTCTCCCTACGAGAACGCCATCCATGGCACTCACGCTTATCTTGCGAGTTTTAAAGTATCCACTTTCACTTGTCTATGAACTGTATAGGCAACCCAGAAGTCCTTTACCGCGGACACGGCTATTCGAATAGATCATTTATAACCCTGCAGGGGTGTACTTCTTCACACATGTTTCCACCACTTAGCGTCTGCACACGACATGTGCTCGGCAGACTTCTGGCGAAAGCCGACGTGGGTGTAGACCACGACCTAACTAACCACACAAGTCTCTAGTCCAGGTTTATCACCTATTCGGGTTCCATCCGCGAGGAGATCCGGCTGGGGTTTCGCTCACAGCCCCAAACGATGTGTGCAGGGTTCCCGAGACACCAAACGGGCGCTCGATACACCGGGCCACGGTGTATCTACCGCATCATAGCCCACCCCTAGGGTCAGCGCTACGCACGGCCTCCAACACATATCCTACAAACACCAGAAACTAGTTGCAACTCCTGGACAGAGGACAGGGCGGTTAATAAGTCGAGCGGGGTCATATTTCTGGGCCCAACGTGTGGTAGTAGCTATTCATGGATCACAAACACAGAACTCAGTTCCTGAGGATGGTTTCAATGAGACAACCCACCATGTACTCCTACATGGCCTCTCACCGCTACCTTTACCAAATCGTGTTCACACACTTAGCTCACACACAGTAGGACATGTTCATCACCATTCCAATTCATTCCCGATGAATCAGACCCGACTCAACTCTAAGCAGTAGCAGGCATAACAAACAGGCATGAATGAGTAGGCACATCAGGGCTCAAACAACTCCTACTCATGCTAGTGGGTTTCATCTATTTACTGTGGCAATGACAGGTCATGCAGAGGAAAAGGGGTTCAGCTACCGTAGCATGTAACAGTTGAATCGATGTTGTCCTAATGCAGTACAAGAGAGCAGGAGTGAGAGAGTGGGATTGTATCGGAATGAACAAGGGGGTTTTGCTTGCCTGGCACTTCTGAAGATAGTATAGTTCTTCATCGGTGTCATAGAACACGTCGTCGGAACCACGTCTACTGAGAGGGAGCAACCACCGGCAAACACAAGAGGAACCACAATCAATGCAATGCACATTCATATGAATGATATGTCATATTAAGGTACTGAATTGACCTAGTGCAACAGTTAGTCATATTCATTGAAGTGGAATTCAAACCTATAGCAAATTCCAACTCCAAAACTAATTACTATTTATTCCATAATCATGAATTGTCCTATTCAGTGAGGTTAACTTGTTCAACATGCATGAAAATGCCATATTCAGATTCTTTGGATTTTTCTGATCATTTTTCATATATAATTTATTTCATTCTGAGCTATAGTTTATTTTCTATGAATTTTAGAAGTTTTGGACATTTTCTGGAATTTTCTGATTATTTTAAATCCAGAAAATGATTTACTGCGTCAGCATGACGTCGGTGTGATGTCAGCAGGTCAACGGAGATGGTCCAGGTCAAACCTGACCAGTGGGTCCCACTGGTCAGTGTCACGGTGCTAGTTAGGGTCACTGACATGTGGACCCAGTCACTGGCCACGTCAGCTTGGTCAATGCTGACGCGTGGGGCCACTGTGATTAGTTAATACTAAGCAGAAACTAATCTAAGTTTAATTAGTCAGTGGGGCCCTGCTGTCAGTGTCACTAGGTGTTGACTAAGTGCGTCATTAGCCCTAACTAATCTGCCACGTCACCCTCGCCGGAGTTACGCCAGCGGCGACCAAAACACGGCGGAGGTGCACTGGAGTGGCTCGGGTTTCGCCTACAGGCCACCGTTTGACGCACGGAAGGGCGCGTTTGAAAGAGGGAAGCGTGGTGCATCTGTGGGTGGCCGTGGTTCGAGTGGGGGTGGACGGAGTCAACGGCGGCGAGCTCTTTTGTGGCCGCCGGAGTTCGGGCGTGCACCGAAATGGGGCTATGGAGCACGGCGTGAAGATCTAGTGGATGTGCTCGGCTCCTGGGAGTTCTCTGAGTGCAGCGGTGGGCTCGGACGCGTGCTTGCATGGCTATAGTCGCAGTGGCGACATGACCGGCGCCGAGGAGCTGTCGGCTCCGATGGCCACGGTGGCTAGAAGGCGCAGACGAGCACGGGGAGAGAGGGAAAAGAGGCAGGGGCTCACGGCGAATCCAGCAGAGGCAACGGCGAGGCCGGGGAGAGACTGGAGCTCGCGAATCCCCGAAGAGTTCGCCGGTGGCCAGAGGTTGAAGACGATGTCAGGGACAATGCTGCAGGGCTTCCGGCGGGGCGGGGCTCGGTGGAGAGGAAGAGGGGGTCGAGGCGGAGCCTCTGAGCGCATCGACGAGGCGAGGCGGTGGCTGTGGCCACTGCGGTGCTCGTCGGCGGCGACGGCTGCGCTCGACGCGGGTGAGAGGGAGGGGCAGAGGGGAGAGGGGCCACGGGGAAGAGTGAGAGGGGTCAGGGGGTTGCGTGGCGTCTCCGTGGCATCGTCTAGGCGCACCGGGGAGGAGCCAGGCAGGCAGGGAGGGAGGAGGTGGCCGGCGCGGGGCGGGCACGCGCCTCCGTCCTCCTGGCAGGAGGAAGACGACAGGGGAGGGGCCAGGTGGCTGGGCTGGCCAGCTGGGCCGGCCAGGTGGGCTTTGGTGGGTGCCAGGTAGGTATCTTCTCTCTCTGCTTTTCCTATTTTAGTTTCTGTTTTCTATTATTCTGTAGTCTTTAGGGCTTTATTAAAAATACCAAAACAATCTCAAAATTAATGAAACTGCTCAAGGATACTGTTTGGAATAATTCCAACAGTAAACATTTTAGTTCATGAATATTTGGACATTTAAAATATTATATAGCATTTAAATGCCCAAATGGAAATAGCATATGATTTAATTCAGTGACCTTAAGATGACCTAGAAAATTGTGAACCAATTTTGTCAGAGGTTCTAACCCAAGACAAAAATGATGGACATTTTAGAAGGGCATTCCAGGTTCATTGAAAAAGATTTTAGTAAACCCTAGTTGGTTTAAGTGGTGCTGGGGGTTTCTGTCATCCCCATTTCAACTTCATTTGAAATTAAACATGATGCACACATGAAACTAGCCTAGCCAGAACTAGGGATGTGACATTGTACCATTGGAGTGGCCCCCTTAGCACGGTCAGCAGCTCAGGCCGTGGCTATCACTTGCGGGTGCCATGGCAGATCCGCCCGCTGTGATCCTCCCGCTTCAGCAAAACCGATCAGACTCTGGATGGTGGCTCTCCACTCGTCCATTTGATCGGCCGCTGGTGGGAATCTCAGTAGGAGTTGAGCTCGCGCCATGGCTTCCGAAGCAGTGCTCGGCATAGACAACAACGCAGACCACGACATCGCTCGGCTCCTGCCAGTACCAGTGGCGGCGGCACCATGCTCTCGTCACCGTGAGCCAGCCGCCACGGTGGTACGGTGGCGAGAAGGGTGCGCCTGGGGGTTGACGACCCCATCCGGTGCCTCGTCTTGGTTACCCCGCCCTGTGGAATGCGCTTGCCCCGCTGTTGCGCCCGTTGCAGGGACAACCAGGGGGCCGTGGTTCACACCAGAGCGAGCGTTGTCGCTGCGGCTGTGTCCTCCAGCATGGTGGGGAGGTGGAGACTAAACGTTTTCCCCACCCGTGCGTTGTGGAACACGACCGTCGGAATGCTGTTGATGCCGCCCTTCCTCGGCGTATTTTGCTCCCGCCTCGGCCGCGGGGGGAATGATGACAGCGTCGCCTGTGCCGGTCACGTTCCCCACGGCGTCCGCGTCCCCCGACACCGCTGTTGCCCCCACAACATCGATGGTTGCATGCGAGGGGGCCTTCGAGGTGGAAGGATGAGCAGTTGCGCCAGACTTCTTCTTGGGCGCCATGGATGATGAAGCCAACGATGAAGAAGATGATGATGAAGACTGACGCGCTGTTCTCGAACTCGGGTTCGCACAAGCGCCCCCCTACCTGGCGCGCCAAAGATGTTCTGGTAGAACACGACCACCTATGGGGCCATCGGCCCCATTGTGGTTCGGCAGGAGGGAGGTCGCATTGCACAAAGAGCAGACACTACTAGGGAAAAGCCTAGCAGTAGCGCGGGTCTAAGGGCTATCAGTAGCGTGTGGCACTGCGCTACTGATACGGCGCTACAACTAACCTTTAGCAGTAGCACATTTTGACCCGCGCTACTGCTATACCTACTTAGCAGTAGCACTGTCATACCAGCACTACTGCTAAGTGGCTTAGCAATAGCGTTTTCCTATCCAGCGCTAAAGAGCGCTACTACTATATTTTCACATATCTTTTTTTGCTACATATTTGTGATGTTTTTGTACATGTTTTATATAGTATTCTAATCATATCATAAACATGCAATATGCTCATCATATCATACACATAATAGTCTCATCATATCATCCAACACAAATCATGTCGTCACATCATAATCACGGTATAGCGATACAAGTTAACTGACATGTCTCATCATAATTACTTCTTGAGGTGCCTGTTCGGATCCCTCTCTCGCACTAGCGTGAACCTAAACTAACTATTTTCCGCTTCGGCTCTGCTATCGAACCCTCTCTGGCTGTCGCTCGGAAACTGGTACACCTGGGCCTGACACTCAGGCCACTCGATCGTCGTATACTCCTGGCGTAGCACTTCTTCGCCATCGATGATCTATGTACCTGCATCATCACATGAGTCGATAATATGCAACATATATAGTTGAGCAACAGAAAGAGATAGAGTTGGCAAAAATAGAAGCAACATATCATGCAAAAATAACAAAGTTCATCGTACCCAAAATGCCCTAACTAGAGTGATCTACGCTAGTTGAGGAGGACTGTCGGTGCAACAGACCCTGGGTCCATTGCACGGACTGTGCACAGGCCAGAGACAAGATTACAAGACCAAGATGAGACCAAACAAGGAGGATCAATTCCTTTGAAGGATCCAAGTGCAAGTCGAGAAGGCCAAGGTGAGCCAGAGGAACAAGGCATCACTAAAGGAAGGACCTACCTTGCCGGGCAGGCGAGCCTGGCAGGGTTGGGCTTTGCCCCAGAAGCAAGCTCCAGATCGTCCCGGCAAGCCTGCCGGGGCTGGCGGAGGCAAGCCATTCCACCACTCCACCTCACAAGTGACGCAAGTCAGTAATCAAAGCGGTGTCGAGCTCCAAGGTGACTAAGTGGCTGCTTTCTGCCACATGGCAGCCACTTCCTACTGCAAACACCTCCATATGACACCCGTCCTGAGACGTGTCAAGCGAGCAGGCGCAAAGCTGGCAAAACAGCCCGGCAGAGCCTGCCGGGCGAGCTGTGATGTGACACTGAGTGACACATTTAATGCGCTCTGTTAGCCTACAGAGTTAGATATGATAGCACTGTTAGCTATCAAATCAGTACGCAAAGACTGATTTACCACTGTGGTGACCCCTTAATCTATAAAAGGAGGCCCATGGCGATCGTAGAAAGGGTTGGACCCTCGCATATCCATACGCGCGTAGCCACTCTCGCCCCCAGAGCGACCTTGCCGGGCGAGTGTGCTACGTTCACCACCATTATCCACCATCAATCCACCAAAGCAGGAGTAGGGTTTTACGCCTCACGGCGGCCCGAACCTGGGTAAAGACTGCCCGTGTGATCTCTGCCATGCTGCGCGATGCTTCTCCGCTCTTTGTGCAACATGCCCATCCCCCCGCCGAACCAGAAGGGGCTCATGGCCCCATAGGTGTCCGTGGTTTCCCACGACATCTTTGGCGCTCCAGGTAGGGGGATCACTTGCGTGAAACCGAGAGCGTACGCTGCGCGTCATCTTCATCGGTATTTTCATCGTCGATGGCGTCATCGACTATGGCACCCAAGAGGAAGCCCGGAGCTGCAAGTCACCCGTCCACCTCGAAGTCTCCGCCGCCCGCGACCGCCGACGTCGCGGGGAACATGGGGGCTCGCGAGGGTGTGGATGCTGCGGGGGACGTGGTCGGCGCAGGCGGCGCCGTCACCACCTCCCCCATGGCTGAAGCAGGAATAGGAGGTACCGGGGAAGGACAGCATCAGTGACATCTCGATGGCCATGCTCCATGAGGTACGGACGGAGGGATCATTCCGCCTGAACCCCTTCTCCTCGCTGACGGGCACAGCCGCAGTGATGGTGCTCGCTCTGGGGCGAATCACAACCCTTCAGCCGCCCCCGCTGCGGGCACGACCGCAGGGCACGCGCCACCCCCGGGGCAGGCTGACCCAGCTACTGTGCCCAACGGAGCCGCTGGCCCTCAGGCGCCTCCGCCGCGTCATCATGCCGTCCAAACGGCTGGTTCGCAACAGCAAGGGCGCGGCGCAGTCGCTACCGGCAACGTCAGGAGCCGAGCGACACTACGATCTACATCGTCATCCCCTATGCCAAGCACTACCTCAGGGGCCATGGCGCGAGCCCAACTGCTCTTGAGATTTCCGCCGGCGGCAGACCAGATGGATGAGTGGCGAGCCACCATCCAAAGTTTGATTGGTTTCGCCGAGGCGGAAGGATCATGGCGGGCCGGACCGCCACGGCCTTCCCAGGCAGCAACGACGGCTCGTGCGGCTGGTTGTGCGGGAGGGGCCACCCTCACAATGCAATTCCCACCACGGCAAGCCGCCTGAGAGCCGCAAAACCAAGCGCTTGATGATGTCTTGATGGGCTCGTCAGATCCTCGAGCGCGTCAAGGCCGACAGCGTGCCCCGGAGGGCAGGCGAAGGGAAGGCGCGCGCATCATCGACAAGCGGCGCCACGATAACCCCGGCCGGTCCAATGGGTGTGATGGCCCTGACGTCTATGAGCCTGCGCTCAGAGATGGCAGGTGCCTGCCTTTCGAGGTTGGGTGCCCTGCCTTCACCCGTGAGCTGCGGCAAGTGCGTTGGCCGTCCACTTGCACGTTCAAGCCAGAGATACCCGAGAAGTATGATGGGAGACTAAACCCGGCAGAGTTCTTGAGCATCTACACCATCGCTATTCAAGCTACCGGGGGAAGAGATGAGAAGGTGTTCGCCAACTACTTCCCTTTGGCCCTCAAGTCAAATGTGAGGTCTTGGCTGATGCACCTGCCGGAGAACTCCATTTCGACCTGGGCTGACCTGTGCCACAAGTTCATTGGTGCCTTCATGGGTGGCCATCAAGAACCAGGGCGACCCAGCGACTTGCAGCTTCTCTGGTAGAAAGAAGGAGAAATTCTGCGGAAGTACCTGCAGAGATTCAGTCGAGTCCACAGAAATATCCCAGATATCCACCCAGCTGCCGTGATAGCTGCCTTCCAATCCAACGTGTGCAACCGCAGGATACGTTCCAAGATGAACGTTCGGTTACCCAAGACTGTGAAGGAGCTCTACACTTTGATGGACAAATGTGCTCGGGAGGAAGAGGGGAGGAAACTTCCTGGAGAAGAAGATTGCGTCGACATCGACTCAGAAGATGATGACGAAACCATCAGTAAGAAGAAGAAGAACAAGAAGCACAACAAGAAGCGCAAGGATAAGAAAGTGATGTATGTTGAGGGGTTAGGCACACCTAGTACCGGCAAGAAGGCCAAGGCTGAAGCCCCTGGCAAGGAGGCTACCGCATGCGCAGACTGTTGGGAGGCGACGGCTGCCGAGAAGGCTGGGAAAGGTGATGGGCCTTATTGTAAGATTCATCGGACCAAGGGACATGATCTCCAGGAGTGTCATCAGATTGAGCAGCTCGTCAAGAGGCAGAAGGCTGAGTATGAGAAGCGCGATAAGGAAAAATGTCAGAATGGCGCTGGCGGGAAGGGCCGGGGTGGTGAATCAAATTGCCCCGGCAAGGCTCCTCGGAACCAAGGGAAACCCGCCAAGGGCCAAGAGAAGGAGGATTGCAGTAACAAGAGTGATGGAGGGAATGAAGAGGAAACAGCGAGCAGGAATTCCAGAAGGCCACTGACGCCTTGTGCATTGACGGGGGTGCATCTTTGCACTCCTCTCACCACCAACTTAAACAGTGGGCGCGTGAAGTCAATGCCATGGAGCCAGCGGCAGATTCTCGGAAGCCGCTCAAGTGGTCACGCACGCCCATCATCTTTGATGAAGATGACCACCCCGACCGCATTACTACGGTAGGGTGCTTGCCGTTGTTGGTCTCACCAACAATTCGCAACCTCAAGGTCACAAAGATGCTGGTTGACGGCGGGGCTAGGTTGAATCTGATTTCCCCAAAGGTTATTAGCAAACTCCAGATAGCAGAGGAAGAACTTAAGGCCACAGGCACGTTTCAAGGAGTCAATCCCGGCAGGAGCCGTCCTAAGGGAAAGGTTATGTTGCCAGTGACATTTGGAGGAGAGTTGAACTACAGGACTGAGAAAGTAGTGTTTGATGTGGTTGACCTCCCTTTTCCGTACAACGGGATCCTTGGGCGCCCGGCCCTGGCCAAATTCATGGCAGCATCCCACTATGCCTACAAGACCTTGAAGATGCCAGGGCCGATGGGCGTCATTTCCATTCCTTCGGACAAGAAAGACGCAATTATTTGCATGGATAAGATGTACCGGGACGCGGTCGCGGCAGAGGTCGCGGAAGCCACAGTTCCCGCCAAGGAAAAACATAGCAGAGGCACTAGCAAGGAATCCGGGAAGCGTACCTCTGTGGAATATGCCGCACCTGTTGATGACACGCCAGAGAGTTCCAACAGTAAGAGATCCAAGGCTGCTCCACCCCAAGTGAAAAAGGTCGCGACAGGACTGGCTGGCGCTGATGGCACTTTCACTATCAGCGCCACCCTTGATGACAAATAGGAAAGCGCGCTCGTTGCCTTCCTGCGGGCGAATATCGATGTATTTGCCGGGCAACCATCTGATATCCCCTATGTTCCCAGGGAGGTAATCAAGCACCACCTTGCTGTCTGCCCACATGCCTGGCCCGTCAAGCAGAAGGTTCAGAAGCAGGCCTTGGAACGGCAGCAGTTTATTGCCGAGGAAATCAAGAAACTTGAAGCAGCTGGTTTGGTCAGAGGAGTACTGCATCCAACATGGTTAGCAAACCCAGTGGTTGTGCGCAAGGCTAATGGAAAATGGAGGCTTTGCATAGATTTTACGGAACTGAACAAGGCATGCCCAAAGGACCCATTTCCCTTGCCGCGCATCGACCAGATCGTGGATTCTACTTCAGGATGTGAGTTGCTCTCTTTTCTGGATGCATACTCTGGATACCATCAGATTTTTATGTCAAAGTAAGATGAAGAAAAGGCCTCATTCATCACCCCATGCGGCACGTACTGCTTTGTGCGCATGCCTTTCGGGTTGAAGAGTGCCGGGTCCACTTTTGCAAGAGCAGTCCAGATTGGCTTTGAACCATAGTTGCACGGGAACATTGAAGCCTATATGGATGATATTGTGGTCAAGACCAAGGACAGATCAACCCTCATCCAGGATTTAGAAGAGACATTTGCTAATCTGCGCAAGATCAACTTGAAACTGAATCTGGTGAAGTGTGTGTTTGGCGTTCCCTCTGGCAAGCTACTTGGTTTCTTTGTGTCCCACCATGGGATAGAGGCCAACCCTAATAAGATCAAGGCTATTGAGCAGATACAGGCCCCCAAGACAATTAAGGATGTGAGGCATTTAACAGGATGCGTTGCCGCGCTTAGCAGATTCATCTCCAAGTCTGCCAAGCGCGCCTTGCCGTTCTTCAAGATTTTGAAGAAGGCAGGACCCATGAAGTGGACCCCGGAAGCAGATGTAGCACTGCAGGATTTGAAGGCCTACTTGTCTTCTGTGCCTACCTTGGTCGCACCCAAACCACAGGAGCCGTTTGTCGGGCGTGCGACACATATGGGACCGCGAGGATCCCTTCTATGATTCGGCAGGGAGAGAGGTATGCACAAAGAGCAGAACCAATGATCGACGCGAGGTGGTTTTACCCAGGTTCAGGCCGCTAATCAGCGTAAAACCCTACTCCTGCCTTGTTTTATTAAAGGTGTTCTTGAGCCCAAGCCACAGGAGCGCTTGCAGTGAACAGTGCGTTCAAAGAGCAGCTACGCATGCAGAATGGGCCAAAAGATCCTCCTCCCTGTAGGAGTTGCCTTGGGCCTACACCTATGGGATCTGGGGGGACCCCTTTACCATCCGGCTGGGGGAGAGGTTTGTGCAAAGAGCAGAACCAGCGACCAGCGCAAGGGAGAGATCGTTCTTTTTTTACCCAGGTTCGGGCCGCTCGGAAGCGTAAAACCCTACTCCTGCTTTGGTTTATTATCTGTTCTTGAGCTCTGGCTCCAGGGGCGCTGTGTCATGAACAGTACACATCAGCTACCCGCATGAACTAGGCCAGAAGATCTTTGTCTTCCGCTCTGGCTCAGGAGCGCTGTGTGAGCTACAGTACACAACTGCTACACATGCAATGTGAGCCAGAGGCGTCTCCTTCCTCCCCTCGCAGCTACGCCTTGGGCCTCCTTTTATATGTCCAAGGGGTCTCCAACAGTGGCGTACATTACACATGCGAGGTGTAAAGTAGCTACAGGATTATCATACCTAACCACTGATGGGTTAGGACAAATGCATTTAATGCTCTATGCGGTGTCCGCTTAGGTGTCTTCACTTTCTTGGGGACGGGAAAAGGGGCCGTCCCATCAGCACCGCTTAAGCTCTCCTCCACTAGTGCCTTGCCACGCATGCCAGGAGAAGGGGCCAGAATGGCAGGCCGGCTGCTGCGCTGGAGCGGTGGCACAGTGTCAAAACCTTGCCGGGCACTAACCTTGCCGGGCGCAAACCTTGCCGGGCTCTCGCTAGCCATCCCGACAAGATCTTGCGGGGGGGGGGGGGGGGGGGGGGGGGGGGGGGGGGAGGGGCAAACCTTCGATCTTCGGTCTTCTTGTCTTCTGATCCTGACGTCTTCGCCTCATTCTGAATCTTCTCCAGCTAACCCTCGGCAAGCCTTGCCGTGGATGTGGAGGGTACCTTGCCGGGAAGGCTTGCTTCCCGGAATGTCTATCTCGATCTTGCCGGCCCTGAGCTTGCCGGCGATGCGCAGACCTATTCCCAGCAAGTAAACCTTGCCGGAAACCGGTCCTTGAATACGTCCTTGAGTGAATTCCTCCTCCGCCATGCCCTTCCCGCCTGGAGGCTGCAACTTGCCGGTGCGTGTCCAGGGGTAGTGAACACCCCCTGTTTACTACACCGACAGGAGCCCCCGGGCCTAGGCCGGGCAAGCATGCACGGTGTTTGTCCGGGCTAGGCCCAAGAACACGCACCGGTTCACGCGCGGCGAGAATTACCCGCCGCTCATGACTTTTAACTGCGCGCCAATGAATGGCGCATATGAGCTTGTGGTTTGCCGGACCTCGAGCTTGCCGGCAGCATGGGCAGACAGAATAGGACAGCAGCAGGAGTTGTGGGCCCGAAAGGGAGCTCCACACTGTGTGATGAAGAGCCAGCCTCCGAGCCTTCCCCAAAAAGGGTACTATGGGTGAGCCGCTCGATTCATACATTCATCTCTGCTGTTGCTGCCGTCTACTGCGAGTGCCCTACTGCCGTCTTGCCGTCCTCCAGCATGGCGTCCCTGGCCTCCTCGCCTGCCACGTGCCGCCAAGAATAAGGCTGCCGCCGGGACTGTAGTGCTTTTTTTGTATACCTGTTGCTGCAATGGCACATACAAAGAAGCAATTTATCTTAGTTAAGTCAATCTTTATGCATGCAATGCATGTTACGTTATGCTGAATGAATGTATGCTTCCCCCTTGATTAATTCAGTCCTTGCACATATTTTAGTCCCTACGCTGTCTGGAAACCTTGCCGGTGCGCACGTTTGCCGTGAGCGCTAGATGCGGGTCTTTAGCAGCCTGCTGGAAACGCCGCCGCCAGCAAGGTGACTTGCCGGGCCAGAACGCAGCTGCTAAGCTTGCCGAGCGGACTCGAGGCGAAGCTAGAGTGCGGGCTAACCATGACAAGGTTCCTTCACATGCAGGTTGATGTACAAGGACAAAGAATCAATCAAGGCGACCCACGCTTGCCAGAAAGTTTTCCGGTGCGCACGCTCCAGTCGGCAGTGCTTGAGGAATGGGTCCTAAGCAACTTGCCGGGAACGCCACCTGCCGGAAAGGTTTACCTCCTCGGTGCTTATGTAGCCACCTAAATTGTCGAGCGGACTCGAGATAACTAGGGGCGCAATTAGCCCCGAGAAGGCTCCTTCACGTGTAGGTATAAGAAGCAAGTGAAGATAAATGTATTTATCAAAAATCTTTGCAACTTAGCTTTTCCTGCCGTTCCCGCACGGCGATGTTATTCTCCAGGGCGCTGCAAGCCCCCGAGCTCATTTCTTGTTGGAGATCTTCGATGTCCTTGACGCCAGTTTCTGACTTCGAACAGAGGATTACATGCCTTTCTGACAAGACTCGTTCAAAAGATGGTTGTCAGGAGCCCCCGGCAACCACGCCTCATGGGTAAAATTTGCGAAGATGTTCGACATTCCAGGAGTTGCTCACTGGAACACCATCCTCGGTCTCCAAGTGGACAGCGCCAGGCCTGGTGACTCGTATTACTCGACAAAGGCCTTCCCACTTCAGCGTCAACTTGTTTGAATTCTCGGCGGATTGAATTCGCCGAAGAACAAGGTCGCCTTCCTCAAGGCTTCAGGCATGAGCTTTGCGGCTATGGTAGTGGCGCAAAGCTTACTGGTAGCATGTAGCTCACACAGCAGCCTGAAGACGATCCTCCTCAAGGAGCACAGCGTCATCTTGCCGCAGTTGCTCTTGCTCAAGCTCATCATAAGCGAGCACTCGAGGTGACCCGTATATGAGTTCCGTGGGGCGAACTGCTTCCGCTCCGTAAACCAAAGCGAGGGGTGTCTGGCCAGTGGCTTGATTTGGTGTCGCTTTGGCTGACCAAAGAACCGCCGGCAACTGGCTTCCCGGCAAGATGCTTGTCGGGGAAATTCATGATTCTAGCGGAGAACTTTGACGTTCTCGACGCCAGCTTCCGGCAAGGATGTTGCCGGGAAGGCTCATGATCTTAGCGGAGAACTTTGACGTTCTCGACGCCAGCTTCCGGCAAGGATGTTGCCGGGAAAGGCTCATGATTCTAGCGGAGAACTATGACGTTCTCGACGCCAGCTTCCGGCAAGGATGTTGCCGGGAAGGCTCATGATCTTAGCGGAGAACTTTGACGTCCTCGACGCTAGCTTCCGGCAAGGATGTTGCCGGGAAAGGCTCATGATTCTAGCGGAGAACTATGACGTTCTCGACGCCAGCTTCCGGCAAGGATGTTACCGGGAAGGCTCATGATCTTAGCGGAGAACTTTGATGTCCTCGACGCCAGCTTTCGGCAAGGATGTTGCTGGGAAAGGCTCATGATCTTAGCGGAGAACTTTGACATTCTCGACGCCAGCTTTCGGCAAGGATGTTGCTGGGAAAGGCTCATGATTCTAGCGGAGAACTATGATGTTCTCGATGCCAGCTTCCAGCAAGGATGTTGCCGGGAAAGGCTCATGATTCTAGCGGAGAACTATGACGTTCTCGATGCCAGCTTCCGGCAAGGATGTTGCCGGGAAGGCTCATGATCTTAGCGGAGAACTTTGACGTCCTTGACGCTAGCTTCCGGCAAGGATGTTGCCGGGAAAGGCTCATGATCTTAGCGGAGAACTTTGACCTTCTCGACGCCAGCTTCCGGCAAGGATGTTGCCGGGAAAGGCTCATGATTCTAGCGGAGAACTATGACATTCTCGACGCCAGCTTCCGGCAAGGATGTTGCCGGGAAGGCTCATGATCTTAGCGGAGAACTTTGACGTCCTCGACGTCAGCTTCCGACAAGGATGTTGCCGGGAAAGGCTGCGAAGTAATCGCTCATATGTATACCTGCAACACTGATTCGGGCATGTAATGCCACGTCAGCACAACAAGTTAATTAGCTCCTGATCTATGATTAATCTGTTGAAATCTTGACTCCTGCCTGCTTGCCGGGACACCTTCCGGTGTGCACGCTCCAGTTAGCAGTGCTTTGAGGAATGGGTCCTTAGCAGCTTGCTGGGAACGCTGTCTCCTGAAAAGATTTACCTCTCCGGCTTTAGCGCAGCTGCACATACTGCCGAGCGGACTCGAGGCAATTAGGAGTGCGACTAGCCCCGGGGAGGCCCCTCAGCATGCGAGGTTACGCAGGAATCTAAAAATAAAACTCATTTAGCCTTCTCCTTGAACGATTGCATTTTTGTACAATGAATCCCTACGTTTGCTGGAATACTCCCCGAATGCGCACGTCCTGGTCAATGGAGCTTAGGATCGGATCCTGTCTAGCAACCTATCGAGAACGCCGCCTCTTCGGGAGCTTAACGCTCTGGAACAATCGCGGCTGCATCTGTGTTGTTGGGCGGACCCAGAACAACCAGGAGCGCAGAGTGTTTTGAAAGTGCTCCTTCACACACAGGTTATACAAAAATACCATCAAGGATGAGACTAAACAGCAAAAAGCAATTAGAGCTTTAGGACTTAGCTTTCTGTAAGTAGAGCGAAGTCGCCATGGACGATGAAGCTGATGCGCTGACCGTTAGATCAGGTTCACACAACCTCTCACCCCTACCTGGCGCGCCAAAGATGTCGGGTGTATGACACCTATGGGATCCGGGGGGGACCCCTTTACCATCCAGCTGGGGGAGAGGTTTGTGCAAAGAGCAGAACCAACAACCAGCGCAAGGGAGAGATCGTTCTTTTTTTACCTAGGTTCAGGCCACTCGGAAGCGTAAAACCCTTCTCCTGCTTTGGTTTATTATCTGTTCTTGAGCTCTGGCTCCAGGGGCGCTGTGTCATGAACAGTACACAGCAGCTACCCGCATGAACTGGGCCAGAAGATCTTCATCTTGTGCTCTGGCTCAGGAGCGCTGTGTGAGCTACAGTACACAGCTGCTACACATGCAATGTGAGCCAGAGGCGTCTCCTTCCTCCCCTCGCAGCTACACCTTGGGCCTCCTTTTATATGTCCAAGGGGTCTCCAACAGTGGCGTACAGTACACATGCGAGGTGTAAAGTAGCTACAGGATTATCATACCTAACCACTGATGGGTTAGGACAAATGCATTTAATGCTCTATGAGGTGTCCGCTTAGGTGTCTTCACTTTCTTGGGGACGGGAAAAGGGGCCATCCCATCAGCACCGCTTAAGCTCTCCTCCACTAGTGCCTTGCCACGCATGCCAGGAGAAGGGGCCAGAATGGCAGGCCGGTTGCTGCGCTGGAGCGGTGGCACAGTGGCAAAACCTTGCCGGGCGCTAACCTTGCCGGGCACAAACCTTGCCGGGCTCTCGCTAGCCATCCCGGCAAGATCTTGTCGGGGGGGGGGGGGGGGGGTAGAGGGCCACACCTGCATCTTCGGTCTTCTTGTCTTCTGATCCTGATGTCTTTGCCTCATTCTAAATCTTCTCCAGCTAACCCTCGGCAAGCCTTGCCGTGGATGTGGAGGGTACCTTGCTGGGAAGGCTTGCTTCCCGGAATGTCTATCTCGATCTTGCCGGCCCTGAGCTTGCCGGCGACGCGCATACCTATTCCCGGCAAGTAAACCTTGCCGAAAACCGGTCCTTGAATACATCCTTGAGTGAATTCCTCCTCCACCATGCCCTTCCCGCCCGGAGGCTGCAACTTGCCGGTGCGTGTCCTGGGGTAGTGAACACCCCCTGTTTACTACACCGACACCATTACTGCTATATCTGGTAGCAACTAATCAAGTGGTTAGTGCGGCCCTAGTAGCGCAGCAAGAAGTGGAAGAAGAAGCCACCTCAGCAAGTGTCCCGCTCGGGGAAGAGGAAGAGAGCGGCCCGGCAAGGCCAGTTATGGATCAGAACAAAGAAGAGCATGTCAGCGGAAGCAACCCCAAGGACACGGCAAGGAAGAAGGTGGTGCAGCGCCCAGTATACTTCGTCAGCTCCCTGTTGCAGGGGGCTAGATCCAGGTACTTTGGCGTGCAAAAATTGATCTTTGGCCTTGTCATGGCCTCAAGGAAACTGCGCCACTACTTCCAAGCCCATGAGATCACGGTTGTCACCCGCTTCCCGTTGCAAAGGATACTTCGAAACCCAGAGGCCACCGGCAGGATAGTGGAGTGGGCATTGGAGTTATCCAGCTTTGACCTAAATTTTGAAAGCACGTCAACGATCCAGAGCAGGGCGTTGGCAGAGTTTATTGCAGAATGGGTGCCAACCCCTGATGAAGAAGTACAGGAAACAGTTATCCCCGGCAAGGAAGCGCCCCAAGAATGGATCATGTATTTCGATGGTGCCTTCTCCCTACAAGGTGCAGGGGATGGCGTGCTTCTCGTCGCTCCCACTAGAGAGCACCTGAGGTACGTCGTCCAGATGCACTTTCCCCGGGAGGAGGCGACCAACAATTCAACAGAATATGAAGGGCTTCTTGTCGGGCTCAGGATTGCCACAGAGTTGGGAATCAAGAAGCTGATCATTCGAGGAGATTCACAACTGGTGGTGAGACAAGTCAACAAGGATTACCAAAGCCCATTGATGGAGGTATACGTCGAGGAAGTGAGAAGATTGGAGGAGCGCTTTGACGGGTTGCAAACAGAGCACGTACCCCATGCGGAAAACAGCATTGCTGATCACCTGTCGAAGTGCGCTGCGCAGAAGCTTCCTGTGGAACCAGGGACTTTTGTTCTCCATCTTACTCAGCCCTCCGTATCCCCAACAACAATGGCCCGAAAGAGGAGGAAATTGGACTCCGGTAAGCCTCTCCCGGTAGAGCCTTTCGGGGCTCCTGGCAGGGACCCTACCGGAAACAACTCCCCTTCGCTTGCCGGGCTGCACCCTCCTGCCGGTCCACTGGTCCCCGCAGATGAGGGATGCGCCCCCACGAATGAGTAGGTGCCGCTAGTCCTCGTTGCCGATCCTCAGGCTCCAACTTGGGCAAGGCACATAGTCCATTTCCTCCAAACCGGAGAACTTCCCGAAGAGCAAGAAGAAGCTGAAAGAGTAGCTCGGAGGGCCAGTATGTATCAGTTTGTCGATATCACACTATACAGAAGAAGGCCCAACGGTGTGAAATTGAAGTGCATTTGCCGGGAAGGAGGAAAGGAATTGCTGGCAGAAATACACAAAGGCATGTGTGGCTCCCACATTGGATCAAGGGCTCTGGTTGGGAAAGCATTCCGGCAAGGATTCTATTGGCCCACAGCCCTCCAAGATGCGGTTGAGCTCATCACCAAGTGTGAAGCCTGTCAGTTCCATTCCAAAAATATCCATCTGCCTGCCCAAGCACTCCAGACAATCCCTTTGTCATGGCCGTTTTCGGTCTGGGGGCTCGATATCCTTGGCAATTTCCCCCGAGCTGCCGGGGCTTTGAATTCTTGTTCATTGCAATCGAGAAGTTTACAAAGTGGCCGGAAGCAGATGCCGTGAGAAAGGTGACTGCTCAGTCAGCTATCAAGTTCTTGAAAGGATTGGTGTGCCGCTTCGGGGTCCCTGCCCGGATCATCACCGACAACGGCACCCAGTTCATGAGCCGCGCCTTCATGCAATATGTTCATGCCCTCGGAAGCAAGATCTCATTTGCATCTATTGCACATCCAAGAAGCAATGGCCAAGCTGAGAGGGCGAACACTGAAGTGCTGCGGGGACTCAAGACAAGAACGTTTGATAAGCTGCGGAAGCACGGCAGGCAATGGATCAATGAGCTGCCGGTGGTTCTTTGGTCCCTCAGAACGACACCAAACCGAGCTACCGGGTAGACTCCCTTCTCCCTAGTCTATGGGGCAGAAGCAGTTATCCCCATGGAACTCATTTATGGGTCACCTCGAGTGCTTGCCTACGATGAAGTAGCGTAGGAACAACACATGCGTGACGATGCCGTGCTTCTCGAGGAGAACCGTCTCCGGGCTGCTACGCGTGCTGCACACTATCTTCAAGCCCTGCGTTGCTATCGTAGCCACAAGGTTCATGCCCGGTGTTTTGAGGAAGGCGACCTTGTCCTTAGGTGCGTTCAGTCCGCCAAGGTACAAACAAGTTGTCGCCGAAGTGGGAAGGCCCTTACCGGGTAGTACGAGTCACCAGACCTGGCGCAGTCCGTTTGGAGACTGGAGATGGCATTCAATTGCAAAACTCATGGAATATTGAGCATCTCCGCAAGTTCTACCCGTAAGGCGCGGCTGTCGGGCCCTGCCCGGCAGCCACCCTTTTGTACATGCCTTGCCTCAGCTGCATGTAGCCCCTTGTACAAAGCCAGGCACATACCCTGAGCAATAGAGAAATAAATGAAGTGCTGGGGGCCCCTGACAAGTTGCATGCATGCATGCATAAGCATTTCATAAGCATTGCATGATTCATGTAGATAGGTTGCATGATCATGTAGATAGATTGCATCTGGCATCATCTTCATTTGCATAAACTACAGGCTCTTGCCATGGACTCAGTCCTAGGAAGAGGATGCAAAGACAAGCCAACACTGCGATCTCCAGCAAGCCAAACAGATAAGTTCCATCTCTTATCCATACATGTTCTGTGAGTAGGACTTGTGCTTATGAAAACCTCACCGCCACGGAAACAAAGGTGCTCCCATCTACTGACACGAACGCTGCTTCGGTCAGGATGGTCGTAGTGGTCTTTGGCTGAAAGGGGTTGGCGGGGGGCTGGTCTCTCCCAATGGGTTCTGCGCTCGGCAGGCTCAGCCTCACGACAACAGTCCTATGGGGTGCCTGCAAGGTAGCTTACCGGGATCTACTTGTTTACGTGAAAGTATGGAGGCGTTTCACCTCTGCATGGATATCATACATGCACAAGTGCCCGGCAAATCTTATCTTTTTCATTAGTATGCTGATCAACAAGTACAAATCTCACGGAACATAAACATGGATACAAGAGGTTACATTATTTGAACTAAAATTTGGCAAGTGCCTACAGATTTAAGACTAAAAAAAGATAAGTGCCCCATGATGCCTTTGGCCTTGTCCATCTCCTTCAGGAAACCGCAGGAAGGAACGGAGAAGGCGGAAGGCGGGCCTGGATTCGGCGCCTTCCCAGGATTAGGAGAACACCGTCGACGGCTAAGAGGAAGAAACCGGAGGGCAGGCGTGGGCGGTGGCACTGCCGGGAACCCAGACGGAGTCACCGACAAACATGACTCGTCGGAACAATCGCCCCCTTTCTTGACGCGTCGTGGGTTGCCGCCACCTTCGATGCGAACACCGCACGCCCCAGGAAACCCCCACAGAGAGCATGGGCGTCCCCGACGGCCCGGCAACACGAAGACCCCGCCCGTTAAGGAAGCGTGCAGAAGGACTAGAGGCTCCCCCATGCACCGGACGGGCAGAGTATGGGGAGATAGGGTCTGCCCTCACCAATGGCAGACCATTTTTGCAACCTCCCACTACTGGAATCTGGGTCTTTGCCATCTGCCAGCTCTTTGCCGTCTGCCAGCTGATGGCAAAGAGGCTCTTTGCCGTCTGTCTTCTCAAAGCAGACGGCAAAGAACCAGCTGATGGCAAACAGGGTCTTTGCCGTCTGCGAGCTCTTTGCCGTCCGCCAGCAGACGGCAAAGAGTTCTTTGCCATCCGCCAGCAGACGGCAAAGTCCAAAGTGGACCCCACGGGGTACTGCACTGGGTAGGTCACACGGGCCACTTCTTTGCCGTCTGCCCGCAGACGGCAAAGATTTCTTTGCCGTCTGCCAGCAGACGGCAAAGAGGTAAGAGGGGCCCACAGTTTCACGGTGGTGGCCGTCTAACGGTCATCCTCTTTGCCGTCCGCCAGCAGACGGCAAAGAATTCTTTGCCGTCCGCCAGCAGACGGCAAAGAGAAAAAAAAACAGACGGCAATGCGGGGGGTTAATTTGGCCCCCCGCGCGCGCGCCCTCCTCCATCTCTTTCTCCCGCCTCCCCACCCTCTGCCTCCCGCACGCGCGCAGGCCGCCGCCGCAGCCGCCGCCCCCTCCCGCACAGGCCGCCGCCGCCGCCGCCCCCTCCCGCGCAGGCCGCCGCCGCCGCCCCCTCCCGCACAGGCCGCCGCCGCCCCCTCCCTCCACCGCGCGCCGCCCCCCCCCTCCACCCCCGCCGCCGTCCCCCCTCCCCCTCCACCGCGCCTCCCTCCCGCACAGGCCGCCGCCGCCCCTCCCTCCACGCCGCCGCCCTCCTCCACCCGCCGCCGTCCCCCCTCCCCCTCCGCCGCCTCCCTCCCTCCCTCCTCCACCGCCGCCCCCCTCCCTCCCTCCCTCCATCGCCGCCCCCTCCCCCCTCCACCACCGTGGCCCCCTCCCCTCTCCACCACCGGCGCCCCCTCCCCTCCTCCACTGCCGCTGCCCCCTCCGGTGCTCGCCGGCTCCGCGCCTCCGCCACTGACGCCGCCCGCTCCGCCGCTCTCCCTCTCTCCGGCTCTCCTCTGCGGGCTGCGGCTCTACTGCTCTGCACGCCGGCTCTGCTCCGGGCTCCGGCCTCCCTTGCCCTGGTCTCCGCGACTCTGCCTGTCCGCCACGCCGTCTGCCGCAGCCGCAGCCGCACTGAAGAGCCGGATTGGTAATGGACAGGCTCACTCACTCACAGACAGGATAATATGTGCATGTGCATTGTGCTACACTGACTGCTACTGCCTTGCTGTTGTTATTAAAATTTTGTAGATTGAACATTTTTTGATCTGCTTGCTATAATGTTAGTATTTGCTACTGTAGTACTGCTTATCGTTGTTGCTACTGACCAAATAATTACTGAGCGAGAAATATTTGCAAAGGTTGATGATGATGCTATTATATATCGCTTTCAAGACTATAGATTTCGCAAAGGAACTTTACCTCGTCGTAGTAGCAAGTTTTCAACTTTGTACAATGTTAATTGTTTCACTTGATGTTTATGTCTTCTCTCATGAAATTTCACCCTGACCCTGACCCCGACACCCTGATCGACACCCTGATCGACCCCGACATACGACATCCTGACATCCCGATCGACACCTACACCCTGACACCACACCCCGACCCTGGCCCGACCCCGACCCCGACGGGGTCATATATTTGTGAATTATGAGTTAGGTCGTATATTTTTCGATTTTGTTATGCAAAACATCATATATATTTGTGTTAATCAGGTGGATTTAAAATGTGCAGTTGTTTCGTCGCTGCAAGGGTGTGGTGTTTGACGACCTCCCCGTGCGTTCGACGAGCTCCGCCCCTGCTTTCCTTGGTGAGCACAAATGACATCTCCTCCTCCCCCCTACATTTGCTCTATTCCGGTCTTCGTGCCAATGAAACTAGCTAGCTATAGGTGTCCGTCATCAGTTTGCATAACCACTATGCGTCTCCCATTCGAAAGGGTTACATCTATAAATATGCATGCATTTGCATATTTATAATCGTGATTCTTTTGAATTGTCCAACGTTATCCATGGACAGCCCGAGTATGTGTAGATTGGGTTCGTTTTCCTATATGCTCTGCTCCGGATCCGATGCAGAATTTCGTCAGTGCCTCCCTGTTGTTCTCCGGGTACACATCCTCTCTGCTTATTGCCGAGACGTGTATCAGGAGAACAGCGGGGAGGTGCTGCCGAAATTTTGCGTCGGATCCGGAGCAGAGCATGGGAAAACGAACTCAATCTACACATACTCGGGTGGGATTAGGACCTATCTTTACCTATTAGCATGTAGGTTGCATGGACGTAAGAGAACTGACAAACTCCATTAACTAATGGATATGGTTTGCTTAATGATGTATATATTTATTGTCTGTCTAGTAGGAAGTCAATATGAGTGATCGTGCGTGGATGTACACCGGTTACACTAGTCAGAAAGTTTGGACCGGTGAATGGTTAACAAAAACCAAAGAGTTTGTTAGAGCCGCATTTGCTAATGGCCAGAGATTAAGCTGGTGCCCCTGTGTCCGGTGCGACAACTTTAATAAGAGGGACGAGCTTGAAATGAGTAAACACCTGCAGAAGTTTGGTTTTACGTCTGGTTACACGGTCTGGACATTTCATGGTGAGTCTGCCCAACGTGCCAGACCTGAGGTGGTTCGTCGTCGCACCGACGAGCATGGTACCGGGATGGAAGACATGGTGCAAGACTTTGACGATGCTCGAGACTCGGACGAGGAGATGGAGGAATCTGCAAACGCCTTCACTGAAATGTTGGAGTCCTCAAAACGTCCTCTCCACGAGCACACTGAGCTTTGTCAGCTGGATGCCATCTCACAAATCATGGCTTTGAAGGCTCAGTTCAACTTGGGTAGAGAATGCTACGACGCGATGATGACAGTATTCGGACGATTTCTACCCAAAGGCCATGTGCTACCTACAAACCTGTACCAGTCAGACAAAATCCTCCGTGCTCTTAAGATGCCCTATGAGAAGATACATGCCTGTGAGAAAGGATGTGTCTTATTTAGGCACCAGTATGAGGACTTGAACTATTGTCCCATTTGCGAGTCATCCAGGTATGTTGTGGTAGACAATGGTATGGGTGAGAAGACGCAGACCAAAATACCCGTTAATGTTCTTCGGTATTTGCCAATCGTACCAAGACTTCAACGTCTTTTCATGGTCAAAGAGACGGCCAGACATATGACATGGCACAAAACGGGCAAAAGAACCGAACGTGATGCAGATGGGAATGTGATGATGGTGCACACATCGGATGGTGAAGCGTGGAAGCGCTTCGATGCATTACATAAGGAAAAAACGGCAGATCCAAGGCATCCTCGAGTCGCCGTCAGCACGGATGGGTTCAGTGTGTATGGTCAGACGGCAACCCAATACAGTTGTTGGCCCGTGTTTGTCATTCCACTCAATCTCCCCCCCGGACAAGAAGCCCGTGCCAAGTCTATTCGACCTCTATGGCATGGCCCATAGTGCCCCGTACAAGAAGGCCAAGGCATTCTCGGAGTCTGACCTAGATCATCCAGAGACCTTCACCAACATCTCCTCCCGCAACAAGCTCGTGAGGTACAGAGACGAGGGGAAGGCAAGGAAAGGGGAGGACTTTAACCCGAGCCAGGATCCTTTTGATACAGAGCTGGTTATGATATCTGGTGGTGGGAGGTCCCATGGCTCGATAGCCATTGGTGATGGACTGATACGTTGTCCTAAGACTCTCACACAGATCAAGAAGCGCCAGAGTAGCTCTGATCCTGAGATAATGCCTCGTGCACGGCCATCGGAGCTCGCCATGGCGGTTAGTTATACAGACTCGGATACCTTTCCTATCCATTACATTGGGTGTGCGTCCGTCGATGATTACAATGCTAACGAGGAGTGGTGTGTTGCAGGCTGCTCTTGAGAAAGAGAGAGCAAACACGCAGACGCTTTTGGAGGCGGCAAGAAGGCAGGCGGAGGAGAGGGAGAGGGAGCTGGAGGAGAGGACGGCCAGGCTGTTGGAGGAGGAGAGGAACCGGAACGATGCTCAAAACCGGGCCCTATACGACATCTTGGTGGTACGTTTCTCCTGCATATTAGCCAAATCATGCACATAATGTTTGTTCCATTACTAACTAATATGACTAACTCGTGAGAACCAAATGTGTAGAGCATGTGCGAGAAAAGCGGTCAGACCCCTCCGCCGATGCCCCAGATTGCTCCGGCGACCACGGTGAGTTTGATTTGAACGGTCGTTAGTTACTAGTATTCACATATATGTTGCATCATGCTAACGAGACATTGGAAATGATCTTTGGTGTAGAATGCTTCCCGACAAGCATCAACCGATGCTTCTCCGTCTGGCCTTGGTGGAACCCCGACCGGCCCTTCACCTCAGTCTGGCACTGGCGCAGCCCCGACCGGTCCTTCACCTCCGTGATAACGGTATTTTTCTTCTTATTTAGCCTATTTAGTCCATTTATGACATAATTTAGCCTATTTAGTCCACAAATGACATAATAAGATGAAGAAAATCAAGGAATAGGAAGAAAAGAAGGAATAGGAAGAGAAGAAGAAGAAGAAGAAGAAGAAGAATAAGAAAAGAAGAAGAAGAACTCTTCTTCTTCTTTTCTTATTCTTCTTTCTTCTTCTTTTCTTATTCTTTCTTCTTCTTCTTTTCTTATTCTTCTTCTTCTCTTATTTTCTCCTCGATTTAGGCCGTATTTAGGGGGTCATTTATGACATAATTTAGCCTATTTAGTCCACAAATGACATAATAAGATGAAGAAAATCAAGGAATAGGAAGAAAAGAAGGAATAGGAAGGAAGAAGAAGAAGAAGAAGAATAAGAAAAGAAGAAGAAGAAGAGAAGAACTTTCTTCTTCTTTTCTTATTCTTCTTCTTTATTATTATTCTTTCTTATTATTTTTTATTTCTTCTTCTTCTTTTCTCCTCGCTTAGCCTATTTAGCCCATTTATGACATAATTTAGCCTATTTAGTCCACAAATGACATAAAAGATGAAGAAAATCAAGGAATAGGAAGAAAAGAAGGAATAGGAAGAGAAGGAGAAGAAGAGAAGAAGAAGAAAAAAGAAAGAAGAAGAAGAGAAGAACATTTCTTCTTCTTTCTTATTCTTCTTCTTTTACTTATTCTTCTTCTTCTTCTTCTTCTTTTCTTCTTCTTCTCTTCTTCTTCTCTTCTGTCCTCCTCTTACTTGTTTTTATTCGTAAATGGCACAGTAACTGCTAACCTCATAAATGTCATATACTTAGCTTGTTGTCTCTAAAATGACACATAAGTAGGTAATGTCAAAAATGGCCTAATTAGCCAGGTTAGCTCCAAAATGACCAAGTTTACCTATGTTAGCTCCAATATGATCCATTTAACTACGTTAGCTCCAAAAAGAACAAGTTTACCTATAGTTAGCTACAATATGATCCATTTTACCCGCGTTTAGCTCCAAATGACCTATTTACCTAAGTTAGCTCTAAATTCACACTACCACTTAGTATTTTTACCTAGCATAGCAAAAAATGACATTTTTACGTAGGTTAGCTAAAAAATGACCAAGTTACCTAGGTTAGTTCAATATGATCCATTTAACTTGCTTAGCTCCAAAATGACCAAGTTTACGGTAGGTTAGCTCCAATATGATACATTGAACTTAGCTTATCTCCAAAATGACCTATTTACCTAGCTTAGCTCTAAATTGGCTTTTTTAACTACATTTGTTGGAAAAGAAGAAGATAAAGAAAAGGGGAGGAGAGAAAGAAAGAGAATATAAAATCTTCTTCTTATTTTCCTCTTCTTCTTCTTCTTCTTCTTCTTTCCTTCTTCTTCTTCTTCTAACTTTCATCTTTCCAATTTGCAGATTTGCTGAGATGAGGAAGCTTGCATTGATGGACTCATATATTCTCCTTGTGCTTCCTTTTTGTTTATGAAAAAAATGTTTGGGAACTTGTTTGGATGTGTATGTCACTATGGATATGTGTTGGAAACTTCTTATGTATATGGATATATGTTGGACTTGTGGAAATATATTGTTGGATATGCTTGTTTGTGTATATATGTATTATCTGTGTATATCTATGAATTTCTGTCAAATTGAATGAATTCAATTAAAAACAGGGGTTATATAGGTCTTTGCCGTCTGCTAGCAGACGGCAAAGAGGGCCACGTGGCAGTACCTGTGCAACCTGGGAAAACTGGGTTGCCTATTTGGGCATTTTGCCGTTAGCTGGCAGACGGCAAAGAGGCTAAGGTCTTTGCCGACTGCTGGCAGACGGCAAAGATTCAAATCCCTTGCCGACAGCTAGCAAACGGCAAATAAGGCCACGTGGCAGCTTCCCAGTGACTCCTATTTGGGCTCTTTGCCGTCCGCCAGCAGACGGCAAAGACCTTAGCCTCTTTGCCGTCTGCCGGCTGACGGCAAATAAGGCCACGTGGCAGCTTCCCAGTGACTCCTATTTGGGCTCTTTGCCGTCCGCCAGCAGACGGCAAAGACCTTAGCCTCTTTGCCGTCTGCCGGCTGACGGCAAAGCACGCCGTTAACCCCTAACGGCTCCCACCTCACCTCACTGCCGTCTACGCTCTTTGCCGTCTGCTGGCCGCAAACGGCTGACGGCATAAACCTTTGTCGTCCGCTTCTCTGAAGCAGACGGCAAAGAAGGCCTTTACCAGCAGGAATTGAGCCGGACTGTTTGCCGACAGCTAGCAGTCGGCAAAGAGCTTTGCCGACCGCCATTCATGCCTTTGCCGTCTGCCATGGCAGACGGCAAAGAAGCTGATTCCTGTAGTGTCCCTCCAACGCCGTAGGAAAAGGGGGGATAGGCCATAATGAACTACCACACCTTCTGCCCATTATGTGCCTCGGCATGGTGTCGTTTGCGTCGCCTCTCACTAAAGATGAAGCCACGGGCAACCCGGCGATGAGCACACCGGAGTCGCCACCTCTGGTGCTACCGCCGCGCCGCCCGAGCGCCCCCATGGGGCTCACACGAAACTCCAAGCTAGGTCCCGGGGCCTGGCCCCGGGCTCTCCCTTTCAGCATACCTGGAAGAAGCAGAAGGCGGAGGAGGAGAGGAATGTGGATGAATGCCTCCGCTCCTCCTTTTATAGGCAAGCTGGGGGTGGGGGCTGATTCCCCGGCGAGTACCCGCCGTCTTCCTCCACCAATCCAAGAAGATTGGGCCCCTGCCTTGATGCTCTCCCACACCACGCGCCTCCATTTACCTACCCCACTCAATGCATGCGGCATACGTGGCTAAGGATAAGTGCGCGGTGGGAAGAGTAAATTGGCAGTCACCCGCCCGTGCGTTAAAGTCATTCACGGGCCATTGCAAGAATGGCCCCCACCACAATTCGCGCTGCACAATGCACGGGAAAACTGGAAACTGACCCAAGCTCAGGTTGATGAAGAAGCAAAGAAGATCTCAAGGGGCGGAGCCGCCCTTACATTTCTGCCTGTGCACTGGTTAGGTCCTACCCCGACGACACCCAGCGGCGCGTCCGTGCCAGGCCCGGGGGCTCCTATCGGTGCAATAGACACTGGGTCTATTGCACGGAATGTGCACAGGCCAGAGACAAGATTACAAGACCAAGATCAGACCAAACAAGGAGGATCAATTCCTTTGAAGGATCCAAGTGCAAGTTGAGAAGGCCAAGGTGAGCCAGAGGAACAAGGCATCACTAAAGGAAGGACCTACCTTGCCAGGTAGGCAAGCCTAGCAGGGTTGGGTTTTGCCCCAGAAGCAAGCTCCAGATTGTCCTGGCAAGCCTGCCGGGGCTGGCGGAGGCAAGCCACTCCACCACTCCACCTCACGAGCAACGCAAGTCAGTAATCAAAGCGGTGTCGAGCTCCAAGGTGACTAAGTGGCTGCTTTCTGCCACATGGCAGCCACTTCCTACAGCAAACACCTCCATATGACACCCGTCCTGAGACGTGTCAAGAGAGCAGGCGCAAAGCTGGCAAAACAGCCCGACAGAGCCTACCGGGCGAGCTGTGATGTGACACTGAGTGTCGCATTTAATGCGCTCTGTCAGCCTGCAGAGTTAGATATGATAGCACTGTTAGCTATCAAATCAGTACGCAAAGACAGATTTGCCACTATGGTGACCCCTTAATCTATAAAAGGAGGCCCATGGCGATCGTAGAAAGGGTTGGACCCTCGCATATCCATACGCGCGTAGCCACTCTCGCCCCCAGAGCGACCTTGCCGGGCGAGTGTGCTACGTTCACCACCATTATCCACCATCAATCCACCAAAGCAGGAGTAGGGTTTTACGCCTCACGGTGGCCCGAACCTGGGTGAAGACTGCCCGTGTGATCTCTGCCGTGCTGCACGACGCTTCTCCGCTCTTTGTGCAACGTGCCCATCCCCCCATTGAACCAAAAGGGCTCATGGCCCCATAGGTGGCCGTGGTTTCCCACGACAAGGACAGTTTAATTACATCACAAAGTTTCATCGTGCATAACTCAAAGTTTCATCATAGAGAAAGTATGGACTAAACGGACACATTGTCATACATCGTCAATCACTCCAACATGTCGTGCCATCCATCCAAATCAGGGAGATAGTCCCCGTGCGTAGTGAAAGGCTTCAGGTCGAGACGCTGAGTGGCTACGCGTGTTCGGACGTCTTCCCGCGACATTCCCCTTCTTCGTAGAACATCCCTGTTTTTTTGAGGACCTCCTTCACGATGATTTGGGCAAGTTCATGCTGGATGTGATGGAACTCAGCTCGGAGTCGATGATCCGGGACATCTCCTAGTTTCTTTGCCCATTGCAAAATATTGGCATGGCCGGATCTAGGTGGCATGCGAAGGTTCTGGTGATCCTGTCTGTACTCCAGCATGTGGTGGAGGACATAGAATCCATCACTGAGAGTACCACTCAGTTGCTGGATGCAGCAGAAGTCGGTCTTATGGCCGAAGGTGGACGCGCGGTTCCTTGTCTTCTTGAGCGTGATCTCTCCACCCCGTAGGCCGTAGCTAAAGATAGCACTATCGAGAACAGACTTGATGTGGGTGTAATCCTTTTTCTTCATGTTCTTCGACGAGTCCAAGTAAAGAGCGTGGGAGAATCGGGGCTAAAGGATGATGAGGATGGCGCGCCAGTATCCTCTTTGGTTTGGGCGCCGTATCCTCTTCGGCTTCGGTTCTATACCGGCTTCACCAGTCTCGGTGCCGGTCTCGGCGCCGGTGTCGGTCTCAGTGCCGGTCTCGATGTTGGTCTTAGTCTCGGATGTGAAAGGTGGACCCTGCAACAACCGTTGCTCCTCGAGAAGGTTCAAATAGGCGTCTGCCGCCTCATAGACGTTGCAATCACCAGAAACCCTGTCCTTCATCGTTGCTAGCCATGTTTCCTACGATTAAATCTAGTCAATTAATTCTAGACCTAATAAAATGAACAATGACATAAAAAAAGGCCTATGTTTTGCAGGAATGTTGATTCATTCCCGTTGCGGCAAATCCCGGGCACTCGATATGTCCTAGTTTGTAGCACAAGTCATGCCGAAATTCACGGAATATTTGGGCATGACCTTTGCTACAAAGTGGACAAATCGAGGGCCTGAAATTTGCCGGAATGGAAATGAATCAACATTCCGGCAAAACATAGGCCACTCGGCTTCATTCCCTGCAAACAACAAAAGGCCACTTGGGCACAATCGAACCACTTCAATGTTGCGTATAACAGGACCACTTAAGAACCTGTACAGGAGCAACTACAACAGTAGATATACATGAGCAACCACTATTGAGGAATTTGCATATAACATGACCACTTTAAATTTGCATCTCCTAGTGTTTGACACTTCAAGAAAATCTACACAAATCTCATGCTCTCTCAAACTCAATTCATAAACCAAATATAGATGGATGAACCCTAGAAACCTAGAACCTTTACATATTTCTGTCCTAAATTGTTGTCCTAATGAAAATTATGTCCTAATATAAATTATGAACCCTAGAACTCAATTTCTGTCCTAAATTTCAAATGATGAACCCTAGAACTCAATTCAAATTATGTCCTAAATTTCTGTCATAATAAAAAATCAGTACAAATTAAGAACCTACTCGACTTGCAGCACTAATAGAAATTTATATTTTTATATTGAATTTTTTCTCTAAACTAAACACTACTGCCCTAATTAACATCTAGTTAAACCCTACTGCCCTATCCCTACTACCCTAGTACTTAAGCATCTACAAGTACTAACTAATTAAATGAACCCTAGCTAGCTACTTAAGCATCTACAACTACTTAAGCACCCATCGATGAACCCTATGAATTATACAACTACTTAAGCATACATTGGGTGCAGAACGACTATACAAGTACTTAAGCAACTATACAACCCTAAAATATATTTAGTTAACTACTTAAGCATATACAAATTTGTCCTAAAAATAATATTTAGTTAACTACTTAAGCATTTACAAATTTGTCCTAAAAATTATATTTACTTAACTACATTGGGTGCACAACAACTATATAACTACTTAAGCATCTACAAGTACTGCTAATTTGATGAACCCTAACTGATTAGATTAACCCTAGCTAATTTGATGAACCCTAAAATTTGACGAACCCTAGGAACCCTAGCTAGGCAGAGGTAGGGGAGGAGGAGGAGGAGGAGGAGGAGGTGTAGGCGTGCTCACCTCGGGCGCCGGCGGAGCGCGGGAGTAGGAGGAGGCAGAGCGGCCGAGGGAGGGGCACGCGGCGTCGAGGTCGGGGTCGGGGCTCCGGCGCGCGGCGGAGGGCGGGCACCAGATGGCCACCGAGGGCAGCAGACAGCGTGCGGAGGGCGATGAGAGGGCGCGCGGCGGCCGACGGCGATGTAGGGCGACGACGACGGCGACAACAGAGGGGGGATTTGGGGGAAGTGGCCAGGGGAAGAAAAATCACGCGGGGGGTTAAGTCAAAAATAGCGGTAGCGCTGGCCCAGAAAAGCGCTATGGGTAATTTAGCTATAGCGCTGGCTGCCAAAACGCGCTATTGCTATAGGCAGTAGCTATTTATTTTCCTTTTCCTTTTGTTTTCTTTTTTCCTTTTCCCTTTCCTTTTCTTATTTACTTTTCTTTTTTCCTTTCTCCTTAATTTAAGGAAATTATCTATAGCGGGGGTACAAGGAACGCGCTACTGCTACATTAGCTATAGCACTTGTTCTGAAAGCTCGCTACTGCTATTCCTTTCTCCTTTATTTTTCCTTTTCTTTTATTTTCCTTCACATTTTCTTTTTTCCTTTCCCCTTTTTCTATTTCTTTCATTTTCATTTACTTTTCTATATGTTTTTAATTTTATTTTGTTTTCATTAGCAGTAGTGCTTTTCCACAAAAACGCGCTGCTACAACCAACTTAGCAGTAGCGCGTTTTACCTAAGCTCGCTGCTACTATTCCTAGCCTGCCGAGAACAGTGTGGGAATTGTAGTAGTAGCGCTTCTTCCTGCAAACGCGCTACTGCTATAACCTTAGCTGTAGCGCGTTTTGTGAGCAGGCGCTACCGGTAAATAGCAGTAGCGCGTTTTTTTGACCGACGCTACTGGTAAGCTTCTATGTATAAGGTTTTCCCTAGTAGTGAGAGGCCATGGGACAACACGGCAGTGATGACGCTGGTGGTTTTTACCCAGGTTCGGGCTGCTAAGAAGCGTAAAACCCTACTCCTGCTTTGGTGGATTGATGGAGGGACCGTGAAGAACGCGCAGCGCTCAAGCCCGGCAAGGTCGCCTCGGGGAGAGCAACTACGAGCGTATGTGTACACGAGGGTCCGAAACCTTTCTAAGGTTGCCACGGTCCTCCTTTTATAGGTTAAGGGGTTACCACAATGGCAAAACGGTCATCATCTAGTGATTAGATAGCTAACAGTGCTATCATACCTAACTCTGGCAGTTAGGACAAAGTGCATTAAATGCACTGCCATGTGTCGCGCTGTGGATGCGGCCTGACAGGCCTGGCGCACCGCTTAGACATCTTCCACCTGTCTGCTTGACACGCCTTTGGACGGGTGTAATATAGAGGTGATCTTCCTTCTAAATGGCTGCCACGTGCCAAATGTCAGCCACTTAGCTATCTGGGGGCTCGACACCGCACCGATGGATGACTTGCATTGCGATGCGGTGGAGCAGTGGAGTCTTGGCAAGAAGGTAGACCATCAGCGGCCCCGGCAAACCTGCTGGGGAGAGACTGGTTTCGTCCTTGGGGCGGCCTCGACCCGACCGGGCTCTCCTGCTCAGCAAGGGAGGCTTTTCCTTGGTGATATCTTACTGTCTTGGCTTGTCTTGGTCTTCTTGATCCGCCCTTTTATTTCTCAAAGAGCTCTCTCTGGCTTGGTTCTTGTCTTGGATACTTGATGAAGTTGGCTTCCTTGCTGCCGTGCCTATGTACAGTCCGGGCAACACACAAGAAGGTTTGTTGTACCGACAAACAGAAACTTTTGCGCCCAGTAAAACAATTAAAAAAATTCACAGAAACGTTCTTTTGATCTGAATTATTTACACAATATTGATATACAAATTACCCAGGTTTTCCTAATTTTTCAGAATTTTTGGAGTTACAGAAGTATGCGAAGTTTACAGATTGCTACAGACTGTTCTATTTTTGACAGATTCTGTTTTCTATGTGTTGTTTGCTTATTTTGATGAATCTATGGGTAGTATCGGGGGGTATGAACCATGGAAAAGTTGGAATACAGTACATATTACACCAATATAAATAAATAATGAGTTCACAACAGTACCAAAAGGTGGTGATTTATTTTCTTATACTAACGGATCTTATGAGTTTTCTGTTGAGTTTTGTGTTGTGAAGTTTTCAAGTTTTGGGTAGAGATTTGATGGACTATGGAATAAGGAGTGGCAAGAGCCTAAGCTTGGGGATGCCCAAGGCACCCCAAGGTAATATTCAAGGACAACCAAGCATCTAAGCTTGGGGATGCCCGGATGGCATCCCCTCTTTCGTCTTTAATCCATCGGTAAATTTACTTGAGGCTATATTTTTATTCACCACATGATATGTGTTTTGCTTGGAGCGTCTTGTATGATATGAGTCTTTGCTTTTTAGTTTGCCACAATCATCCTAGATGTACACATCTTTTGAGAGGAACACGCATGAGTCGTGATTTATTAGAATACTCTATGTGCTTCACTTATATCTTTTGAGCTAGGTAATTTGCTCTAGTGCTTCACTTATATCTTTTTAGAGCATGGCGGTGGCTTTATTTTATAGAAATTGTTGAACTCTCATGCTTCACTTATATTATTTTGAATATCTCTAAACAGCATGGTAATTTGCTTAGGTTATGAATTTAGTCCTAATATGATGGGCATCCAAGAGGGATATAATAAAAACTTTCATATAAAGAGCGTTGAATACTATGAGAAGTTTGATTCCTTGCATTTGTTTTGAGATATAAAGATGGTGATATTAGAGTCATGCTATTGAGTAATTGTGGATTGGTAGAAATACTTGTGTTAAAGTTTGTGATTCTCGTAGCATGCACGTATGGTAAACCGTTATGTGATGAAGTTGGAGCATGATTTATTTCTTGATTGTCTTCCTTATTGTCGGTGCAACAAACCCTGGGTCTATTGCCCAGACCGTGCACAGGCCCAAGATCAAGATTGCAACATCCAATACAAGGCCAAGATGAAGAGATAGGCTCTTTGAGGAATCAAAGGGTAGGATTGAGGAGACCAAGTCAAGCCAAGGAGCAAGACACCGCTAAAGCGAAAACCTCCCTTGCCGGGCAGGAGAGGCTGGCGAGGTCAAGGTTGCCCCAGAAGCAAGCCTCATGACCGCCCCGGTAGGCCTGCCGGGTCCTACGAAGGCAAAACACCCCGCCAAGGCTTCACCGCCCCACCTCGCAGCAACACAAGTCATCGATCGGTGCAGTGTCAAGCCCCGAGGTGACTAAGTGGCTGTCTTTTGCCACATGGCAGCCATTTCCTACAGGAATCACCTCCAAATGACACTCATCCAGCGACGTGTCATGCAGACAGGAGAGAAGGTGGCCAAACAGCCCGGCAAGGCACGCCGGGCAGGCCATGATGTGACGCTAAGCGGCGCATTTAATGCGTCCTGCTCTGTCTGCAGAGTAGATATGATAGCACTGTTTGCTATCTAATCAGTACACAATGACTGATTTGCCACTTTGGTGACCCCTTGATCTATAAAAGGAGGCCCATGGCAACCATAGAAAGGATTGGGACCCTTGTACACTCATACACGTGTAGCTGCTCTCGCCCCAAGGCAACCCTGTCGGGCAAGAGCGCTGCATTTTCCACCACCATCCACCATCAATCCACCAAAGCAGGAGTAGGGTTTTATGCCTCACGGCGGCCCGAACCTGGGTAAAACTGCCCGTGTGATCTCTGTCGTGCTGCGCTGCGCTCCTCCGCTCTTTGTGCAACATGCTCAGTCCCCCTGCCGAACCAAAAGGGGCTCGTGGGCCCATAGGTGGCCATGGTTTCCCACGACATCTTTGGCGCGCCAGGTATGGGGAAGCGCTTGCGCGAACCCGAGAAGTGTACGTAGCGCGTCATCTTCGCCGCCATCTTCTTCATCAACGGCTCCATCGTCCATGGCGCCCAAGAAGAAGCCCGGCACTGCAGCTCATCCATCCACCTCGAAGGCCCCGCCACACGCAACCGTCGACGCCATGGGAGCTACGGGGATGCCTGGGGGTGTGGACGCTGCGGGGGACGTGGTCGGCGCAGGCGGCGTCATTACCACCTCCCCTGTGGCCGAAGCAGGAGCAGGAGGCACCGGAGAAGGACATCACCAACAACATCCCAGCGGCCACGCCCCACGAGGTACGGGAGGAGAGATCATTCCATCTGCACCTCCCCGTCCGGCCGAGGGGCACAGCCACAGCGGGGGTACTCGCTCTGAGGGGAATCGCAACTCCTCGACCGCTCCCGCCGCGGGAGCGACCGCAGAGCATGCGCCACCCCCGAAACGAGCCGACCCAGCCGCTATGCTAAACGGAGCCGCTGGCCCTCAAGCGCCTCCACCTCGTCACCACACTATCCAGGCGGCTGGCTCACGATGACGAGAGCACGGCGCGACCGCTACCGGCACCGTCAGGAGCCGGACGACGTTACGGTCTTCATCGACATCCATGCCAATCACCGCTTCGGAGGCCATGGCGCGGGCCCAGCTGCTTTTGAGATTTCCGCCGGCAGCTGATCAGATGGATGAGTGGAGAGCCACCATTCAGAGTCTGATTGGCTTCACCGAGGCAGGAGGATCGCAGCGGGCTGGCCTGCCACGGCCTCCCCAGGCAACGACAATGGCCCACGCTGCTGGTCGTGCGGAAGGGCCCACTCCTACGGTGCAGTCCCCTCCACGGCAGCCAGCGCGGGAGCCGTGCAACCAAGAACACAACAACGTCTCGATGCCTTCGTCTGACCCTCGAGCGCGTCAAGGCCAACGGCGAGTCCTGGAGGACAGGCAGAGGGAAGGCGCGCGTGTCACCACTGAGCGACACCGCGACGCCCGCCGCCAGTCCGACAGGGGCGATGGCCCCGACGTCGACGAGCCTGCACTTGCTGAAGGCGGGTACCTGCCTTTCGAGGCTGGGTGCCCTGCCTTCACCCGCGAGCTGTGGCAAGTTTGTTGGCCATCCACTCGCACGTTCAAGCCAGATATACCAGAGAAGTATGACGGGAGACCGAACCCGGCATATTTCTTGAGCATCTACACCATCGCTGTTCAAGCTGCCAGGGGAAGAGATGAGAAGGTATTCGCCAACTACTTCCCTTTGGCACTCAAGCCAAATGTGAGGTCTTGGCTGATGCACCTACCGGAGAACTCCATTTTGACCGGGGCTGACCTGTGCCATGAGTTCGTTGGTGCCTTCACGGGCGGCCATCAAGAACCAGGGCGGCCCAGCGGCTTGCAGCTTCTCCCGTAGAAGGAAAGAGAGAGCCTGCAGAAATACATGCAGAGGTTCAGCCGAGTCCACAGGAATATTCCAGACATCCACCCCGCAGCTGTGATAGCTGTGTTCCAGTCCAACATGTGCAATCGTCGGATACGTTCCAAGATGAACGTTCGATTGCCCAAGACTGTGAAGGAGCTTTACACTCTGGTGGATAAGTGTGCTTGAATAGAGGAGGGGAGGAAGCTCCTTGGAGAAGAGGATGGCGTCGACATCGATTCAGAGGATGATGATGAGGCCACCAGTCAAAAGAAGAAGAACAAGAAGCGTAACAAAAGGCGCAAGGATAAAGCAGTGATGACCGTTGAGGGATCGGGCATGCTTAGTACCGGCAAGAAAGCCAAGGCTGAGATACCCGGCAAGGAAGTTGCCGCGTGCGCTGATTGCCGGGAAGCCGCGGCTACTGAGAAGGTTGGGAAAGGCGATGGCCCATACTGCAAGATCCATTGGACCAAGGGCCACGATTTCCAGGAGTGTCATCAAGTTGAGCAGCTTGTCAAGAAGCAGAGGGCTGAATATGAGAAGCGAGATAAAGAGAAATGTCAGAATAGCGCTGCCGAAAAGGGCTGGGGTGGCGGAGCAAGCCGCCCTAGCAAGGCTCCTCAGAATCAAGGGAAACCCGCCAGAGGCCGTGAGAAGGAGGATTGCAACGATGAGAGTGATGGAGGAGATGAAGAGGAACCAGCGAGCAGGAATTCCAGAAAGCCACTGACGCCCTATGCATTGACGGGGGTGCATCTTTGCACTCCTCCCACCACCAACTTAAACGGTGGGCGTGTGAAGTCAATGCCGTGGAGCCAGCGGCAGACTCTCGGAGGCCGCTCAAGTGGTCCCACACACTCATCATCTTCGACGAAGAGGACCACCCTGACCGCACCACTGTGGTAGGGTGCTTGCCGTTGTTGGTATCACCAACAATCCGCAACCTCAAAGTCACAAAGATGTTGGTTGACTGTGGTGCCGGGTTGAATCTGATTTCTTCAAAGGTCATCAGCAAACTCCAGATAGCAGAAGAAGAGCTCAAGGTTACCGGTACGTTTCAAGGAATCAACCCCGGCAGGAGTCGTCCTAAGGACAAAATCACGTTGCCAGTGACATTTGGGGGAGAGTTGAATTACCGGACTGAGAAGATCGTGTTTGATGTGGTTGACCTCCCCCTGCCATACAATGGAATCCTTGGTCGCCCAACTATGGCCAAAGTCATGGCAGCATCCCACTATGCCTACAACACCTTGAAGATGCCAGGGCCGGTGGGCGTCATTTCCATTCCATCAGACAAGAAGGACGCAATTATTTGCATGGACAAGATGTACCGGGAAGCAGTCGCGGCAGAGGCCACTGAAGCTGCAATCCCCTCCAAGGAAAGTAATGGAAAGAAGGAGGCTAACAGGGACACCGGCAAGTAATCCGGGAAGCGTACCTCTTCGAGGTATGCTGCACCTGTTGATGACTTGCCGGAGAGTTCCAATAGCAAGAGATCCAAGGCTTCTGCACCCGCTATGAAAAAGGTCCTGGCAGGGCTGACTGGCGCTGATGGTACTTTCACTATCAGCGCCACCCTCGATGACTAATAGGAAAGCGCGCTCTTTGCCTTCCTACGGGCGAATGTCGATGTGTTTTCCTGGCAACCATCTGACATCCCCGGTGTTCCCAGGGAGGTAATCGAGCACCACCTTGTTGTCTGCCCACATGCCCGGCCTATCAAGCAGAAGGTCTGGAAGCAAGCTTTGGAGCGGCAATAATTTATTACCGAGGAGATCAAGAAACTTGAGGCAGCTGGTCTAGTTAGAGGAGTGTTGCATCCAACGTGGTTAGCAAATCCTGTGGTGGTACGCAAAGCTAATGGGATGTGGAGGCTGTGCATAGATTTTACGGATTTGAACAAGGCATGCCCGAAGGACCCATTTCCCTTGCCACGCATCGACCAGATTGTGGATTCCACCTCCGGGTGTGACCTGCTTTCTATCTTGGATGCCTACTTTGGATATCATCAGATCTTCATGTCCAAGGAAGACAAAGAAAAGACCGCATTCATCACCCCATGTGGCACATACTGCTTCGTGCGGATGCCTTTCGGGTTGAAGAGCGTCGGGTCCACTTTCGCAAGAGCAGTCCAGATTGGTTTTGAGTCACAGTTGCACAGAAACGTTGAGGCTTATATGGATGATATTGTGGTCAAGGCCAAGGACAGATCAACCCTCATTCAGGATTTAGAAGAGACGTTTGCTAATCTGCGCAAGATCAACTTGAAGCTAAACCCGGAGAAGTGTGTGTTTGGCATTCCTTCTGGCAAGCTACTTGGCTTCTTTGTGTCCCATTGGGGGATAGAGGCCAACCCCGACAAGATCAAGGCTATCGAGCAGATTCAAGCACCCAAGACAGTCAAGGACGTGAGACGTTTGACTGGGTGTGTTGTCGCGCTTAGCAGATTCATTTCCAAGTCTGTCGAGTGTGCCTTGCCGTTCTTCAAGATTTTGAAAAAGGCAGGACCCATGGAGGGGACCCCAGAGGCAGACGCTGCACTACAAGATTTGAAGGCCTACCTTTCCTCTGTGCCAAGTTTGGTCGCTCCAAAACCTCAAGAGCCGTTGCTGCTATACTTGGCGGCAACTAATCAAGTGGTTAGCGCAGCACTGGTGGCGCAACAGGAAGTGGATGAAGCAGCAGACATAGCTGGTGTCCCTCCCGGGGTGGAAAGTGTGCACACCTATCGTGGGAAACCACGGCCACCTATGGGGCCATGAGCCCCTTTTGGTTCGGCGGGGGGATGGGCACATTGCACAAAGAGCGGAGAAGTGTCGCGCAGCACGACAGAGATCACACGGGCAGTCTTTACCCAGGTTTGGGCCGCCGTGAGGCGTAAAACCCTACTCCTGCTTTGGTGGACTGATGGTAAATAATGGTGGTGGACGTAGCACACTCGCCCGGCAAGGCTGCTCTGGGGGCGAGTGTGGCTACGCTCGTATGAATATGCGGGGGTGCAACCTCTTTTACGATCGCCACGGGCCTCCTTTTATAGATTAAGGGGTCACCACAGTGGAAATCAGTCTTTGCGTACTGATTAGATGGCTAATAGTGATATCATACCTAACTCTACAGGCTGACAGAGCGCATTAAATGCGCCGCTCAGTGTCACATCACAGCTCGCCCGGCAGGTCCCGCCGGGCTGTTTTGCCAGCTTCACGCCTACTCGTTTGACACGTCTCTGGACGGGTGTCATATGGAGGTGTTTGCTGTAGAAAGTGGCTACCATGTGGCAAAAAGCAGGCACTTAGTCACCTTGGAGCTCGACACCACTCTGATTAATGACTTGCGTCGCTTGTGAGGTGGAGCGGTGGAGTGGCTTGCCTCCGCCAGCCCCGGTAGGCCTGCCGGGACGATCTGGGAGCTTGCTTCCGGGGCAAAACCCAACCTCGCCGGGCTCGCCTGCCCTGCAAGGTAGGTCCTTCTCTTAGTGACGCCTTGCTCCTCTGGCTCACCTTGGCCTTCTCGACCTGCACTTGGATCCTTCAGGGGAGTTGATCCTCCTTGCTTGGTCTGATCTTGGTCTCGTAATCTTGTCTCTGGGCCTATGCACAGTCCGTGCAATGGACCCAGGGTCTATTGCACTGACAGGAGCCCCCGGGCCTGGCATGAACACGCCGCTGGGCGTCATCGAGGTAGGCCCTAACCAGTGCACAGGCAGAAATGTAAGGGTGGCTCCGCCCTTTGAGATCTTCTTTGCTTCTTCATTAGCCCGAGCTTGTGTTAGTTTCCGGTTTTCCCGCGCGTCGTGCAAAACGTTTAGGGGAGAAACTGAACCACGATCTGTGGGCAGGCCACGCCCTAGGATCACAGGGTAGGAAACTGCCATCCCACTTGCCTCCTACCCTGGGGCGCCTCTGCCAGGTGTACCACATGCATTGCGTAGGGTAGGTGGTGGACGCGGAGGGCGCGGGAACGGGCACCATGGCAGAAAGCCAGGCGTCGTCGATTGGTGTAGAGGGGCGGCTCTGATTCCCCGAGCCGTTAGAGGCATAGGGGAACCGTATTGGAGGAGCAGGGCGGTCGCCTGCTACACGAGAGGCCAGCACCCTGCCTCGTTCTCTTATAAAAGGGGGTAGGAGTAGTGTGTTTGCTCACACACCTTCCTTCTCCCTTTCCTCAAAGCTTCCCTTGTTTGCCATGGTGAGGGGGCGAGGGCGTGGTGGTACCCCAGTGGTGGCGACGAGAACTTTTGCTAGACAACGTCTCCCCCTCCTCTTGATGATGTGGGGGTCGAACCCGCTGTGAGAGGAGGTGGAAGGGGGGCGCAGCCGAGGTCGTCGCGGTGTGCGCGGCCGAGGAGGCCGGGGCGGTGCCTCAATTGCGCCCGCACCGGACGCTCCTCCCCCGATGGAAGGCCACGTCGGAGATCAACCCTTGGAGTTCGTCATCAGGCTGTATAAGCCTCCGCATGGCCACCTCCGCCTTCCTACTCCATTTGGAACGGTGATGGAGCTCGAACAGCCGCGTGCACTGAGGTTGCACATGAGGGGCTGTGGGAATGGTGGCATGTGGGTGGATATTGACTTCCCTACTCCTCATGTTATGTACCTCCGCCACGGCTGGAAGACCTTTGCTCGAGCCCATAGCTTGTCGGAGGGGCACATTCTCCAGTTTAAATTAATGGAGAGCGGCCTGCTTTCCGTCAAGGTCTTTGGGCTCTCGGGAGCTCGCTTAGGGTGCTGCGCGGAGAGCTCGACCGATAACGAAAGCTCCTCCTCAAGCGAAAGCAACGAGGAGGACAGTGACGGCGATGACGACGGCAGCGACCGGGAGGGCGACGACTCTGATTTCGGCTAAACGTCGCCCGCACCATCTTCATCAGGCGGCAGCACCATCATCTGCACCTGTGTTTTCTCCCCGGCAAGGTGGTTTGCCAGGAAGTTAGGTGCAAAGGTGGTGGCGGTGCCCCCTGGCTCCTCCAGCAGTCCTCCAGCTGGACCCCGGCAGGCTTCCTCTCGGGCTGCAGCTCCGTTAGCCCTGCCGTGTCCTGCTGGCCTTGGTGGTGGTGGTAGATGGGTCGTCTTTGCCGGTCCCTTCACCGTTGCCTACGTCCACGCCCTCCCGCCCCCATCGGGCAACCTCTCCTGGAGCCCGACAGGGTCAGACTGAGCTTCTGCCCAGGCACTCCTTTTGCCCTCTTCGCCTTCTACCGCCGTGCCTAGGAGGAGAGGGACAAGAAAAGGCATTACGGGGCACTTATCTTTTTTCAATCTTAAATCTGTAGGCACTTGCCAAATTTTAGTTCGAATAATGTAATCTCTCGTATCCATGTTTATGTTCTGTGAGATTTGTACTTGTTGGTTAGCATATTAATGAAAAAGATAAGCTTTGCTGGGCACTTGTGCATGTATGATATCCATGCAGAGGTGAAATTCCTCTATACTTTCATGTAAACAAGTAGATCCCGGTAAGCTACCTTGACGGTATCCCATAGGACTGCTGCCGTGAGGCCGAGCCTGCCGGGCGCAGAACCCATTGGGAGAGACCAGCCCCCGCCAATCCCTTTCAGCCAAAGGCCACTACGACCACCCTGACCGAAGCAACGTTCGTGTCAGTAGATGGGAGCACCTTTGTTTCCGAGGCGGCGAGGTTTTCATATGCACAAGTCCTACTCACGGAACATGTATGGATAACAGATGGAACTTATCTGTTTGGCTTGCCAGAGACCGCAGTGCTGGCTTGTCTTCGCATCCTCTTCCTAGGACTAAGTCCACGGCAGGAGCCTGCAGTTTATACAAATGAAGATGATTTCAGATGCAATCTATCTACATGATCATGCAACCTATCTACATGAATCATGCGATGCTTATGATATGCTTATGCATGCATGCAACTTGTTGGGGGCCCCCAGCCCTTCATTTATTTCTCTGTTGCTCAGGGTCTGCGCCTGGCTTTGTACAAGGGGTTACATGCAGCTGAGGCAAGGCCTGTACAAAAGGGTGGCTGCCGGGCAGGGCCCGACAACCGTGCCTTACGGGTAGAACTTGGGGAGATGCTCAATATTCCATGAGTTTTGCAATTGAATGCCATCTCCGGTCTCCAGACGGACTGTGCCAGGTCTGGTGACTCGTACTACCCGGTAAGGGCCTTCCCACATCGACGACAGCTTGTTTGTACCCTTGGCGGACTGAACGCGCCTAAGTACAAGGTTGCCTTCCTCAAAACACCGGGCATGAACCCTATGGCTATGATAGCGACGCAGGGCTTGCTGACAGCGTGCAACACGTGTAGCAGCCCGGAGACAGTTCTCCTCAAGAAGCACGGCGTCGTCACGCATGTGCTGTTCCTGCGCTACTTCATCATAGGCAAGCACTCGAGGTGACCCGTAAATGAGTTCCGTGGGGATAACTGCTTCTGCCCCATAGACTAGGGAGAAGGGAGTCTGCCCGGTAGCTCGGTTTGGTGTCGTTCTGAGGGACCAAAGAACCACTGGCAGCTCATCGATCCATCGCCTGCCGTGCTTCCACAACTTATCAAATGTTCTTGTCTTGAGTCCTCGCAGCACTTTAGCGTTTTCCCTCTTAGCTTGTCTATTGCTTCTGGGATGTGCGACAGAAGCAAATGAGATCTTGCTTCCGAGGGCATGAACATATTGCATGAAGGCGCGGCTCGTGAACTGGGTGCCGTTGTCGATGATGATCTGAGTAGGGACCCTGAAGCGGCACACCAATCCTTTCAAGAACTTGATAGCTGACTGCGCAGTCACCTTTCTCACGGCATCTACTTCCGGCCACTTTGTAAACTTGTCGATTGCAACGAACAAGAATTCAAAGCCCCCAGCAGCTCGGGGGAAAGGGCCGAGGATATCGAGCCCCCAGACCGAAAATGGCCATGACAAAGGGATTGTCTGGAGTGCTTGGGTAGGCAGATGGATATTTTTGGAATGGAACTGACAGGCTTCACACTTGGTGACGAGCTCAACCGCATCTTGGAGGGCCGTGGGCCAATAGAATCCTTGCCGGAATGCTTTTCCAACCAAAGCCCTTGATCCACGGTGGTAGCCGCACATGCCTTTGTGTATCTCTGCCAGCAGTTCCTTTTCGCCTTCCCGGCAAATGCACTTCAATTTGACATTGTTGGGCCCTCTTCTGTATAGTGTGTCATCGACAAAATGATACATACTAGCCCTCTGGGCTACTCTTTCAGCTTCATATAGTCTGGTTTGGAGGAAATGGACTATGTGCCTTGCCCAAGTTGGAGCCTGAGGCTCGGCAACGAGGACTAGCGGCACCTCCTCATTCGTGGGGGCGCATCCCTCGACCGCGGGGACCAAAGGCCCGGCAGGAGGGTGCAGCCTGGCAATCGAAGGGGAGTTGTTCCCGGCAGGGTCCCTGCCAGGAGCCCCGAAAGGCTCTACCGGGAGAGGCTTACCGGAGTCCAATTTCCTCCTCTTTCGAGCCATTATTGTAAGGGATACGGAGGGCTGAGTAAGATGGAGAACAAAAGTTCCTGGTTCCACAGGAAGCTTCTGCGCAGTGCACTTTGACAGGTGATCAGCAATGCTATTTTCCGCACGGGGTACGTGATTTGTTTGCAACCTGCCAAAGCGCTCCTCCAATCTTCTCACTTCCTCGACGTATGCCTCCATCAATGGGCTTTGGTAATCCTTGTTGATTTGTCTCACCACCAGTTGTGAATCTCCTAGAATGATCAGCTTTTTGATTCCCAATTCTGTGGCAATCCTGAGCCCGGCAAGAAGCCCTTCATATTCTGCTGTATTGTTGCTCGCCTCCTCCCGGGGAAAGTGCATCTGGACGACGTACCTCAGGTGCTCTCCAGTGGGAGCGAGGAGAAGCACGCCAGCCCCTGCACCTTGTAGGGAGAAGGCACCATCGAAATACATGATCCATTATTGGGGCGCTTCCTTGCCGGGGATAACTGTTTCCTGTTCCTCTTCATCAGGGGTTGGCGTCCATTCTGCAATAAACTCTGCCAACATCCTGCTCTGGATTGTTGATGTGCTTTCAAACTTCAGGCCAAAGCTGGACAACTCCAATGCCCACTCCACTATCCTGCCGGTGGCCTCTGGGTTTCGGAGTATCCTTTGCAATGGGAAGCGGGTGACCACTGTGATCTCATGGGCTTGGAAGTAGTGGCGCAGTTTCCTTGAGGCCATGACAAGGCCAAAGATCAATTTTTGCATGCCAGAATACCTGGATCTAGCCCCCTGCAAGAGGGAGCTGACTAAGTATACTGGGCGCTGCACCACCTTCTTCCTTGCCGTGTCCTTGTGGTTGCTTCCGCTGCCGTGCTCCTCTTTGTCCTGATCCGTATCTGGCCTTGCCGGGCCACTCGCTTTCTCTTCCCCGGGCGGGACACTTTCTGAGGTTGCTGTTTCTTCTACTTCCCGCTGTGCTACTAGGGCCACACTAACCACTTGATTAGTTGCTGCCAGATATAGCAGCAACGGCTCTTATGGCTTGGGTGCAACCAAAGTAGGCACAGAAGACAAGTAGGTCTTCAAATCCTGCAGCGCTGCATCTGCTTCCGGGGTCCACTTCATGGGTCCTGCCCTCTTCAAAATCTTGAAGAACAGCAAGGCGCGCTCGGCAGACTAGGAGATGAATCTACTAAGCGCGGCAACGCATCCTATCAAATGCCTCACATCCTTAACTGTCTTGGGTGCCTGTATCTGCTCAATGGTCTTGATCTTATTGGGGTTGGCCTCTATCCCATGGTGGGACACAAAGAAACCAAGTAGCTGGCCAGAGGGAACGCCAAACACGCACTTCTCCGGATTCAGTTTCAAGTTGATCTTGTGCAGATTAGCAAATGTCTCTTCTAAATCCTGGATGATGGTTGATCTGTCCTTGGTCTTGACCACAATGTCATCCATATAAGCTTCAATGTTCCTGCGCAACTGTGGTTCAAAGCCAACCTGGACTGCTCTTGCAAAAGTGGACCCGGCACTCTTCAACCCAAAAGGCATGCGCACAAAGCAGTATGTGCCGCATGGGGTGATGAATGAGGTATTTTCCTCATCTTCCTTGGACATAAAAATCTGATGGTATCCAGAGTATGCATCCAGAAAAGAGGGCAACTCACATCCTGAAGTAGAATCCACAATCTTGTCGATGTGCGGCAAGGGAAATGGGTCCTTTGGGCATGCCTTCTTCAGATCCGTGAAATCTATGCAAAGCCTCCATTTTCCATTAGCCTTGAGCACAACCACTGGGTTTGCTAACCATGTTGGGTGCAATACTCCTCTGACCAAACCAGCTGCTTCAAGTTTCTTGATTTCCTCGACAATGAACTGCTGCCGCTCCAAGGCCTGCTTCCGAACCTTCTGCTTAATGGGTCGGGCATGTGGGCAGATAGCAAGGTGGTGCTCGATTACCTCCCTGGGAACACCGGAGATATCAGATGGTTGCCAGGAAAACACATTGATATTCGCCCGCAGGAAGGCAATGAGCACGCTTTCCTATTTGTCATCAAGGGTGGCGCTGATAGTGAAAGTACCATCAGCGCCAGCCAGCCTTGCCGCGACCTTTTTCACTTGGGGTGGAGCAGCCTTGGATCTCTTGCTGTTGGAACTCTCTGGCATGTCATCAATGGGCGCGGCACATTCTGCAGAGGTACACCTTCCGGATTCCTTGCCAGTGCCTCTGCTATGCTTTCCCCTGGCGAGAACTGTGGCTTCCGCGACATCTACAGCGACCGCGTCCCGGTACATCTTATCCACGCAAATAATTGCGTCTTTCTTGTCCGACAGAACGGAAATGACGCCCATCGGCCAGGGCATCTTCAAGGTGTTGTAGGCATAATGGGATGCTGCCATGAAATTGGCCAGGGCCGGGCGCCCAAGGATCCCGTTGTATGGCAGGGGGAGGTCAACCACATCAAACACAACTTTCTTAGTCCTGTAGTTCAACTCCCCTCCAAATGTCACTGGCAATGTAATTTTTCCCTTAGGACGGCTCCTGCCGGGATTGACTCCTTGAAACGTGCCTGTGGCCTTAAGTTCTTCCTCTGCTGTCTAGAGTTTGCTGATAACCTTTGGGGAAATTAGATTCAACCCGGCCCCGCCGTCAACTAGCATCTTTGTGACCTTGAGGTTGCGAATTGTTGGTGAGACCAACAACGGCAAGCACCCTACCGCAGTAATGCGGTCGGGGTGGTCCTCTTCATCAAAGATGATGGGTGTGCGTGACCACTTGAGTGGCTTCCAAGAATCTGCCGCAGGCTCCACGGCATTGACCACACGCCCCCACTGTTTAAGTCGGCGGTGAGACGAGTGCGAAGATGCACCCCGTCAATGCACAGGGCGTCAGTGGCCTTCTGGAATTCCTGCTCGCTGGTTTCCTCTGCATTCCCTCCATCACTCTCATTACTGCAATCCTCCTTCTCTCGGCCTTTGGCGGGTTTCCCTTGGTTCCGAGGAGCCTTGCCGGGGCGATTCGCTTCACCACCCCGGCCCTTCCCGCCAGCGCCATTCTGACCTTTTTCCTTATCGCGCTTCTCATACTCAGCCTTCTGCCTCTTGATGAGCTGCTCAACCTGATGACACTCCTGGAGATCATGGCCCTTGGTCCGATGAATCTTGCAGTATGATCCATCACTTTTCCCAGCTTTCTCGGCAGCCACTGCCTCCCGGTAGTCAGCGCATGCGGTAGCCTCCTTGCCGGGGGCTTCAGCCTTGGCCTTCTTGTCGGTACTAGGCGTGCCTGACCCCTCAACAGTCATCACTGTCTTATCCTTGCGCTTCTTGTTGTGCTTCTTGTTCTTCTTCTTCTTCTTACTGATGGTCTCGTCATCATCTTCTGAGTCGATGTCGACGCAATCTTCCTCTCCAGGATGTTTCCTCCCCTTCTCCACCCAAGCACATTTGTCCACGAAAGTGTAGAGCTCCTTCACAGTCTTGGGCAACCGAACATTCATCTTGGAACGTATCCTGCGGTTGCGCACGTTGGATTGGAAGGAAGCTATCACGGCAGCTGGGTGGATATCTGGGATATTTCTGTGGACTCGGCTGAATCTCTGCAAGTACTTCCGTAGAGTTTCTCCTTCTTTCTACTGGAGGAGCTGCAAGTCGCTGGGCCGCCCTGGTTCTTGATGGCCGCTCGTGAAGGCACCAATGAACTCGTGGCACATGTCAGCCCAGGTCAAAATGGAGTTCTCCGGCAGGTGCATCAGCCAAGACCTCACATTTGACTTGAGGGCCAAAGGGAAGTAGTTGGCGAACACCTTCTCATCTCTTCCCATGGTAGCTTGAACAACGATGGTGTAGATGCTCAAGAACTCTGCCGGGTTTAGTCTCCCATCATATTTCTCGGGTATCTCTGGCTTGAACGTGCGAGTGGACGGCCAACGGACTTGTCGCAGCTCACGGGTGAAGGCAGGGCACCCAACCTCGAAAGGCAGGCACTCGCCATCTCCGAGCGCGGGCTCATCAACATCGGGGCCATCACACCCATTGGATCGGCGGGGGTTGTCGCGGTGCTGCTCGTTGATGACGCGCACACCTTCCCCTGCCTGCCCTCCAGGGCACGCTGTCGGCCTTGACGCGCTCGAGGGTCTGACGAGGCCATCGAGACGTCATCGGGTGCTTGGTTTTGCGACTCCTGGGTGGCTTGCCGTGGTGGGGATTGCACCGTGAGGGTGGCCCCTCCCGCACGGCCAGCCGCACGAGCCGTCGTTGCTGCCTGGGAAGGCCGTGGCGGTCCGCCCTGCTGTGATCCTTCTGCCCCGGCAAAACCAATCAGACTTTGGATAGTGGCTCGCCACACATCCATCTGGTCTGCCGCCGGTGGAAATCTCAATAGCAGTTGGGCTCACGCCATGGCCTCTGAGGCAGTGCTTGGCATAGGTGATGACGACGTAGATCGTAGTGTCGCTCGGCTCCTGATGTTGCCGGTGGCGACCGCGCCGCACCTTTGCTGTTGCGAACCAGCCGTTTGGATGGCATGTTGACGCAGCGGAGGCGCCTGAGGGCCAGCGGCTCCATTGGGCACAGTAGCTGGGTCAGGCCGCCCCGGGGGTGGCGCGTGCCCTGCGGTTGCGCCCGCAGCGGGGGCGGCCGAAGGGTCGCGATTCACCCCAGAACGAGCATCACCACTGCGGTTGTGCTCGTTGGCGAGGAGAAGGGGTTCAGGCGGAATGATCCCTCCATCCGTACCTCGTGGAGCATGGCCGTTAGGATGTTGCTGATGCTGTCCTTCCCCGGTGCCTCTCGTTCCTGCTTGGGCCGTGGGGGAGGTGGCGACAGCGCCGTCTGTGCCAAACACGTCCCCCGCAGCCTCCACACCCTCGCAAGCCCCCGCATTCCCCGCGACGTCAGCGGTCGTGGGCGGCGGAGCCTTCTAGGTGGACGGGTGATTTGCAGCTCCGGGCTTCCTCTTGGGCGCCATAGTCGATGACGCCATTGACGACGAAAATGTCGATGAAGATGACGCGCAGCGTACACTCTCGGGTTCGCGCAAGTGATCCCCCTACCTGGCGCACCAAAGATGTCGTGGGAAACCACGACCACCTATGGGGCCATGAGCCCCTTTTGGTTCGGCGGGGGGATGGGCACGTTGCACAAAGAGTGGAGAAGCATCGCGCAACATGGCAGAGATCACACGGGCAGTCTTTACCCAGGTTCGGGCCGCCGTGAGGCGTAAAACCCTACTCCTGCTTTGGTGGATTGATGGTGGATAATGGAGGTGGACGTAGCACACTCGCCCAGCAAGGCTGCTCCGGGGGCGAGAGTGGCTACGCGCGTATGAATATGCGGGGGTGCAACCTCTTCTACGATCACCACGGGCCTCCTTTTATAGATTAAGGGGTCAACACAGTGGCAAATCAGTCTTTGCGTACTGATTAGATAGCTAACAGTGCTATCATACCTAACTCTGCAGGCTGACAGAGCGCATTAAATGTGCCGCTCAGTGTCACATCACAGCTTGCCCGACAGGTCCTGCCGGGCTGTTTTGCCAGCTTCGCGCCTACTCGTTTGACACGTCTTAGGACGGGTGTCATATGGAGGTGTTTGCTGTAGGAAGTGGCTGCCATGTGGCAAAAAGCAGCCACTTAGTCACCTTGGAGCTCGACACCGCTATGATTAATGACTTGCGTCACTTGTGAGGTGGAGCGGTGGAGTGGCTTTCCTCCGCCAGCCCCGACAGGCCTATCGGGACGATCTGGGAGCTTGCTTCCGGGGCAAAACCCAACCTCGCCGGGCTCGCCTGCCCGGCAAGGTAGGTCCTTCTCTTAGTGAAGCCTTGCTCCTCTGGCTCACCTTGGCCTTCTCGACCTGCACTTGGATCCTTTAGGGGAGTTGATCCTCCTTGCTTGGTCTGATCTTGGTCTCGTAATCTTGTCTCTGGGCCTGTGCACAGTCCGTGCAATGGAGCCAGGGTCTTTTGCACCGACAACACCCCGGCAAGGTCAGATGCAGATCAAGATGGAGAAGAGCAAAGCAGTGGAAGTAGTTCTCTGGTCACGACAAAGAAGAAAGTGGTGCAACGCCCAGTATACTTCGCCAGCTCCCTGTTGCAAGGGGCTAGATCCAGGTACTATGGCGTGCAAATATTGATTTTTGGCCTTGTCATGGCCTCAAGGAAACTACGCCACTACTTCCAAGCCCACGAGATCACAGTTGTCACCTGTTTCCCTTTGCAACGGGTACTCTGAAACCCTGAGGCTACCGGCAGGATAGTGGAGTGGGCTTTGGAGTTATCCAGCTTTGGTTTGAAGTTTGAGAGCACATCAACTATTCAGAGCAGAGCGTTGGCAGAGTTTATTGCAGAATGGACGCCAACTCCTGACGAAGAGGTGTTGGAGACAGTTATTCCCGGCAAGGAAGCGCCCTAAGAATGGATCATGTATTTCGATGGTGCCTTCTCCCTACAAGGTGCGGGGGCTGGCGTGCTTCTCGTTGCTCCCACTGGAGAGCACCTGAAGTACGTTGTCCAGATGCATTTTCCCCGGGAGGAGGCTACCAACAATACAGCAGAGTATGAAGGGATCCTTGCCGGGCTTAGAGTTGCAATAGAACTGGGGATCAAGAAGCTGATCATCCACGGAGACTCACAACTTGTGGTGAGACAAGTCAACAAGGATTACCGAAGTCCATTGATGGAGGCATACATTGAGGAAGTGAGAAAGTTGGAGGAGCACTTTGACGGATTGCAAACAGAGCACGTACCCTGTGCGGAAAACAACATTGCTGATCATCTGTCAAAGTGCGCTGTGCAAAAGCTCCCTGTGGAACCAGGAACTTTTGTTCTCCATCTGACTCAGCCCTCCATATCCCCGGCAACAATGGCCAGAAAGAGGAGGAAACTAGACTCCGGCAAGCCTCACCCAGTAGAACCTTCCGAGGATCCCGACAGAAAGCTTGTCGGGCGTAACTCCCCTTCGGTCGCTGAGCAGCATCCTCCCGCCAGGCCACCGGTCCCCGCGGTCGAGGATTGCACTCTCACAAATGAGGAGGTGCCGTTAGTCCTTGTTGCCGAGTCACAGGCTCCGTCTTGGGCACGACACATAGTCCATTTCCTCCAAACTGGAGAACTTCCCTAAGAGCAAGAAGAACCTGAAAGAGTAGCCCGGAGGGCCAGTATGTATTAGTTCGTTGACGACTCGTTGTACAGAAGGAGGCCCAACGCTATGAAATTGAAGTGCATTTGCCGGGAAGGAGGAAAGGAACTGCTGGCGGAGATACATAAGGGTATGTGTGGCTTCCACATTGGATTAAGGGCGTTGGTTGGGAAAGCTTTCCGGCAAGGATTCTACTGGACCACAGCCCTCCAAGATGCAGTCGAGCTTGTCACCAAGTGTGAAGCTTACCAGTTCCATTCCAAGAATATCCACCTGCCTGCCCAAGCTCTTCAGACAATCCCTTTGTCATGGCTGTTTTCAGTCTGGGGGCTCGATATCCTCGGCCCTTTCCCCCGTGCTGCCAGGGGCTTTGAATTCTTGTTCGTTGCAATTGACAATTTTACAAAGTGGCCGGAAGTAGAGCCCATGAGAAAGGTGACTGCTCAGTCAGCTATCAAGTCCTTGAAAGGATTTGTGTGCCGCTTCAGAGTTCCTACCTGGATCATCACTGACAACGGCACCCAGTTCACGAGTCACGCCTTCATGCAATATGTTCATACCCTCGGTAGCAAAATCTCGTTCGCCTCTGTGGCCCATCCAAGGAGCAACGGGCAATCTGAGAGGGCGAACGGTGAAGTGTTGCGAGGACTCAAGACAAGAACATTTGATAGGCTGTAGAAGTGTGGCAGGCGGTGGATCGATGAGCTGCCGGTGGTTCTTTGGTCCCTCAGAACGACACCAAATCGAGCTACTGGGCAGACTCCCTTCTCCCTAGTCTATGGGGCAGAAGTAGTTGTCCCCACGGAACTCATTTACGGGTCACCTCGAGTGCTTGCCTACAATGAAGTAGCGCAAGATCAGCACTGGCGTGACGACGCTGTGCTACTCGAGGAGAACCGTCTTCGGGCTGCTACGCGTGCCGCACGCTATTAGCAAGCCCTATGTCGCTATCACAGCCACATGGTTCATGCCCGGTGTTTTGAGGAAGGCGACCTTGTCCTTAGGCGCGTTCAGTACGCCAAGGGTGCAAACAAGTTGACGCCAAAGTGGGAAGGCCCTTACCGGGTAGTACGAGTCACCAGACCTGGCGCAGTCCCTCTGGAGACCGGAGATGGCATTCAGTTGCAAAACTCATGGAACATTGAGCATCTCCGCAAGTTCTACCCGTAAGGCGCGGCTGTCGGGCCCTGCCCGGCAGCCACCCTTTTGTACATGCCTTGCCTCTGTTGCATGTAACCCCTTGTACAAAGCCAGGCGTAGACCCTGAGCAACAGAGAAATAAATGAAGTGCTGGGGGGCCCTCGACAAATTGCATGCATGCATAAGCATATCATGAGCATTGCATGTTCATGTAGATAAGATCGCATGAGGCATCATTTTCATTTGCATCAAACTGCAGGTTCCTACCGTGGATTCGGTCCCGGAAAAGGAGAAGAGAAGACAAGCCTACATCGCGGTCCCTGGAAAGCCCAAACAGATAAGTTCTCTCTCCTATCCATATGTGTTCTGTAAGTAACAACTTGTGCATAGGAAAACCTCGCCGCTTTCAAAACATAGGTGCTCCCGTCCCTTGACTCAAACGTTGCTTCGGTCGGGGTGGTTGTAGTGGCCTTTGGCGAGAAAGTTGGTGGGGGGCTGGTCCTTCTTTACGGTTTGTGCCCGGTAGGCCCAGCTCCGCGGCAGCAAACTGAGGGTACCGGTAGGATAGCCTACCGGGGAAAAACTTGTTTACTTAAGCATATAGAGGCATTCTCCCTCTGCATGGACATGTTACATGCACAAGTGCCCGGCAAGGTTTATCCTTTTTCATTAACTAGCACAAATGCCCGTGCGTTGCAACGGGAGTGTAAAAAAAATATAACACTGTAATACGGTTTGTCTGAAATGACAGGTAAGAAAAAAGGCGGAAGACAAATCTTCTGAGGCTTGCAGTTCTAAACTTGTAAGGATGATGCTAACAAAATGATAAAAAAATGACACAAAACCTTTTACTTAGGAACGACATTCTGATGACCTCATCAAGGTGATGCCAGAGTTGGCAACATGTGGTTCACGTCCATATATGGCACAGACCTTGGTTTGTGGCCAATGAAACAATCAGATGAGGGACAATGTCTACATTGTTGACGCTATCTAGATTAATATATTGGTGTGAGTAATTGAAAATTTTCTCATCGAGTGCGACATAGACTTGCGGCGGTCGGTATATATTGAATGACGAGATTCACCATTCACGTGCATGATTTGAAATCTTCTGTCATTGAATGGATTCTAATCATTACAGGTGCTTCGGTACGTGAGCACATACTATAGACCAACATATGTGTATCGCATTTGATGTCAAGAGAAAAAAACATGAAAAGAAACTAAGCATTAATCTCACAAGGGATAGATCAAGAAACAGATTAACACATGTTATTCGACAGCTCCAATTAGTGGTTCGCAAGGAAAAATCAATCAGGAATTTGGGGGCCCATGTGTGGGTAAGGAAAAAAATCTCCTTTGATCTTGGCCACCATATAACAGACTTATCACTGAACCGCGCCAACGCAATGGAATATTTATAACTTTTAAAACTAATCTAGTCGAGCTGGACCTAAGGGCCGGCCTACACGAGCTACACCATGCACCTATTCATATGCTGCATCCCTCATAATGCAACTCGCTTTTAATTTATTTTCTTCAGAATGTATGGACATCCTCTTTTTGAACACACACATTTTCTTGAATGACATAACCTTTTTAAAATTACAAACATTTTTTAACATGCAAACACTTTTAGAATTACATGAACACATTTATAAAAAGGGTTTTTTTTAAATGTGAATAATATTTCAATACATAAACTATTTTTTGGAAAAACAATACAAACATTTTAAAATGCAAGTGCACTTTTTGAAAAAACGCGTATCTTTTTAAAAAAAAGCACGAACACATTTTAAATTGTACAACCATTTTTTAAAGCATGCAAACACTTTTTAAATTATATAAGCAGATTTCAGGGAAAAATACGAACCACTGTAGCATGCACGTAATGAACTTTTTTTTTAACAGAACGCACGTACATATGTGGATTCTGTATCCAAGAAATAATACTGTACCACTTTTTAGCACAAAAAAATGGTTGGTGAAGGATCCAACCGCAACTTTGCGTGCATGCTAGCGCTAGACACGTCGGTTGATAGCTAGAAGAAATCAATATAGCCCAAATAATAAAGAAACTTATCCATGAATCCATCCCTCAAGCCTGATAAACACACCACGAGCTCCCCATCGGGACCGTGCCGCCTCTGTCCCTTCTGCATCCCCAACCGCCGGCTGCACAACTCGCCGGAGCACCGGCCTCGTGCCCTCTATCTTTTTCCCTTTTCTTGCCAACCGCCCCCGCCGGATCCACAGCCTGCACCTTCCCCATGCCTAGATCCGGCAAGATCCCGGTGGAGTTCGCCGCCATCGTGTCCCGGCACCAGCTCGCGCCCCGGATCCCCCCTGCTTCAGCCGCTCCCACACATCTCCATCCATCCATGCATCCATCTTCCTTCTTTTGAGATTTCAAATCAGGATCATCTTTTTCCTTAGTTTTATTTCCTTTGCCCACCCTTTCCTATTTGTCCCAGCCGGTTTATTGATTCCAACTCGTGACAGCATTTAAATTGGTTTGTTTGAGTGTAAAGAAGCGAGGTGAGATTACGTGGTAGATGATCAAATCCTCTCTTTTGCACACAATCGTTGGTCGGCTCGGTTGGGACGCCCCCCTTCGGCCTGCGTTTCGTCTATTATTTGTCAGATTTGTTTGATGGGCTGAGGCCCATGCTAGTTGAGTCATACCGGGCTTCGTTGAGAGTTGAGACAGCGAGGGACGAATATTTTCTAACGCCACGTACGAAAACTTATGTACGGATGGATGAAAATCTCAGTAGTACGGACGAAAATTAGGGAGTAAGAAGCGTTAATCCTTTTATTAGTAGGTATAGATATGCTGATCAACAAGTACAGACCTTACAGAACACAAACATTAATAAAAGAGATTACATTATTTAGACTAAAGTTTGGCAAATGCCTACATATTTTAGATTGAAAAAAGATAAGTGCCCCGTAATCCCTTTCTTGTCCATCTCCTCCTAGGCACTGCGGTGGAAGAGAAGGAGGGCAAAAGGGGTGCCTGAGCCAGACGCCCCACTCGACCCCGCCAGGGCCTGCCGGGCATAGCCTGACAAGATCGAGAGTGGCAAGGCTGCGAAGGAGAGGGACGGAAGGAGCAGCTCGATGGTGCCTCGATCACCACCTCCAGGGCCAACCAGAAGCTCCAGCAAAAAGCACCGGTGAGGAGAACCACTGAGGCTCAGCTGGAAGACTGCTGGAGGAGGTGAAGGCACCAAGAGAGCGGCCCTCTCCCTGGCAACCAAGAGGTCGGTGATGATGGTGGCGGGGAGGGAGGGGAAGAACGGAAGGCGAGGCAGCAGGTCGGCAATACGAGACGAAGGCGTCGGTGCCATCGTACTCTGACCTGACGCCCTGCCATCCACCCTTTCCATCTTCCCTCGATCTTTCTCCATCACCACCGCTCCAGGGGGACGCCAGCTCCGTGAGCTGTTGCCTCCCCCAGAGAAGCTGCGGACGGCGGCGACGGCCGAGGCGCGCGAGGGGCATCGCTCCCCACCTTGGCGGGCAGGAAGATGCCACTGTCTTCAATATTTGCCCTGACTTCACCAAAGGGGGCGATACCGGGATTACCAAGGGACCCGAGCACTGCACCCCTGACGGACGCCGGAGCCACCAAGAGCTTCAGCACCTGGGAGGAGGGGACAAACACGCCCCCGCGAGAGAAGGGCTTGGCGCCTCCCGCGCTGTGGATGGCATGTCCGCCGTGCCCCTTTTACTCTTGACCAGGCTCACTCCCCAAGCTCCCTCACAAGCTTCCGGCGTTGCCAACCTCAAGCTCGAGCCCAGGGCTTGGCCCCGGTCTTTTTCTCTCAACATTGCAAGAAAAGAGAAGAAAAAGGCGAGAGGAGGAGCGTGGATGAGCACTTCCGCTTCCCCCTGCCCCCTTTTATAGGTAGGCTGGGGGCTGGGGGCTGATCCATTGATGGGTAACTACCATCCCTCTCCACCAACTCGAGAAGACCGGCCCCCGCTCTGGCACTCTCCCGCACCACGCGCCTCCGTTACCTACCCCGCTCAATGCATGCAGCATACGTGGCCGGGGATAAGGGCATGGTGGGAAGAGTGAATTGGCAGTTACTCGCCTATGCGTTAAAGTCATTCACGGGCCATTACAAGAATGGCCCCACCACAAATTGGCGTTACGTGACGGGCGGAAGAACCAGAAACCGACTTGGGCTTAGATTAATGAAGAAGCAAAGAAGATCTCAAAGGACAAGCAACTATTTCCCCCTCGCCTGTGCACAAGTTAGGGCCTACCCCGATGACGCCCGGCAGCGTGTTCGGGCCAGGCCCGGGGGCTCCTGTCGGTGTAACAAACCCTGGGTCTGTTGCCCAGACCATGCACAGGCCCGAGATCAAGATTGCAACATCCAATACAATGCCAAGATGAAGAGATAGGCTCTTTGAGGAATCAAAGGGCAGGATTGAGGAGACCAAGTCAAGCCAATGAGCAAGACACCGCTAAAGGGAAAACCTCCCTTGCTGGGCAGGAGAGCCTGGCTAGGTCAAGGTTGCCCCGGAAGCAAGCCTCAAGACCGCCCCGGCAGGCCTGCCGGGTCCTACGAAGGCAAAACACCCCGCCAAGGCTTCACCGCCCCACCTCGCAGCAACGCAAGTCATCGATCGGTGCGGTGTCAAGCCCCAAGGTGACTAAGTGGTTGTCTTTTGCCAAATGGCAGCCATTTCCTATAGGAATCGCCTCCAAATGACACCCGTCTAGCAACGTGTCATGCAGACAGGAGAGAAGGTGGCCAAACAGCCCAGCAAAGCGTGCCGGGCAGGCCATGATGTGATGCTAAGCAGCACATTTAATGCGTCCAGCTCTGTCTGCAGAGTAGATATGATAGCACTGTTTGCTATCTAATCAGTACACAATGACTGATTTGCCACTATGGTGACCCCTTGATCTATAAAAGGAGGCCCATGGCAACCATAGAAAGGATTGGGACCCTTGTACACTCGTACGCGTGTAGCTGCTCTCGCCCCAAGGCAACCCTACCGGGCAAGAGCGCTGCGTTTTCCACCACCATCCACCATCAATCCACCAAGGCAGGAGTAGGGTTTTACACCTCGCGGCGGCCCAAACCTGAGTAAAACTGCCCGTGTGATCTCTGCCGTGCTGTGCTGCGCTCCTCCGCTCTTTGTGCAACGTGCTCAGTCCCCCTGCCGAACCAATAGGGGCTCGTGGCCCCATAGGTGGTCATGGTTTCCCATGACACTTATGAGTGGCGGTCGGGGATGAGCGATGGTCTTTTCCTACCAATCTATCCCCCTAGGAGCATGCATGTAGTACTTTGTTTCGATAGCTAATAAATTTTTGCAATAAGTTTGTGAGTTCTTTATGACTAATGTTGAGTCCATGGATTATACACACTCTCACCCTTCCACCATTGCTAGCCTCTCTAGTACCGCGCAATTCTCGCCGGTGCATTAAACCCACCATATACCTTCCTCAAAACAGCCACCATACCTACATATTATGGCATTTCCATAGCCATTCCGAGATATATTGCCATGCAACTTCCACCATTCCGTTTATTATGACACGCTTCATCATTGTCATATTGCTTTGCATGATCATGTAGTTGGCATAGTATTTGTGGCAAGGCCACCGTTCATATTTTTTATACAAGTCACTCTTGATCATTGCACATCCCGGTACTCTGCCGAAGGCATTCATATAGAGTCATATTTTGTTCTAGAATCGAGTTGTAATTCTTGAGTTGTAAGTAAATAAAAGTGTGATGATCATCATTATTAGAGCATTGTCCCATGTGAGGAAAGGATGATGGAAGCTATGATTCCCTCACAAGTTGGGATGAGTCTCAGGACTTTACAAAAAATAAAAGAGGGTAAAAGAAGCCCAAAAAAAAAAAGAGAAAACAGAGAAGGGGCAATGCTACTATCCTTTTACCACACTTGTGCTTCCAAGTAGCACCATGATCTTCATGATAGAGAGTCTCCTATGTTGTCACTTTCATATACTAGTGGGAACTTTTCATTATAGAACTTGGCTTGTATGTTCCAATGATGGGCTTCCTCAAATTGCCATAGGTCTTCGTGAGCAAGCGAGTTGGATGCACACCCACTTAGTTTCTTTTTGAGCTTTCATACACTTATAGCTCTAGTGCATCCGTTGCATGGCAATCCCTACTCACTCACATTGATATCTATTGATGGGCATCTCCATAGCCCGTTAATACACCTAGTTGATGTGAGACTTTCTCCTTCTTTTTGTCTTCTCCACAACCACCATATTCTATTCCACCTATAGTGATATATCCATGGCTCACGCTCATGTATTACGTGGAAGTTGAAAAAGTTTGAGAACATCAAAAGTATGAAACAATTGCTTGGCTTGCCATCGGGGTTGTGCATGATTTAATACTTTGTGTGATGAAGATGGAGCATAGCCAGACTATATGATTTTGTAGGGATAACTTTCTTTGGCCATGTTATTTTGAGAAGACATGATTGCTTTATTAGTATGCTTGAAGTATTATTGATTTTATGTCAATATTAAACTTTTGTTTTGAATCTTATGGATCTGAATATTCATGCCACAATGAAGAAGATTACATGGATAAATATGTTAGGTAGCATTCCACATCAAAAATTCTGTTTTTATCATTTACCTACTCGAGGACGAGTAGGAATTAAGCTTGGGGATGCTTGATACGTCTCCGACGTATCTATAATTTTTTATTATTCCATGCTATTATATTATCTGTTTTGGATGTTTTATATGCATTAATATGCTATTTTATATTATTTTTGGGACTAACTTATTAACCTAGAGCCCAGTGCCAGTTTCTATTTTTTTCCTTGTATTTGAATTTTACAGAAAAGGAATATCAAACGGAGTCCAAACGGAATAAAACTTTCACGATGATTTTTCTTGGACCAGAAGACACCCACGTAACTTGGAGAGAGGGCCAGAAGATCCCCGAGGAGGCCACAAGCCTTAGGGGCGCGCCCTGGGGGGGTGCCCTGAGGACTTGTGGGCCCCTCGGGAGTCCCCTAACCCTAAAACCAGCACTATAAATTCCCAAATATTCCCAAACCACCAGAAGCGTCCACCAAAATACTTTTCCGCCGCCGTAACCTTCTGTTCCCATGAGATCCCATCTTGGGGCCTTTTCCGGCACCCTGCTAGAGGGGGATTCAATCACGGAGGGCTTCTACATCAACCCTATTGCCCTTCCGATGAAGTGTGAGTAGTTTACCACAGACCTATGAGTCCATAGCTAGTAGCTAATGGCTTCTTCTCTCTCTTTGATCTTCAATACAATGTTCTCCTTGATGTTCTTGGAGATCTATCCGATGTAATATTCTTTTGCGGTGTGTTTGTTGAGATCCGATGAATTGTGGATTTATGATCAGATTATTTATGAATATTATTTGAGTCTTTTCTGAATTCTTATATGCATGATTTGATATCTTTGTATTTCTCTTCAAATTATCAGTTTGGTTTGGCTAACTAGTTTGGTTCCTCTTGCAATGGGAGAGGTGCTTAGTTTTGGGTTCAATCTTGCGGTGTCCTCACCTAGTGACAAAGTAGGGGTAGCGAGGCACGTATTGTATTGTTGCCATCAAGGGTAAAAAGATGGGTTTTTCATCATATTGCTTGAGTTTATCCCTCTACATCATGTCATCTTACTTAAGGCGTTACTCCATTCTTATGAACTTAATACTCTAGATGCATGCTGGATAGCGGTCGATGTGTGAAGTATTAGTAGTAGATGCAGGCAGGAGTCGGTCTACTTGACACGGACGTGATGCCTACATTCATAATCATTGCCTTAGATATCGTCATAACTTTGCGCTTTTCTATCAATTGCTCGACAGTAATTTGTTCACCCACCGTATGTTTTCTTTCAAGAGAGAAGCCTCTAGTGAAACCTATGGCCCCCGGGTCTTTTTTCCATCATATATTTTCAGATCTATGAACCAAAAAACCCAAAAATACCTTGCTGCAATTTATTTACTTTTCTTTTGTTTTATGTTTTAGTAATCTTTTATATCTATCTCTATCAGATCTCATCCTTGCAAGTGACTGTGAAGGGATTGACAACCCCTTTATCGCATTGGGTGCAAGTGTTTGATTGTTTGTGCAGGTGCATAGATTGGAGACTTGTGTGTACCACCTACTAGATTGATACCTTGGTTCTCAAACTGAGGGAAATACTTCTCTCTACTTTGCTGCATCACCCTTTCCTCTTCAAGGGAAAAACCAACGCAAGCTCAAGAAGTAGCAATAATTCAAATTTGAACTACATGCACATGCTCCAGTGCAGAAAAATCGGTTAAAAAATCAAATGTGTGTCCTTGGGTGCATGCTTAGGTCCCATGCAAGAAATGTGTCGGTGCAACAAACATTTACGTTTGCTGCCCAAACTCATGCACATGCGTACTGGCGATCACACTCCCAACACCAACGCATGACGTAGGGATGAGCCAGAGAAACCGCTCTTCGTGAGATCAAGAAGGGCATTAAGAAGGCCAAGTCAACAAGAGATCACCTGAGGAAAGCTTCCCTTGCCGGGCTAGAGAGCCCGGCCGGGTCGAGGCAGCGCCTGAGGAGCAAGACCAACTCGCCCCGGCAAGGCTTGCCGGGGCCATCAAGACTGGAACCCGCCGGGCCCTTTGCCGATAGGGTTCCACCAAGATGCCACCGCTCCACCTCATTGCACCCATGTCATTAATCAGTGCGGTGTCAAGCAACCAAGCAACCGGGTGGATAGTGTCTAGCACATGGCAGCATAGAAGAGAAGAGATTAGCTTTATTGACACCCGTCTAGACACTACAAAAAAATACACTTCCGTGATGATACGTGTTTGTCACAGTAGGTCATGTTTTCTGTCATGCATGTACGTCCATGATGATTTTATGACAGAATCAAGATAGTCATACCTGTGCTGTCGTAGAAGTGTTCCACGACAATACCAAAATTATCATCACGGAAGTGTCCACTTCCATGACGATAAATCGCGCGTCATGGAAGTGTTTTCGTCAAGGGTAACCGACACATGGCATCCAACGTAACGGGTCGCCGTTAAGCTACCGGGTTCTGGTTTGGATCCGATAACCCGTTAATAGCCCCGACCAATGGGGATTTTCCATGTGTAAAATTCTCATTCGCCGGAGTATCCATGTGTCGGCTCAGTGCTAGGACATATGTCATCCAGTGAATGGACGGGACACGCCTATGATACGTCAACATGTGGCTCGGCCCAACAGTGGCCCATTCAGGTCAAAAGGCCGACCCGTTTAACTTAGTCAAAAGGTAGCGACCCGGCCCACAGAAGGCCTATTAACGGCTTGCTCGCATATGGCCCATTTACAGCCCGCTAACTCACGATCCGTTATAGCCTATCCGGATTAGGCCCAGTAGCGCCATATAGGCCGACCAATATGATTTCGTCCCATTGTAACTTCTGGCCCATGTATGGCCCATGACGTCTTTCGGCCCATATGAGGCGCTTGGTAAATCTAGGCCCATAAACGGCCCATGGTGAAACGGGCCCATAATGAACAATGTATCGCTTTATACCCATTAACGGCCCATTATTCCATTGGGCCGTTTCAGCCCGTGTTATCTTTCGGCCTTCTAAGGGCCCATTTATTATTGGGCTCATTTCCAACATTCGATTACTTACGGTCCGTTACTGGCCTGTTCCGCTTGTGGGCCATATTCAGCCCGTGGTTAAAAGTTGGCCCATCTGTGGCCCTTTAATCCGTTGGGCCGTTTTCATAGCGTCATCAAATATGACCCATTAACGACCCATTATAGCTGCCGATAGAATTAAGCCCATTGTACACATGGGCCTATTAATAGCCCGTTATGGTCAGCCCACATAAACAGATGATTCCCATTATAGCCCGTTTACGACCCATATTGTTGTCTATTAATTATCCATGAAAGTACGGCCCATGTTTGGCCAATCGATCATACGGCCCGTAGAAGTCCCATTGAATCTACGGCCCGTAGAAGGCCTAGGGACATACGGACCTTAGGAGGCCCACTACAGCAGGCATATGTTGCCCATGGTTATTGTGGCCTAATTCTAAATAAAAAGGTTACTGCGGAAAAAGAACTGCAGCGACTACAAGCAAAAAAATAAACAAGACAATAAGAAAATAAATAAGCAAGCAACTTACACTAGGCTATTACGGCTATTAGAAATATTACATCCACTTGGCATCAAAGTTCGCCACCAGTGCAAATATAGTGAACAAAGCAGCATATTACATACACTAGGCGTCTAAATTGGCCACCGGTGAAAATAAACGCGACAGCAAAACAAGTCCAGAACTGAAACCACTTGAGAAGAGATCAAGAAATGATATCCTGGATACCCACCATGCTGGCAAGAACCTTAGCAAGCTTATTAGTTTTCTCTTGTTTGGCGCTAAAATCGTCAAGCGCTTGCTGTTGCACCAAAAAGTATGCATCTGAATTCTGCAGGGACTTCCTCAGTTTTTCAGCTTCTTGCCGCAGCACAGCTGACTGATGCCTTTCAGCTTGTAGGTGAGACTGAAGAAGCCGAAGTGATTCAGGCAGTGAGTTCGAAGAGCTTCTGCCAGCGGTAGTGGCCAGTAACTTGAACACTACATCAACGCAGGACTTTGGGGTTGTCTCACTATCTACAAGATAGTTTTTATCACCTTTCTTGGAGACCAACAGGGTTGTCTCACTATCTTGAACCTTATCTGCATTACTTTCTCTACCATTGCATAATGGGATGCTCTTCTCCAATATTCTGTTCGCATTCTACAAGAGAAACAAGTAGACACATCACAGGTTTAGCATGTAGTATATGAAACTCATTTTTGTAAACCGGTTCAGTAGTAAGGTTGACATGATAACAACATGAAACAAACATATATCTATGTACTATGGTCACTGTATTGTCTATATCATTCTAGTTTATGTTGCCAAATCAAGATAGAGACACAGTTCAAATCATATCTTTTTGAGACACAACAACATAGACAGAATATAATTGTGGGAAACTACACAGCACTGGCAACACTTGTAATGTGCATGACATGAGAACATAACTGTTTATACAACTGAAACTGAAATCAACATAGAGCAAGAAGTTAGAATAGCAATCCAGTTAAAGAAATAGGTTTAAAACATACCTGTTGCGCCATTGGAGTTTCAATTGGATCCTTCAAATTCAAAATTAGTTGGTATGAGTAAATACAGTGATGCAAGAGCAAAGGAGTATGGACCATAGCTATGGAATCTGACTTGAGAACAGTTGCTCTTCGGCTTTAAATGTGGAGTTTGGGTTCGTTGTGGTGGTCTTCGTGCTTTGGGCACTACAGTTGCTTTACAAACTGCTCGTGTGGGGGTACTCTGTGGTGGACATGGTGCTGTGTCAACTAGAAGTTGGTTACTATCTGATGGGGTTGGGGTTAGATGGGGCGTAGCTGGTTCTCTGTCCAATGGTATAAGTGTACAATCTAGAAGAGTCTCGATTATGTGCGGTGGGGCTAGTTCGTCGGCCAGTACAACCATGGTTCTATCTGCATCGACGGGTAGCACTGTCTTTTGTGAAAAACAGGTTTTTACTCCCTTAGATACTGCCATTACCCCCTCCAATTCAAATGGCTGATAAACAAGAAAAGAAATTGAATGTACAGACATTGTATGATAGACAGATGTGGTAATTCACATATATGTTGTCTAAGCAAACAAGACAACATGACATAATTTCACATATATAATGGCTAACTAAACAGGATAGCATGACACAGTTTCAGATATATGATGGATAACTTAACAGGATATAATGGCATAATTCAACATATGATGAGTATCTAAACATGATGACATGACAAAACTATATGATGTCTTTCTAAAATAGGTTGTGATGAAATAATTCACATACATGTTATCTAAGTATACAGGATGGCATGATATAATTCACATAATTGATTCATATACTAAGCAGCTGGCACTCGCATGTATGATCTCTAAACTAAGCAGATGGCATTGGATATTGTGTATATGATGTCTAAACTAAGCAATGCAAGACACCATATGCTTGATATGAGAAATATAAACATTGCAAGTTAGAGCATACAACTCAGGTGGGATATAGGACTAGTCATCTATCTCTGAATCCTCCTCTAAGGAGCTATCTGTAACCATTGAGATATATGCTTCAACAGGTACCATTGCCTGCTCTGAAGACCTTGTTTTCACTCCAGATTTTTCCATAACCGGCTCAAATGGCTGATACACATGAAGAGTAGTTCAATATACACAAATTGTCGACAAATGGAATACGTAATGAAAAAAAGGATGGCATGAGATAATTCACATATATGATGCCTGTCTACACAGGATGGCGGTGCATAATTCACATATATGATAACTGGCTAAAAAACATGGCATAGCATAATTCACATATCTGATATTGAAAGCAAACATGAGGCATTCACACAAAGCATGTCTAATCTAAGCAGATGGCATGGCAATGCAAGACACTATATGCATGATATGAGCAATATAACCCTGCCAAGTTAGAGCATACACCTCGGGGGGGGGGGGATACGACTGGTCATCTGTCTCTGAATCCTCCTCTGAGGAGCTATCTGTAACCAGCAAGAAATCTGCATCGACAGGTAGCACTGACTGCTCAGAAGACCTTGTTTTCACTCCAGATTTTCCCATCACCGACTCAAATGGCTGATGCACAGGAAGAGTAGATGAATGTACAAACATTGTTGACAAATGGAATACATTATGAAAAAAATAGTATGGCACGATACAATTGAGATATACACTGACTGGCTAAATAGGATGGCATTGCATGATTCACGTATATGATGCCTGGCTAAAGAAGATGACATTGCATAATTCACATATACTCCCTCCATTCTAAATATTTGTCTTTTTAGAGATTTCAAATGGACTACCACATACGGATGTATATAGACATATTTTAGAGTGTAGATTCACTCATTTTGCTCCGTATGTAGTCACTTGTTGAAATCTCTAAAAAGACAAATATTTAGGAATGGAGGGAGTATGATATAGAAACCAAACAGGTGGCATTCACACAAAGCAAATCTAAACTAAGATGATGACATATAAGATGTATCAAGTAAGCAATGCGAGGCGCCATATGCATGATATGACCAACATCAGCATGCCAGGTTAGAGCAAACACCTCAGGGGGTAAATAGGAGTGGTCGGTTCCCTCTGAATCCCCCTCTGAACAGTTATCTTCCTCTAGAATACAATCTGGAATGGGGGGAGGGGGCCCCCACTTCGCCCACCATGGAGTGGCATATGCATGATATTATATTCCCACGCAACGATCTTGTCTTTTTCTCTACATGTTCAGTATGATTTTGTACAATAACTGACATACATAATAAAAAAACATAGTTAGATTATGTAAGGCCTAAGGGGTGCATGCAGAAATCAAGACTGATGGTAGCAAACGAGTGGATAGATCCGAAACTAATGATAGCAGGCAGATGACAGCTTCAGTTTAAAAAGATAGACGATGGCTCATCTACTGTTTGTTGCCCACCCAACATGAACCACATAGAAGACCCCAGATGAACTAGATAGTACATAGATACTATTCATTGCTGCCTCCATATGTGCCCCACAGGCATTTTAAAACTCAAGTTGGAACATTAGTTTGGACCTGACTCGGAGTGTAAGAGGTGAATAGGACGATAAAGTAGCAAGTAATAATAACCGATGTATAACATAAGCAGACACAAAAGAGTGCGACCTCTCTTCTGGAACTGTGTAGTCCTCAGGTTCATCTGCTCAGTCAATGATGGTAATGCAGTTGGCGTGGCTGGCAGCAATGGGTAGATGATCTGAGGTGGCAAAAGAAGGTCTACAGGGGGAATCTCTGCTGCCGTGAACGCTTCCGTCGATGGTGCACCTCCGGTAGGGTGGATGGCGGCACGGCAGGAGCGGGACAAAACACACAGAGTTTTCTTTGACACCTATCTGAAAATGAAGTAAATCTGTAAGGGCTCCTTAGAATTGGAGGATTCTAAAAATGCAGGGACAGGAAAAACACAGGAATAGGATAGGAATGCACATGCAAAACAAAGCATATGCAAACATAGGATTTCTGTCAACCTGGGTGTTTGGTTCACATGAATTGGAAGAACACAGGAATGGAGAAACATGGTCAAATTAAAGTCAAACCACATGAAAATGTAAAATAAGAATCTTATTATACCAGTAATGCACTTAGTCATGTTCTTCATGCATATTAATTTGAAAAGGACGTCCAACTGGATATTAAAATTCCTATGTTTTTTCTTTGAAAGAGACACCAAAGGAAAAAAAATCCTCCAGTTTTGCTTTGCTCCATTCCTTCTAACCAAATGCATGAATAGTAGTACCATAGTAAAGTTTCCAATTCCTATGTTTTCCTTCACTTTTTCTTTGAACCAATGGCGATTCTAGTAGGCAGTCTTCAACAGGCTGAAGCCTGCCCTCAAAATTTTTTGTGAGCTTAGATTTGGTCCACATGAATATCATATAATGGCTATCTTGCTAAACCAATTCAAAATTTTGTTCAAAAGAGCATTTAGTTTTCTCCCTATTAACTTTGTGACCATGATTCATTTCTTTCTAGATTTGCAACTGCTTTGAACCAAAGTATCCCTGAGGGATCGACATGAATGTAGAGTAACAAAGTGATGCGATGAGTGTACAACCTCTTTGGCATAGCCTTGTCGACCTCAGCATCATTGGGTTGGACATGGAGGATGGTGATGCTGGTGTGACTGTTGGAGGCGGGGAAGAAGATCTGAGGCCTCTGGAGACAGCGCCGAGGGTACTGCTCCGCTGTGATGGACAGTTCCATCGTTGGAGCAGCTCCGGTGAGGCGTACGATGGCGAGGCTGAAGCAGGACAAGACATACAATGTTACTCTGAAGTGTGAGTCTAATAGCATGTGCAATAGATGATGTAAAATACATCACCAAAAAGTGCTAGATGTAAAATGCATCAACCGCGCCGCGGCCGCTCCGACAGATGCTGTAAATACTGTTAACTCTGAACTTAACTAAAGAAACTGAACTTTATAGTCAACACTGAATTTTACTGTCGAAACTGAATTTTACTGACAAAACTGATTGAACTAGTAGCAGAGCACTGCAATAGAAGTTTAGGGCATTCAAGCACTAATTGAACGCACTAGCAAAGAGCAGCTCGTGCAGCAGTATCGTGAGCGAGTGCTAAAGCAGCAACTCCTGTAGCTACCGCAGGTTGTGCAGTAGCAGCAGCGCGAGCGAGAGCAACAGCAGAGCAGAGCAGCAGCACGAACGAGAGAAAGAGCGGAGTAGCAGCACGAACAAGTGTAGAGCGGAGTAGCAGCGTGACCGAGAACAAGAGCAGACAAGATCAGTAGCACGAACGAAAGCAAGAGTAGTGCAGCAGCGCGACCGACACCAAGAGCAGAGCCGCAGCGCGAGCGAGAGCCGGAGCAGTAGCAGCAGCAACGCGAGCGAGAGCCGGAGCAGCAGCAGCTAGTGCTGGTGTGGAAGTCGCCGCCGAGGAAGCAACGACATGGGGGAGAGACGCCGTGGAGGAAGTGGCCGGCGACGGCGCCGTCGATGGAGACCCGCCATGGCTACTCGGTATCGAGCATCGGCAGCCTCGTGAGATTGAATAAAAGATAAAATGCAGCGGTGAGTGTAGAACCTCCTTGGTGGTGCCGAGTAGGCCTCAGCTTCATCGGAGGAATTGGTGAGGGTGTTGCGGTTCCGGTGGGGTAGGTCAAGACAGCGCTGTGGGGAGGGAGGTGGCGCGATAGACGAGGCGAACATCGGGGCAGCTCATTGGAGGTGGAGGACGGGGCAGCTGATCCGGCGGGACGACGAGATCGATGACGGATCCTCATCCGGTGCGGTGGATGAGGGACGTCGAGCTGTTGCTATGGACGACATTGTCGGGGAAGAGGCTCCGGTTTCGCGGGTTTTGGCGGCCTCGGTGTATGAATGGGGGGGGGGTTCGAAGGGGAAGGTAGGGGGAGCCATGGCTTAGGGACGCGCTTGTCCGAAATGTGGGGTAAGTTACGAATGTACCCCCACTGGTTTTGACCACCCGATGTCGAGGCGGCATTTCCGACTGAGGGGTAGAAGGTGGATTTCGCGTGTCTGATCTCCGGGACCAATTTCGGATGAGGAGGGAGTTTTCGCGCGCGTCGAAATTTCGGGATAACAAGGCACGGCGCAGGTTGGAGAGGCGGGGGTTTCGCAGCAGAAGAGACAAAAGATACTCGAGCTTGAAAATTTTGGGATAACAAGGCGCGGATTTCCATGTTCGGCAGAACAAACTTAACGTGTACAAAAAAAAGACAATTCATACAAGAGACAAGAGAGTCATGTCCCCTTTTACTATATTGCTATAAATGCCATTGAAAAACTACAAGAAAAATGTAAAAAAAATTGGGAGAACAAGATTAGCATGTACAGTACCAAATCAATTCGCACTTCCCTCAAAAACAACAAAAAACAAATCAATTTCCACCACAAGAAAGAGTCATGTCCCTTTTTATATGATTACAAATGCCAGGATCTCGAATTTCAATTTTTGAATCCATGTTATGTTGAATTCAAATATATCATTAGGTGATCTTGCGGTTTAAAATGGATGTAGTCCTACATTTTGATCTTCCATCTTATATGAACAATTTACTCCACCCTATGTATATATATATATATTGTCGTCTACCATATGGACTAAATTTGAATCAATTTTCCTTATTTGAATACGATTGTTGTCAAGTTATACCATCACTTAAATATTATCTTGATAACAGAAAACATGCATATAGTAGTAATCATATTTAATATATGAACCACATGTACCATATGATCTCCAATTCAAATATTTGTATCGATTTTATGTTCAATTCAAATCATAGTACATAGGTCTAGGTAGCGAGATGTTCAGGATAATCAAAACCCTGTTTTCATATGTATAAAATTTCGCCGAATTAGGACACATTTTGGTGTAAGCTTCTTGCAAATCGGAGCTTCTCTCAAGAAGCCTCGTGGTTCCGAGAGGGAACATGTCACCTTTGTGTGCGAAACGATATACGCTGCCTCCCCCCTGATTTTCTTTACAGAGGCAACATAGAACTATATGAGTGATGTGTTAAATTTTGGAATTATTCAGGGTTTGTTTGGCCTTTTTTATACATTAATTGAGTTTCTGGTCATTTAATGTGCATAATTCAAATTTGAACTGCAAGCACATGCTCCAGTGCACCAAAGTTGGTTGAAAAATCCCATGTGTGTCCTTGGGTGAATTTCTAGGTCCCATGCAAGAAATGGGAATGAAATTGAAACATCTGGGTGTCGTGGCTCGGCCGAGAATATTGAGAAACTTGGGTTTTAAATTCCTGTAGATCCAAAACTGGCCTGAAAATCATGAAACTTGGCATGGTGTTATGTAATGGCACTAACATGCTATGGTAAATTTTTTGACCGAATTGGAACAAGTTTTGGTATAAGCTTCTTGCAAACCGGAGCTTCTCTCAAGAAGCCTCGTGGTTCCGAGAGGGAACGTGTCACCTTTGTGTGCAAAATGATATACGCTGCCTCCCCCCTGATTTTCTTTACAGAGGGAACATAGAACTATATGAGTGCCGTGTTAAATTTTGGAATTATTCCGGTTTCATTTGGCCTTTTTTATACATTAATTGAGTTTCTGGTCATTTAATGTGCATAATTCATATTTGAACTGCAAGCACATGCTCCAGTGCACCAAAGTTGGTTGAAAAATCACATGTGTGTCCTTGGGTGAATTTCTAGGTCCCTTGCAAGAAATGGGAATGAAATTAAAACATCTAGGTGTTGTGGCTCGGCCGAGAACATTGAGAAACTTGGTTTTTAAATTCCTGTAAATCCAAAACTCGCCTGAAAATCATGAAACTTGGCATGGTGTCATGTCATGGTACTAACATGCTGTGGTAAAAAATTTGGCGAATTGGAATAAGTTTTGGTATAAGCTTCTTGCAAGCTGGAGCTTCTCTCAAGAAGCCTCGTGGTTCCGAGAGGGAACGTGTCACCTTTGTGTGCGAAATGATATACGCTGCCTCCCCCTGATTTTCTTTACAGAGGCAACATAGAACTATATGAGTGCCGTGTTAAATTTTGGAATTATTCCGGGTTCGTTTGGCCTTTTTTATACATTAATTGAGTTTCTGGTCATTTAATGTGCATAATTCAAATTTGAACTGCAAGCACATGCTCCAGTGCACCAAAGTTGGTTGAAAAATCACATGTGTGTCCTTGGGTAAACTTCTAGGTACCTTGCAAGAAATGGGAATGAAATTCAAATATCTGAGCGTCGTGGCTCGACCGAGAACATTGAGAAACTTGGTTTTTAAATTCCTGTAAATCCAAAACTCGCCTGAAAATCATGAAACTTGGCATGGTGTCATGTCATGGCACTAGCATGCTGTGGTAAAAAAATTGGCCGAATTGGAACAAGTTTTGGTATAAGCTTCTTGCAAACCGGAGCTTCTCTCAAGAAGCCTCGTGGTTCCGAGATGGAACATGTCACCTTTGTGTGTGAAACGATATACGCTGCCTCCCCCTGATTTTCTTTATAGTGGCAACATAGAACTATAAGAGTGCCATGTTAAATTTTGAAATTATTCCAGGTTCGTTTAGCCTTTTTTATACATTAATTGAGTTTATGGTCATTTAATGTGCATAATTCAAATTTGAACTGCAAGCACATGCTCTAGTGCACCAAAGTTGGTTGAAAAATCACATTTGTGTCCTTGGATGAATTTCTAGGTCCCTTGCAAGAAATGGGAATGAAATTCAAACATCTGGGCGTCGTGGCTCGGCCGAGAACATTGAGAAACTTGGTTTTTAAATTCCTGTAAATCCAAAACTCGCCTGAAAATCATGAAACTTGGCATGGTGTCATGTCATGGCACTAACATGATGTGGTAAATTTTTTTGGCTGAATTGGAACAAGTTTTGGTATAAGCTTCTTGCAAACTGGAGCTTCTCTCAAGAAGGCTCATGGTTCTGAGAGGGAATGTGTCACCTTTGTGTGCGAAACGATATACGCTGCCCCCCTTGATTTTCTTTACAGAGGCAACATAGAACTACACGAGTGTTGTGTTAAATTTTGGAATTATTCCGGGTTCGTTTGCCCTTTTTTATACATTAATTGAGTTTCTGGTCATTTAATGTGCATAATTCAAATTTGAACTACAAGCACATGCTCGAGTGCACCAAATTTGGTTGAAAAATCACATGTGTGTCCTCGGGTGAATTTCTAGGTCCCATGCAAGAAATGGGACTGAAATTCAAACATCTGGGCATCGTGGCTCAGCCAGAAACATTGAGAAACTTGGTTTTCTAATTCCTGTAAATCCAAAACACGCATGAAAATCATGAAACTTGGCTTGGTGTCATGACATGGCACCAACATGCTGTGGTAATTTTGCTATCCGATTTGTGAAGGCGCACACATTAACAATCAAAAAAGTCATTTTGGATCAACTGTTGTCACGTTACAATCGGAAACACAAGTATTATTGAAACCGTGGGCGTTCTACTTACCATTTACGTGCCGCCATGCGTCCACTTTTTTTACTGGCTAGGAGGCACCATGCGGTGTAGCTATTTGATTACAAGAGGCGTGCGATCAGACCCCTGCGCGTGCTTATCGGGAGGAGAGCCCTTTGACCTCCATCTGCCACCCACCTCTCTCCCAACGTCTCCATTAATGGCGCCCGAGCTCCTGTTTAATGGCGTGGCTATGTCTCACTCGACTGAGATTTAAGAGAGAAAAAAGAAAATCTAAAAAGAAAATCTTGCACGGATCTTGATGTAAGATCCGATGGACCTATATAGCATCTACTGCGACTTATAGCAAGACAGATGAATATATAAGGATGATGACAGTGGATAATAATGGTCTTACATATTTAGTAAGATAATTAAAAAAGCCACATGCGGCTACGCCTGAAATACACAGGGGCAAAAGAAGGAAGACACATACAACGATCTGGCTCGTTGATCTCTACTTTCTTGATGCGTTGCAGGTCACGGAGACTAGTTCTCACGGCAAGCGGTGATGATATCTTTCATCAGTTTCATGTCTTCAATACGCTGCTTGGCAGCATCCACGGATTCCTCCACCAGCCTTTCACGCTCGATGTGGAGCATGGCATTCTCGTCCATAAGTTTCTTGACGATGATGACCGTCCTCTTCAACAAGGCAGCGGTCTCCTCCTTCTGCTTCACCCTTCCGGCGATCTTCGCCCTCAGCAGGTCGCGCTCGGTGCGGAGCTTCGCTTTGTCCTCCCCTAGTCCTCAGATGATGCCGGTAGCATTTGCAAACGAGGCATTCATCTCGTCCTGCAGCTTCATCCAGCCGGAGATCTGACCCATCAGGCCATCGAGCATAGCGCGCATGCACCTGTGAGAGTCCTCGCCTACCCGCAAGACATTTTCCCAGGCCGCCGCGGTGCGGGAGGACCTCCTTGCTGCATTCACGGTGCGGCGGCACATTTCTACTGCTTCCGCGACGTGGCCGGACCAGTCTGCTGCATTGACGGTGCGGCGAGACCTCTGTGCTGCTTCGGCGCCGCGGCGGGACCTCTGTGCTGCTACAGCGGCGCGGCGGGATTTGTCGGCTGCTTTCGCGGCGAGGTGGGACATATCTCGTGTTTTCGCTTCCATGCTCGCCTCTCCCTGGTAGTAATCTCTCGACCCAGAACTCATGCAGGCCATGGCAGATGCAAGGGAATGACGATGAAACACTTGTTTGTTTTTATGGATGAGGAGTTGAGGAGGAATGTGCAGTCATCTTGGAGTAGGTAGTATTTATAACCGAGTACTTACGCTCCTAAGTGGGAAACCGTTTAGGTTTTGATCGGTGTGAACAGGTTTGCAATTAAATATAGCGTGGTAGTAGCAGCAACACATGGTCGGTCTGGCCCGCCGCTTAGCATGAACAGACTGTATGTCCGGCCCGCCGCTCACCGAAGCGACGCGCATCCGCTTGGTACATCACTTATGTTCGACCGCATGTGAGTAGTAGCAAACCGACAGGCCAAGCTCCCCGTCTACCGCGTGCCAAAAGCCCGACCTTTTATTGTAGATCCCTTTAAAAAAAATGAAGATCGCACATAGGAGATGACCATGGCAGTTGCGAATGCTCGAGTGGCAGTTTGTAGGGGAGGGGCGTGGTGTAGCAGTTTTGTAATATGCCACGGTACTTCTTTTTCTACTGCTATGTACGTGCAATAACTGGCACTGTCGGATACATATCTTACGGTTATTGGGGCGTTCACCAGGAATAGCCTCGTGGCTAGCTATAGACTAGTCTTTTTTTCACACGCATTACATCGACACATATCATCTCTCTCCCTCTTTTCCACGCACACACCTAGTCTCTCGGGACTTCTCGCACACACCATCTCTAGCTCTCTAGGTCGATGCCACCCACATACACTTGTACTCCGAGTTTTGTATGTTATACACAAAGAGAAGAGGTGCACGCACGCACTCGTCCTCTCTCACACACGCATCTGTAGCTACGAATTGTAGTGTTCTCAACCATCTGATTGGCTCTATCATAGGTTCCCGTTGCTCCTTGGCCTTGAGATTGAGAAGTTTAAAACACGGAGGCTAAGCTGGAGGTGTGAGGTTTTGGTTAATGTGCGGGCCGCACACGGCACCAACACGACACGAGCTTCATCTGCCTGGTGCGCAGTCGGGTGAGTACTACTAGTAGTAGTACTACTTTGATGTGTCGCGTCAACTCACAGAAGTATGCAACACTTCCTCAACAAACAAGCATATAAGCAGCTTATACTCCATACCCAAAGGATCTTTATATCCAAAAGACACAAAATATCCCTTCGACTATTGGAAATTACATTAACTGCTGATCTGATGTCGAAGTAATTGCTGTATCGCCACCAAAATCCACCATCTCTTAAGCTAAAGTAGACCAAGCTAACCCCTATATTAGCATATTACTAAGATAAACATAAGGCACTTTAGAATCATTTAGGAGGTGAGCTTGTCAATCTGAATGTGGAGGGACACCGTCCTCGACAACCCAGCCCCGGCCAGCAGCTTGGGCGGAACTGTGAAGAAGGTCAGCTCCTGCACGACGATGGCGCCGGGATCCTTGCTGCTTGTCACCTCAATTTCCACCTTGACGACATTGGTCCTGCCTTTGGGCTCCCCCGGCTGGCCATTCACCCACAACTTGGCCACATAGTGCGGCGGTGGGGACGCCCCCACTCTGATGCAGACGACCGACATGGTGATAGGCGCGCCGATGTCGAGCACGCCGCCAACCATGAAAAACGTGCGGCCGTCCTCCTCCGTGAACAGCAAGAGCCGCGGCTCTGACACTGGCACTTGTAGCTGGAGCACCTTGCCGTACTAGATCCAGTGCACGGGCATGGGATGCACGGTGCTGACATGGTGGGGGAACGCCGATGGCGGGCCTTCGTAGCCACAGACGGGCACGGGGCATTTGCAGGGCGCGAGCGGACACACGCTTTGGTGATTGGCGAGCTTGTGGTAAGTGACGTAGAGCCCACAGCCTTCGTGCAGGCACTCCACCCTCATCGAGGAGAGGACGGCATCCATCGCCGTGTTGCGCACGTTGAAGCCGCCGCCGCGCTCGCACTTCTGGCACTGCCGCTGGTTCCTGGGGCGCTCGCCGAGACAGTCCGCGTAGGCCAGGTGCTCTCCCTTGCACTGCACAAATCAATCGAACAACACATCAATCAAGAAACCTGCACCTTGCTCGATCAGCCAAACGGATGAGGTGTATTCGAACCTCTTACACTGGAGGCTTCAAGGGGCGGAGGCACAAGGGGCAGTGGAGCAAGGTGAGGTCCATAGAGACCATAGAGAGCTCCATCGTCGGGTCCTATTTCGTCAGCATGATCTCGCCCTGCTCGTGCACCACCATCTCTCGCTTTAGGGCCGGGGCATTAGAAAGTTTTACCATCACATATTCATACCACTTCAAGGTGCATTAAATCAACACATGCAAGTATCAAAAGGAAAGTCACGGCATGCATGCATGCGTTGTAATTAATGCATCGGTAAACGCAAATTATTGAAATATATCAAGTGCACTGCTTTGATGTGTCGTGTCAACTCGTACAATAAGGAGAAGTTTGATTACAACGCCCTCTCCCTCGCCCATGAGCATGGTGGCTCGCAGGACCAGGAGAATCTTTCGCTACACGCTCTCCCTCCCGCACACGGTGGACATGCAGCAGTTCATTCAGTGTCAGATGGCCAGAAGCATACTAGTAGTACTCCACTGTAGTAGTAGCATCATTGTTCGACTTCCCGAAGAGGCGAAGAGCCAAGTGTAACCTGAATGCTCGTGTGGCAGTTTCATGTGTAGGGGAGGTAGTAGAGCAAGTATAATAAGATGATGTAAGCAGGCTGTAAGGATTTAAATATTGTATTATTGCTGAGGTGGAAGAGAGAGAAGAGGAGAGAGAAGGGAAGCGGGTTGTACACTTACAGCCGGCTGTAGCACGAGCTCCAAGAAGCTTTGTGAGACTGAAAGGTGAGAGTGAAAGAGTACTTTCTTATAGCGAACTATTATACATGTTAGCTATTACATTGGCTATAAATGATGTGGCAACATGTTCATATAGTAACATAGTCTAGGATAGCGTGTATCATGCCTCTAAGGCTAATAATAGTGGGAGTAACTTAGGTAGTAACATAACACATCCCAAGACAAATTTGCTTATGTGTCATGGAGTTAATGAGGAGAGAGATGCTTGTGGTAACATAATATGTTACTATAACATAACACACCCCAAGGTAAAATGAGTCTATATCTCAATTAATGAAGGCTTGCATGTTACCATCCATATGTTACTACCCATTATGAAGGTAGTAACATAGACTAGTAACATATGCATGTTACTAGTCGAAGTTACTCCCCACTATGACCAGCCTAAAATCGTTGGAGTCGGCTCCATGCTATGAGGCCGTCTCGAAGCATTTTTTGATTAAAATAATCTTCTAGCCCTACCTGTCATCCTGGTTATTATAGTTTGCACGCTGATTTGGTCAAGAGAGGAATATATATTTTAATTTGTGGTGGGGTAAATGTTAGAGGTTGCAGCAAATATTGTACAATGTGTGTCTTTTAGCCAAGTTTAGAGGCAAGCATGTGGGGCCCGTGCTATGATGTGTTGCGTCAACTCGTACAACAAGGAGAAGCTTGATTACTAGTAGTACGCCCTCTTCCTCGCCCATGCGCGCGGTGGCTCGCAGACGAGGAGAAACTTTTGCTTTTACTACTCCTACAACAAGCTCTCCCTCGCCCACACGGTGGACGGGACATGCAGCATTTTATTCGATACTATAGAAGTAGTAACATCATTGTTCGACTTCTCGAAGAGGCGAAGAGCCAAGCGCAACCCGAACGTGGCAGTTGTGAACGCTCGCGTGGCAGTCTTATGTGTAGGGGTGGGGTGTGGTGTGGCAGTTTTGTGGCAATTCTTTTCTAGCTGTTTGCGTCCAATAGGTGCCACTGTCGGATGCAGATCTTACGGTTATTGTGGCGATTGCTAGTTATAGTCATCTTAGGAAAATCAAATAATCCCAAAACAAACCCGACCACATTTCTTGTTTCTAGACATGAATAGGAATCATCCAATAAGAGACGTGGGCCGTGTATGTTTTAATGCCTTGAGACGTCCCTAGCACGGCATGTAGTGGTCAGTTCATTGCATGCAATGGTATTAATTAGCAAATACTCCCTCCGTTCCTAAATATTTGTCTTTCTAGAGATTTCAACAAGTGACTACACCGTAATGAGTACATACGGAGCAAAATGAGTGAATTACACCGTAAATATTTAGGAACGGAGGGAGTAAATATTAAGGCTACTCAGAGTGGGGAGTATCGTATACTAGTATCATGCATATGATACTATCTCCATAGTGCATAGTACTATCATAGATGATCATATTTATTGCTATGCATGACACAAAGTAGCATAGCATTCAACATGATACGGTATCTACCAACTCTGTTACTCTAACCCTCTCTCTCTTCTTTAAGGCTGGTCATAGTGGAGAGTAACTTAGACTAGTAACATGCATATGTTACTAGTGTCATATGTGTGGTAACATAGATGTCTTCATTTATTACTTTGTAGACTTATTTTGCATTGGAAAGCGCTATGTGATGGTAACATATTATGTTACTCTATTTGCATCTCTCCTCATTAACATAGTATGTGGCATCTCTGTTACTACCTATGTTACTCCCACTATGACCAGCCTAATTGTCTGCCATTTTTGTTATGTCACCCCCAGTATGGCCAGCCTATGTTCTCTCGTTTTCCTTTCCGCCTTGGTCGCGGTGCACAATATTGAGTACTACTACTGACTACTTTTTGACACGCATTTACGTTATTAGTAGTCTCTTTTTGACACACATATACATTGATACGGCTTGAATGCCAAGAAGGGAGAGGGTAGCGGTTCCCGAAACATTGAACGGTCAATGATGCCTCCTCATTCAATTAGCATGCAGAGGGAAGTAATTGGAGAAGCAGAATGGAGCCAGCACGATGTGAATGCAACACAGTTTGGACTCTCATATAAAGGCGCCCCACCACTCCAATCCATCTACTCCTAGTCTCTGCGTAACACTGCTCACTCCAATCCAAGACCAAGTGACCAGAAGCCACAAACACCCATGGCATCGATGGACGCGAGCGGCAGTCGGCTGTGCCAGATCATCCAAGATGCCGGCCTACGGCTGTCGGTGTCAAAACCGGCAGACCTCAGGGTAGGGGGTCCCGAGCTGTGGATTTAGGATCGATGGTAACAGAGACGATGAACACGGTGTTTTACCCAGGTTCAGGCCCTCTTAATGGAGGTAAAACCCTACATCCTGCTCTTGTTTATATTGATGGAGTATCAAAGTACAGAGTTGATCTACCTCGAGATCATATGTTGTGGTCTAAACCCTAGGGGTATGATGAGTAATGTCATAATCCATCTATCAACGAGCCTGGCCTCGGCTTATATAATGTACCGGAGGCCTAGGATAACAAGAGTCCTAGTCGGCTACGTTGGTGGAGAGGAGTCCTTGTCTTGATCACCAAGTCTTGTGGAATCTTCCTCGTATATGTCATCGATTGTCTGAACTGGCCCATTAGTGAACCGCCACGGGGTTCCTCGGCCCAACCCACTGGTTGGGAGACGACATGGTGAGTACCCCCTAGTCCAGGACACCATCAGTAGCCCCCTGAACCGGTCTTCAAGCTGGGGACGCTCCTCGATTCTTCCGAACTGTTCTTCATCTTCGGTCGTCGGTCTTGAAAACTGGTTCAACAAATCTTCCCATCTCCGATCTTGAGGATCGCCGAGGTGTATCTGAAGAGTTCATACGTCGGGTATCCGAGGAGTCTTTTTAAGTTATCGGCCTTTATCAATGCCTTGTAAGTTTTTTACGCCACACCTGGGGTTTGAAGTGCTTCCCGTGTGATGGCGCCCTCTTGCGTCCAAACTCTAATGCCGAACTAAATCCGAGGCGTCTTCTCACAGCCAAGCTCCAACACTATTCGGCATTCAAGGTATCCTCTTATGTCCGAGCTCAAACGCCGAACTAAATCCGAAGTGTCATAAACTACCTCGATCTTGAAAAAGTTAAAAGGGTTCAAACGAGCTAAATGCCGGAGATGCCCTCTATGGAGCCAGCCACTTGCAACTGAGCTTTATGACGGACTGCTTCCGAGGTATCTTTTGCAGTCGAGCACCAATGCTAGACCGCTTCCAAGCTCCAACGCTGGATTGTATCTGAGCTCCAACGCCGGACTGTATTCGAGGTGTCATAGATCACCTTGGTTCAAAAAAGTTGAAGGAGTTCAGCCGAGCTTAAATGGCGGAGTAGTCTTTTATGGAACGAGCCATTCGAATCCGAGCTTTATGCCAGACTGCTTCCGAGCTCCAACGCCGGACTGCATCCGAGTTCTAACGATGGTCAGCATCCGAGGTGTCATAACTACCTCGGTCTTCAAAAGATTGAATGAATTCAGCCGAGCTTAATGCCGGAAATGCCCTCTATGGAGCCAGCCACTGGCGCCCGAGCTTTATGCCGGACTGCTTCCGAGGTGGTGCACCACCCTGACTGCGGGCTGATTTTTTGTGAATATTTTCAATTGGTGCAATTTATTCTCTGCCGAGATATATAGCCAGTAGCCCTCAAGGTGTGTGTCGGTCTAAAACTCGAGATGCACCTGAAGGATTGCATAAAACCGGTGATCCCAGTAGCCCCTGAGACTCAGGTCAATTCACAAAATTGGCCTGAGGATCAACTCCTAGCTCTGTAGCATACTTAGGAATAGAAATGTGGTGTGCATATTCCTCGAGACTCGGGTTGGGTGCGGCCGACCAACCTGAGGATCATAATCTCCTCGGGAACTATTTCGCACTTTGTAAACTGTCTACATTGAATCGTCGATGCAGTAGCCCCCGAGCCAATGGTCGGGTGGCAACACCAGATCAGGGGATCGATGTGCCCCTTTAATATTTGTAAATGAGAAGCGCGAAGCCCAGTAGCCCCCGAGCCTTAATGTGGCACGGGTGGCCGAATTAAGGATCAATGTCCCGAGTATATCACAATTTATGTGTAATGATTCTATGTATCCAAGTACTTTACATCACTAATGCTCGGATCCGCATTGTACAAAACTTTGTTGACTGACCATCGGCTTCAACCTCCTCAGTCAGTAGCCGAGGAGTGTTTGTCTGACTTTATAAAGCCTTTATGAGGGCAAAGATTTATGGCAAACGAGGCAATCCGGCCATACGGTTTTATAAAAAAAGGTATGTAGAGAGATATGTTATATTACTATGTAAGAAACATCTTCCAAAGAAAATAGTTCCGCTATCGGTTCCTTTCTTTGGGTTCTCATGCTGACCATGATCATGAAACCTCATCTCCGATCAATGTGGGAGGAAAATATTGAGGATTTAGTTAGGGGAGAGTTCCCCAACTCTGTGGTCCATGATGAACCAGAATTTTTGCTTCCATCGTTGCCGACCAATTATATCCTTTAAGATGGCTAGCTTTCGGCTTCACCCAGTCTGAGGTACTAATCCGGATGACCCGGTAGTAACAATCACAGAGGTGCTCCCTTTACCGCCTAGCCGAACAATCAGGAACGTAGGGGTAAGCACAGGAGCTAGGCAACCCAGCTTGGCCAAAATCTTAAGTCAAATTGATGCATATTTATGGCTTTATTATGATAATTATGGAAGGCAAATTCCCCATTAAGACTGTTTATAACCTGAAAGTGGCCCATCGTCGGCTTCCACCCCTTTGTAGATGCTACACAGGGTGTTTCTGTACTAACAATACAACCCTTAGCCGACGTCTCGGTGCCTAGAGGCGGTTGTGTTATCGGAAATGAGGCAATCAGATATGCAGGCTTTATAACTTTCACTTAGTCATAGGAGTTTGACGTTCGGGGCTAGTTACTAGCCCCGGGTTAGTGTTCGGCGTCAGCCGGGGTCAAACCCGTAACACTTCGGCCAATCTTATGAAAGGCCCATTGTTTAATACGGTCATCGGATCGCCGACCAGTTTACGCTCATTGTGACAGTCAGTTTTCGACTTTCTCCGCTGAGGTACTTGACTAGTTAAACCGGAAATACAATCGTAGTGGTTCTCCCTTTGCACTCCTAGCCAAACAAAGCGGAACGTAGGAGGCAAGCACAGGAGCCGGGCAACCCAACTATTGACCGAAGACACAATTCGAAACTGGTGCATATAAAGCAATATCCGAGAACGTTTTGCTGAGGACTCCTCGGAGTGCCTTGGCTTTGGTGGGTTCGGCTCTAGTCGCGGCCCCCCGTTGATATTGCCGAAGCTTTAAATGTGTCCGGCGTCGCACTGTGAGAATTATGCTAGAAACACACAAATAGGTTAAAAGTGCCATAGGCTGGGGAAACCAAAAACCTTCGGTAAAAACTTTACGCCCAAACTAAAAACAAGTTTTTGGTGCCAATCCGAAAATTGATCTTAAAAAATTTGTACTTCTGTCGTGCTTTAACATGACACATCCGATCTCTAGACTTCAGGCGGGTCAGCCTTCGGCTTCAACCTCCTATCCCGAAGGTGGAGTGTTTCTCAGGCCAGTTTAGAGAACTAAACGCGAGCGGCTTTAGAGAGAAAACAGGCTATCCGGCTATTGACCAAACACTCGAGTTGAGAAAGGAGTAGTAGAAAAAGACTTTGCAACGACTAAGAAGAAAGAAAAAAATATTTATTATAGAATGGCTCATATAAATTTTAAGAGCCCCCATTTAACATGGGTAAAGGGAGTTTGTTTTGACAAACAACGTATGTGAGCACGGTCGAGCCGAACACAAATTAAAAATGTAAAAACTTTGAGCATGAAAGCGACTTAGCTGGTTAATGTGTTCGGCGTTGATGATGTGGGCCGAGCTTGTGGCAGGTCGAGGTCCCAGCACCCAAGCCGGTCCAGAGGTGCCCGAGCGAAGAGCTCGGCTTGATGAAGTGGCAATGCCGCATGATCGATGTGGCGAGCCGAAGCCCCTGGTCCAGCCGAGGTGACAAAAACCCTCATAACCGAGGTGACGAAGAGCTCGGCGGAAAAAAGAAGTGTTTAACAATCAATGTTTGAACGAACAACTTTCTTGTTTAACACAAATATAATGTTTGGTTGAACCGAACAAGAAATAAAATAAAATAATTTTTTTTTAAAAAAACTGAGCATGGAGGCGACTCAGCTGGTTAATGTGCTCGGTATTGTTGACGAGGTCCGAGCTCGTGGCTGGACAAAGACGTAGTCCGCAGCCTAGCCAAGGTCCCAGCCCCCAAGCCCGAGGTAATCGAGCGAGAAGTTCGGCTTGATGAGGTGGTGATGCCGCACAGTCAATGTGGCGAGGTGAAGCCCCCGGTCCAGCTAATGTGACGAAGCTGGTCCGCTGGTGACGCCGAAGTCACCGGAGTAGGTTGATGAAGAGATGGCGAGGTCCTCGGTCTAGCCGAGGTAACGGAGCAGGTCGGCAGTATAATGTTTGCAGCCCCATGCCGGCCGAGGTGTTGAAGCAGGTCGGCGTGGTGGACATCGGCTTGGTCAGCCGGATTAGTATTTGGGATTTCTTCGGAATCGTCCTTCGGTACTATGGTGCGAGGGGCGAGTCCGGCCAGGGTTGACTCCTGATGTTAGGATGCCGAAGTCGCGTCCAGGATTGAAGCTGGATACGGGATAAGAGAGGCGAGTCCTGCCGGAATTGACTCCCGATCTTCGGACGCAGAGGTCACATCCAGGCTTGAAGAAGCAATAGTGTGGCGATGCTGTCGTGGGGCGGATCTTGTGATGCGGTTGATGCCCGCTTGATGAAGTGACCATGCAGCGATGCCGGTGTGCTCGCTCCGTATAATTCGTGGGGCAACAATGTTGGTGATGATTTACCCTTCATGATGCCGAAATCTTGTTCGGCTTGCCGAGATAATGATCCGAAGAGGTTGAGTTCGGCTCGATGAAGCGACGACCCGTCTGGTGCAGGTCGGCAGCCGTGCAGCAGGCTGGTTTGACACCGGCGTAATGGTGAAGGTTACCTCCGAAAAGGAGCAAAATTTATGAGCATGTGTTCGAAAACAAAACATAATACCCTAGAAAGAGATTCCTCCAAAAAGGTTGTCCAATATCCCGTTCATGAAGAAAGATGAACTCGGGTCAGATTCGTTTTCGCGCAAAAAACAGATCCAAAAATTGCTACGCTCATCGGAGGTTTCCTGGAGTTTGAACGGTCGGATGGAGCTGAAATTTTGAAGGGTGGTAGATATAGGAATTCCGCAGCTGGTAAACGGTTGGATCTTCCAAAGGACGTCCGAGCTAGACGCTGGACTCTACGCCCTAAACTCATCCAGATTCACGCCCAGATTTGACAGGGTTCCGGTATATCATAGATCGCCGGAGATTCCTCCATCGGAACGTGACGAAATTTCACAGGGTTGTTATATACACAATTACGCACTATTCCACCAAAGCAATCGTCAAAGCGACACATGAGAAAGCAGCGACAGCGAATACGAATCCGCTGTATAGAAAAACAGCACGGTCGCCCGAGGACAATGTTGAAGTTGAGCCCCCTAGCTATATGGATGATTCCTCCACGATGTTGATAGAGATCGGAGTTGATGTTGATGATGGCCCTCGTCTGATCATGATGATCTGAGGTGGAGCGCGGTCCTTGGTCGAGCCAAGGTGACCAGTCGAGCCGGCGACGAATATGCCGACGTCGTAGTTGAGCTTGCGGGCGAGCCATTGATCCATTGCCGATCACACAGCGGAACTCTCAATGAAAGCACCATTGTCGGTGTCAAAACCGGCAGACCTCGGGGTAGGGGGTCCCGAGCTGTGGATTTAGGATCGATGGTAACAGAGACGATGAACACGGTGTTTTACCCAGGTTCGGGCCCTCTTAATGGGGGTAAAACCCTACGTCCTGCTCTTGTTTATATTGATGGAGTATCAAAGTATAGAGTTGATATACCTCGAGATCATATGTTGGGGTCTAAACCCTAGGGGTATGATGAGTAATGTCATAATCCATCTATCAACGAGCCTGGCCTCGGCTTATATAATGTACCGGAGGCCTAGGATAACAAGAGTCCTAGTCGGCTACGTTGGTGGAGAGGAGTCCTTGTCTTGATCACCAAGTCTTGTGGAATCTTCCTCGTATATGTCATCGGCTATCCGAACTGGCCCATTAGTGAACCGCCACGGGGGTCCTCGGCCCAACCCACTAGTTGGGAGACGACATGGTGAGTACCCCCTAGTCCAGGACACCGTCAGCGGCCCCGCGCCGCACAGCGTTACCAGACGGTGCTGGCGACCACCGACGTCGTAGCCCTCATCGACGCCGGCTTTGCCTCTCGCATGGGCGAGATGATGGTCCGCTCCATCCGTAAGTTCACCATCGTCAAGAAGCGCGCGGACGACCTTGCCATACTCCTCCAGCCCATGCGCCCAGGCTCCTCGTTGCCTGCCACCCTCATCGGCCTCCAAGGTGACGAACTCTTTGAAGCACTGGTGGCCCTGCAGCTGCCGGAGTTCACGATGAAGAATGTGCACCTTGAGGCCATGCTCGCCGCGCAGCGCCTCGCCATGCAAGAAACCGTCGACCTGCACATCCATGTCTATGAGTAAATCGTCTACATAGGCCACTACAAGGCCAGTGAGGACAGAAAGACGTTGGCCTTCTTCCACTGGCTGGAATCTTTGGATGCCATTGTTTGGAAGCACATTGACCTGGCCACGAAAGCCGCTGCTACTTAGCCACCGTTCGGTGGGCCGGCACCCTGAGTCGAGGAGGAGGAGGTTGTCGATGGATGCATCTTTTTTCTTGCCTCCTGTAACCAGCACTGCATCGCCTCGTGGCCTTAATGTTTTATTATTGTATGGCATTTTTATTCCAGTCGTAAATGACAACCCGAACGTGGGAGTTGCGTACGCTCGCGTGCCAGTCTAATGTGTAGGGGAGGGGGCGTGGTGTCGCAGTTTTGTGGCATTTCTTTTCTATTGTTGTTGCGTCCAATAGGTGCCACCGTCGGAGGCAGATCTTATGGTTATTGTGTCGATCGCTTACCAAAACCTTCTAATCCCAAAACACATAGACGCGGTGGATTAACTCGACCTCGTTTCTTGTTTCTTCACATGAATAAAGGAATCAACCAATAAGAGACGTGGGCCGTGTATGTTTTTAATGCCTTGAGACTACCTAGCACGGCATGTTGCGGTCAGTTCATTGCATGCAATGGTAGTACTACAATAAAAATATTAAGTTCTCTCATTTTCCCCTCCATCTTGGTCGCGGTGCACAATGTAGTAATGACTAGTCTCTTTTTGACACGCATTTACGTTGATACGGCTTGAATGCCAAGGAGGGAGAGGGTAGCGGTTCCCGAAACATTGAACGGTCAATGATGCCTCCTCATTCAATTAGCATGCAGAGGGAAGTAATTGGAGAAGCAGAATGGAGCCAGCACGATGTGAATGCAACACAGTTTGGACTCTCATATAAAGGCGCCCCACCACTCCAATCCATCTACTCCTAGTCTCTACGCAACACTGCTCACTCCAATCCAAGACCAAGTGTCCAGAAGCCACAAGCACCTATGGAGGCGATGGACGCGAGCGGCAGTCGGCTGTGCCAGATCATCCATGACGCCGGCCTGCGGCCCCGCACCACGCAGCATTTCCAGACGGTGCTGGCGACTGCCAGCATCGTAGTCCTCGCCGACACCGGCTTCGCCTCTCGTGTGGACGACATGATGGTCTGCTCCATCCGCAAGTTCACCACCATCAAGAAGCGCACGGAGGACCTTGCCGTACTGCTCCAACCCGCGCGCCTAGGCTCCTTGTTGCCTGCCACCCTCATCGGCCTCCATGGTGACAAACTCTTTCAAACCCTGGTGGCCCTGCAGCTGCCGTAGGCCGCGACGAAGAATGTGCATCTCGAGGCCGCGCTCGCCGCGCAGCGCCTCGCCATGCACGAAACCGTCGACCTACACATCCACGTCTATGAGGAAATCGTCCTCATAGGCCACTACAAGGACAGGGAGGAAAGAAGGACGCTGGCCTTCTTCCACCGGCTGGAATCTTTGGACGCCATTGTTGAGAAGCACGTTGACCTGGCCACGAAAGCCGCTGCTACTTAGTCACCGTTCGGTGGGCCGGCGCCCTGAGTCGAGGAGGAGGAGGTCGTCGATGGATGCATCTTTCTTCTCACCTCCTGTAACCAGCACTGCATCGCCTCGTGGCCTTGATGTTTTATTAGTGTATGACATTTTTATTCCATTTGTAAATGACATGTGTGATCCCTTGCTCTTATTTGGCATTAATTATATGTAGTATCACTATTTTCGTCCTAAGTACTCGTACGTCTAGTACTAAGTACCACTAGGTGGGTGCGTGCGACCTATACATGTCATCACTTTAGGTCTCCTTTTGGAACTGCAGCTACGCTTCACAGTATATATTTTTTCACGCATTTTTGGACATAACACATTTATAAAAAATGACCGGACCTAACCAGTCTAAGGGCCTCTTTAATTCGCAGGATACTGAAAACACAGGAATGGGGAAAGTATGATGGCGATGAACCGAGAGGAGGAGGAAGAGGAGGAGCACTGTACGTGCTAGAGACTGGACTGTAGTACATTGTTTTTTATGGCCATATCACCACATTGTTTTCTATGGCCTATTGCATGCTGGTTCACTGGGCTGACGTGTTTTGCACTCCTTCGACATGAGTAGTAGTATATACTATGTAGTACTATATATACCGAATATTCTTTACTCTTTCTTACTTCGCCGACATGTGGGAGAGCCAGCATGCGGGTCGACGTGTCATGCACCAGATTTAGAGTGGGGAACGAAAGGGGGCATCACCCCGGTCGTAGCGCCGGAGTAATAATGACTATAGTGAGTAGTCATATCACAAGACCCCATCTTTCCAGCAGTAACGAGCCATCAAATCGCATAGCCCTACCTTTCCAGCAGTAAGTTGAATCCACTACTCCCTCGCCCTCCTTGCCTCTCTGTCAAACCGGCTACGCGAAACTGCCGCGCGTACTGCCTGGGAAAAGCCCTGCCCTCAACTTTTAAATACTCATAGTATAATTTTGTATCGATGAATTGCACCATGGAGCAGAAAACCAAAAGAAAAAGGTGGTACATGTAAACAAATACAATTCAAGCTCTAGCTAGTGATTCGGAATGTAAACCGTGCATGTGTTTGTACATATAGGTTTCTTCAAAGTACTGAGTCTATTGATGCAATGTGGTCAAACTGTACCATCGATATTTCAAAGCCTAAATAGTTCGAGCTTGTTCATTCTATATAAATTTATTCACCCGTGGGGTTGTTCAATGAATGGAGGGCCAGGGAGCACAAGTGAACAAAGTGCAAATTGCAGTCAGTCATGTTAAATAGAGAGTTTCTTTTATTTAATGCCATGTACACAAATTGAAAACGCTTGTTGTGGAGAGAAAAAGATAATCACTCCACTATATATAGGCAGGGGCCTAAGCGCTTGCTTTACTAGGGTTGCTCTCTTCATTCTATCATCCTCTCCAGATTTAAAGAAGACAACGGTAGCGACATTTTCTCTCTGCTCACCGCTGGTCACAGATCCGGCCGGATCCCTTCGGCCAGTGTGTCTAGGGGACTAGGTGCACCATTCACGCGGTCATCGGCAGTGAGGGAGGAAACCCACAGCTGCCGCTGGGTCCCGATCCTCTGCCTGTGCCGTTCTCTCCGACACAGCGCCAACTCGAGAGGTCCTCCGACCCCTTCTTCCTCCCTGCCGTATTGTGGGCAGATCCGACCTGCCGCCGGCCTCCTAGCCACATCCCGACGACCCTCAGGTATAAGTTACTTCAAAAGCGGCCCTGCTCTACTGCCCTAGCTCCCCATGTGTCTGCATGTGGATCTTTTTCTACTTCCATCAGCTCTTCCAAAGCCACCTAAATTTTTAGTATTATTAGAGGTAAAGCTACTTCATTCAGTCAAATCTAGGACTTGGTTCAAACAACGAAGAAAGGGGGGAAAGTTGTAGCATGAATCTAGGACTTGATTCAAAGAGGAAATAACAGGGGGAAAGTAGTAGAGACTGGATACCCAACTGGTCTCTTGGTTGAAAAGGGAAATAAAGGGAAAAGGCAGTACAAACTGGATAAGGAATAGATCTATTATTGGTTGAAAAAAGGATAGAAAGTGGCGGTTGGTGGACAAGTCAACAGAGTATGTCCAGGATTAGATTTGCTGACCTCACATAGTAAAAGGTCTTCAGGATTAGATTTGATGCCCTCACAGAGTATGAACAAACTTGGCATCACCACTTTATGCCTCCTTGTAGGTACATTGTGCTGATGCGTCCACTGTCGCATGTCCTTATACCAACTTTTTGCTGTTGTTAATGTAAGGGCGCATGTAAAATGAAACAATCACACTGTTACCATATGGACATGTCTAACCAATGTTATTGTTAATCTAATGCCTTCAGTAATATGATGCAATTAAACTGTGTTACAAATGGTACTCCTGCTATTTTTCCCAATATCGTAAGTAAGTTGCTTCTTTACGCTGCTGAGTGTCCTAGTGTCCCCACTGTCCCATGCCCTTAAACCAACTCTTTAGCTGCTGTTGATCTACTGTATCTGGTAAACAAGCAATGCCACCATTAAAGTAATCCCATATTGGCCGAAGGTAATCCTCCTTTTCAAAAAAAAGTAATCCCATATTTGACGAATGTCATTGTTGATCGTAATGCTTTCGGTAACATGAAGTAATGCTGCCATTTTAAAATTTCTACTATCCTTGCGTGATTGCCATGAACATAATGAAGATGCTTCTTTTCATTTTGTGTATGTTTCGTATCTTGTCATTGACCAGTAACTGTTTTCTTTCTATCTTTTTACGCAGATAGGGATATCCATTTCACCTTGTTGCTATTGTGACCTTTTGGTGAATTGCACAAAACACTTTTTTTGGAATGAGTGACTTGTGCAGTTCAACTAAAATGTCACATGGGCAATGTCTCTCAATTTTGGTGGAACTGCACAAAGGGCGATTGTAGTTTCCAACATCTCCGTGAAAATCTGCCGGTAATCTCATGCAACATTTTATTAGCCTTTGCAAGATGAGCCGTCACTGTCACCACAATGGCAATTTATTTTAGTGGAACTGCACAAAAGGATAAGCAAATTATAGTTGCACCTTGCATGAGCAGGATAGCCAACCTTAATGTTGCTTAATGTTGCTCAATTTTAGTGCAACTACTTAATGCTAGCTGCATGATGCAATCTTTGCTTCATTTCAGCTGGACTGTGCGAAAAGCTCGCATGAATTGAATCATCCGAGTGGATCTGCAGGCAAGGTTGTCAGGATCGCGATTTTGAATCGGATCGGAGCTTCGATTGTAGGATCACAAATCGTAGAATCTTCACTATCAGAATCGTAGAAACATAGATTCTTAGAACTAAAATCGTAGAATCATAGGGGTTAGTTTGGATCATAAAGTCGTAGAATCGTATAACAGAATTGCAATTCTGACAACCTTGTCTGCAGGTTCACCACATCGAGTCGTGGCGGTGTAGGGCTCCTCTCTCAATAATGGTTCCCATTACCGGGTATGTTCCTTTTTGGTTGATTTTGACTCTGCATCCAGCTAGTGATCTTGTGCTACTGTTTTGGCACTGCTATGAGAAAGCAATAATGATATTGTTTTGGCATCTTAATTTAATGCCACTAATAATTTGAGGCAATCTTTTGGCACCGCTACTGCCACTGATAAAATGAAGTAATAATACATTTAAAATAGAGCTACTATCTTATCTACCATTTCATTTCCAATGTAGATAACTTGTTGAAGGCCTATCCGGCAGAATCAAGTCCATGTGCACTGCATCAATCACATAGCTGCACTGAACTAGTTGAGTCCATCATGCCTATCGTTGAGGTGGCGCAGGCCCCTTCTCTAACTGGCGGGCGCCATAATTTTAGTTGAACTACACAAAAAAAGTGATTGAAATGAGTCGACACTCCTCCTTCTACTGCCACACTGAGGTGTTAATGAATGTCAATGAATTGCCTTCATGGCAAGATACGGGGACATGAAGAATAACTTGATCTCCCAAAGTCATCTCACATAGGTCAGTACTGTCCTTTATCAACATGATTGTGCTTTTTCATACTGTGCTAACATTGTATATTTTTAAGAAAGCTATTCTATCGCAATCTTTTCTCGTTTTGGAAATAAAGTTGCTTTAACTAGTGCCAATATTATAGTAATCATGCTCTTTCTTATCTATGCAAACAGGAATACTCAACTACAGATGTTGTGATGGTCAAAAGCATTTGCCAAGTTCTTGGGTTGTATGACACGGCTAGCCAAGATGGATTTAATCCCGAGATTCACTTTATCCAAAGGCTCTAAAGTGCCATGCATGTATGCAAGGTGGAAAGAGATATTTCAGGACGTTGATTGATGATTCCACTAGATTCTGCTATGTGTATTTGTTAAATACTAAGAATGAGGCTCTATACACACTACAAAATCTAGAAGGCCCTCTTGTGCATATATTGAAAGTGGTAGTGCCACCAGTGATGCAAAATATTTCAGCTGCCAATGTTTGACCTGCGTGGCCTTAAAAAGGACTGGTTTCAATGTTTAAGCAAATCCTTGGATCAAATTGCTTACATGAAGCATCAATCAATTTTTATTTAGTTGTTCACATTCTCACAATGTTTGAGTTGTACAATTACGATTGGCTCTGATATGTGAATCATTGAGATGTGTATGCATCTTTCTTGTACTTATTATTTGAATCTAATGGGTTGGTTCTGAATCTTGCAAGCTGGGAATCATTGTGATGTGCAGGCATCTTTGTTTTACTTATTATTTGAATCTTATTGGTTGGTTCTGAATCTTGCGAGCTGGGAAACACGACATGATGATGCAGAGGACAACAACCATAACAAGTTGTTCAAAATTGGTAGTATTGTCTTTGTGGAAGTGCGGCAAATGAGCTGATCGTGTGCATCCTGAGAATACAACAACAACAACAAAGCCTTTAGTCCCAAACAAGTTGGGGTAGGCTAGAGGTGAAACCCATAAGATCTCTCGACCAACTCATGGCTCTGGCACATGGATAGCAAGCTTCCATGCACCCCTGTCCATAGCTAGTTCTTTGGTGATACTCCAATCCTTCAGGTCTCTGTTAACGGACTCCTCCCATGTCAAATTTGGTCTACCCCGACCTCTCTTGACCTTCTCCGCACGCTTTAGCCGTCCGCTATGCACTGGAGCTTCTGGGGCCTGCGCTGAGTGTGCATCCTGAGAATAATAATTCTAATTGCTGTGCATGTTGATCCTGTGGCACTGATAGAACGAGCCAATGCTTTGCTTGTTTTAAGAATAAATTTTAGTTAAAGCTAATAAAATTTAAGTAAAGTGACTGCTAACACTTGCTATTATAGTACCAATACAGACCCGCTCGTAAACCCGAGGGGGCATGTTCTGTTGGGCATGCAGCAGGTGAGGGAGGGGTAGTAACTGTTGTCGCCTGTACACACTCAGTTTACTGTTGAAAGCAGTTCCCCAAGAGCTGAAAAATGAACTGCTGCCACCGCCTACCCACTCGTTCATTTGCAGTTGGAAAAATGAACTGTTGCTGCCGCGGTGCCGCCCCCCAGTACCCTAGCACACACCGATCGTCTTCATTTCCCCTCCCCCCTGCACGCCCCCAATCCCCACAAAACGAGAACCACCACATCAACTCTCTGTGAGAAGAGACTCCAATGGCGATCCGAGGGGTGAGCCTGCTGGATATGGACTTCAGCAAGGAGTTCACCTTTGAGTTCGCCATTCAGACCCATAGCAGCACCAAGTTGAATGTGATGTACACCAACGATCCAGACTCGGTGAAGCTATGCCTTGCCAAGTTCAAGCAGTACCTACAGGAGGAGAAAGCACAAGGTCGCAGGACTAGACCTTCTGCCTATCCATTCATCTCCTGACAGGGACAAGTGGATCACCATCGCCCAGGTATGTGTGCGGGAGGAGGTTCTCGTTTCATCGGCACCGCCAACTTCACCTTCGCTATGGTGGAGAGCAGGAAGAACATGACTGTGCTTTACGATTCGGCCATCTGGTGCAACAAGCTTGTCGACATCCAGAAGCAATACAAGATCATCGGCAACGGCTAGGAGAAGGACTCCGTGGTTGACCTCGCCACGACCATCATCGACCCCTTCTACGCCAACATGAAAGAAGATGTCGATACCAAGGACCTAAACACGTGGGAGGTACCTCTGAATCTACCCTACATAACCTACACGGCCAAGGACGCATATGCATGCTACGACATGTACAGGCGGATCTTGGACATGAGGGCGTGTCTGCTTCCCGTAACCGACGAGTACACGGACAGCCGGAGCGTCATGATCAAGCGTGCCAGGAAGGTCTAGATGATGTACTTTATCTGTTTAAGTACCTTTATCTTCTGAGTGTTTCATGCATTAGCCTATGTGTCATAATTATTTGTTTTGTCCGAAATATTTCTTCTAAGAACCCATTAACCTGTTTGCTTTTTTTGAGTGACTATTTGCTTATGTATGTAACTACTTCACTGGGCTGCCGTGCTTTGAATCCCCTTCCTCCCAACATATTCCCCTTCTCAGGTGGACCCAGCAGGTCTCGTACACACACATCTGGGACCAACCACCTTTCCATTTGTATTTCTTTATTTTGGTCAATCTTTTGTCCTCTTCCTACAACGGCTGGCGGTGCTGCTGCACACGCCTTGGTGACCCATCCTAGCCTATGGCGCTGGCCAGGCCATCCCTCTACTCCCACACATTCTCCGGCGGCGGGAGCTCCACCGGCCCGCCCTGCACCCGAACAAGTCAACCCTCGGTACTGCCCTCCGCCTGGGGCACTGCTTCGGTGCCGTAACTGCACCTGCAGTTGGGTCAGTGACATGTGGGCCAGCCGTCCGTTAGGCCCACATGTCACTGACCCAACTGCAGGTGCAGTTACTCATTCTCCGGCTCCGGTTCATTCCGGTCCGAGGTCTCGACGTCGTCCTCCGCCTTGGTGCTCTCGCCGCGGCGCTGCCGTCTGTCGTTCCCAAAATGGTCAACAAAACAAGTGGAATCAGGAGACGACTGTTCATCGAGTGGCTGACAGTCTGGGCCCACCACGTCCATGGCCTAGGTTTTGTTGTTTAACACACTCAGCCCACAACATGCAGACACAGTTGATCCAGCATGTTTCAACTTTTTTTTGGGATCTAGCAGGTATCAAGCGGCCTCTGGGCCTCCTAGCCTAGCTTGTCTATAACATCAGCAGTCCAAGTTATGTTTGTTTTTTCAAGACAACGCACAGCTCAGTTCTATTTTTCTATAAGAATGCAAAACTGAACCTATGTTTTCCCTTCTATAATACTCCCTCCGTCCTAAAATGTAAGATGTTTTTTGATACTATGATAGTGTCAAAAAACGTCTTACATTTTGGGACGAAGGGAGTAGTATATATATATACTTATATTTATATTTATATCTTATTTTATTACATATATATAACAGAAACAACATAAGGTTCCGTTAAACCTGTCGTTCGTCCAACCATTGTATAGACCTTCCCACTTCCTTTATTTTTCTTTTTTATTAAGTCTATATCTGAATTTTCTCCCACTTTCTTTTTTGATGTAATCTGAGTTTTCTCCCAGTACTTTTCCCTAGAACCAACTCAACTGTCCCACGTCTAGCCTAAAAAATAATAATACCCCACGTCATATTAACTCATCAAATTAAAATGATATTTTATTTCGTAAATCAAAAGTTCTTACAAAATAATAATAATAATTGTTTATATATAACTTGGCAAGTTAACTCCTGGTGATTGCGTACATAAGCTTGCAAAGATTTGGTTGACAGGAGGGTCGACTTGTGGTATGGTTAGGATCAGGCCCTGAAGAAATTTTAGGACTTCTCCTTCGGGATTATAATGTGACTCTTACTTAATCAATACAATCCCCTTTACCCCAAAAAAAGCTTGCAAAGATTTTACTGACCAATACAGTAATAGACGTGCAATCATGTGTTTATGTTTTTATAACATTTATCCATCCTGCCCAACATGATATTTTCACCGAGCCCAGCAAGTCCGCGGATTTCGAGAAAAATGCAAATGGGCTTTAAATTCTAACATAATATATAAATGGGCTGCATAGGCGCTACATCATTGTTTCACCCAGCCCACCAAATGGACTAAAAAAACCAAATGGATGGGCTGACATGTGGGCCAGTAAGTCGAAGCCTAAGCACTTTCGCAAAAAAAAAAGGTCGAAGCCTAAGCAAGGCATTGGATTTACATCCAACGACCGACATTCTTCTTCAATCACTCGTCTTCTTCCTCCAGCTCTGTCGGGACCGCCTACTCAAGCATCCGGTATCCAGCGGCGTTGTTTCGCGTGCCTTGGAGCGAACCACTACCCCACCGATGGCCAGGCCATCCCTCCACTCCTCCGCACCTCCTGTTATTATTCTCTGCCGAGTGTAGGCCCACCCCGCACCCGAACCAGTCAAGTTTCCCACTACTTTCCGTCTGTGACTCTACTGCCACGTCTTCCCCATCTCCGGGTCATTCCTGTCTGGGGCCTCGCCGTCGTCCATCGGCCTTGGTGCGCTTGGCACGGTGTGGTCAACGTGGTCAACAAACGAGAGTCATCGGAAGATGACTGTACGTGGAGAGGCTGACAGTGGGGACGCACCATGCCCATGGACGCAAGCATGCAACTGCATCTTTTTACCCTGAAAAATAATGTTTTCTCCCCCTGACAGCTGGGACCCACCAGTTGCATCTTCACACGCAAGGAAGTGCGTCCTTATTACGAGCAAAAAAAATGATTCCTCCCCCTGACAGCTGGGACCCATCAGCTATATCTTCGCACGCAAGGAAGTGCCTCCTTATCCTCCCTGACAGTTGGGACCCACCCGGTCGAACCGTACGTAGGGTTGTCTCACTGGTAGCGAACGTGTATGTACATACTAGTCGATCGGTCTCTCTGCAAGGATGAACCGTGGCCGAGCAAGGAGCGGCACGTGTGACGTAACAGTTGAGGTAGTCCTGTATAAATCATGTACATGTACGTACAACCACGCTGCAAGAAAGTAAATATGGCTACGTACGTACATACGGGCGGGGTCCCGAACACGTACTGTGACGTCATCCTGTTCATCGCCAGCCAACCGACTGGGTCGTAGCGGAGGAAACAGTGTCTTGTTCATCGGGAGGCAACCGACTGGGTCGAAAGATGTCGTGTTCATCGGGAGCCTACCGGCTTGGATGGAATAGCCGAAACGAGGTCTGGCGTATCGCAGAATGGAGGAAACGGCCTTCTGTTTGATCGCGTACGGTCAAAACGGGGTCATGTTCATCCGGAAGGGTCTGGCATACCGCAAAATGGAGGAAACGGACTTCTGTTCGAGTGCTTACGGTTGAAACAAGGTCCTGTTCATCGGGAGGGGTGTGGCGTACCGCAAAACGGGGGAAATGGACTTCTGTTGGAGGGCCTACGGTCGAAACGGGGTCCTGTTCATCCACCGAGTACTGCCTCGCTCCAGCCTCCACGGGCTACTGTTCATCCACCGTCGACTTCCTCCAGCCTCCACCAGCTACTGTTCATGCATCCAGCCTCCATCGGCTACTGTTCATAGAGCCTCCACCGGGGTCCTGTTCATCCACCCCCAACCGGTTGGGGTGCGGCGGCCTCCTCGAGGTCCTGTTCATCCAGTGGCAACGGCCTAGCTACTACCACCGGGTCCTGTTCATCCAACCCCCACCGGGAACTGTTCATCTACAGCCAACCAACTGGCTCAACTCACCACATCTCGAGTCGTTCTACGTACCGCGTGCATGGTAGCAACGGTCACTGTTCATCGATAGGCAACCCAACAACGGCTTGCTATGTCTCGCACGGGGGCTCGATCGGCTTCAGTAAGCAGCAGCAGTGATCGATCACTCGGGTTCAGTTAGCAGTAGCAGCAATGAAGGAATCGCTCGGGTTCAGTCAGCAGCGAATGAATCACTCGGGTTCAGTTAACAGCCAAGGCGATCGCTCGGGTTAAGTAACGTGCGATCGCTCGGGTTCAGTTAGCCAACGCCTCGCACACACGTGCGTACACGAGGGAAACGCGCAAACCTCCGTGCATCGCTCGGCCCCGACCACCCACCGTAACCGGGAACTCCCCAATATTTTCCTCGCCCTCGCTTCTACCACGATTTTTTCCATCATGGACGGCCCAAGGAATGTCATGCAGGTGCGTCTCCGGCCCGCCCAGGACGAAAAGCCCATTTTTTGTCATAGAAGTAGGAGCCCACCACATCTATGATGATACGTGGTTTTGTCACAATTATCGTCCTAGAAGTGTCATAAGCATGACATAATTTTTTTTTGTTCGGGCCAAAATGCCACAGATTTGTCTTTTTTTGTAGTGAGAGGACGTGTCACGCTAATAAGAAGAGGCGGATAAGCGGCGGGGCAGGCTTGCCGGGTTTCAACTCCAGCTTGACACCTAGCAGTGCATTTAATGCACTTTGTCCTAACTACCAGAGTTAGGTATGATAGCACTGTTAGCTATCTAATCACCCCGAAATGACTGTTTTGCCCCGTGGTCACCCCTTAACCTATAAAAGGAGGCCCGAGGCAACCGAGCAAAGGGTTCAGATTTTTGATCCCTCAACACTTGTACACACACACTGCTCTCCCTAAGGCGACCTTGCCGGGCTTGAGTACGCTGTGTTGTCGTGTTCCTCCAGATCAAACCACCAAAGCAGGAGTAGGGTTTTACGCTGCAAAGCGGCCCGAACCTGGGTAAAAGAGAGCTGACATCGCCGTGCTACCCCCTGCTGCTTCTGCTCTTTGTGCAATGTGACCGTCCCCTCACCGAACCACAAAGGGGCACCCCTGCCCCATAGGCGATCGTGCTTCCACGCCGACATCTTTGGCGCGCCAGGTAGGGGGCGTCGCTTGTGCGAATCTGAAGCAGTAGATGGTGCGTCGATCTTCATCGCCCTTCGGCATCGTCCATGGTTCCTAAGAAGAGAACCGGTGTAGCATCGCATCCTTCCACTTCGAAGGCTTTGCCACCTGCCGTCGCAGATGCTATAGGCACAGTGGCCGCGGCGGGTGGCGCGGGCACCATGGGCGGTGCTGCCCGCACTCCCTCCATGACTGGAGCGGGGAACGAGGCTGCGGGAGCAACCCAACTTCATCAACATGCTGGCGAGCATGCTCTCGCCGGAGCGGGTCATGAGGATGCCCAACTCCCTCCCCCTCCTCGCACCGGCGAGCCCAACCAACATGACATCAACGCCCGTTCTGGTGTGAGCCAGGATCTATTGGCCACGCCGGCAAGAGGGACGACGATGGGACGCACCCTTCACCCCGCACAAGGCGAGCGAGACAAGACCTCGAGTGGCACCGTCGATCCTTCACGACCACGTCCACATGGTAAGGGTCCAGCTGACCAAACTGTTGGCCATCAAGAGCAACTTCGACCGTGCCAGACCGCACTGGTGATTGGATAGAGATGGCAGGGGCATGGCAACGCTCCTTCTAGTTGGTCCAGAAGTCGAGCGGTGTCGCCTTCCGCCTCTCATGCCATGCCAGAGACGGTGGATGAAGCGATGGCGCGAGCTCAGCTATTGCTGAACTTTCCCCCAGCGGCAGACAAGATGGACAAATGGAGGGCCACCATCCAGAGCCTCATAGGCTTTGCTGAAGCCAACAAGTCACGGCGCGCGGAACCCCCGCGGCAATCGCAGACGACTCCAGCGGCGCCAGATGGTGGCCAAGTTGAGAGGACTACACCTATGGTGCAGCCCCCTCTGCGGCAGCCCATCCAAAGGCAGCCACGGCGGGATCAACAAAACCAAGACATCGACGAACCCGACGAGGCATCAATGGCCTCGTCTGACCCGTGGCTCCAGCAAGATCAATGCCAAGTGTTGAGAGATAGGAGAAGGGAAGACGCCCGCGTCGCCATTGAGCGGCGTCGCGAGACGCGCCATCAGTCAGACAGACGCAATGGACCCGACGTCGACGAGCCCATGCCCAGTGTTGGCGGGTACCTGCCTTACGAGGTGGGGTGCCCTGCTTTCACTCGCGAGCTACGGCAAGTCCGTTGGCCGTCCTCCCTCACCTTCAAGCCTGCCGGAGAAATATGATGGAAAGCTAAACCCGGCAGAGTTTTTAGGCATTTATATGAGTGCCGTTCAAGCTGCCGGGGGAAGAGATGAGAAAGTGCTTGCCAACTACTTTTCGTTGGCCCTCAAGCCTAACGTGAGGTTCTAGCTGATGCATTTGCCGGAGGATTCCATTTTTCATGGGCAGACCTGTGCAATGAGTTTGTTGGTGCCTTCACTTGCGGCCACCAAGAACCAGGACAGCCCAGTGACTTGCAAGCCCTTCCACAAAAAGAAGGGGAGATTTTGCGCAAGTATTTGCAGAGATTCAGCCGAGTGCACCGCAACATTCTTCAGATACACCCGGCAGCCTTGATTGCCACATTCCACACGAATGTGCGCAATCAGAGGATGCGGGCAAAGATGAATGTTCACTTGCCGAAGACTATCAATGAGCTATACATGTTGGCGGGTAAGTGTGCTTGGGTTGAAGAAGGCAGAAGGCTCCCAGGCGAGGAGGTTGGTGTCGAAGTCGATTTGGAAGATGACAACGACACCACCACCCCTGGGAAGAAGAACAAGAAGCGCAATAAGAAGCATAAAGGGAATGCAGTAATGGCCGTTGAAAGTTCCGCTGACCTTGCCGTAGGCAAGAAAGCCAAAGCTGAGACGTCCGGCAAGGAAGCTGCTTCTTGCGCTGATTGCCGGGCGGCGGCAGCAGTTGCGAAAACCGACAAGTCCGATGGGCCGTACTGCAAGATTCATAGAACTAAAGGCCACATCCTCCAATATTGCAAGCAAGTTGAATAGTTAGTTGAGAAGCAGAAGGCTGAGTATGAGAGGCGTGACAAGGAGAGAGGACAGAGCGGTGTTGGCGGAAAGGGCCGAGGTGGCCATAATGGATACAACGACAAGCTTGACTATGGCACCCCGGCTCAGAGAAGACCGGAACACCCCGTATTCCAGCCCAGGGACAAGCCTCTAGAATACGGCACTGTTGGCATAGAACAAATCAACTCTTTATTACAATGGATATGGTTACAAAGGGTACATGGATTACATCGGCACGGTGACACTACGCCTGCCCGGGGTAGCTCTATGATGAAATCCAAAATAATCATAGACGATAATCTTATCATCATGGCATCCACGAGTGGATAACCTACTAGTCACTAACAATCCGGTACTCAACATGGTAGTCACCTATCCAGGAAATTACTCAAGCATTGTATAATCCAATTCATTTCACAAATAACTCATACTTGCTATTAAAGTAAATAGTTAAACTATGATATTGCAATGCCCCTGAGTGCTGAACCGAAAGCGTCTTTTGAGGAAATACGCCTTCCAGTAGAGGAAGACGCACTTCGGAGAGTGCGCCTCCACTTAAGCCAGCTGGGCCCGGGGTGGGTCAACGGCGTGAGGCTTACAAGTGGGGCCCATGGCTGACCTCTCTCTCTCCCATCTCCCTCTTCCTCCTCCCGACAAAAGAAGCAGAGGAGGCCGGGTAGGGCACGGCCGGTGAGGGGAGCCGCTACTTCGGCGAGCCACTCCGGCCGGCGAGGGGAACGACGGGCGCGCCGACGAGCACCGCATCCGTGGAGGGACTCGGCCGAGCGCGGGGAAAACGGGAGACGGCGGTGGGGGCGGTTCTGACCGAGCGTGGCCGGCGAGGGCCACAGGGGCTCCGGCCATTTCCGGCCAAGGCGAGGCCACCGGTGGGTTCCACAGGGTGAGGCGGACCCATCCTAATAGAGCTCGGCCATCGGGGAGAGTGGAAGAGGGCGGAGCTTTGGCCCCACCAGACGGCGGCGTCTGGCACCGGTGGACTTGCTGACAGAGGCCAGCGGCGGAGGAGGAGAGGGCAGGGTGGCTCCGGGGTGGTGGTGGAGGTCTCTGGTGGTGGTAGGAGGGAGGGAAGAGCCCCGGCTTGCCAGAATTTAGCCGGGCACCGGCGGCGGCCACGGTGGTCATGGAGGGCGAGGAGAGCTCGGGGAGCTTGGGGAAGACGCTGGGGAGGTGGAGCGCGGTGAGGGCGATGGTGAGCTCGGGGAGGCGCGAGGTGGCCTATATATAGGTGGCTGAGGCGAGGCGATAAGGACGGCCATGGCGACGATCTTAGCCGTATACTGGTGCTGCAGGGAGACGTCGCTGGATGGTAGCGGCGCCGGGAGGCTTCGCGGGAAGGAGAGAGAGCTCGAGGGCGCTCCAGAGAGCTCGAGGGGGAAGAGGACAGAGAGGAAAACGACGATGGTGGCACGGGCAGAACAGCGGCGGCGATCGCCGTGGCGCAAGGAGAAATAATCCGGAGGAGGAGAGTGATCCAAAAGAAGGAAGACGACGGGGCGAAGCCCCTAGACATGGCTTGGTGGCGAGGGCGGGGAGGAACGGACAACACCGAGGGGTTCCATCACCAGAGTGCGCTAGCTAGCATGCCAGCCGCATGGTCACCGCATGAACTGGCGCACGCGGTGCACCCTGACCCGCCAAATCATGTCCAGCGAGTAGTCCCTCCCAAGCACAGTCTCAAGGAGGTGGTGGATCAGCAAAAGAGACCAAGAGTGGATGTGAGGCTTCACTGGAAGTTTGCTGTAGCAAACTTGTCTGCACCTCTGTGATCCACAGGAAGGTGATAAGAACCAAAAGTGATGTCTGGGAGGTTTATGTTATGAAGAACTACAATCATGTGAAGTTTGGAGAGAAATGGACCAACATTTATTATAGTTGCTTTGCAACTGACCAATTTGGTCTAGAAACTTGATTAGGATGGAGCACTCACATGGAGTAGCCACTTGAGCTGAAATTTGGTATAACATGATGATTTGGTTATATGAGAGTGCCTTAAAAATTTCATGCCATTTGGACAAGCCAAAATGGTACTTCCTTCACAATGAACCTCTCTGACCAGAATCTTAGAAAAATTCTAGGGAATTATTGAGAAGATGAAATGAGCCCAAATTTTGTGGAGATAGGTTATATGGGTAGGTAAATGCTCTTGTAAATTTTCAGCAATTATGGTGCAATATAAATTATAGTTGCTTCACAATGTGAAAATCCGACCAGAAAACAAGATTTGAGGATGTGCCCACATAGATGATTGGATAGGGGTTAAACTTGGTGGAGAGTAATAATTTGAGCATATGAAGATGCTTGGAAAATTTCAACTCATTTGGATACTCCTAGCTAGTGCTTGCTTCATAAAGCTTCCAGTTGACCAGAAACTTTGGAAATTAGCCAAGGGAGATTTAATAGACAAATGAAGTTGAATTTTGGCATGTGACAATGATATGGATAGGAAAGAATGCCCAAAAAGTTTGAGACCAAGCAAGCAAATATAAAGAGTACTTGCTTCTCGACTTGACAGCTGGGGCAGAATCAGAAAAGGAATATTTGTGAAATATTTTTGAACATGGCAAGGAAGGGTTTTAACATATCTGAAGAAGATATGTCCCAAAGTATTTATGAGAATTATTTGGGAATCTTTGGAATGATGGAAATGTGGGTTGCTTCACAACCCAGGACAACAGGGTTATTCCTTTAATAGAAAAAGGAATTTTCCCAAGGAAAAGAATATTGGGGTTGGTCCAAGATGGAAATTACAAGGTCTTGGGATGGTTTTGAAGTTGGCAAGCCACTTGGGAAGATGAATCAAGGGTGATCCCTCCAGGTTGCAATACTACTAAGCCACAGAAAGGAAAATCCAGACCAAAATCAAAAGAAAAAGAAAATGGGCAAAATCAAGGGTGTTACAAACCTACCCCCCTTAAAGAAATCTCGTCCTAGAGATTTGGTTGCTCATGGATCAAACATGAATATTTCCACTTGAGGAAACCGTTTCCAACTCGGGTTTCCTTTTTACCTTTGTATAATGCTCCCACTGAATTTCATATGACTGACTGCCTTGCTTCGGGGTGGTTTGCTTTACAGGACTCTTTTTCTGGCAAATCTTACCTCATATGTTACTCTGACTCCAATCCTTTTATGTCTGCTATCCTGTCTGGGGCAATAAATTATCCTGACCCAACTATGTGCCCTACTCGTAAGTCCAAGGGTGGTTCCTCATGGATGTGTCATGACGAGGTCCAATACGAATGACCGTTCACTGAGTTGTGAACAGATTCTCTTGGTGGACACGAAATCTTTTACTCATTACATAGGGTGACTCCAAATGACTGTGTGTCCTCCAGGTTCAAAATAGTACTGTGAATCATACCGTTCTCCTGGCGGAATCTGACTTCTCACACGGATTGCTGGATCATTTTGGGTATCTTCACTGTCTTGGGTATAAGGCTCCTACCAAATATTTGACTGTCACCTGTCATGACTAGCATAAAGGTGTACGGTGATATTATCCGTAGACTTGACTGACAGTGGTCCTGGCAGCATAATCTTGTTCATGGTAGGTTAGTCTTTAACTGATTCCCATCTGTGAGGACACATGCTTCGAGACTATTGTTCATCCTTCTGATTACTCAGTCTGTCGGTACCTCTATATGGATGGTAGGCCGTGTAATGCTTTAACATGGTTGCTGAATTTGAACTGCTGAGTTAATCTTTCAGCTGACCTGACCAGCTTGGTTGCCTTCTTCCGACAATTCTGAGCATATCTGGTTGGCTGGGCGGGTTGTCTTGATATGGGGTCCTTGCAAATGGAATAGACCCCGTGGGTGTGCACCCATGGTGACTGGTACCAAGCCAGACTGTCCAGAGTATTTGTACCATTACCATACTTGTATGGACAACCTTGCTTTTTCATTATAGTTCTCTTTGCCTGGACCCTTTGCTGAAAGAACTTGGCCTTATGTGTTCTTGATTCTCCGTGTGACCATAGGTGTTGTCAGGTGCACTATTCCGACAGGCATATCTTATCCTGATCCCCTGACAGGGTATCTTTGCTCACATGACCAGCTTTCTCATCCTCCACACTTTTCCCGTAGGGTAATGATTATCCGAACCCAGGTTCATAGTTACTTGTATAGGGCTCCTGGCTCAGACGCTTCCCCCCATTAAAGGCTTGCTGGGGAAGACTCGATACCTTACGCCAAAAGCTTGTTGTGATAGCTTACCGAAGAAGCCTGAGTACCTTGCACCGGAAGATGTCCATGTGTCGTATCGAGGAAGACACCTGAATTCTTGCATCGTAAGCTTCTCTGGTAGCTTTGCGGAGAAAGGCTGAGTTGCTTACACCCAAGGCTTCTCTTTGCCACATGCAGACTGAGTGCAGATATATATATCCCTTACAGTTTCTACTGTCGGCTACTTGTTGTATGCAATAGGGTATTCGGCTATCCTTCTTGCTGAACACTAAGTTCATAGCACATTCTGGCTTGCTTCCAAGACATAGCAGGGTTCAAATTGTACTCATAGCAGACTCAAACCGTGTATATGAATCATACCTTTAGCACAGAATGCACTGTGGATCATGTACACAATTTGCCTTCTTGCTGATGCGATCATTACTGCTGTGAAAGTTGCACTGATGTATACTTGATGCTAATAACCAATCCAGCCAGGATATCATTTGTATTCAGGCCCAATATTCCCGATATAACATAGTCTACTGAAAATTCCATATTGCTAAGCTGAGCTTCCAAATGGCTGTCTCTTTACTGACTCTTTGGGTTTAGGGTCGGTGAGCAACTTCCATAAGGGGAAAATAAGGTAACACCAAGGGCCCAAATAAAGAAGCAAAAGAAACGACTAAACAAAAGCACACAAACCAGCAAGATCACACACACAAGCAATATCACATTCTACAGCTATTCACAGCAATAATATGCATTCCTACTTAAGCACACAAATTTCGCAAGAACTCCGGTATTATGGTCTAACATGCTGTGGCGATGTGCACGAAAGTGAAGCAATGTGTGGAAGAAAGTTGGTGTAAACAAGGCTACACAAAATACAAGCTTAACAACGGTTCCATCTGGACAGACACGGTGGCGAGGACGAACTTGGTGATCGGGGGTTGGAACACAGAAGTTACAACCACATCATCATCAAGCGTACGGAAGAAAACCGTACACGTCCAAAGAATAGGTGGCGGAATGGGTTAGTGGTGGAGAGAAAGGCTTGCAGGCATTGCCCTTTTCTGATAACAAGGATCAATAAGGGTTGCCGAAGCGGCTAGTGGAATGGCATGATCCGGGATAGAACTTGTCTATCACCGAAACGATAGGGGTGTCGGAAGAGCATAAGTTGGTGTGGTACCGGTGCATCAATCCGACAAGGGATCGACACCACCAAGCACCTTGGCATCACTCCGCTGGGACAAAGATGACACCACACCAAGGAGCAAATATGCAAACTGGAGAGCGCAGGTAGGGAATCGAAACCAATGCCACCTACACTCACCAGATCCATCGGTAGTGATAAGATATCTAGTCTATATGTATGCTATGCACAAACAAATGCAACAAACAAGTGCAGCAAACCAACTGGATCCTATACTACCGGTTACTAACGCTCGCGCGATCTAGGGCATCCTATAGCCAAACCTGCTCTGATACCAACGCCTGTGGCACCCCGGCTCAGAGAAGACCGGAACGCCCCGTATTCCAGCCCAGGGACAAGTCCTCTGAAATACGGCACTGTTGGCATAAAACAAATCAGCTCTTTATTACAATGGATATGGTTACAAAGGGTACGTGGATTACATCGGCACGGCGACACTATGCCTGCCCGGGGTAGCTCTATGCTAATAGCGGAGTAACTCTCTCGGCAGCGGAACAGCGACGGCGGTGATGGACTCCACTCTGCAGGGACTCTGGCTAGAACGCGTATCCTAGCTCGCAAACTCAGAATCCTCGACAAGCAAGCAATCATGGCATGACCTGCAAACTGGCATGACACGCCAGGTGAGTACTTTGAATGTACTCGCAAGCTCACAACAAACATCAGCATTAAGGCAAGACAACATCACAGCAAGATAGCTACTGAAGTAGATGCAGTAAGGTAAAGCATATTTAATCCATACTCCGAATAATCTCAGGATCCAATCTGAATCTGTTCCAAATCCAATCCAAATCATGTGGTCATCCGACCACTCATCTCATAGCCATCCCATGGCTAACATATCATATTCCTGATACCATCTGCACTACAAGTCTGACAAACTTACTCTGTTTCGGGTTGCCTCACAACCTTCAGAATACTCACGATCCACCGGGTACTTCCGATCTGACGAGTTCTGCCATCATTATCACTACTATGGTTGACCACCTAGTGAGGTCTGGATGGACTGTCCAATACCGTGGACGCGGCTATTCGAATAGATTTTACACTCTGCAGAGGTTGCGCATTTTACCCACACCATGGAGCACCTGACCACGTGATCCCATTCGGGTGGACCAGCGTTGCTCCAACGAAACCCACCTGACCCGTGACCCTCCCATCGTACCACCGGCAATCATCCTCCCCCGAAGTCCTACCCTAGGTGGCCCCTGTGTCACTGCGTGACACCTGCCACCGTTGTGGCTAACAAACTGTCCCAAACAGGGACCTGGTACCATATAACTCAACTGGGCTCACAAGGTTATCGCCGCCTACCGGGCCAGGGTAGCGCGCACACATAACCTTCCCTGTCGGGCGGTACCGGTGAAAGAGCACGCGATCAGACCAAGTCAAGGCCGTCCCATACCGGCAAATGTGGCTGCACGGATAAGTCCGGACAGGTGACTCTGGATCAACCATGAAGTATCCTATCTTCGAATAATCCCTGTCATGGCTGACACTCCGATATCATAGCAATCCAAGTCAAAATGATATCTGGCTATAAATCCGGTAACCAATATGCTTAAGCCACTGCTACTAACTCATCTCCATGAACTGTTGAATGAAATCCAAAATAATCATAGACGGTAATCTTATCATCATGGCATCCACGAGTGGGTAAACTACTAATCACTAACAATCCGGTAGTCAACATGGTAGTCACCTATCCAGGAAATTACTCAAGCATTGTATAATCCAATTCATTTCACAAATAACTCATACTTGCTGTTAAAGTAAATAGTTAAACTATGATATTGCAATGCAATTATGCAGATGAGAGTTGTGGCTTGCCTGGGGTGAAGGAACCATCGGGAAGAAGTGCCGAGAGTTCGCGGAGTTGACTGCCGGAAACAGTTCTCTCTCGGAGGGGCTGTTTATGGGCAAGGGCAAAATGGTCATTTTCATAGTGTCAAAACATAGTGAAAATGATACCAACATGATGGGCTCGAAGAGGCGAAGAAGTCGGCTTTGGAATCACCTCGATCGGAGCCACGAGCGAAAAGTTATAGACGTTTGAAGTTCAGGGACTCATCTATAAAACTTTTATTCACAGACAGGCCCCTGAGTGCTGAACCGAAAGTGTCTTTTGAGGAAATAAGCCTTCCAGTAGAGGAAGACGCACTTCGGAGAGTGTGCCTCCACTTAAGCCAGCTGGGCCCGTGGTGGGTCAACGGCGTGAGGCTTACAAGCGGGGCCCACGGCTGACCTCTCTCTCTACCATCTCCCTCTTCCTCCTCCCAACAGAAGAAGCAGAGGAGGCCGGGCAGGGCGCGGCCGGTGAGTGGAGCCGCTGCACCAGCGAGCCACTCCGGCCGGTGAGGGGACCGACGGGCGCGCCGACGAGCACCGCATCCGGGGAGGGACTTGGCCGAGCGCGGGGGAAACGGGAGATGGCGGTGGGGGCGGTTCTTACCGAGCGTGGCCGGCGAGGGCCACAGTGGCTCTGGCCGTTTTCGGCCAAGGCGAGGCCACCGGTGGGTTCCGCAGGGTGAGCGGACCCATCCTGATAGAGCTCGGCCACCGGGGAGAGTGGAAGAGGGCGGAGCTTTGGCCCTGGCGGACGACGGTGTCTGGCACCGGTGGACTTGCTGACGGAGGCCAGCGGCAGAGGAGGAGAGGGCAGGGTGGCTCCGGGGTGGTGGTGGAGGTCTCTGGTGGTGGTAGGAGGGAGGGAAGAGCCCCGGCTTGCCAGAATTTAGCCGGGCACCGGCGGCGGCCACGGCGGTCATGGAGGGAGAGGAGAGCTCCGGGAGTTTGGGGAAGACGCTGGGGAGGTGGAGCGCGGTGAGGGCGATGGTGAGCACAACGGGGCGCGGGGTGGCCTATATATAGGTGGCTGAGGCGAGGCGATAAGGACGGCCACGGCGACGATCTTAGCCGTATACTGGTGCTGCAGGGAGACGTGGCTGGACGGTAGCGGTGCCGGGAGGCTTCGCGGGAAGGAGAGAGAGCTTGAGGGCGCTCCAGAGAGCTCGAGGGGGAAGAGGACAAAGAGGAAAACGACGACGGTGGCATGGGCAGAACAGCGGCGGCGATCACCACGGCGCAAGGAGAAAGAATCCGGAGGGGGAGAGTGATCCAGAAGAAGGAAGACAACGGGGCGAAGCCCCTAGACATGGCTAGGTGGCGAGGGAGGGAAGGAACGGACGACACCGAGGGGTTCCATTGCCAGGGCGCGCTGGCTGGCATGCCAGCCGCGTGGTCACCACGTGAACTGGCACACGCGGTGCACCCTGACTGGCGAAATCATGTCCAGCGAGTAGTCCCTCCCAAGCACATTCTCAGGGAGGTGATGGATCATCAAAATAGACCAAGAGTGGATGTGAGGCTTCACTGGAAGTTTGCTGTAGCAAATTTGTCTGCACCTCTGTGATCCACAGGAAGGTGATAAGAACCAAAAGTGATGTCTGGGAGGTTTATGTTAGGAAGAACTACAATCCTGTGAAGTTTGGAGAGAAATGGACCAACATTTAATATAGTTGCTTTGCAACTGACCAATCTGGTCCAGAAACTTGATTAGGATGGAGCACTCACATGGAGTAGCCACTTGAGCTGAAATTTGGTATAACATGATGATTTGGTCATATGAGAGTGCCCTAAATATTTCATGCCATTTGGACAAGCCAAAATGGTACTTCCTTCACAATGAACCTCTCTGACCAGAATCTTAGAAAAATTCTAGGGAATTATTGAGAAGATGAAATGAGCCCAAATATTGTGGAGATAGGTTATATGGGTAGGGGAATCCTCTGGTAAATTTTCAGCAATTATGGAGCAATATAAAATATAGTTGCTTCACAATGTGAAAATCTAACGAGAAACCAAGATTTGAGGATGTGCTCACATAGATGATTGGATAGGGTTTAAACTTGGTGGAGAGTCATGATTTGAGCATATGAAGATGCTTGCAAAATTTCAACTCATTTGGATATTCCTAGCTAGTGCTTGCTTCACAAAGCTTCCAGTTGACCAGAAACTTTGGAAATTAGCCAAGGGAGATTTAATTGCCAAATGAAATTGAATTTTGGCATGTGACAATGATATGGATAGGAAAGAATGCCCAAAAAGTTTGAGACCAAGCAAGCAAATATAAAGAGTACTTGCTTCTCGACTTTACAGCTGGGGCAGAATCAGAAATGGAATATTTGTGAAATATTTTTGAACATGGCAAGGAAGGGTTTTGACATATCTGAAGAAGATATGTCCCAAAGTATTGATGAGAATTATTTGGGAATCTTTGGAATGATGGAAATGTGGGTTGCTTCACAACCCATGACAACAGGGTTATTCCTTTAATAGAAAAAGGAATTTTCCCAAGGAAAAGAATATTGGGGTTGGTCCAAGATGGAAATGGCAAGGTCTTGGGATGGTTTTGAAATTGGCAAGCCACTTGGGAAGATGAATCAAGGGTGATCCCTCCAGGTTGCAAGACTACTAAGCCACAGAAAGGCAAATCCAGACCAAAATCAAAAGAAAAAGAAAATGGGCAAAATCCAGGGTGTTAAATTGACCAGCAGAAGGAAAAGCCTGCCAGGGGCCGTGAGAAGAAGGAAAATGAAGATGACAGTGATGAAGAGGATGACGAGACCAGTGAATTGGAGTTTCAGAAGGGTTCTGAGGCAATGTGCATTGACGGGGGTGCATCCTTGCACACCTCTCACCGCCAGCTTAAACAGTGGGTGTGTGAGGTTAATGCGTCAAAGCCCATAGCGAGTGCTCAATAACCACTTAAGTGGCCCCGCACGCCCATCATCTTTGACATTGAGGATCACCCAGATCACACTACTGCTGTTGGGTGTTTGCCATTGTTGGTTTCGCCAACAAAATGCAAACTCAAGGTCACTAAGATGTTGGTTGACGGCGGGGCAGGGTTGAATTTAATTTCCCCTAGTGTGCTCAAGTAACTCCAAACTCTTGATGAAGACTTGAAGACGACTGTCACTTTCTAGGGGATCAACCAAGGGAGGAGCCAGCCGAAGGGGACAATTACCTTGCCGGTGACATTTGGCGGGGAAATAAACTTTAGGACCGAGAAGATCGTCTTTGACGTCGTTGAGCTTCCCCTGCCATTCAATGGGATCCTTGGCCGTCCCGCACTGGCCAAGTTTATGGCAGCATGCTTACAACACACTGAAGATGCCTGGTCCCATGGGGGTCATTTCCATCCCCTCGGATAAGAAAGACACAGTCATCTGTGTGGACAAGATGTATAGAGACGCGGTCGTAGTAGAGGCCATCAAGGTCTCAGCTCCCGCCAAGGAGGTGTAAAAGATTAAAAAGACTGGCAAGAACACCGGTAAGGACCCCGGGAAGAGCGTCGCTTCGGAGTACGCTGCGCCCGGCAGCGACCTGCCGGGGAGGTCGGCTAGCAAAAAGTCCAAGGCTACCCCTCCAGAAACCAAGAAGGTCCCAACAAGGCAGGATGGCACTGACCGTACTTTCACCATTAGTGCCACTCTTGGTGACAAATAGGAAAGCACGCTCGTTGTCTTCCTGCGGGTGAATGTTGATGTGTTTGCCTGGCAACCATCTGACATCCCCGGTGTTCCCAGGGAGGTAATTGAGCACCACCTTGCTGTCTATCCACATGCCCATCTCGTCAAGTAGAAAGTCAGGAAACAGGCTCTGGAGCGGCAGCAGTTCATCGCTAAAGTTAAGAAGCTTAAGGCAGCAGGTCTGGTCCGAGGAGTGCTGCATCCAACTTGGTTAGCAAATCCAGTGGTGGTACGCAAGGCAAATGGGAAGTGGAGACTTTGTATAGACTTCAGCGACTTGAACAAAGCTTGTCCGAAGGATCCCTTTCCCTTCCCATGCATTGATCAAATTGTTGACTCCACCTCAGGATGTGACTTGCTCTCCTTCCTCGATGCATAGTCTGGATACCACCAAATCTTCATGGCCAAGGAAGACGAAGAAAAGACCTCCTTTATTACCCCATGTGGCACATACTGCTTTGTACGTATGCCTTTCGGGCTAAAAAGCACTGGTTCCATGTTCACAAGGGCCGTGCAGATTGGTTTGGAACCTCAGCTGCACAGGAACATTAAGGCATATATGGATGACATAGTGGTCAAGACCAAAGATAGAGCTACACTCATCGAAGACCTAGAAGAAACCTTTGCGAATTTGCGGAAGATCAACTTGAAGCTCAACCCAGAGAAGTGTGTGTTCGGCGTTCTGTCCGGCAATCTCCTTGGTTTCTTTGTGTCTCGGCGAGGGATAGAAGCTAACCCTGACAAGATCAACGCAATAGAACAGATTCAAGCTTCGAAGACCGTGAAGGATGTGATACGTCTGACTGGCTGTGTTGCCGCGTTAAGCGGATTCATTTCAAAGTCTGTCGAGCGTGCCTTGCCGTTCTTAAAAATATTGAAGAAAGGTGGCCCAATGAAATGGACTCTAGAGGCCGAGGCTGCGCTGCAGGAGTTGAAGGCTTATCTTTCCTCTACTCTAACCTTGGTCGCGCCCAAGCCACAAGAACCGTTGTTGCTGTATCTGGCGGCAAAAAATCAAGTGGTTAGTGCCGCCTTGGTGGCGCAGAGGGAAGTGGATAGCGAAGAAACTACTGCGGCAGAGCCGTCCAGTGATGGACCAATCTTGTCCCCGGCAGGATCTGGCGGCAACAATGAAGGGGAGCCACAAGCTGATGCTGATAAGCGGAAATGGTTAGCAAGAAAGAAAATGGTGCAGCGAACAGTTTACTTTGTGTCAGGACCCCGATTCCAAGTCACATCGATCTAGCCGGTAACACCTCATATCACTTTGCGGCCTCACGCACGGTATTCCCACGGGTGTCGCCTTACCATGGCCCGGGACCGTTTGCGCCTTTTGGCTCACGTATATGATAGTGTCGCTAGCATCCATATGACAGAGAACCCGGGCCGACATGACTAGTCGTGAACCCAAAGTGGCACTAACTTACAGGGACAGGCATACATGACCAAGCAACGAACGTGTTGGTCATCAGCGAGTGAATTCGGGCTGTAGCAACTGGGCTAGCAGGACTCTGGGAATCCGGGCTGTAGCAGGCTAACAGGACTCCGAAAGACACCGCGTGACGTTTCCCCGAAGGTACAGACACAGGATCGAGGAAGGACACATGCCGGCCAGTCTAAGTGTTCCGGAGCAGTAGCAAGCTAACAGGACTCCGGTAAACCGGGCTGTAGCGGACTACCAAGGCTCAGTGGAAGCACCAGACTACATTTCCCCATAAGAGAGGCTACCAAGGATAAACAACTAGGTTGTCGGATCCCACACATACCAAGCATTTCAATCATACACACAATATGCTGGATATGGGCAAATACAACATGGCATCACAAGAAGACTCTACGACTCAGAGTATTTATTCATTAGGCTCCGAGGAGCCAAGTATTACAAACATGGGTCTCATGACCCAACATTCAGAGCATACAAGTCAAAGCACATGCGGAAGCCTATCATGTCTGAGTACAGACATCTACAAATGAAAAAGGCTGAGAAGCCCGACTATCTACCAGATCCTGTCGAGGGCACAAGATCGTAGCTGAGGTAACAAGCTAAACGTCAAAGTCCACGTGGAACTACTAGTGAGACTGAAGTCTCTCTGCAAAACATAAAATAGGCAAACGTGAGTACAAATGTACCCAGCAAGACTTACATCAGAACTAACTACATATGCATCATTATCAACAAAGGGATGGTGGGGTTTAACTGCAGCAAGCCAGCTTTGACTCAGTGGCTATCCTGAACTACGAATGCTGGTAACTCTTTTGAGGTGGCGCACACGAGTCCACATATTCACCATATCAATACACCACTATGGATCCGCTCCCGTCTCTCTACGAGAACGCCATCCATGGCACTCACGCTTATCTTGCGAGTTTTAGAGTATCCACTTTCACTTGTCTATGAACTGTACAGGCAACCCAGAAGTCCTTTACCGCGGACACGGCTATTCGAATAGATCATATTAACCCTGCAGGGGTGTACTTCTTCACACATGTTTCCACCACTTAGCATCTGCACACGACATGTGCTCGGCAGACTTCAAGCGAAAGCCGACGTGGGTGTAGACCACGACCTAACTAACCACACAAGTCTCTAGTCCAGGTTTATCGCCTATTCGGGTTCCATCCGCAAGGAAATTCGGCCGGGGTGTCCTCAACGGCCCCAAACGATGTGTGCAGGGTTCCCGAGACACCAAACGGGCGACCCGGTACACCGTGCCACGGTGTATCTACCGCAACATAGCCCACCCCTAGGGTCAGCGCTACGCACGGCCCCCAACACATATCCTACAAACACCAGAAACTAGTTGCAACTCCTGGACAGAGGACAGGGGCGGTTAATAAGTCGAGCGGGGTCATATTTCAGGGCCCAACATGTGGTAGTAGCTGTTCATGGATCACAAACACAGAACTCAGTTCCTGAGGACGGTTTCAATGAGACAACCCACCATGTACTCCTACATGGCCTCTCACCGCTACCATTACCAAATCGTGTTCACACACTTAGCTCTCAGCAGTAGGACATGTTCACAACTTTCCAATTCATTCCCGATGAATCAGACCTGACACAACTCTAAGCAATAGCAGGCATGACAAACAAGCATGAATGAGTAGGCACATCAGGGCTCAAACAACTCCTACTCATGCTAGTGGGTTTCATCTATTTACTGTGGCAATGACAGGTCATGCAGAGGAAAAGGGGTTCAACTACCGCAGCATGTAACAGTTGAATCGTTGTTGTCCTAATGCAGTAAAAGAGAGCAGAAGCGAGAGAGTGGGTTTGTATCGGAATGAACAAGGGGGTTTTGCTTGCCTGGCACTTCTGAAGATAATATAGTTCTTCATCGGTGTCATTGAACACGTCGTCGAAACCACGTCTACTGAGAGGGAGCAACCACCGGCAAACACAAGAGGAACCACAATCAATGTGATGCACATTCATATGAATGATATGTCATATTAAGGTACTAAATTGACCTAGTGCAACAGTTAGTCATATTCATTGAAGTGGAAATCAAACCTATAGCAAATTCCAACTCCAAAACTAATTACTATTTATTCCATAATCATGAATTGTCCTATTCGGTGAGGTTAACTTGTTCAAACATGCATGAAAATGGTACAGATGGAAAGATTGGATTTTTCTGATCCAAAAACATATATAAAACTTTGCATTTGGAGTTACAGATTAATTTCTATGAATTTTTGAAGTTTTGTGCATTTTCTGGAATTTTCTGATTATTTTAAAACCGGAAAATGATTTACTGCATCAGCATTACGTCACTGTGACGTCAGCAGAGTCAACAGGGCCGCCCAGGTCAAACCTGACCAGTGGGTCCCACCGGTCAGTGTCACAGTTAGCTAATTAACTAAATTAGTATTAGATTAACTCCTAATCTAGGTTTGACCAGGGGACGGGGCCCACATGTCAGTGACCCAGGGTGGTCAAATCCCTGGTCAACCGGGGCTAAACCACCGGCGACATGACGCCGGCGAGGCCAGACACGGCGGAGCAGCGCGGGAATCCTCCTCCGGCGACCAAATGGACGGCGGAAGGCATCTACGTGTAGCTGGGAGCGATCCGCGTTGCGTGGTGGCAGTGGGTGGAGCTGGGGTGGCCGGAAACGACACCGGCGACGAGCTGGGCGGCTGCCGGAGTTCGGGCGTGCACCGAAACGGGGCTACGGAGCACGGCGTGAAGATCTGGTGGGTGTGCTCGGCGCGGGTAAGAGAGAGGGGCAGAGGGGAGAGGGCCACGGGGAAAGAGTGAGAGGGGTCAGGGGGTTGCGTGGCGTCGTGAGGGAGATCCAGGGCGACGAGGGACCACGCAGGCAGGGTGGAGGTGGCCGGCGTGTGGCTGCGCGCGCCGGGCACGCGCCCCTGCCTACTGGCGCGAGGAGGAAGGCGACAGAGGGGCTGCGGTGGTGGGCTGGGCTGACTTTGCCCAGCTGGGCTGCTACAGTGGTGGGCCGGTTGGGGTGCCAGGTAAGTTCTCTATCTTTCTCTTTTAATTTCTGTTTTCTATTTTTTTGCAACTTTGTGGCTTTTCTAGAAATACCTAAGCACTTTCAAAATCACCAAACTGCTCATGCCCACTGTATAGAGTATATCCAACATGGAACATTTCAGTTTGGGATTATTTGGACATTTAAAATATTTACTAGCATTTAAATGCCCAAATGCAAGTTACATATGATTTAATTCAATGACCTTATGATGACCTAGTAAAATGTGAACCAGTTTTGGCAGAGGTTCTAACCCAAGACAAAAATGATGGACATTTTAGAAGGGCATTTCAGGTTCATTGAAAAAGATTTTAGTAAACCCTAGTTGTTTCCAGGGGGTGCTGGGGGTTCTATCATCCCCATTTCAAGTTTCTGGAAAAAATTTAAACATGATGCAACACTCTAATGCATGAACTAGCTAGGGTGTGACAACTCACCCCCACTCAAAAGAATCTCGTCCCGAGATTCAAGCGTAGGGTATGATGAAAGGGGAACGCAAACTAACACAATCTTCACAATCCAGATTGCACTTCATAAGTACGTTGATTCGATCACCATCTTTGTCTCGATGTCTTGCTCCGAGAACTCCAACCAACATGACAACGAGAGGAAAGGAAAAAAAAGCTCTAGAAGGATCGATCTCCTCGAAGATCGAACAACTCAGGATCAAATCATGGAATGAGACATAGCAACGTCTCTCGAGCTGAGACACGAAGCATACATCTAGAGGGATGGAGTGAAACAGATGACGGAGGTTCACTAGGTAGACAACAATTCCACACTTAAGAAGGTGGTGAACGGTTGTCAACGTAGCGAGGAGTTGAGTTGCCATGATACCATAACGAGATACCTTAGAGGAGGTGACTCATAGAGTTATTTCCTTAAGTGGCAGAAAGAATTACTTTTGATACAGAGATCAATAAAATTCTCAAAACCAGCCTAAGGCAATCACAATCGAACATTTGAAGGAGTTCCAGAGAATGACATAGTCGAATCTAGGATGAATGATGTGGACTACCTTGTTGAAGACAACGCAATGGATGATTTTGCTTATCATCGGAAATGGATGGAATCTGTGGTAGGACCACTTTGAAGATGATCCTAATCAGTAATTGCTGAGAAGGGTAGTCCATAGTAGGATGGTACAATGGCGGTGCAAGCTGGAACAAAATGCAATTGCTGGGAATGATTCTTAGTAACTGGGGAGAAGCTCAACAGTAGAGAGTGATTCCACTGTTGGAATGGTTATAGCATAACCGAAGAAAACTGGGAGCAAATCCCAATTAATGCCAACGATAAACCCAATGTTTGCACGTGCTCTCAAGAACTTGAGCATTTCCATATTCATCAAGGTCTTACCAATATCCGTGTCAAGGATCCCGGCAACACAACATACTACCCTGATGAATAGTGATGGACGATGCAGATGCAAAGGAAGATAACACCTTCTCAGATTTCACCTTAGCAAGGCCAAGGAAACAAAATCTGATGATCGACCGAGAGACATTTAGCACTCCGCTTCTAATGTTCTCCTTGATGTACTAGCGTAACCCATTTGATATGGTTTGGCATCTTGAACATCAAGTAGAAGGTCGGACTTCGGGAGCGCAAGAATCCATAAGGAATAACTACGGAAGTAAATCCTGCGAGATCCTTATGGGGAGGTGGCCAACTTTATCAATCAGGATACTACAATAATAGGTCTTCCGGCTGGGTGTGTTGGCCTCGACATCCACTTACCGGGTTACAGAGACCAATATTATAGCTCTTGGGAGACGTTCCAACCATCATATCTACCTGAGGTTCAGATCTGGTTGGTAACAGGATATTTCAGACAGCATGTCCGGAAAAGGGAAGTTTGCAACACAAACCGACGAGATGGCGTTGCGAGATTCTCGGGAGATGAACTTTGGTAGCAAGCTCCAAAACATGAGCGGGTTCTGCTACAAACATGTGAACACGTTGTCCCAGACAAGCATGGCCACAGGATAGTCTTACAATAAAACACTACCGAGTTCTGGTTAGGGACCATCAATGAGGATATCGAAGTCCTTGCGTAAGGCATGCTCTTAAGAAGGAACTTCTTCTCCTTGAACAAGTCAATCAGTGGCTTGGTGTGCTAGGGACACATATGGAGTGGAGGCGGCCAACCTATCAAACCATAGGGCACTTTGCACGTGCATGACTAACTTGGGATGATTCCAAAGGAAGCAATACAAACTCTCTCGAATTCACGGTGGCAACTTACATCAAATACACGTGAATTAGAGGAAGTCACTTCTTTCATCCAAACATACGCTCCATGAGCTAGCATGAAGAAATGCTTACAAAAGTTTCCAATACTAACTTAAATGTTCAACATGAATCATGGACAAGATAAGGATGTTGTCGATGGGCTCAACAACAATTTATCAAGATTCCCATAAGATGGGGTTACATGATTATGTGAACAAGATGATAGCATGGGTCAGACCAAAAGATATAATGGTGTATGCCCGAGGGAACAACCACGGATAAGACAACATTACGAACATCGTTGGTTCTGATTTGATTTGATGATAGCCCATACTCAAATCAAAGTTTGGATAAGATAATAGGTCCAACAATTGATCACAAGGATCAATCAATGAAAGTATCATCTTTCTTCAACACACACACACGAGGATATCCCTTAGGAATGAACTGAGTCAGACAAGCTCTCATCTTCCAGCTCTCCAAGTTGTTGTTTAGCTTAACCAACTAGCTCAGGGTATCCGACACAGATTCTTGGAGAAAGGGTGGTTTACAAGAAACCAACTTGATCAAGAGCTCAACATAGCGGTCAGGTGACAACCTGGTAGCACTTCCGAGAAGATATTCAAAAAGTCACAAACCACCGATAAGTAACTAAGCTCGAGAACAATCTTGCTTTTCAGGGTAAGACGATGTGATCAAATAAGCAAGGGTTAACAAAATCCTAACTCATTGATCGAAGAGTGCACCAGAAATATGGACTAGGTGGCACGATCAACCTTAGGGTGATGATTCAACAATCAACACGCTAAGAATGAGATTATTGTCCATTAACTACCAAGCAACGGGGTTTCTAGGAATATTGATTTCGCACATCACAGTACACTTGTCAGCATTCCGGTTACAATAACGCGGAAACCGAGGAATGAAAAATGATGGCAAGAAGTATCACTGCGACAAGAATCCATAAGAAGTATTGCAATTCTCATGAAATTCTTGACATAAAGGTAGTAACACTCCAAGATAGAACAGAACAAAAGCTGGATTGGCATTTTGATCTGCGGGGCACAACTATTTTGACCCAATCCGGGATATGGATGAGGTACTGGAGTTTGTTTCTCCTAGTCATTCCGGAATAGAACGGCTTGACGGACCACAAGAATAATAAGCATTGATAACACGAATGCACAACTACTCCTGACTATCAATTGATAGACGAAGGTCGGAATACAACTGGAAAAGGACAACTCAAAGGAACATATCACTTTCTGAGTTGTTGATGCATAGATTAGTATGTCAAACCGAGTTCAACATATTTCTTCCGGATAACCCATGCAGAAAGGTAGGACTGGCAGATTCACAATGTAGAATGGAGAACTCATCAAGAGCACTCTGGTTGTGATCTTTTGGTTCAAAGAACTTCTGCCTTAATGGTTCATGGTATTTGGAAGAAGGAAATACCATGGACCTCGAGGACTATTGCAAAGGTTACTAATATCCTAAAGGAACTAGCAAACGCTATCAGCAGGAGGTAAGTAGAGTGAATCTTGGGCTCAAGAACCCAGAATAGAATGCCTACTAACTAAATAGCATCACGGGATGCTTTCGGGAATAATGGCCAGAATCATTACACGGAGGATACAAAGCATTGCTAGATTACTGAGTGGTTCTCTAAGACACCTAGGGTCATAACAATAGCTCCAACATATATGTCGAGGCAACAGAGTACCTCAACTCACTGATTGGTGTGGTTAAACTGGCCCAAAGAAACATCGGGAACGGAAAGAAGCGATTTGCAAATGCATCAGAATATTTAGAAACCTGGGATGACTCGGATAGCATAACGGCTTTAAATGCTCAAAAGGTTTGAGACATCCTGCAATTGGTGGCATAACCACTTAGCAACACAATATCAAGGTTCTGAGATCAACTAGCAACACACAAAAGTAGTAGGAACAGAACAGAGGCTTGAAACCAACAATCCTATAAGTTACTACGGATTAGTAACACGTGATCCTGATAGAAAGATGAGAAGCCTAGTTCTTAATCCCCGTAGAAAAGAAGAGGTTGACTCAGATCAGAAAGGCATAAGGTAAAGGAGTAAAAAGAGCCTTACGTTCCCTTCCACAATCAATTCCCTTATATAACTAAAGCATTACTAGACTCAACTTCGACCAGTTTGGCTTGGTAATCCTACAGGCAGTCAGGCTCTGATACCAACGCTGTCAGGACCCCGATTCCAAGTCACATCGATCTAGCCGGTAACACCTCATATCACTTTGCGGCCTCACGCACGGTATTCCCACGGGTGTCGCCTTACCATGGCCCGGGAACGTTTGCGCCTTTTGGCTCACGTATATGATAGTGTCGCTAGCATCCATATGACAGAGAACCCAGGCCAACATGACTAGTCGTGAACCCAAAGTGGCACTAACTTACTGGGACAGGCATACATGACCCAGCAACGAACGTGTCGGTCATCAACGAGTGAATTCGGGCTGTAGCAACTGGGCTAGCAGGACTCCGGGAATCCGGGCTGTAGCAGGCTAACAGGACTCCAAAAGACACCGCGTGACGTTTCCCCGAAGGGACAGACACAGGATCGAGGAAGGACACATGCCGGCCAGTCTAAGTGTTCCGGAGCAGTAGCAAGCTAACAGGACTCCGGTAAACCGGGCTGTAGCGGACTACCAAGGCTCAGTGGAAGCACCAGACTACATTTCCCCATAAGAGAGGCTACCAAGGATAAACAACTAGGTTGTCGGATCCCACACATACCAAGCATTTCAATCATACACACAATATGCTGGATATGGGCAAATACAACATGGCATCACAACAAGACTCTACGACTCAGAGTATTTATTCATTAGGCTCCGAGGAGCCAAGTATTACAAACATGGGTCTCATGACCCAACATTCAGAGCATACAAGTCAAAGCACATGCGGAAGCCTATCATGTCTGAGTACAGACATCTACAAATGAAAAAGGCTGAGAAGCCCGACTATCTACCAGATCCTGTCGAGGGCACAAGATCGTAGCTGAGGTAACAAGCTAAACGTCGAAGTCCACGTGGAACTAGTAGCGAGACTGAAGTCTCTCTGCAAAACATAAAATAGGCAAACGTGAGTACAAATGTACCCAGCAAAGACTTACATCACAACTAACTACATATGCATCATTATCAACAAAGGGATGGTGGGGTTTAACTGCAGCAAGCCAGCTTTGACTCAGTGGCTATCCTGAACTACGAATGCTGGTAACTCTTTTGAGGTGGCGCACACGAGTCCACATATTCACCATATCAATACACCACTATGGATCCGCTCCCGTCTCTCTACGAGAACGCCATCCATGGCACTCACGCTTATCTTGCGAGTTTTAGAGTATCCACTTTCACTTGTCTATGAACTGTACAGGCAACCCAGAAGTCCTTTACCGCGGACACGGCTATTCGAATAGATCATATTAACCCTGCAGGGGTGTACTTCTTCACACATGTTTCCACCACTTAGCGTCTGCACACGACATGTGCTCGGCAGACTTCAAGCGAAAGCCGACGTGGGTGTAGACCACGACCTAACTAACCACACAAGTCTCTAGTCCAGGTTTATCGCCTATTCGGGTTCCATCCGCAAGGAAATCCGGCCGGGGTGTCCTCAACGGCCCCAAACGATGTGTGCAGGGTTCCCGAGACACCAAACGGGCGACCCGGCACACCGTGCCACGGCGTATCTACCGCAACATAGCCCACCCCTAGGGTCAGCGCTACGCACGGCCCCCAACACATATCCTACAAACACCAGAAACTAGTTGCAACTCCTGGACAGAGGACAGGGGCGGTTAATAAGTCGAGCGGGGTCATATTTCAGGGCCCAACGTGTGGTAGTAGCTGTTCATGGATCACAAACACAGAACTCAGTTCCTGAGGACGGTTTCAATGAGACAACGCACCATGTACTCCTACATGGCCTCTCACCGCTACCATTACCAAATCGTGTTCACACACTTAGCTCTCAGCAGTAGGACATGTTCACAACTTTCCAATTCATCCCCGATGAATCAGACCTGACACAACTCTAAGCAATAGCAGGCATGACAAACAAGCATGAATGAGTAGGCACATCAGGGCTCAAACAACTCCTACTCATGCTAGTGGGTTTCATCTATTTACTATGGCAATGACAGGTCATGCAGAGGAAAAGGGGTTCGACTACCGCAGCATGTAACAGTTGAATCGTTGTTGTCCTAATGCAGTAAAAGAGAGCAGAAGCGAGAGAGTGGGTTTGTATCGGAATGAACAAGGGGGTTTTGCTTGCCTGGCACTTCTGAAGATAATATAGTTCTTCATCGGTGTCATTGAACACGTCGTCGGAACCACGTCTACTGAGAGGGAGCAACCACCGGCAAACACAAGAGGAACCACAATCAATGTGATGCACATTCATATGAATGATATGTCATATTAAGGTACTGAATTGACCTAGTGCAACAGTTAGTCATATTCATTGAAGTGGAATTCAAACCTATAGCAAATTCCAACTCCAAAACTAATTACTATTTATTCCATAATCATGAATTGTCCTATTCGGTGAGGTTAACTTGTTCAAACATGCATGAAAATGGTACAGATGGAAAGATTGGATTTTTCTGATCCAAAAACATATATAAAACTTTGCATTTGGAGTTACAGATTAATTTCTATGAATTTTTGAAGTTTTGTGCATTTTCTGGAATTTTCTGATTATTTTAAAACCAGAAAATGATTTACTGCATCAGCATTACGTCACTGTGACGTCAGCAGAGTCAACAGGGCCGCCCAGGTCAAACCTGACCAGTGGGTCCCACCGGTCAGTGTCACAGTTAGCTAATTAACTAAATTAGTATTAGATTAACTCCTAATCTAGGTTTGACCAGGGGACGGGGCCCACATGTCAGTGACCCAGGGTGGTCAAATCCCTGGTCAACCGGGGCTAAACCCACCGGCGACATGACGCCGGCGAGGCCAGACACGGCGGAGCAGCGCGGGAATCCTCCTCCGGCGACCAAATGGACGGCGGAAGGCATCTACGTGTAGCTGGGAGCGATCCGTGTCGCGTGGTGGCAGTGGGTGGAGCTGGGGTGGCCGGAAATGACACCGACGACGAGCTGGGCGGCTGCCGGAGTTCGGGCGTGCACCGAAACGGGGCTACGGAGCACGGCGTGAAGATCTGGTGGGTGTGCTCGGCGCGGGTAAGAGAGAGGGGCAGAGGGGAGAGGGCCGCGGGGAAAGAGTGAGAGGGGTCAGGGGGTTGCGTGGCGTCGTGAGGGAGATCCAGGGTGACGAGGGAGCACGCAGACAGGGTGGAGGTGGCCGGCGTGTGGCTGCGCGCGCCGGGCACGCGCCCTTGCCTACTGGCGCGAGGAGGAAGGCGACAGAGGGTCTGCGGTGGTGGGCTGGGCTGACTTTGCCCAGCTGGGCTGCTACAGTGGTGGGCCGGTTGGGGTGCCAGGTAAGTTCTCTCTCTTTCTCTTTTAATTTCTGTTTTCTATTTTTCTGCAACTTTGTGGCTTTTCTAGAAATACCTAAGCACTTTCAAAATCACCAAACTGCTCATGCCCACTGTATAGAGTATATCCAACATGGAACATTTCAGTTTGGGATTATTTGGACATTTGAAATATTTACTAGCATTTAAATGCCCAAATGCAAGTTACGTATGATTTAATTCAATGACCTTATGATGATCTAGTAAAATGTGAACCAGTTTTGGCAGAGGTTCTAACCCAAGACAAAAATGATGGACATTTTAGAAGGGCATTTCAGGTTCATTGAAAAAGATTTTAGTAAACCCTAGTTGTTTCCAGGGGGGTGCTGGGGGTTCTATCATCCCCATTTCAAGTTTCTGGAAAAAATTTAAACATGATGCAACACTCTAATGCATGTACTAGCTAGGGTGTGACACTTTGTCAGTTCCCTCTTGCAGGGGGCTAGGTCAAGGTACTCTAGGGTCCAAAAGCTAATCTTCGGCCTCCTTATGGCCTCGAGGAAGCTGCACCAGTACTTTCAAGATCATGAAATCACGATCGTGACCCACTTTCTGCTGCAGCGAATCTTGAGGAACCCCGAAGCCACAGGCAGGATAGTAGAATGGCCTTTGGAACTATCAATCTTTGCTTTGAAGTTTGAAAGCATGACAATTATCCAAAGCAAAGCACTGGCCGAATTCATTGCTGAATGGACGCTGACACCCAATGAAGAAATCATGGAAACTGCCCTCCCCGGAAAGGAGGCCCCCAAGGAATGGATCGTGTACTTTGACGGTGCCATTTCGCTCCAAGGTGCTGGGGCAGGAGTTTTACTCGTTGTCCCCACTAGAGAGCACCTCAAGTACGTCGTCCAAATGCACTTCCCCCAGGAAGACACTACCAACAGCACTTCAGAATATGAAGGACTCCTTGCCGGGGTCAGAGTTGCTGTGGAGTTAGGGACAAAGAAGTTAATCATACACGGCGATTCCCAGCTCGTTGTGAAGCAGGTGAACAAGGACTACCAGAGCCCATTGATGGAAGCATACGTGGAAGAGGTGTGGAAGCTGGAGGAACACTTTGATGGGCTGCAAATGGAGCACATGCCCCGTGCAGAAAACAGCATCGCTGATCACCTGTCAAAGTGTGCTACGCAAAAGCTTCCTGTGGAACCATGAACTTTTGTACTCCACATCACCCAACCATCTGTTTCTCCATCAACCTTGGCCAAGAAGAGAAGGAAGCTCAACACTGGCAAGCATTTCCCGGCAGAGCACCCTAAGGCTGCTAGTGAAGAGTTTGCCGGGAGAGACCCCATGTTGACTGATGAGCTGCACTCTCCGGCAGAACCCCGGGTCTCCACCGTCGAGACAAGCACGTCCTCTACAGAAGAAGCACGTCCTCAGGCTCCTGCATGGGCCCAACAAATAGTCCACTTCTTGTAAACTGGAGAACTTCCTGATGATCCAGAAGAGTCTGAAAAAGTGGCTCGGCATTCAAGTATGTATCAGTTTCTGGACAATATTCTGTACAGAAAGAGGCCTAATGGCGTGAAGCTGAAGTGTATCAGTCAAGAAGATGGACTAATGCTGTTGGCGGAGATACATGGAGGAGTGTGTGGCTCACATCTGGGATCAAGGACGCTCGTCGGGAAAGCTTTCCGGCAAGGATTCTATTGGCCCACCGCCCTCCGGGATGCAACTGAGCTCGTCACCAAGTGTGAAGCATGCCAAGATTACAACTTGTCGGTGCAACAAACCCTGGGTCTGTTGCCCTGACTATGCATAGGCACAAGAACAAGATTACAACACCAAGGCCGTGTCAAGATACAAGAGACCAAGATCTTCGAAGAACCAGCAGGCAGATTAAGAAGGCCAAGACCAAGACAGAGAAGCGAGACACCACCAGGAGAAAAGCCTCCCTTGCCGGGCAGGCGGACCTGGCAGGGACAAGGGCTCCCCCGGAAGGGAGCATTCAAGACGTCCCCGCAGGGCCTGCCGGGACTCATGAGGGCAAAGACACCTCACCAAGCCATCTCACCACAACCCACGTTGTTGATCAATGCGGTGTCAAGCCGCAAAGTGACTAAGTGGCAGCCATTCGCCACATGGCGGCCTCTTTCTACAGGAAATACCTACAGATGACACCCGTCCTGCGGCGTGTCAAGCAAGCAGGCATGAAGCTGGCAAGACGAGCCCGACAAGGCTTGCCGGGCGAGCAACGATGTGACGTTGAGCGGTGCATTTAATGCACTCTGTCAGCCTGCGGAATTAGGTATGATAGCACTGTTTGCTATCTTATCAGTGCATAATGACTATTTTGCCACTGTGGTGACCCCTTAACCTATAAAAGGAGGCCCATGGCAACCAAAGCAAGGGGGTTGGAAAGTTGAACACCCCCACGCTCGTACGCGCGTAGTCACTGCCTCCCCAGGGCGAGCCTGCCAGGCAAGTGTACTATGCTCCACCACCACTTTTCCACCATCAATCCACCAAAGAAGGAGTAGGGTTTTACGCCTCGCGGCGGCCCGAACCTGGGTAAAATTGCCTGTGTGATCTCTGTCGTGCTACCCCACGTTCTTCTGCTCTTTGTGTGATGCGATATCCCCCTGCCGAACCAGCAAGGGGCCCCTTGGCCCCATAGGTGGCCGTGGTTTCCCGCGACATATTTGGCACACCAGGTAGGGGGATCGCTTGCGCGAACCTGAAAGCGTGTGCAGCACGTCATCTTCATCACCATCTTCGTCTTCGACGGCGCCGTCAGCAATGGCGCCCAAGAAGAAGCCTGGTGCTGCTGCTCACCCATCCACCTCGAAGGCGCCGCCGCCCGCAGCCACCAATGCTGCAACGGACACGGAGGTGCACGAGAGTGTAGACGCCGCTGGGGTTGTCATTGGGGCAGGCGGCACCATCACCACTTCCCCTGCGGTCGAAGTAGGAGCAGGAGATGCCGGAGGAGAGCAACATCGGCAACACCCCGATGGCCACGCTCCGCGAGGTATGGGTGAAGGGGCTACTCCATCCACACTCCTTCCCCTCACCGATGGGCACAGCCGCAGCGATGGCGCTCGGTCCGGGGCGATTCGCAGCCCTCCGGCCGCCCCCACCACAGGGGCGGCTGCAGCACGTGCACCTCCCCCGGGACGAGTCGACCAGGCTGCTGCGCCTAGTGGAGCTGCTGACCCTCAAGCGCCATCACCACGCCACCATGCCATCCAGGTGGCCGCCCAGCAACAGCGGGAGCGTGATACGGTCGCTGCTGGCCCCGTCAGGAGCCGAGCAACGGCGCGATCTGCGTCATCATCGCCCATACCAAGTACTGCTACAGAGGCCATGGCGCAGGCTCAACTGCCGATGAGGTTTCCGCCAGTGGCCGAGCAGATGGATGAATGGCGTGCTGTAACACCCCAAAATTTTGACCATGTTTTATTAATAAAAATTTCGCCAGGAAATAAATTTTTTATTTTCTGGATTATCTTCTGATTTCAGAACCACTCTTTCCTTCTGAATTGTGGAGTTTTTCCTCCGAATAGAAACTTTTCAAAAAAATGTTGTTGGACTTGAGTACCAACTCAGTGAACATTTCATTTTATTTGATATGTTCAGTGAGAGCATTTTTTTAATATTATTTTACCAAAACTTTATCTCTTTTAGAATGACATTTAATTCTTTTAAGAGCCTCATTTGCACTGCAACCATTTGATAACTTCATTTAAAGATTCCACAAAAATTTGGGGGTGACATGTGATGTCCCTGGATCACTTTTATGCAAAAACCCAGGCATGTGTTTTGAAAAATTTGAGCAAACCATCCTCATCTTCATTCTGGTTCAGTTTGGTGTTTTGTACTGCAACCATATTTTATTTTGCTCTAGTAATCTTGGGATTTTTCCTGCTTGTAGTCCACCCTACCAAACCCTTAAGTCTAGGAGATCAGACCCATTAGAGGATTTTAAACACATGCAATAATAGCCTTTATTTTCTGTCCAGAACTATAGTTTTGCAAAACTTGCACTAGCAAGTTTCTGGTTTTGCCCAACTAACATTGCCACCCTCTTTATCATCTAAAGAGACTCTGATCTGGAGATTTTGGCCACCAGAAGAGATGCCTAGATGCCCATGGCATTCTGTCGAGCACCTTGTGTTCATGAACAGTTTTGGCATAGTTTTATTTTTGCACTGTGATCTTGCCCCTCTGGACTAACCAAACTGTCCACTAATCTCCTAGATACCCTTAACCTTGTTCTGTTAATTTGCATCGTCACCAAGCCCTCTAGGCCACCCTGGCATTCTGTCGAGCATGTAGCGTGCGTGCTCTGGGCGCGCCCAGAGCGCACGTTTTGCACGCGCGTGCGCAACCGAACCGCCACCGCATGCCAGCTCATCCCGGGAACAGCTCGGCCTCATCCAAACGCTCGCCCACTCGCCCGCAGTACCCCGCTGCTTCGCCCTGACCGCCCTGGCTCCCCGCAGGACCGCCCGCAAGCCGCCACTGCCGTCCGCAGCGAGCCTCTGTCATGGACGGCACCGCCCAAGCCACAGCTGCGTGCCAGCTCGCCCCTGAACAGCCCGAGCTCATCCATTCGCTCCTCCTGCCGCCTCCTGCATCGCCATGTCGCCTGCGGCCATAGTGGCGGCTCACCGTCGAGCTTATCCTCGGTCGTCGCTGCGAACCGACCTTGCGCGCCTATTTAAGGGATCCCCGAAGCTCAGCCCGACCGGTAGAAGATTCCTGCGATCCCTCTCGAGCTCCCATAGCGAGAAATCGACCGGGGGAGACCCTCTTCCCCACCTCCGGTCAAGGATCGGCCACCGTCTCCTTTGCTGGATTCGGCGCCACCAGAGCTTTCCCCTCCCTCTTCTCTTCCCCTTTAGATGCGGATGGACCTCGTGAACCCATTCCCCCTCTCGATGCCGCTGGAGATGAACCATGGGCAGAGTCCCCTGCAAACCCGTGGCGCCGTCCGCTGGCCTCGAGGCCATCGGAGCTCCCAAGCTCTCCGATGATCAAGTCCCACCTCCTCGGGATCGCCTTGAGACCCTGAGCGCAATGGTGCCCTCGGTTGCCTGAGTGGAGTCCCGAATCGCCGGCGGGAGTCGCCGAAGACCTCACCTCCCCTCGGCTGGAGGAGGGAGATGACCGGTTTGACCTCAGTCAAACCTGTCCGAGGGGCCCCGCTCGTCAGCGATAGAGACGAGCCGGAGCTGTCTTAAGTGAAAGCGTAAACCCTGCAGTACGTCTTCTTTTCCCGAAAGCATATTCCGTCCGAACCGTTTCCCTTTTCAGTTTTAATTTAAAAAACAGAACTTTGAGTATTCTTTGACTGGCTATAACTTTTAAAATACAACTCCATTTGACTTGATTCTTTTTCTGTTGATTCTCAAATTTTGTCTAGTTTATTTTCATGTTTATTTGAAAATTTTCCGAACAACTTTTTTGTACTGTTTTTGAATGGCATGTTGATTCAAATATTTTCAAAAATAGGAAATGGAGAGGGAAGCAACCTTCAAAAGTTTTGTGGTGCACCCTACCTCTCCACACACTAAAGGCAAGCATTCTGAACCCTGGCATAATATTTGTTGTGTGTTGTTTGATGCGAATACAACACCACCTTGACACGAAGTATTCGTTATTTTATGTGATGAAATGATCATACTGATGAGTGCATGATGAAGATTCCTTGCTGTTGGAAATTGATATGCTTGTGACAGTATCCACCCTCGTATGCCTTTCATGCCTACCGAAAGGAATCCGGGAAAGTCTCTGTCTTGGGTGGACACGAGCTTGTTACTGATATTTCGCTGAGACGGGTATATTCAGTAAGGCATGGTAAGGTATGATGAGTGGTGATCCTGTCTATTGGGGTGAAATATATTTGTTATGCTAATCATGCAGGAAATACCTAAACCTCCTGAGACGACCATAGATCGAGTCTTGTGCCAGTAACCCCCATACTTGCTTCGTGCTACCACTTGTCCTTGCCTTAGGTAGGGTATGGTTCAATAAGTTGTCAACCCCTTTCTTAGCACACACCGTACAGAGAGGCCATGGTGGAAGATACCGGCTGCATCCGGTAGACATGCCACCTGGTCCGAGGGCATGGGTGTTTCCGGTTGGAGCCGAAGGGGTAGCTCCCCTAGTTTGCGCGCGTTATAAATTTTGTGATCCCATGCTAGTCGAGGCTGTAGCCTCCCCACTTAGAGTTTTGCTTGACGGGTGTCGTGGGTGATTCCAGGCACTGGTAAGTTAAGCTGGTGTGTGCGGGTCAGGTGTGTTTTCAAGTAAAAGACCGTAAACGGAATTAGTCCCGGTGGACTAAAGGAATCCGTTACTTGTGGGTAAAGAGTACACCCTCTGCAGAGTTTATATCTATTCGAATAGCCGTGTCCATGGTTAAGGACTATAGTCTGGGATGGGTCAAGTGTCGTTCTTAGTGCCGGTCTTCGGAGGAAAAACTCCTAAACCAGAACATTGATCATGACATGTGACATATGATGATTATGATTATTATTATTATGGACTAACCATTTGTATTATTTGAATTATTGAGTATCCCTGGGACGGTTCTGCCTCCTGGATATTCACTGTGATTATTCTTTATAAGCCCTTTATGAGGTGTCGCTCAGACGCCCGACTGTGGCACGTTTGTTATTTACTTTCTTTATAAGCCCTTTATGTGGTGTCGCTGAGACGCCCGACTGTGGCATGCCTGCTATTTTATTTCTTTATAAGCCCTTTATGTGGTGTCGCTGAGACGCCCACTGTGGCATGCCTTGCTATTTATTTCTTTATAAGCCCTTTATGTGGTGTCGCTGAGACGCCCGACTATGGCATGCCTGCTATTTATTTCTTGATAAGCCCTTTATGTGGTGTCGCTGAGACGCCCGACTGTGGCATGCGATTATTAATTTTCTTTATAAGCCCTTTATGTGGTGTCGCTCAGACGCCCGACTGTGGCATGTCTTATATTATTATCCTTTCGAGGCGTCGCTTCAGACACCCGATCGGTTTATTTTATTCTTATTATCTAATTGCTTTTTCATATTTAATTCTGAATGGCCTGCTTGCATGCGGCATGAATTTTATTTCACGACTGGCTAAGTGATCATGAAAATATTTCAGAGCATGATTATCATCTGTTATATTATACCTGTGTTCATAATGTTTGCGAGTACATTCAAAGTACTCACTGGCTTGTCCCTGGCTATTGTCTTGGCCTGATTTCTCGCTTGGAGAGGAGCGCTGCGATGACAGCCCCGGAACCTAGGCAATGATGACAGCAGCCTCGCGAGGATAGGAGTTATCCAGGTCAGCTGTTCCTTTGGGAAATGGAGTCCCATAGACGCTAATGAACAGCAAACCGCTTCCGCCATCAACCACCAGAAACCATTTGTTGTACTCATAGACCAGAATGGTCTTGTACTTCATATTTTGTATTTTTGCTTGGAATTTCTGTATCAAGTTTGTGTCTCATCAGCTAACAGTAATCCTGGGGCTGGTGAGCACAAGGGCCATTTACTGGGAAATTAATATCCTGGAAAACCGGTCCTGACAACCTTGGTATCAGAGCCAGGCTGACCATTGGCTAATCCTATCTTAGCCATGTCAATAAACCTAGGTTAACCAACCCACCAGACCTTAACCTAAACCCCACCAAGCTTCTCGTGTAAGATAGCCACACAGTGACCTCGACACCTTTTGGCAGTCGGTGCCTAACCTATCAGCCTAGCCTGTCGATCACGCGCCAGTGACCGACACCTAAATTGTCACACTCGCAAGCGTGCGAAGGAAGACTCCGTCCTCTTTTTCTATAAAAAGGGAACGCTAGCCCCAACCCAGCACAGCACAGCCTCTACCCCAAAACCGAGCCAAGATGCCTGGCCCCATTGTTCACAATGAGACCACAGCAACCAACCTTGGAGGTTTTGTGACCGTGCTAGCAAACCTCACCCGTCGTGCCTTTGCATTAGAAGAGCCCCTAGAGTATGTTGTGTACCAAGGGCTCATGAGCGGTGAGAGCCGTCAATTCTGGGCCACAGTGCATGTCTATGGTAGGGGTATGTTGCCAGAACGCCCCTACAGGTTCACCGGAAGGACATCTTCCTTTGAGCCACAAGCCATTCAGCTAGCTGCTCGAGAGGCTATAGTTCAACTCCGGCACCTGTCGCCCAGAGTTAACTGCCGCTCGTTCTACTACTACCCCAGCCGTGACGGGTATAGTAGGCCACCCCAGGTTGCCAACGGAGACCACGAGATGGACCCTGCATTGCTGCATCTGGTGCGCTATGTAAGTGCACTAGAGGCATTGTTCGATCAGATCACCCTTGATCTTATCGCCGCTCATGGAGAGCTTGTTCGCCGAGCCCCGGCAAGAGGAGAAGAGGAGCCCGACGCCGACAACCCAGTTGTGTTGTTCGGGCACGCGATCGAATCCTTGAGGTCTGCCCCGGCCCTCGACCGGAATGCTTTTGTATCCCCGGAGGAGCTTCGTCGCCTTTTAGGAACACGCTCCAACGGGATTGTGACCACCAACCCCCGCGATGGTCATCATCGCTACCCCGACCCTGCCGCTCCACAACCCCGCCCAGCAAACCACAATGGTGAAGCCCATGGAGAAGCCTAGACGTCCGCAAGGCACGCCCGCTTAGATATTAATGAGGTAGACTAAGCCACTCGAGTAGTACCGAGGCTTAGTATTTCTACGCCTTGTAATAGTGTGACCTTGTACTCGCCTTGAATGAATGCAGACTGCTTGTGTGCCTCTGGTTTGAATAGTAGCCATGCATAAGTATGTTGGCGTGCGGTTGCATTTTTTTTAATTCCGGGCGTAGCTACCAAAAACCACCCTGACGACACCCACAGTAATACGTCACTTTTGTGAGATATGTGTATCTGTGGCTTTGTCCCCGACCCCATAGAGCAGAACCGACAAACTAGTTGCCCCCACACCGCTATCGGTAACCCAGCCCTGATGCTATATAAGAGGCCACCCCGTAACCTTACCAAACATCCCTCACTTTGTGCACAACTCTCAAAGCCATTTCTTTGCCATGCCGAGCCCTAGTATTTATCTGAGAACTCCAGATGCAACCCCAGGTAGTTTTGTAAAAATATTGTGGGACTTTACCTGCAGTACCATGAGTTCTACCCATCCACCCCAGTACGAGCTGCTCAAATCGAGGATCACCCCATCCACCTCGAAATATTGGGCAGTAGTGCACATCCCTCCCGCAAACCCAAACCAAGACCCAACGGAAGTCTCCTTCGTGGGGAAATCTATGCCGACTCTGCAAATGGCCATAGAAGCTGCTGCGTACGAAGCTATCACTCGTCTTCGCTTCGCAGCACCCTATGCCAGCGAAAGGGGGTATTATTACTTCCCAAGTCGTGCAGCACCCGGAGAAGTAGCATCTTTTCTCGGTGGGCGAATTGAGAGGGACCCAGTACTGGCCAACCTTGCCCAGTATGTCATCGCTCAAGAGCGTTTGACCCAGCGAGTAATGGGTTATCTCCAGAGCCTCGCCGATTTAAATCCTCATATCGCTATTGGCAAACCACTGAGGCCAGACCAGGAGAGACGCATTCTTCGACTAGTCAATCCGCTTTCCCTGATAGAAGAAGATTGTGCCCCAGTGCCGGAAACATTTTCTCAGGACCCAGCATATTTTACATTTGCATCATAGACGCCACTTCTGTGTTTATTAGCCTAGCATGTGTTGCAGCTTATGCGTTGTATCCTAAGTTTGTGCGATGAGTTAAGTGTTTGGTTTCAATTAATGTATTTTACTGTTGTTATTTTTGATTAACTGTTTTCGCTCTCAGAAAATTCCGAGGTGGGATTTTCCCTTGAGTTATTGCAACAATTAATTCTCCATGACATAAATTTTGATTCACGCAGCACCACGACAGTAGGCTCACAACCACAACCACTCGACCACAGGCACTAATTGCTAAACCACATACACATTTTGCACCTAACTGATCACCTCACTAACACACCACAAGTTTCTGAAGGAGAAATTTGTGGGTACTTATTCTAGTGCAGATTGCCTCCAGCACACTGACAGCAGTTAGCACCCAACACCAGCACCTAATCCTCATGATCACCGCCGCCGCGAAGAGCTAACACTAGAGCAGCAGCATCACGACGATCATCAAGGATCATCGCGCACAAGAGCCCGGAGAACCCCAGCAAAGCCGCCAACCCTCCGCACATCAGGATCATGTACCAATCCGGCATCACCTCCGCCATTAGAGCCTCGTCGCGAGCTCCTGCAAACAGTAATGGAAGGAGAAGAAGAAGCAAGGCCAGGTGTGAGGAAGAAGAGTGGAGCACCGCGGTCATTTTATAGCTCGAGATCGGTGTACGATGGGCGAAGTCCACCAGCGCCGCTCGTCACTCGGTCGCCGGTGTTCGAAGGCGAATCTGCGAGCAGTGCTGAGAGCGCACTGGCCCGCGAGGTGAGTGCACGCTGCGCCGGCAGCTAGCGCGCCGCGCACTACCGCAGTACGGCCTAGGTGCCCTACTCACTAGGTGTCGCAGGTGGAGAAAGCGCGGACGCGCGCGAGAGAGAGAAGGAAGAAGAGAGACGGAATTGGAAGAAGAGACTGACAGTGGGCCCCAGGTCCACTTGTTAGCCAGAGAGAACTCTGCACTCGGGTACGACCAGCGAAATTTAGAAATTTATTCTAAATTTACCCTAGCCAATAGTAGAAATTTCTCGGTTTCCCCAACCGTAGAATTTTTCCACGCAGCGCCAGTACCCCACTGTAGTTGTACCAATTATCTGCCCTCTCGCTGTAGCCTTGTCATATCGCGTGAGCAGGTTATTTAATTTTCGAGTTATTATTGCATGATAGTCGGAGTTATATTTTTGAAACCATTCTCAGCAAATCTCGAGGACGAGATTTTTCTTAAGGGGGGTAGTGTTGTAACACCCCAAAATTTTGACCATGTTTTATTAATAAAAATTTCGCCAGGAAATAAATTTTTTACTTTCTGGATTATCTTCTGATTTCAGAACCACTCTTTTCTTCTGAATTGTGGAGTTTTTCCTCCAAACAGAAACTTTTCAAAAAAATGTTGTTGGACTTGAGTACCAACTCAGTGAACATTTCATTTTATTTGATATGTTCAGTGAGAGCATTTTTTTATATTATTTTACCAAAACTTTATCTCTTTTAGAATGACATTTAATTCTTTTAAGAGCCTCATTTGCACTGCAACCATTTGATAACTTCATTTAAAGATTCCACAAAAATTTGGGGGTGACATGTGATGTCCCTAGATCACTTTTATGCAAAAACCCAGGCATGTGTTTTGAAAAATTTGAGCAAACCATCCTCATCTTCATTCTGGTTCAGTTTGGTGTTTTGTACTGCAACCATATTTTATTTTGCTCTAGTAATCTTGGGATTTTTCCTGCTTGTAGTCCACCCTACCAAACCCTTAAGTCTAGGAGATCAGACCCATTAGAGGATTTTAAACACATGCAATAATAGCCTTTATTTTCTGTCCAGAACTATAGTTTTGCAAAACTTGCACTAGCAAGTTTCTGGTTTTGCCCAACTAACATTGCCACCCTCTTTATCATCTAAAGAGACTCTGATCTGGAGATTTTGGCCACCAGAAGAGATGCCTAGATGCCCATGGCATTCTGCCGAGCACCTTGTGTTCATGAACAGTTTTGGCATAGTTTTATTTTTGCACTATGATCTTGCCCCTCTGGACTAACCAAACTGTCCAATAATCTCCTAGATACCTCTAACCTTGTTCTATTAATTTGCATCGTCACCCAAGCCCTCTAGGCCACCCTGGCATTCTGTCGAGCATGTAGCATGCGTGCTCTGGGCGCGCCCAGAGCGCATGTTCTACACGCGCGCGCGTAACCAAACCGCCTCCGCATGCCAGCTCGTCCCGGGAACAGCTCGGCATCATCCAAATGCTCGTCCGCTAGCCCGCAGTACCCGCTGACCCCGTTGCTTCGTCCTGACCGCCCTGGCTCCCCGCAGGACCGCACGCAAGCCGCCACTGCCGTCCGCAGCGAGCCTCTGTCATGGATGGCACCGCCCAAGCCACAGCCGTGCGCCAGCTCGCCCCTGAACAGCCCGAGCTCATCCATTCGCTCCTCCAGCTGCCTCCGGCATCGCCATGTCGCCTGCGGCCACAGTGGCGGCTCACCGTCGAGCTTATCCTCGGTCATCGCTGTGAACCGACCATGCGCGCCTATTTAAGGGATCCCCGAAGCTCAGCCCGACCGGTAGAAGATTCCTGCGATCCCTCTTGATCTCCCATAGCGAGAAATCGACCGGGGGAGACCCTCTTCACCACCTCCGGTCAAGGATCGGCTGCCGTCTCCTTTGCTGGATTCGGCGCCACCAGAGCTTTCCCCTCCCTCTTCTCTTCGCCTTTAGCTGCGGATGGACCTCGTGAACCCATTCCCCCTCTCGATGCCGCTGGAGATGAACCATGGGCAGAGTCCCCTGCAAACCCGTGGCGCCGTCCGCTGGCCTCGAGGCCATCGGAGCTCCCAAGCTCTCCGATGATCAGGTCCCACCTCCTCGGGATCGCCTCGAGACCCTGAGTGCAATGGTGCCCTCGGTTGCCTGAGTGGAGCCCCGAATCGCCGGCGGGAGTCGCCGGAGACCTCACCTCCCCTCGGCTGGAGGAGGGAGATGACCGGTTTGACCTCAGTCAAACCTGTCCGAGGGGCCCCGCTCGTCAGCGACAGAGACGAGCCGGAGCTGTCTTAAGTGAAAGCGTAAACCCTGCAGTACGTCTTCTTTTCCCGAAAGCGTATTCCGTCCGAACCGTTTCCCTTTTCAGTTTTAATTTAAAAAACAGAACTTTGACTATCCTTTGACTGGCTATAACTTTTAAAATACAACTCCATTTGACTTGATTCTTTTTCTGTTGATTCTCAAATTTTGTCTAGTTTATTTTCATATTTATTTGAAAAAAATTTGAACAACTTTTTTGTACTGTTTTTGAATGGCGTGTTGATTCAAATATTTTCAAAAATAGGAAATGGAGAGGGAAGCAACCTTCAAAAGTTTTGTGGTGCACCCTACCTCTCCACACACTAAAGGCAAGCATTCTGAACCCTAGCATAATATTTGTTGTGTGTTGTTTGATGCGAATATAACACCACCTTGACCCGAAGTATTTGTTATTTTATGTGATGAAATGATCATACTCATGAGTGCATGATGAAGATTCCTTGCTGTTGGAAATTGATATGCTTGTGACAGTATCCACCCTCGTATGCCTTTCATGCCTACCGGAAGGAATCTGGGAAAGTCTCTGTCTTGGGTGGACACGAGCTTGTTACTGATATTTCGCTGAGATGGGTATATTCAGTAAGGCATGGAAAGGTATGATGAGTGGTGATTCTGTCTGTTGGGGTGAAATATATTTGTTATGCTAATCATGCAGGAAATACCTAAACCTCCTGAGACGACCATAGATCGAGTCTTGTGCCAGTAACCCCCATACTTGCTTCGTGCTACCACTTGTCCCTGCCTTAGGTAGGGTACGGTTCAGTAAGTTGTCAACCCCTTTCTTAGCACACAACATACAGAGAGGCCATGGTGGAAGATACCGGCTGCATCCGGTAGACAGGCCACCTGGTCTGGGGGCATGGGTGTTTCTGGTTGGAGCCGAAGGGGTAGCTCCCCTAGTTTGCGCGCGTTATAAATTTTGTGATCCCATGCTAGTCGAGGCTGTAGCCTCCCCACTTAGAGTTTTGCTTGACGGGTGTCGTGGGTGATTCCAGGCACCGGTAAGTTAAGCTGGTATGTGCGGGTCAGGTGTATTTTCAAGTAAAAGACCGTAAACGGAATTAGTCCCGGTGGACTAAAGGAATCCGTTACTTGTGGGTAAAGAGTACACCCTCTGCAGAGTTATATCTATTCGAATAGCCGTGTACATGGTTAAGGACTACAGTCTGGGATGGGTTAAGTGTCGTTCTTAGTGTCGGTCTTCGGAGGAAAAACTGCTAAACCAGAACATTGATCATGACATGTGACATATGATGATTATGATTATTATTATTATGGACTAACCATTTGTATTATTTGAATTATTGAGTATCCCTGGGATGGTTCTGCCTCCTGGATATTCACTGTGATTATTCTTTATAAGCCCTTTATGAGGTGTCGCTCAGACGCCCGACTGTGGCACGTTTGTTATTTACTTTCTTTATAAGCCCTTTATGTGGTGTCGCTGAGACGCCCGACTGTGGCATGCCTGCTATTTATTTCTTTATAAGCCCTTTATGTGGTGTCGCTGAGACCCCCGACTGTGGCATGCCTGCTATTTATTTCTTTATAAGCCCTTTATGTGGTGTCGCTGAGACGCCCGACTGTGGCATGCCTGCTATTTATTTCTTGATAAGCCCTTTATGTGGTGTCGCTGAGACGCCCAACTGTGGCATGCTGATTATTTAATTTTCTTTATAAGCCCTTTATGTGGTGTCGCTCAGACGCCCGACTGTGGCATGTCTTATATTATTATCCTTTCGAGGCGTCGCTTCAGACACCCGATCGATTTATTTTATTCTTATTATCTAATTGGTTTTTCATATTTAATTCTGAATGGCTTGCTTGCATGCGGCATGAATTTCATTTCACGACTGGCTAAGTGATCATGAAAATATTTCAGAGCATGATTATCATTTGTTATATTATACCTGTGTTCATAATGTTTGCGAGTACATTCAAAGTACTCACTGGCTTGTCCCTGGCTATTGTCTTGGCCAGATTTCTCGCTTGGAGAGGAGCGCTGCGATGACAGCCCCGGAACCTAGGCAATGATGATAGCAGCCTCGCGAGGATAGGAGTTATCCAGGTCAGCTGTTCCTGTGGGAAATGGAGTCCCATAGACGCTAATGAACTGCAAACCGCTTCCGCCATCAACCACCAGAAACCATTTGTTGTACTCATAGACCAGAATGGTCTTGTACTTCATATTTTGTATTTTTGCTTGGAATTTCTGTATCAAGTTTGTGTCTCATCAGCTAACAGTAATCCCGGGGCTGGTGAGCACAAGGGCCATTTACTGGGAAATTAATATCCTGGAAAACCGGTCCTGACACGTGCCACCATCCAGAGCCTGCTCGGCTTCGCCGAGGCTGGGGGCTCGCAGCGAGCTGGCCCGCCACGGCCTCCCCAAGCGACGACAATGGCCCGTGCTGCTGGTCGTACGGAAGGGGCCACCCCCACGCTACAATCCCCGCCACGGCAGCCAGTGCGGACGCAGTGGAATCAAGAGCCTGATGGCGTCTCGACGGCCTCTTCTGACCCTCGAGCGCGTCCAGGCCGGCAGCGTGCCCTGGAGGACTGGCGAAGGGGAGACGGGCGCGTTGTCGTTGAGCAACGTCATGACGCGCACCACCGGGCCAATGGGTGCGACAGTCCCGACGTCGACGAGCCTGCACTCGATACCGGCGGGTACCTACCTTTTGAGGTTGGGTGACCTGCCTTTACTCATGAGCTGCAGCAAGTCCGTTGGCCATCCGTCTGCATGTTCAAGCCAGAGATACCCGAGAAGTACGAAGGGAGGCTGAACCCGGCAGAGTTTCTGAGCATCTACACCGTCACTGTTTAAGCTGCCGGGGGAAGAGATGAGAAGGTATTCACCAACTACTTCCCTTTGGCTCTCAAGTCCAATGTGATGTCTTGGCTGATGCACCTGCCAGAGAACTCCATTTCATCATGGGCTGATTTGTGCCATGAGTTCATTGGCGCCTTCACTGGCGGCCATCAAGAACCAGGTCGGCCCAATGATTTGCAGCTTCTTCAGCAGAAAGAAAGAGAGACTCTCCGGAAGTATTTGCAGAGATTTAGCAGAGTCCACAGAAACATCCCAAATATCCATCCAGCAGCTGTGATAGCTGCCTTCCAGTCCAATATGCGCAACCGGAAGATTCGTTCCAAGATGAATGTATGGTTGCCCAAGACTGTGAAGGAACTTTACACCTTGGTGGATAAGTGTGCTCGGATGGAGGAGGGAAGAAAACTACCGGGAGAGGAGGATTGCATTAATGTTGATTCAGAGGATGATGACGAGTCCACCAGTCAGAAGAAGAGCAAGAAGCGCAATAAGAAGCACAAGGATAAGACGGTAATGTCTGTTGAAGGGTCAGGTATCCATAGTACCGGCAAGAAGGTTAAGGCCGAAACCCCCGGCAAGGAAGCTGCCGTGTGCTCTAACTGCCGGGAGGCCGCGGCAGCCGAAAAGGCCGGGAAAGGTGATGGGCCGTACTGCAAGATCCATCGGACTAAGGGCCACGACCTTCAAGAGTGTTATTAGGTTGAACAGCTTGTCAAGAGACAGAAAGCAGAATATGAGAAGCGTGACAAGGAAAAGGGACAGAATGTTGCTGGCGGTAAGGGTCGTGGCAGTGAAGTAAATCGCCCCGGCAGACCTCTTCGGAACAAAGGGAAACCCGCTAGGGATCGAGAGAAGGAAGCCTGCGGTGATGAGAGTGATGAAGGAGATGAAGAAGAAACCAGTGAGCAGGAGTTCCAGAAGGCCACTGACGCCCTGTGCATTGACGGGGGTGCGTCCCTACACGCCTCTCACCGCCAACTCAAGCGATGGGCGCGTGAGGTTAATGCCGTGGAACCAGCGCCAGGGGCTCGGAAACCACACAAATGGTCACGCACGCCCATCATTTTTGACGAAGAGGATCATCCTGACCGCACCACCGTGGTAGGATGTTTGCCGTTGTTGGTCTCTCCAACAATCCGTAACCTCAAGGTCATGAAGATGTTGGTGGACGGCGGGGCCGGGTTGAATCTGATTTCCCCAAGGGTTATCAGCAAGCTTCAGATAGCAGAGGATGAGTTAAAAGTCACCGGCACATTTCAAGGAGTTAATCCCGGCAGTAGTCATCCTAAGGGAAAGATCACATTGCCTGTGACGTTTGGGGGAGAGCTGAACTACCGGACTGAACAGATTGTGTTTGACGTGGTTGACCTCCCCTTGCCGTAAAATGGAATCCTTGGATGCCCAGCCCTGGCTAAGTTCATGGCGGCATCCCACTATGCCTACAACATCTTGAAGATGCCAGGGCCAGTTGGAGTCATTTCCGTTCCATCAGATGAGAAAGACGCAATCATTTGTGTGGACAAGATGTACTGGGACACAGTTGTGGCAGAGGCAGTGGCAGCAGCAGTTCCCGCCAAGGAGAACAGAGGGAAGAAGATGGATAGTAAGGGTTTCGGCAAGGAATTCGGGAAGCACGCCTCTTCGGAGTGCGCTGCACCTGTTGATGACTTGCCGGAGAGTTCCAACAGCAAGAGATCCAAGGTTGCTGCTCCACAAGTGAAGAAGGTCCCGGCAGGGCTGGCTGGCGTTGATGGTACTTTCACCATCAGCGCCACCCTCGATGACAAATAGGAAAGCCCGCTCGTTGCCTTCCTGCGGGCGAATATCAATGTGTTTGCCTGGCAACCATCTGATATCCCCGGTGTTCCCAGGGAGGTAATCGAGCACCACCTTGCTGTCTGCCCACATGCCCGCCCTGTCAAGCAGAAAGTCTGAAAGCAGGCCTTGGAGAGGCAACAGTTCATTACATAGGAGATCAAGAAACTTGAGGCAGCTAGTTTGGTCAGAGGAGTGCTGCATCCAACGTGGTTAGCAAATCCAGTGGTTGTCCGGAAGGCCAATGGGAAATGGAGACTTTGCATAGACTTCACAGATCTCAACAAGGCTTGCCCGAAAGACCCATTTCCCTTGCCGCGCATCGACTAGATCGTGGACTCCACTTCAGGCTGCGATTTGCTCTCCTTTTTGGATGCATATTCTGGGTATCATCAAATCTTCATGTCCAAGGAAGATGAAGAGAAGACCTCGTTCATCACCCCGTGTGGTACGTACTGTTTTATCCGCGTGCCTTTCGGATTAAAGAGTGCCTGGTCTACTTTTGCAAGGGCAGTCCAGTTTGGTTTTGGGCCACAGCTGCACAGAAACATTGAGGCTTATATGGATGATATTGTGGTCAAAACCAAGGACAGATCAACCCTTATCCAGGATTTGGAGGAGACATTTGCCAATTTGCGCAAGATCAACTTGAAGCTCAACCCGGAGAAGTGTGTATTTGGTCTTCCCTCCGGCAAGCTGCTCGGGTACTTTGTATCCCATCGGGGGATCGAAGCCAACCCCGATAAGATCCAAGCCATTGAACAGATCCAAGCACCAAAGACGGTCAAAGATGTAAGGCGTCTGACAGGGTGCGTTGCCGCGCTAAGCAGATTCGTTTCCAAGTCTGCAGAGCGCGCCTTGCCGTTCTTCAAAATCTTGAAGAAGGCAGGGCCCATGAAGTGGACTCCAGAAGCAGATGCGGCTTTGCAAGAGTTGAAGGCCTACCTATCTTCTGTGCCCACCTTGGTTGCTCCCAAACGGCAAGAGCCGTTGCTGCTATACTTGGCAGCAACCAATCAAGTGGTTAGTGCAGCCTTGGTGGCGCAGCGAGAAGTGGATGAAACAGAGAGTGAGCAAAGACCAGCAGAGTCAGATAGGGATCAGGACAGAGGTAAGCAAGGCAGCGAAGACAACCCCAAGGACACGGCAAGGAAGAAAGTGGTGCAGCGCCCAGTGTACTTTGTCAGTTCCCTGCTACAGGGGGCTAGATCGAGGTACTCTGGCATGCAAAAGTTGATCTTTGGCCTCATCGTGGCCTCAAAGGAAACTGTGCCACTACTTCCAAGCCCATGAGATCACAGTTGTCACTCGCTTCCCGTTGCAAAGGATACTCCGGAACCCTGAGGCTACTGGCAGAATAGTGGAGTGGGCTTTGGAGTTATCCAGTTTTAGTTTGAAGTTTGAGAGCACATCAAACAATCCAGAGCAGGGCATTGGCAGAGTTTATTCCAGAATGGATGCCAACCCCTGACGAGGAAGTGCCAGAAATAGTTATCCCCGGCAAGGAGGTGCCCCAAGAATGGATTATGTATTTTGATGGTGCTTTTTCTCTACAAGGTGCAGGGGCTGGCGTGCTTCTCGTCGCTCCCTCTGGGGAACACTTGAAGTACGTCGTCCAGATGCATTTTGCTCGGGAAGAGGCAACCAACAATACAGCTGAGTATGAAGGGCTCCTTGCCGGGCTCAGGATTGCCGCAGAATTGGGAATCAAGAAGCTGATCATTCGAGGAGACTCACAGCTTGTGGTGAGACAAGTCAACAAGGATTACCAAAGTCCATTGATGGAGGCATACGTTGAGGAAGTGAGAAGATTGGAGGAGCGCTTTGATGGGTTGCAAACAGAGCACATCCCTCGTGCGGAAAAGAGCATAGCTGATCACCTGTCAAAGTGTGCTGCCCAAAAGCTTCTTGTGGAACCAGGAACTTTTGTTCTCCATCTTACTCAGCCCTCCGTATCCCTAGCAACAATGGCCCAGAAAAGGAGAAAGCTGGACTCCGCTAAGCCTCTCCCGGTAGAGCTATCCGCTCCTGGCAGGGACCCTGCCAGAAACAACTCCTCACAACTTGCCGGACCGCACCCTCTAGCCGGACCCATGGTCTCTGCGAATGAGGAATGTGCTCCCGCAGTTGAGGAGGTGCCGCTAGTCCTTGTTGCCGAGCCCCATGCTCCAACTTGGGCAAGGCACATAGTCCACTTTCTCCAAACCGGAGAACTCCCCAATGACCAAGATGAGGCTGAAAGAGTAGCCCAGAGGGCCAGTATGTACCAGTTTGTCATTGACACTCTGTACAGAAGAGGGCCCAACGGTGTGAAATTGAAGTGCATCTGCCGGGAAGAAGGGAAGGAACTGCTGGCTGAAATACACATAGGCATGTGCGGCTCCCACATTGGATCAAGGGCGCTGGTTGGGAAAGCATTCCGGCAAGGATTCTATTGGCCCACAGCCCTCCAAGATGCGGTTGAGCTAGTCACCAAATGTGAAGCCTGTCAGTTCCATTCCAAGAAAATCCACCTGCCTGCGCAAGCTCTTCAGACAATCCCTTTATCATAGCCATTTTTGGTCTGGGGGCTCGATATCCTCGGCCCTTTCCCCCGAGCGATCGGGAGCTTTGAATTCTTGTTTGTTCCTATCGACAAGTTTACAAAGTGGCCGGAAGTTGCTGCCGTGAGAAAGGTGACTGCTCAATCAGCTATCAAGTTCTTGAAAGAGTTGGTGTGTCGTTTGGGAATCCCGTCAAGGATCATTACTGACAACAGCACCCAATTCACGAGCCGCGCCTTCATGCAATATGTTCATGCCCTCGGAAGCAAAATCTCGTTTGCTTCTGTCGCACATCCCAGAAGCAACGGGCAAGCTGACAGGGCGAACGCTGAAGTGCTGCGGGGACTCAAAACTAGAACCTTTGATACGCTACAGAAGCACGGCAGGCGGTGGATCGATGAGTTGCCGGTAGTTCTATGGTCCCTCAGAACGACACCAAATTGAGCTACCGGGCAGACTCCTTTTTCCCTGGTCTATGGGGCGGAAGCAGTTATCCCCACGGAACTCATTTACGGGTCACCTCGAGTGCTTGCCTACGATGAAGTAGCGCAAGTTCAGCACCAGCGTGCCGACGCTGTGCTACTCGAGGAGAACCGTCTCCGGGCTGCTACGCGTGCTGCACGCTATCAGCAAGCCCTGCGTCGCTATCATAGCCGCAGGGTTCATGCCCGGTGTTTTGAGGAAGGCGACCTTGTCCTTAGGCGCGTTCAGTCCGCTAAGGGTACAAACAAGTTGACGCCGAAGTGGGAAGGCCCTTATCGGGTAGTACGAGTCACCAGACCTGGCGCAGTCCGTCTGGAGGTTGGAGATGGCATTCAATTGCAAAACTCATGGAATATTGAGCATCTCCGCAAGTTCTACCCGTAAGGCGCCGCTGTCGGGCCCTGCCCGGCAGCCACCCTTATGTACAGGCCTTGCCTCAGTTGCATGTAACCCCTTGTACAAAGCCAGGTGATGACCCTGAGCACCAGAGAAATAAACGATGCGCTGGGGGCCCCGACCAAGTTGCATGCATGCATAAGCATTTCATGAGCATTTGCATATGCATATAGATAGGATCACATCCATTTGCAAATGCATATAGATAGGATCGCATCCTACATCATTCTCATCTGCATAAAGCTGTAGGTTCCTGCCGAGAACTCGGTTTCTGCAAGAAGATGAGGAGATGAACCAACGCTGCGATCCCTGGCGAACCAAATAGATAAGTTCTACCTCTTGTCCATAAGTGTTCTGTAAGCTAAAGCTTGTGCATAAGAAAACCCCGCCACTCTTCGAAACTTAGGTGCTCCCATCTTTGGCTCGAACGTTGCTTCGGCCTGGATGGTCGTAGTGGCCTTTGATGAAAAGAAGTTGGTGGGGGGCTGGTCCCCCTATTTCTTGCCGGTAGGCTCAGTTCCCCGGCAACGAAGGAAGCGTACCGGCAGGATAGCCTGCCGGGGAAAACTCGTTTATTTAAAATAAAGAGGCATCTCACCTCTGTGTGGACATATACATGCACGAGTTCCCGGCAAGGTTCATCTTTTTCATTAATATGCTGGTCATACAAGTACAAACCTTACAGAACACAGACATGGACTCGAGAGATTACATTATTTGAACTAAAATTTGGCCTCTACGACTTGGCCTACGAGTTTAAGATTGAAAAAAGATAAGTGCCCCGTAATGCCTTTACCCTTGTCCATCTCCTTCAGGAAAAGGTGGAGGAGGCCGGTGGCGAACCCAGCTGGGAGTCGGCGCCTCCCCAGGGTCAGGGTGGCGCCGCCCTCGGCAAGGAGGATGAAATCGGAGGGCAGACGAGGATGGTGACACTGTCGGAGGACCAGATGGGGGACACGGAGTCACCGGCAAACACGGCTCGTCAGAACGGTCGTCCCCATTCTTGACGTGTCATGGGTTGCCACCGCCATCCGCATCGCTACCACCCGGAGACCTCAGCATGATGGCCGCGCCAAGCACCATGCTCTCTGGCATATCCCACAGAGAGCATAGTCGTCCCCAACGGCCCTGACGTCAGAAGCCACTGCGCGTTCTGAAGACATGTGTGGGAGCAAGGAGCCCTCCCGCACGGTGATAGGACAACACCCGGGAAGGGTCAGGTTCGCCTTCGTCGCCGGCAAACACCCCCCATGACTCTTCCCCAGCATCGCGACGGAATGAAGAACGAGGAGCGATCGACTACCACGCCCAGCACCCGATACGGGCCTCGGCATGGTGTCGTTCGCATCCCCTCCCACTAGAAACAAGGCCATGGGCAACTCGGCGACAAGCGCGCCGGAGTCGCCACCCCCGGTGTTGTCGCCGCGCCGCCTGAATACCCCTTTCGGATCCATGGGGAATTCTAAACTAAAGCCCGGGGCTTGGCCCCGGGCTCTTCTTATCAACATGACCAACAAAAAGCAGAAGCGGGGGAAGGAAGGATCCGGAGATGGATGGCTCAGCTCTCCCTCCGCCCCTCCTTTTATAGGCGGAGCAAGAAAGGGAGCCGCTCCCTCAACAAGCAATCGCCGCCCCTCTCCGCCAATTCAAGAAGACCGGGCCCTCGCCTTGATGCTCTCCCGCACCATGCGCCTCCGTTACCTACCCCGCGCGATGCATGCCGCATACGTGGCTAAGGATAAGGGAGTGGTGGGAAGAGTGAATTGGCAGTTTCTACCCCATGCGTTAAAGTCATTCACAGGCCATTGCAAAGATGGCCCCACCACGATTGGCTTTACACGACGCATGGGAAAACCGGAAACTGGCCCAGAGTCAAGATTAATGAAGAAGCAAAGAAGACTCCAAGAGATCAGCCTCTTTAGCGCCCCTGCCTGTGCACTTATTAGGACCTACCTCGACGACGCCTGGCAGTGCGATTGAGGCACACTCGGGGGCTTCTGTCGGTGCAACAAACCATGGGTCTGTTGCCCTTACTGTGCACAGGCACGAGAACAAGATTACAACACCAAGGCCGTGTCAAGATACAAGAGACCAAGATCTTCGAAGAACCCGCGGGCAGATTAAGAAGGCCAAGACCAAGACAGAGAAGCGAGACACCACCAGGAGAAAAGCCTCCCTTGCCGGGCAGGCGGACCTGGCAGGGGCAAGGGCTCCCCCGGAAGGGAGCATTCAAGATGTCCCAGCAGGGCCTGCCGGGACTCACGAGGGCAAAGACACCTCACCAAGCCATCTCACTACGACCCACGTCGTTGATCAATGCGGTGTCAAGCCGCAAAGTGACTAAGTGGCGGCCATTCGCCACATGGCGGCCTCTTCTATAGGAAATACCTACAGATGACACCCGTCCTGCAGCGTGTCAAGCAAGCAGGAATGAAGCTGGCAAGACAAGCCCGGCAAGGCTTGCCGGGCGAGCAACAATGTGACGTTGAGCGGTGTATTTAATGCACTCTGTCAGCCTATGGAATTAGGTATGATAGCACTGTTTGCTATCTTATCAGTGCATAATGACTGTTTTGCCACTGTGGTGACCCCTTAACCTATAAAAGGAGGCCCATGGCAACCGAAGCAAGGGGGTTGGAAAGTTGAACACCCCCACGCTCGTACGCGCATAGTCACTGCCTCCCCAGGGCGAGCCGGCCGGGCAAGTGTACTACGCTCCACCACCACTTTTCCACCATCAATCCACCAAAGCAGGAGTAGGGTTTTACGCCTCGCGGTGGCCTGAACCTGGGCAAAATTGCCTGTGTGATCTCTGCCGTGCTAGAGAGGCTAGCAATGGTGGAAGGGTGAGAGTGCGGATAATCCATGGACTCAACATTAGTCATAAAGAACTCACATACTTATTGCAAAAATTTATTAGCTATCGACACAAAGTACTACACGCATGCTCCTAGGGGGATAGATTGGTAGGAAAAGACCATCGCTCGTCCCCGACCGCCACTCATAAGGAAGACAATCAAAAAATAAATCATGCTCCGACTTCATCACATAACGGTTCACCATACGTGCCTGCTACGGGAATCACAAACTTTAACACAAGTATTTCTACCAATCCACTATTACTCACTAGCATGACTCTAATATCACCATCTTTATATCTCAAAACAAATGCAAGGAATCAAACTTCTCATCTATTCAATGCTCTTTATATGAAAGTTTTTATTATATCCCTCTTGGATGCCCATCATATTAGGACTAAATTCTTAACCTAAGCAAATTACCATGCTATTTAAGACTCTAAAAATAATATAAGTGAAGCATGAGAGTTCAACAATTTCTATAAAATAAAGCCACCGTCGTGCTCTAAAAAGATAAAGTGAAGCACTAGAGCAAAACTGCCTAGCTCAAAAGATATAAGTGAAACACATAGAGTATTCTAATAAATTCACAATTAATGTGTATCCCTCTCAAAAGGTGTGTATAGCAAGGATGATTGTGGCAAACTAAAAAGCAAAGACTCATATCATACAAGATGCTCCAAGCAAAACACAGATCATGTGGTGAATAAAAATATAGCCTCAAGTAAATTTACCGATGGATTGAAGACAAAAGAGGGGATGCCATCCGGGGCATCCCCAAGCTTAGATGCTTGTTTGTCCTTGAATATTACCTTGGGGTGCCTTGGGCATCCCCAAGCTTAGGCTCTTGCCACTCCTTATTCCGTTGTCGATCAAATCTTTACCCAAAACTTGAAAACTTCACAACACAAAACTCAACAGAAAACTTGTTCGCACACGAACACGTAACCGTGTACCCTCGACACTAGGGGTGATGCACCGTAGCTCACGTCGAAGGAGACCTGTCCAGAAGCGCGGTACGCAAGCAATCTAGCGGGCGCTTTTGTAGACCCGAAATCCCACACGCCCGGGAGGGACCCCGTCAGGGCGTGTGGCAGCTATGGGCTGCCCTAGGTTGACCTGATTGCCCCTAGGGCCTCGAGGTTTGCCGCCCTGCAAGAAGAAGAACGAATGAAGAACGAGGAAGAAGAAGAACCAGGGTTAAGGAGAAAAGATAAAAGATAAAAAGTGGTAGATGATTTGATCGATTGTGTGTTGTTCAATCGGCCGTCACCCCTTAAGTATATAAGAGGCGGCTGGACTTCCCGTGCAAGGAAAAGGCTTGGATTCACGTCCAAAACCATAGTCAAATTCGGACGGTTTTGTCCGACCTTTCGAAAACTATTCGGACTAAAACTGGCTGCACCTTGCGGGTCCTTTTCAAGGTGGTAAACGACCTCGGATGGAAATGAGCCCAAAAGCAATTTTGATTGTTTCGACGAGCGAACAAATTTCTTGTTGAACATTTTTTGATCAGAGGCCATCTTAAGGGCCAAATCGCTTCTGCAAAACAGGTAATTATTCACGCAGGTCATCAGACATACTCAAATGTGTGTCTGGTCCCGGGCGTCATACTTTGCTCACTGCAGGGTCGCGCTATGCGGGCTCTAACTTTCGCATACGACCTCGGATTTGGATGATGTTTATATGAAAATCGATTGTTTCGACGAGACAAAGACAATTCGTGTAGAGCAGTTTTCTATATGAGTCCGTCTTGGGGACGTAATCAGCCGAAAAGTGTTCTAGATACAAAATCTCAGTACTTCGAACACAACTTCAGCCTTAGAGATGAGATCGGATGACTATGGCCCAAATATCAAAGTTTCTACTTTTGATGGTACGGAACTTTCTCGCTTTGAGCACTTTTCCATTTGAGGCTTTCTTAATTATGTTTTTGACCATGCCAAAATCTGGTGTCAACACATGCCCCCCTGTTTTTCGGCAAAACTTGTGTGCCAAAAAATAACTTGCACGGAGTTTGTTCTAAGGACGATGTCAACACTCCATTGGCCATTTGCATGTTTTTAGAATGATAAGTATATATCGGCCATTGCTTGTTTGAACCTCTTGATGCAAACTTGGGTGAAAACTTCTCAACTTCTATAACAATCCAGTGATAAAGTTCCATAGATATGTATCCCAAAACCATCCTCCGAACCATATTGTTCACCCTTTTGCTAGGATTTTGCAGATAATCACGAATGAACTTCCTCCAATCCTTGCTTCGCCTACATAAAGGTTTCATTAGTGGCCGAAGTGATGAGCTCCAATTCGGCCTTACCTACGTTGGCGAGAATAAACATCGGCTATTGATAGATATATGCAATACACCATGATTAACATAGTAGCCGGATGCTTGCTATGCCAACTCTTTTGAATTGTCATGTCTAGATATATGAACAATTTTAAAGCAACCCAAGGTAAATTTACATCTAGACGTACCCCAAGATAAACTATAAGTGATTCGTCAAAACATTGATAACCGTTGGATATTTGTTGCACTACTCATAACGAATCACCGAAAGCCTCAATATGTGTAGCCCCTATGGCAACCAAAAGCTCCAAACCGAATAAAATTTCAGATTCGGCTTTGATTATTGTGCAAAAAATATATTTTGAGCACCATGAGGCTTCATAAAATAGCACCATAAGGAGATACACAAACAACACCGACACCTTGGCCATTGTTACGAGTTCAAGCATCAAAACATAATCTCCATAGTACTTGTCTCGTTCTCCAATCGAACTAAGGACGATGTTACAATAATACACCGGCCATGCTTTGACATGTTCTTAGGGCGATATATAAATATCAGCCATTACCATAAGGTCCATGTAAACTTCATCCACCAAAGCATATATAGCCAAAATAAACAAATTAAATGACAAATCAAGTATTTCGGCCCTTTGGGTCAGCAACAAACTAGTAGCTAATCAAATGTATAGTGATTTGGTAAGACCCTTGCAGGATGTAAGAAGTTATATTGCGTCCATGGATCAAAGTAAGTCCATGGAGGGTATCCAGTCATACATGAGGATGAATTCCATGTCCCCGGCATCAATCGCATAGTTGGAGAATGTGGATAATGTGTGCACCGAAGACGTTGAAACCTTCAGCTTGGTCGTTCATAATTTTCACTCTTTTCCTTCTTTACCTTTATCGCACTTCTTGCAATGGAAGCTTGCACATAATTCTTATTTTGAGTACTTCCTTTGGGAACCCATGCCATGTTCCTTTCTTCAAGTTCTTGTGCACTAAGTTTTTGTAATTTCTTCTTTTGCCAATATGATAAGCCGAGTGAGCACCCTGGCTGTGATTTTGTTTGAAGCAATGGCAATTCTTGTTTTACCTTGTGCACTCTCAACTTCTTCTCTTCAGATTTGGCACTTGATTGACTTGCCTCATTTCCTTGGGTAGCCAATGTCAATATTTTAATTGGTTCTTTTTCATTTGAGATCAAATCTGGAGTAGCACTCTTACGACCATCTTTTTTAACACGGTAAACTTGATTGACCACCTCTTTCTTGTTCCTTGAGCTCCGGACCGATTCCTTATGATTGAAACAGTCTTTGACATGTGATTGTTCAAATGTTGATCTTTTTGGAGCTGCATAATGTTTGTGAGATGGTCTAAAATAAGATGAGGAATGCGCCCTTGTATCATACCTATCCCACAATGGATATGGATTTACATGATCATAGGAAGGTATCCATGGCATTGGCATTGGCGGCACAATATATGGATATGAATATACTGCATTAGAATTCTCATTTTGCCAAAACCGATCCTTGGGTTTGCACCTAGGGGGTGGTCTTGATGCTCATGAATTACTTGGCCGATAAGCACTGTTCTCCTCACTTATCTTCTGATATTTTTCCAATAATTGCGCGAAAGTGACTTTCGACTTTTTACCTTTGTGCTTACCTCGGCCTTTGCTTTGTTTGGTTGTGCTTGCACCAATCTTTGGATTTTCTTGTTGTCCCCAGTCCTTGGCCTCTTCATTGTAGTTTTGATGGAATTCTCGCCCTCAAGTTTATGTTCATTATGCTCTTCAACAACTTCTTTACTTGAAAGCTTGATCCCGTCACATGCAGGTTTTACCTTATCTTTAAATGGGTCGGCTTGAAGCAGCTAATGCAAAAACTTTTTGCCATCAGGACCAATAGGAATAGATTGGTCATCTCTTGGTGTTTCAACAAATTTCAATCGTCCTTTTTCAATGGCCGATTTAACTATTTGACAAAACATGTTGCAATCCTCAAAACTATGCTTGAACGAATCATGAAACTTACAATACATTCATCCTTGGATAGATGGCTTGGTATAGTGATCAAGAATTCTAATGTAATTATTTTTCAGCAACAAATCAATTATTTGATCACACATGCTTGAATTGAAGGTATACTTCTTATTTTCTAGCTGGTCTTGGTGTGAGAACGGCTTTGGAGTAATGAATGGTTCAGATTTTACATCACCCCATTCGGCTATGCATTGTGTTTTGCACTCTATCTCTGATGTATTTGGATAAGATATTATACTAGCACCGGTTTTCTCAAAAGAATTTAACCTTGGCTTTAAATTTCTGAAACGAAAATAGTTAGAACACACATGTCTCAATTGAGACCAAGTGTAAGCCAAGTAAGAAATAAGCAAAGCTACCCAATTAGATATGAACTTTATATAAAGCAATGGGGAAAGCCTTGACTGCAACAATAAGTCACTATCAGTCTTTATAAATGGCGCAATGGGTTGACCGATATGCTTTATAATAATTTTATTACTAACAAGTAAATTACCCTTCTTCATTTGTCTTTCAAAATTACTTATGAGATTTTTTCTAATAGATGCATCAACAATAAAGTTCTGACCAAATTTGGAAATAGGTAAATTACTTGCTAGGCATACCTCTTCAAATATGTTGGGAGAGCATGATGGTGGTGTGACTTGAACAATATCTTGATCCATCTTTGGATGTCTCCCCAACGCCTTATCATCATCTTTTTCTTGATTCCGTGCATCATTACTTTGAAGATCCTTGTCAGCCGAACTTTGTTCGGCTACTTGCTCTTTTCCTTGAGGCTTGTCAATTTCTACGGCACGGAACTCATAGGGCAGGAAGTAGGTTCCATTAACTTCAGAAAAATCAAGCACCGTTGTTTTCCTATGCTTGCCATGCCCTTTCTCTGTGATGCTTGCCTCTTTGGATTTGATGGATTCGAAATATATACTACTTGATTCGGCTTTTTCAACCGAAGCACTTTCATGTTCCGAATCATCCTTCTTTTCATTGATTCTACCAATTGGCAATGCTTCTTTTATTTGAGCCAATTCTTTTTCTGTTTGTTTCCGGTGGCGAGTGGAAAAATTGGCTTTAAGTTTTTTCTCAATTTCAGCCCACTCTGGATATGATTGCCCCCCAATGCTTTTAGATTCTTTCAGCAATGACACACGGGTGTTGCCGAAACATTGCAATTGTGTAGGGGGTGTACAATATGATGTAGTACTAGGTGAAGGCGTATGCAATGTTGTAAAACCATATTTTTTCTCACCAATTCTATCAATTGGCAAAGATTCATCTTCTTGCAAAACTCTAACTCTTATTGCATTATAATCAGGAACTAGCCCCTTATCATGTTCTTCAAGGCAAAGAGCACTAATCTTGTTATTTCGGGCTATATCCCTTTTTAACGTAGCCACTTCCCATTCTGTAAGGGATTGCTCCGCAATATTTTTAGATTCTTTCGGCAATGAGTTGTTGCCGAAATTATGCAATTGCGTAGAGGATGCATTATATGCTACAATATTAGATGACGGCATGTACACTCCTGGAAAATTTTCACGTATTCGGCTATGACCATGAAGGTGTGGAGCCGAATTATGAGCATCTACAGTGTATACGGTGCCGAAAATTTACTAACATGAGGTGTAGCATATGACTGTTGAGAGTAACTGTGGCACCCCGATCCGCATGGAGCAGGGGGCCTTCGCACGTCAGCCCAGGATAACACCTGACGCATGACAGGTACATGATATAGCATTCCAGGTACAAGAATATTCATCAAATACATGCTTGGAGGATTACATCATTGATGAATACAATGTGTGGCATAGCTCTAAGGCTATCTAAATGGCGGCGGAAGTCTTGGTTTGGCAGCACATCGACTCTGGCGGGGCTCCACAACTCACAGGACTGGCAAGGTTACGGCCTAGCGCGACGAATCTCCTCCTGCAATCTGGCCACGTGCAAGGCCAGGTGAGTACTTTGAATGTACTCGCAAGACAACCAAATATATAGCATCCAAACAAGCAGATGACAAAGCAAGAACCAAGCGCATGCAACAACCTACTTCACAATAGTAGCTAAGCATGGCATGACATAGATCAAACTAAGCATGGACAACATCATAGCATCTACTAACATGGCATAGCATAGCATCTCAATCATAAACATGACATGGCATAGATGTATCTACAAGAAATGGATACATGCATGAACTATGCTGAAAATAAACTACCAGTTACCTCCCGTGAAGACATACTGTTCATCAATCACTTACTTATCCACTGCCTCTCTAGGCAAAATCATGACTCACCGAGATCTCATCTCATGATCGTATCAGAACATCACCGTGGCTTCTCATGACTATCTCATAATCCAAGTCACCACATTCTTTATAGCACCTCATTTATCAATTTAGTTATATTAGGTTTATCCTCCCTTTCGATCGAGACCCGATAGTGTGACCTACTATGAACTGTGCCCATGACCGAGGACGCGGCTATCGATAGATTTAACACACACTCTACAGAGGTTAGCACACTGTACCCACACTACGGAACCCATGGCTTCGCACTCCCATTCGGGTGGACCAACAGTATTCCGACAAAACCGATCCATTGCCCATGACACTCTCCCGGCACTTCGACAAACTCCCCTCTTGGGCTAAGTCATGCGTGGCCCCGTGTCTACCAAAGACATCCAACGGCCACCGTCGTGGCAAAACAATAAACGGTCCCAAACGGGGACATGTGCACATAACCAAACTCGGGCTCACAAGGCTTATGTCCGCCTACCTGATCAAGGTAGCGCGTGCCCATAACCTTCCCTCGTTGGAGGCACCGGCGAGAGGCATGACAATAGATCGCATTAAGGCCCTCCCATAAAAGGCAAGTGTGGCTGCACTGGAGAAGCTCGATTTGGTGGCACTATGACTCGATCCCATCGATGACGGAGGAGATTTGTTATTATTAAGTCATGTTATTATCTTCTCCATCATCATCAACATGCAAGCATGATTAACATGGATGCAACAATGAGCATGAACAAAATACCAAGCTTCTCGAGGGAACAACTATAGCATAAGGAACATGGCAATACAAGGTACTAGCATATCAACTGTGTACCAAAATCATCATAGCATTTATATCAAAAGCAGAGACATGACGTTATCAATAACTATATCCTAGCTAGCATGGCAAAAGATATCATGAAGGGCAAGCATGACATGGCAAGCAATACAACATATACCACAACTGAAATAACTGCAGATGAAACAGATAAGAAACGACTGCAACTACACACACACAAAGTGCAAGCAAAGTCAACATGTGAGTTCGGGGCTCATGATAAGAGGTTGGCTTGCCTGGGGTCGAGGAATACTCTGGGAAGAAGTGCGGAATGATCGCGGAAAGATTTGTCGGAAACAGTTCTCTCTCGGAGGGGGCTGTTTACGGGCAAGGGCAAAGTGGTCATTTTCATTGTGTGAAAACATTCTGAAAATGATACCAACATGACGGGTTCGACGAGATGAAGGGATGGGCTTTGGAATCACCTCAATCGGAGTTACGAGCGCAAAGTTGTGGCCGTTCGTTCGATAGGCAGAAAAATAAACAGAATCTGTCCATTCTTGCAGCTAACGGGTGAACGTTCACAAAATAACCGGTTCGGCCGGCGGGGCTGAAAGAGGAAAACGTAAAACTCAGAATACGTTTTCAGTAGCAGAAAGCGTATTTCAGGTAATACGCCTTCAGTTAACAGAAAACGCAAAGAGGCAGGGGCGTCTCCACTTATCTGAGGTGGCACCTCCGGTTGCCGACAGGTGGGGTCGCGTGGGGTGGGGCCCGCCTGGCCTGACCTCCTTCAACTTCCCGCTCGGGGATGAGCCTGGCCGAGGGAGACGTCCATCTTGACGGCGATTACCGGCGCGTCCGGCCGCGGTTCGCGACGGGCGACCTACCCAGAAGATTAGGAGAATGAGGCGCATCTACTGGTGGTCTCCGTTGCCGGCGAGAAGCGCTGCAGAGTGAGCAGCCAGGCTCATGGTGGAGAAGTGCTTCGGCCTCCGGTGGATATGGAGCTACGATGGTGGGGATGAGGGGCCGAGGCCATGAGGGGGTTCGCCGGGCTCCGGGGGATGCGTTGGTGGTGGAGAGATGGAGGAGGAAGCTCGAGATCGCCGGAATCGAGTGGGACCCGAGGCGGCGACCACGATGGTGGTGGAGGTCAAAGAGGAGCTCTGGGGACAAGAGGAGGGCTTGGGGAGGCGTAGAGAGGAGAGGAGAGGCTGGTGGTGAGCTCGGACGGGTCGTGGCGGGCTATTTATAACCGGAGCGAAGGCACCCGAGCCGAGCTCCGCCGAGCGAGTCCGACGGAGGCTCTGCCGGCCACAGCAGTCATGGGGAGGAGCGGGAAGGCGACGAGGGGCAAGCGGACGAGTGGCAGAAGCTCATGGAGACGAGCGGCGCTCAGGTGCACGAGGAGGAAGAGGACACGGAGGGGAAGACGACGGTGCTCACGGGCACGCACTGTGCGGCCACGGGAATGGCTCACCGGAGAGAAGTCCAGAGGGGGCGAGAGGTCCAGGGGGAAGCGGACGCCGAGGGGGAGCTGTTGGACACTCTTGGACAAGCCAGAACCGGCCGGAGCAGGCCTGCCGATGCCAACAGTGGCTAGGCCACCGTTTTGGCCGGCATCCCCTCGTGATCACCACGGACAAGGCGCGCTCTGGACTCCTTCAAGATGCCAGCTCATGTCTAGCGTGAAGTCCGTCCAAGATTCATTAAAAATATGGTGATGAAACGAGCAGAGGCACAGGGATCAGAGAGAACCAAGCTTCACAAGTTTGTTGTAGCAAACTTGACCACACCTTTGTGATTAACTTAGTGAGGTTAAGAGAGAATCTTGATGTCAGGGAGGTTTAGGGTAGTAAGGACTATAGTCATGCTAATTTTGAGCTGGATTGGGCAAGTATTTAACATAGTTGCTTTGCAACTGCTAATTCTGGTCCAGAGACAAAATGATGAAGTGGCACTCACTAGGAATGATGCCTTGGGCTGAAAATGGATATGGCAGGGTTATTTGGACATACAGAGACGTTGTAAAAATTCCATACCATTTGGAGCTTCCAAAGTGGTACTTGTTTCACAAACATCTTTTCTGCCCAAAATCTTGAGAAAATTCTAGGGAAATATTGGCTAGATGAAATGAGCCAAAATCTTGTGGAGATAGGTTATATGGATAGGAGAAGGCTTGGGAAAATTTTCAGCCATAATGGAGCAATATAAAATATACTTTCTTCACAAACTAAAAATTTGGACAGAAACAAAGAATTGATCCCGGGCTCACATAGATCAATGGAATGAGATGAATCTTGGAGGAGGGTGATGATATGATCATTAGAGACTGGTGGAAAAGTTTCAGCTCATTTCGATCATCCATGAAGGTACTTCCTTCACAGACAAGCAATCTAAACAGAAACTTGAGAAAATTGCCAATGAAGATTGGATAGATGGGTTGAGCTGATTTTTGGTATCCAGAGGTGTTTTATAAATGTTAATCACCTTGCAAAATTTCAGCTCAAATGGATCAAGGGTTCAAGCACTTCGTGTGCAAAAATTTCAGACAGGGCAGAAACTTGCATTGGATCATGTGCTCAAATTATGACCTTTGAAACATGGGTTTGGATGGAAATGGTGAAGATATAGCAATATGAAGCTCCACAAATTATTTGGGAATTTTCCTTGCTATAAAAATGGTAGCTCCTTTGAAAAATGGCAGAAAGGGAATATTGGCTTAAAATAGGAAAAGACAAATTTCCTTATTTAAATATGGCCAATATTTTTGCCAGGGCTAGGATTAGGCACAAATATCATCTCCACAAATTTGTATGAATTTAGGAGATGGCTAGCTATGCCTTTGGATTTTATTCCTCAGAAAGGCAAAAGAAGGAATAAATCCCAAATGGAAAATATTGCATAAGACTTAGCAATATTTTTGCATATCCAAGGTTTAGAGGTGTAGGAGGATCTCTGAGAAGAGTTGGAAGATCAAAAGATCAAGGGAAATGATGGCTCCTTTGTAAGCACAAAGGAAATATCCAAATCCCAATAATTGGAATTAGGGTTTGAATGGGTTTTGATGGAGGTTGAGATGATACAAATGAGGTCCTACTCAACCTCAAAGGTAGAGGCAGGGTTTTGAAAGGTTGAAAGTTGCCTGGATTCTCAGAATCATTCAGCAAACTCTGGAGAAAGATTTGAAAATGATTGCCAGGAAGGAATAACAGCACAAAAATTGATAACCCAATTTTCGGGCTGTTACAGTAACTGGCCGAATAGCTAGTAGTAGCATGGCCAATTCTCCCATCCATCGGCATAGTTGAACTAGTATATTGCAAATTAGTTGCCAATGAATAAAAAGGTGAAACACTTTGGCGCATGCTATTGGAAGTTTCTACAAGAGGTGTTTCAACTTGATTGACCAAACTCATCATGTTCTTCATCGGCATAACGATTTCTGGGGTTGCCGATGCATGAGAGTTGGAGTACATATGGTGCATGTTACTAGTATCATAAGAAGTTGAAGCATGTAAATTACTTTGAATCGGCCTATGCATGTAATTAGATGCATGATTGAAAAAACTAGGGCTGGCCGATAGAGTATACTCATTGAACGATCTAGTAACACAATATGAATTATTTGCATCTACTCTAGGGGACTGGGTATTCATATTACCTTTGTAGATTGCAAACCCTAGATGACGATCTCTTCGTAGCAAGAACAGGCTGGAGAACGTTCAAAGCTTCGTCCCTAGTGGAGTCGCCAAAAAGTGTGTTTGCACATGAACACATCACCGTGTACCCTCGATGCCGGGGGTGATGCACCGCAGCTTATGTCGAAGGAGACCCGTCTAGAAGCGCGGTACACAAGCAATCTGGCGGGCGCTTTTGTAGACCCGAAACCCCACACACCCGGGAGGGACCCCGTCAGGGCGCGTGGCGGCTATGGGCTGCCCTAGGTCGACCTGATCGCCCCTAGGGCCTCGAGGTTCGCCGCCCTACAAAAAGAAGAACGAACGAAGAATGAGGAAGAAGAAGAACTAGGGTTAAGGAGAAAAGATAGAAGATAAAAAGTGGTAGATGATTTGATCGTTTGTGTGTTGTTCAATCGGCCGTCACCCCTTAGGTATATAAGAGGCGGCTAGACTTCCCGTGCAAGGAAAAGGTTTGGATTCACGTCCAAAACCCTAGTCAAATTCGGATGGTTTTGTCCGAACTTTCCAAAACTGTTCGGTCTAAAACTGGCTGCCCTAGATCGACCTGATCGCCCCTAGGGCCTCGAGGTTCGCCGCCCTGCAAGAATAAGAATGAACGAAGAACGAGGAAGAAGAAGAACTAGGGTTAAGGAGGAAAGATAAAAGATAAAAAGTGGTAGATGATTTGATCGATTGTGTGTTGTTCAATCGGCCATCACCCCTTAGGTATATAAGAGGTGGCTGGACTTCCCGTGCAAGGAAAAAGCTTGGATTCATGTCCAAAACCCTAGTCAAATTCGGATGGTATTGTCGGGGATATCGTGCGACATATGCCAGGGGGTGGCTTATCATGGATGGGGACAAAAGTACGTCGCCGGGCTCTAGAAGTGGGAGTGAGCGAGACCGCATACGCCTGCGAATCTTACCCAGGTTCGGGGCTCTCCTAGGAGATAACACCCCTAGTCCTGCTCTGTGGGGTCTCCGCATGATCACTACCTCAACAAGTAGCTACAAGCTTGCTCCTTGAGCTGTTCTGCTAGAGGAGGAAGGAGGGCAAGGCTAGCTCTACTCCACTCTCTATGTGTGTGTGTGTGTGTGAATGCTGAACTAAGAAGGCTTTCTCCTCTCCACCGAGGTCCCAACCTCTTGCATGGGGTGACCTGGGGGGTTTATATAGGCCTACCCCCCAGGGGTACAATGGTAATCCGACCAGGTGTAGGACCCGGCCGTCAGCGTCTCTGGTTGCCGGCCTCTCCGCCGACTGCTGGGGCCTGCCGCCTGGTGGGTCCCGCCGACTGCCGTGATCTCAGCCGACAGGCAGGGCCCGCCGCCTGAGGGCCATGTCGACTGCTTTATACTGTAGCCTCGCCCCTGATGACGAAGGCTTCATTGGGGGGAGCGTGGCTACAGTCCCGCCGCTTGACGGGCGCTCACTGTAGCCACACCCCGTCACTTCTGGTTAATGTCGCACAGACCCCAAGGGAGAGAAGGGCCGCCTGCTAGGAGTCGGCCCTCCCTTGTTGCCGCCTGCGTGAAGTTTGCCGCCTTCTGGTGGCCCGCAGACAGGTAGGACCCGCCGCCTGCGGGCCGTACTGTCCGCCCATCGTGGGAGCATGGCTTCCTCTGCCATGGGTGATGTCATGAGCAGCATGGCAACAGTGTCGCGTCGGGCGTGGGATGTCCGCTTGGTACGCTGCACTGTGGCCACGTTCTGCCCTGGATTCGGGGGTGGCAGGCTTGTACTGTAGCCATGCCCCGTCTCGTCGTGTTTATGTGGGTGCTAACTTTGAGGGTGTGAGGGGCTGCCTGCTAGGACCCGGCTTCCCAGGAAGCCGCCTGCTAGGAGTCGGCCCACTTCATGGCCGTCTTCTGGATTCTGCCGCCTCCTGGCAACCGGCCACTTGGACCAGTCGGCCCCAAGAAGGCGGTCCTTTGTTTTTTATGTTTGAGGGGCACAGCCTGCCCCGATGTCTTGAAATACCAAGGGGAGCTGATGAGGCTACCCGTGGTCATTTACTCCGACAGTAGTCCCCGAAGCTGGTGGGGCGCTGCGGCTAAAGGGGCGAGAAGCCTCATCAGCTTCCTACTCTGGGCCGTCTGGTATTCTGCTTTGTCCGTCTTCCGAAGTGTCGACTGGTAGGTGTCGGCCGTGACCAGGCAGGCCGCCTGGAGATTTCGAAACGCCGTGGTGGGGGCCAGGTGGCACGCTAGCCACACGTCAGACTCGCCGCCCATGCCTGCCGGCCACGTGGCGTCAGCAGGCCAAGCCGGCCTGCCAGCCCACGCGCGCGACGGGATGTCGCCGCAGGCTGGGGCCCACCACCTCAGTGCCTCGGCACGCGCGCGGATGCGCTGCGGCCGAGGTAGACGGTTGGGCTTCTGCGGTAATTAATACACGCCTTTACTGGTGCCGCAATCGTGGGATCGTGGGGGAGTGGGCGCAGTTAATCCCACGATCCCCCACACTCTCGCCACCTCGGCTCCGGGCCTGGGGCTATAAGTAGGGGGAAAAGGGGGTGGCAGACGCACGCGCGCCCTCCTCTCCCCTCGCCATTCTTCTTCTTCTTCGCTGCCGCAGCGCCTCTTCCTCTCGCCGAAGCACTGCCGCAGCCCACCGTTGTCGAGCTTCCTCTCGCCGGGGCTTCCTCGCTCCACCGCGGCTTCGCCCGCTCGCCACTGTGCCGCGCCTACGACGAGCTCCTTCGTCCATGGCGCGCTCATGGGCCGACGACTGGGATGGTTCCAACGTCCATGAGGATCACCTCTCCTTCCTTCGTCAAACACGGCGGCTGCCCCGGGAGACGAACATGCAGGTACTTGTCCCCCCCGAGGCAGAAATCTCGCCGGTGCCGAAGGGCGATGAACGCGTCGTTTTCTGGTCCCATTTTCTTCGCAGCTTCGGCCTTCCGGCGAGTGGCTTCCTCCGCTCCTTCCTCGATTTCTACCGAGTCAAGCCGCACCACCTTACGCCAAACACGGTGGTGCTGCTGGCCGCCTTCGTCACCATGTGCGAAGGGTACCTCGGCACTCTCCCCACCCTTGAGCTCTAGGGGGAGTGCTTTTATCTCAAACTTGGCACCGCCACCAAGGGCCAGGCGGCTCAATGCGGAGCCTGCGTCGCGGTGCGGCGCCCGGGCACCGGGAACCGCTTCCCGCCCATCTCCCTGCTGCAGTCGGCCAAGCTGTGGCAGAAGTCCTATTTCTATGTCAAGAATATCCACCCGACGAGCGACTACATCAACTTGCCGGCTTACATAGCCGGCCCGCCAGCCGAGCCGCGCGCCAACTGGCAGTACAAGCCGAGCTCCCTATCGACCGCCTCCTCCGCCACCCTCGCCCGACTTCAGGTGATGACGGACTCGGAGGGCCTGAAGGGCTCGGACCTGCTGGCCGCCTTCGTGACGCACCGAGTGCTTCCCCTCCAAGCCCGGCCTCACATCGTCAGCTGCATAAGCGGGCGCCGGGACCCGTGCTGGATGTGCACATGGGAGCTGCCAGACGTGGAGGTGGCCCGGCTAGTCAACTACATCTCCAACTGCAAGCTATCGGAGATAGATTGGCGGTTCGGCAAGCGGCCGTACGACTGCGCACATCCGCCGCCTGCGGTGAGTCTTGTAATTCTTTTTCTCTTTTGCTGGTCCGAGTTCTTGTTTTGCCGTCTGACCAGTCGGCCATGGTGCAGGTCCTCCTGGCCCAGTCGGCTGCCGGCGCTCTAGATCCAGGTCAGCAGTATATGCCGGACCGAACGAGGAGCGACGTGGACGACCCCGACTTGGGGGCGGCCGCCATGGAGGAGGACGATGCCACAGGTGGCGGCGGTGGAGCAGGCGGCTCCGGAGGAGGAGGCGGCCTCGAGGACTGGCCGGATGACGACGAGGAGGAGAATGAGCCGTGCCGCACGCACGGCACTGACAAGGCGGGCGTGAGCTCTTCAACCGCGCCGACTGAACCAGGCGACGCATCAAAGCGCCAAGCCGGCTCATTGCTGTTCGGCAGCCGGCCGAAGAAGCCCAAGAACACAGCCGTCGCGACCAAGCGGCAGGAGGCCGCCGCGAAGGTGGCCCAGTTCCAGAAGACTTCGAAGTAGCCCCCGATGGTGTCCGCGTAAGTGCTTGGTTTCTCTTGCGTTTTCTTTTCTTCTTTCTTGCAAACTCTTTCTGAGTTTCCTCTTGTCTTGCTTGAACAGGGCCCTGCTCTCTCTTGAGCGGTCCACCGCTGCTTCAGTGATCGGGGCGGCGGAAGGCTCCGCCAACACCTGCCGCGTGGACCCGCTCGCCGACCTCCAGGAGGCGACGGAGAGGAACGCGCGGGAGGCGCGCGAGGAGCGGGAGGAGGTGGAGCGGCAGAAGGCGGAGGCGGCCAAGGCAGCGCAGGCAGACGCGGATGCGGCGGCCAAGGCCCAAGCCGACGCTGCGACCAAGGTCCAGGCGGAGGCCGCAGCCCAGGCCCAGGCGGACGCCGCAGCCAAGGCCCAGGCGGACGCGGCCGCCAAGGTGCAAGCGGAAGAGGCCACATGCGGCCGGACTCCGCAACTCGTCATCCCGCTGCACGCAGTGCCACCAGCGCCAGAGAACCCGGCGCCGACTGGAGGAGCCGGCAACGATCAGCCGGTCGTGGAGAGGAGGCGATGCCATCGTCCCGGGGGCGGAGGTGCCCCCGCAAGCGCCAACTGCCGAGGCTCGAGGCAGTCAGTCTGACGTGCCACTGGCGCTGCCATTCAGTGGCGAGCTAGTGGTGGGGGTGACCCCTGTCGTTCGTCCTCCGGGGCGCCGGCGTGCGGCGAAGGCGGCCTCAGCGCCATGGGCGCAGGAGATCGCGGCCGCAAGCTTGTTGGCCCCAGATGCAGAGGCCACCAGTGCCGCCCCACCAGAATGGACGCCTGGGGGCGGGATGGGCGTGCTGAACAAGGCCGCGCAAAATGTTCAGGCCCAGCTCCAGGCCCAAGGCACCGCCCTCCAGCAGTATATGAAGACGTTCTTGGCGACGCGAACAGCCATCCAGGTACGCTTCTTTGCTTTGTTTTTTTATTTTTGCCATCTTCCGTGGGGGCGCGCCAGCGCACCCACTGGGTGTAGCCCCCGAGTTCCGGGCCGGCTGCTGAGCAGGCGGCTCAGAACTTTAAGGTGAGTTCCGAGCGCTAACTTGTTTTCTCTTCTTTTATCTTCGTTCCAGGACTACCACAACATCCGCGCAGCCGCCTTCAACTCCTAGGTCCAGGAGCTGGCTAAGTGGACCGCCGACCTGACCGAGAGCCGGAGTAAGCATTCATTCTTCTTCCTCACGGGGGCCCGTCAGTGCACCCGCTGGGTGTAGCCCCCGAGATTCGAGCCGACTGCTGAGCAGTCGGGCCGGATCTTCCGGCAACCACTTTTCTTTTTGGTCAACTTTGCTGATTGTCTTCTCTTTCTCATTTTTGCAGGAGCCAACGCCACACTGCAGCAGCGCCTGGGCGAAGTCCAGACTGAGCTGTGCGCCAAGGAGGAGGAGTGCAGCAAGGGGGCCCAGGAGCGTGACCGTCTGGCCAAGAAGTTGGCGGACCAGGCGGACCAGCACAAGGCGGAGCTCCAGAAACTCAAGGAGGTGGAAGGCGCCCTCCAGGCCAAGTTTGAGACGGAGCGCTCGAAGTGGGTCGAGAAGGAGGCGATCCTCGCCGCTGGCTATGGCGAGATTGAGGATATGCTCGACGGTAAACTTCTTTCTTTGGAATAGCTGTCGACTGCATCGAGAGTCGGCTTCCGACTTCTGATCTTTGTTTTTTCTTTGCATAGACTTCTTTCCTGGACACACCGTCGCCATCAGCCAAGCCATCGAGGCGCGGTGTGACCAGCATAGGAGAGAAGGAGTGGAGATCCCGCTCGACGTGCCTCGAAACATGAATGAGCAGCTCCTGGCCGTCAGGACACGCCTGCAGCCGATTCACCGTCTGCTCCGCCGCCTTCAGCGCGCCGGGTCCCAGCTGGTTTCCGCCCTCTGGCCGGGCGTCCAAGCTCCACGCACCCCCAGTCGGACCGCCGACTGGTTAGAGGTGGCGATCGGCCACTTCGAGGCTTGGAATGGCTCCTCCGCTCGGGCAGGCGCCCAGAGGGCCTTGGAGTTCGTCAAGGCGTGGTATCCTGGGCTGAACCTAGCCCAGTTGGCCACGTTCCGGTAGGAGGTCAGGGAAGAGTTGGTGGCACTGGGGCCTGCGCTCACTCGACGTGCAGCGGCGATCGCCGAGTACACCGAGACCGGTGTCTTCCTCCCCGAGCTGGACGAGGAGGGTGCCGAGGTGCCGCCGGACTGGTTCGGGCTGAACCCGGATGACGGCGAGGACTCGGCGGAAGAAATTGCCTCCAGCGACGAAGGCGAGGATGAGGAAGACGAGGATGGTGAAGACGACGCACCGGAGGGCGAAGCGGACGGCCAGCCTCAGCTCGATCGGGCCTCGAGCAACGAGCCGTGTGCGAGTGCACCAACTGCTGCTGATGGCGACCAAGTCGAGACTCACCAGACGGCCACTCCACCAGCCAGCGCCGCCAACTCCACCAACCTGCCGGACCCGCCTGCTCCTCTGGCCTAGGCTGCCAACTTTATCTTATCTTTTCCTACTTTTGTGGTCTCTAGAACAAACTTGTTAAATTTGCGCAGTTCCACCCACTGAGGGTGTATTCAAACTTTGTTGAATGCTGGCCGAGGGCCTCTTGCTATGTAATTTAATTTTCGCACAAGTTGTGCTTTGGCGAGCTCCAACTTGTCTTGCTTTCTGTTCTTTTGGCTTTTTCCTTTGCCGCCTTCCCTTGGCTGCCACCTTGCCAGCCAGACAGCCGCTCTTCGGTCTGTTGGCTGGGTCAGGTACTTGGCCATTTTGGGAAGGCAAGTACTTTGGCCGCTTAGAACGTAGCAAGTTAAGTGAGAAGCCGGCCGGCTGGTGCTCTGCAACCGGACGGCTAGGCGAGGAGCTGGCTTGGCCTATGTGAGTGCTTTCGTCCTTAGCCATTTTTCATGTGGGCACCATTTCCTGCCTTTGGCTCTTGCCAGCCCGACAGTCGCTCTGCGAGCTGCGGCTTATGGCAAGAGAGGGCTTAGCTGCCGGCACACTACTTGTCCGACTGCAGGTAGCGCTGACATAGTATAAGGCGGCAAGCCCCCGGGCCGACTGGTCGGACCTGGTGCCGGGCGGAGGAATGAAATAACTCATTCACAGGCATGAAACTTATCATATACATAAGAAAGGTAGCCCCCGAGTGCTCCTCGAGGGACCTGGTATCTTTGCGCTTAATACAAAAGGTAGCGTGGTACATACTGTATTAACTGTAAAATTTCGGAGGAGATTTGCGTTCCATGGGCGCTCTGTTTCCTTGCCAAAATTGTCCCTCTTGCGCGCCCTGGGCTTCTGCGCGTCGATCAGGTAATAGGAGTCGTTGCCCAAGGCTTTGCTGATGATGAAGGGGCCTTCCCAAGGGGCCGAGAGCTTGTGCTGGCCGGCTGTTCGCTGGATCAGCCAGAGCACAAGGTCTTCCTCTTGGAAGGATCGTGGTTTGACCTTCCGACTGTAGTAGTGGCGCATGCTCTGCTGGTAGATGGCGGACCGGCTGAGTGCTAATAGCCGGCCCTCTTCCAGCAGATCGACGCCATCTTCACGTGCTTCCTTCGCCTCCGCCTCCGTGTACATGGTGACGCGAGGTGAGTCGAACTCGATGTCAGTTGGGATGACGGCCTCGGCCCCGTACATGAGGAAGAAGGGAGTGAAGCCAGTTGATTTGTTCGGGGTGGTGCGGAGGCTCCAGAGGACGGCCGGCAGCTCGTCGATCCAGCAGCCGGCCGAGCGCTCCAGTGGCTCGACCAGTCGGGGCTTGATGCCGGATAAGATGAGGCCGTTTGCTCGCTCGACTTGGCCGTTTGACTGCGGATGGGCAACATACGCTAAGTCCATTCGGATGCCCTGCATCGCGCAGAAATGGGCGAAGGCGCCTTTGGCAAAGTTAGTGCCATTGTCAGTGATGATGCTGTGTGGTACACCGTACCGGACGGTGATATCTGCGATAAAGGTCACAGCAGTCGGACCATTAAGTTTCTTGATTGGCTTTGCTTCAATCCACTTGGTGAATTTGTCGATGGCGATGAGCAGATGGGTCAATCCGCCGCGTGCTGTCTTGAATGGGCCCACCATGTCCAGCCCCCAGACGGCAAAAGGCCAGGTAAGGGGGATGGTCTGGAGTGCAGAAGCCGGCAAATGTTGCTTGGAGCTGAATTTCTGGCACCCCTTGCATTTCTTGACCAGATCCTTGGCGTCCTCCAAAGCAGTCAGCCAGAAGAAACCATGGCAGAAAGCTTTGGCGACAAGGGATCTGGAGGCCGCGTGGTGGCCGCACTTGCCTTGGTGTATGTCTCTGAGGATTGCCTTGCCTTTCTCTGGTTCGACGCAGCATTGGAAGACGTCGGTCACGGTGCGCCTGACAAGCTCTGTTTACTATCGTGTAAGCTCCTGCCTGGTGTTGCACGTGTCGGGCCGAGATCTCATCAGCTGGCAGCTCTCCGCTCACCAGAAAGATGAGGATGGGCTGCGCCCATGATGGTGCTTCGACTTCATGCACTGTCATTATGGCCACTGAAACTAGGGCGGTTGGATTGGGAGGTGGCGGGGTGGAGTCGGCCGTGTCTTGCTGCGTTGTTGAAGTCCCCGGGCCGACTGCTGCAGCCACCGGGCCGGGTTGTGGAGTCCCCGGGCCGGGTGCGACTGCTGCAGTCCCCGAGCCGCTTGGTGAAGTCCCCGGGACGGCTGTTGCAGCCCCTGGGCCGGATTGCGAAGTCCCCGGGCCGGGTGCGACTGCTGTAGTCCCCGTGCCGCCTGCCGAGGTCCCCGGGCCGATTGCTGCAGCCCCCGAGTCGGATCCGACTGCTTCGGGGGCAGCCGGCACGAAGATGGATTCTGATTTCGGGGAAGGTTTAATAGACGGCTTGCGGAGGCACTGAAGGGACACGCCGGTTGGTATGGCTTGCCGGGTGGAGCCGATCCGCGCCAGGGCATCTGTTTGCTTGTTGTCGGCCCGTGGCACATGAAGGAACTCGCACCTGTCAAAATATCCGCTGATCTGCTGGACGAGGGAGCGGTAGCTCGCCATGATTGCATCCTTGGCGTCCCAGTCACCAGACGACTGTTGGACCACCAAGTCTGAGTCACCGTAGCACAGAATCCGGCAGATGCCAATCTCCTTGGCCAGCCGGAGTCCGTATACTAGTGCCTCGTACTCGGCCACGTTGTTGGAGGCGGCAAAATGGATTTGCAACGTGTATCTGAGTTTGTCGCCTTTGGGAGAGGTGATGACGACACCGGCTCAAAAACCGGTGCGCATCTTCGAGCCATCAAAGTGCATCCGCCAATGAGTGGAGTCTGGAGCTGGCGGCAGGTACTGGGTCTCGGCCCAGTCGACGAGGAAGTCGGCCAATGCCTGGGACATGATGGCGGTACGAGGCTGGTAGAAGATGGTGTAGGGGGCCAGCTCGATGGCCCACTTGGCCACCCGGCCCGATGCGTCTCTGCTGCCTATGATCTCCGCAAGCGGGGCAGTGCAGACAACCGTAATGGGGTGCTCATGAAAGTATGGCTTTAGCTTCTTGGCGGCAAAGTGCACGCCGTAGCACATCTTTTGGTAGTGGGGGTAGTTCTGCTTGGAGGCTGACAGCACCTCACTCAAGTAGTACACGGGCCTCTGGACCGGCTGTGCCTTGCCGTCTTCTTGGCGCTCTACCACCATGACTGTGCTGACCACCCGGCTGGTGGCGGCGATGTAGAGAAGCATGGGCTCCTTGGCAGCCGGAGCAGCCAGAACGAGCAGCGTGGTCAACATCTTCTTGAGCTGGAGGAAAGCCTCGTACGCCTTGTCGTTCCAATCGAAATGAGTGGTTTTCTTCATCAACTGGTACGGGGGAAGAGCCTTCTTGCCCAGCCGACTGATGATGCGACTGGTGGATGCCAAGCAGCCAGTGAACTTATGAATGTCTCACAGTCGGGTGGGCCTCTCCATCCTCTCGATGGCCTTGATCTTGACAGGGTTGCACTCTATGCCGCGCTCTGAGACAAGGAAACCGAGGAGCTGGCCGACTGGTACCCCAAAGACACACTTCTCTGGGTTGAGCTTGATTTGAAAATGGCGCAGATTATCAAAAGTTTCCTTGAGATCTTCCAGGAGGGTACCGCGCTTCTCCGTCTTCACCACAATATCGTCTACATAGACGTGGGCATTTCTGCCGAGCTGCTTGAGGAGGCACTTCTGCATGCAACGCTGGAACATGGCACCGGCATTTCTCAAGCCGAATGTCATGGTCAGGTAGCAGAAGGCTCCGAATGGTGTGATGAAGGCGGTCTTCAGGCGGTCGGCCGGGTTCAACTTGATCTGGTGGTACCCTGAGTAGGCATCCAAAAAACTCAACAGCTCGCATCCGGCTGTGGAGTCTATCACTTGGTCAATCCGAGGCAAGGCAAACGGATCTTTGGGGCATGCTTTGTTGAGGCTGGTATAGTCAATACACATGCGCCATTTGTTGTTCTTCTTCAGTACAAGGACTGGGTTGGCAAGCCACTCTAGAAAGAACACTTCCATAATGAAGCTGGCTACTAGAAGCCGGGCTATCTCTTCACCAACAATTCTTCTCTTCTCCTTCGACAGGCGGTGGAGGGGTTGCTTGACTAGTTTTGCATCTGCTCTGACATGTAGCTTGTGCTCGACGAAATCCGTCGGACACCCGGCATGTCCTTTGGAGACCATGCAAAGATGTCTTGATTCTCACGGAGGAAATCGACGAGCTCGCTTTCCTACTTGCTGTCAAGGTGAGCTCCTACGACAGCGAACTTCTCCGGGTGCTCCGGGTCCAAGGGTATCTTCTTGGTTTCTTTTGCCGGCTGGAAAGAGCCCTGAGCTTCTGACTCCTTGGGATCTGGCGACAGGTCCTGCTGCTTGCCGGCCATGGCCACAACCCGGTCAAGGAGCCACTTCTTGGCAACAATCAAAAGGGACTCGGCCAGCCGACTGCTGGCAGCGGCACAGGCGGCAGACTTCTGGTAGTCGCCGGCTACAGTGATAATGCCCTTGGTACCCGGCATCTTCATCTTGAGGTAGGCGTAGTGGGGAACCGCCATGAACTTGGCCAGGGCAGGCCGGCCAAGCAACGCGTGGTAGGGGCTCTCAAGGTCAACCACCTCGAACCAGATTGGCTCTTGGCGGAAGTGATTCTTGTCTCCGAAGAGGACGTCTATCTTGATCTTGCCGATTGGTGAGCAGGAAAGGCCAGGCATGATGCCATGGAAGACAGTCCGGCTGGGCTGGTGCTGTTTCTCTTTGATGCACAACTTCTCCATGGTGTTGCGGTAGAGGATGTTGATGCTGCTACCGCCGTCTATCAAAATTTGGGAGAAACGAGCAGCTTGCCTCTCTGTTGCAAAGGTGGCATCCAACACCAGGGCATAGGAACCCAGAGAAGGCATCACCTCCGGGTGGTCAGCTCGGCTCCAACTGATCGGCTTCTCGGACCAGTGCATGAACTCTGGGGCTTCAGAGGCGACAGTATTCACCTCTCGGTGCTGCTGACGCCGGCTGTGCCTGTCATCAGCCACGCTAGTGAAGACGACGTAAGCTCCGTGCTCTTCGGGAAACTCATCTTGGATCGCACCAACTCACCGGACCATCGGCTGCTGGGGAGGTGGAGGCGGCGGGCCAGCAGGCGGGGGAGGCAGTGCTTCGCCCGTGGCGATGCGGGTGAGCCAATGGAACTTCCGGGTGATGTGGTTGGATGGCTTCGCGCCGCTGTGGAACTTGCAGGGAGCATCAAGGGTTTGCTCAAACGAGAAGGCGGGCAACCAGGCAGGCTTGCCGCCCTTCTGGCGCTTGGGGCCAGGTTGCTCTTCTGGCTGCTGGTCTTTGACTGTCGCCACCTGCTGGCTAGTGGTAGCCGGCTGCTGGGCCTTGCGCTTGTTGTCGTTTGACTGTTGGCGCCGACTGGAATCACTAGCCGGCGTCTGAGGGGCTGGAGGGAGCATCTTTCCTGACACGTCCACTCGGAGCTCCGACTTCATGGAGGAGTCGGCAGTGGCGTACTTGTCCGCTATGATTAGCAGCTCGTCGAGGGTGGCCGGCTCGTCGCAGAGGAGTGGATGCTTGAGTAGGGTGCCCTCTCGGCACCCGGTAGTGAAGTACTCTATGGCTTGCACCTCATGCACCCCTTCGCAGGAGTTGCGTAGTTCGGCCCACCGCATTAAGTACTCGTGGGTGGACTCGATCGGGCCTTGGATGCACAGGGAGAGCTGGCGAGGCTTGGGCGGCCGCTTGTAGGTGCTGGTGAAGTTGCGGATGAAAACTTCCGTGAAGTCTAGCCAGCTGTTGACGCTGTAGGGCTTGAGGCTGTTCAGCCATGTCCGGGCCGTGCCCTGGAGCATGAGCGGGACATACTTCACGGCGACATGCTTGTTGCCGTTTGCTATGTTGACGGCAGTGGAGTAGTCGACCAGCCAATCTTCCGGCTTCACAGAGCCGTTGTACTTGGGGGTGTCCCGAGGGAGGGAGAACCCTTTGGGGAAGGGCTCGTCGCGCATGCGGGGGCCGAAACAAGGCGGGCCGATCGCATCTTCTTCTTCTAACGCCAGGGATCGAGCCAAGCGGTTGATCCGGTTGCGGGCCTCATTCTCTCCGACTCCTTCATGAGGGCCCAGCCGGCCTCGTAGAGTCAGATGCTCAACAAGCGGCGGGGAGGCGCGCCTCTCCCTACGCGGGGGAGGCGGATGACTGTCCCGCCGTTCCACTGCTAGTGGGCGGCCGTCTTGGTCACGCTCGATGGAGATGCGGGTGCGGCTATGGCTAACAACCGGTTCTTGGTCTCCTCGGTCACAGGCGCCGCCTGTCGGCATCCGGGAGGTCGCGCCGTGCTCTCGGCGAGGGGGAAGGTTCCCGGCCTGTAAGCCGGGTTCCACCACACGGCGGCCAGCTTCTTTCTGCGCGGCGGCCGCGTCGATGAGCTGTTGGACGCGCTCCATCATGCAGCGATGCTCGTTGCCCTCCAGGCGGTCTAGCTCGTCTGCCTTCGCCTGGGCGGTGTAGAAGTTCTCCATTGGCGTGGCGTAGACTGGGCGGTCGGTCCCCAACATGCTGGCGATGGCTGCGCCGCACTGCCGAACCATGCCCGCGCGGGTGGGTTTGCCAGCAGCCGGCGTGCCGCAGACGGCACGGTCGATCTCTCGGTGGTAGGCCTCGGTGAGGTGTCTCATGGCCGCCAACTTGTTGTCGCTGTCGAGGATTGCGATACGGCACGCTTCCAGCGTTTCGCTGTTCGCACCAGGCGTTATGGGTGCGGACAGGTCCCGCACAGCCGCCTGCAACGGGTCCCGGCCGGTCTGGTCGGAGGCTCTGTCGTGGCTGATGACCAGCACCTTGGTGCCGGTGCTGGTGCTGGCGCTGCTGTCTGCAGCAGGGAGCGGGTCATCAAAGATCACCACATTACCGGGGAAGGCATCAGAAAGCGTGACGTCAGCGTCGATGACCATGTCGACGAACGGGTCGGTGGAGCCAACGGACTCCAGGTCGGAGACCGGCTCGTTGGCGATGTGAAGCTTGCCGAGGGAGTCGACGAGGCAGCTCTTGGGGCTGGCTGCGCCCGCGACGAGTGCGGGCTCGTAGGAGAGGCGGATCCCGCCGATGAGATCAGCGAGGCTGCTTGCAGTGCAAGCAACTTCCATGCCGTGCAGCGTGTTAGCACAAACGCCGTCCGGCGTGCCGGGCTGGCTGCGCTCGCCAGGAAGGAAGAGGGTTCCCATCTAGAACATGTTTCCGGACGACGGTGCACCTAGCCCCACGGTGGGCGCCAAATGTCGGGGATATCGTGCGACATATGCCAAGGGGTGGCTTATCGTGGATGGGGACAAAAGTACGTCGCCGGGCTCTAGAAGCGGGAGTGAGCGAGACCGCATACGCCTGCGAATCTTACCCAGGTTCGGGGCTCTCCTAGGAGATAACACCCCTAGTCCTGCTCTGCGGTGGTCTCCGCATGATCACTACCTCAATAAGTAGCTACAAGCTTGATCCTTGAGCTGTTCTGCTAGAGGAGGAAGGAGGGCAAGGCTAGCTCTACTCCACTCTCTATGTGTGTGTGTGTGAGTGCTGAACTAAGAAGGCTTTCTCCTCTCCACCGAGGTCCCAACCCCTTGCATGGGGTGACCTGGGGGGTTTATATAGGCCTACCCCCAGGGGTACAATGGTAATCCGGCCAGGTGTAGGACCCAGCCGTCAGCGTCTCTGGTTGCCGGCCTCTCCGCCGACTGCTGGGGCCCGCCGCTTGGTGGGTCCCGCCGACTGCCGTGATCTCAGCCGACAGGTAGGGCCCGCCGCCTGAGGGCCATGTTGACTGCTTTATACTGTAGCCTCGCCCCTGATAACGAAGGCTTCGTCGGGGGGAGCGTGGCTACAGTCCCGCCGCCTGGCGGGCGCTCACTGTAGCCACACCCCGTCACATCTGGTTAATATCGCACAGACCCCAAGGGAGAGAAGGGCCGCCTGCTAGGAGTCGGCCCTGCCTTGTTGCCGCCTGCGTGAAGTTTGCCACCTTCTGGTTGCCCGCAGACAGGTAGGACCCGCCGCCTGCGGGCCGTACTGTCCGCCCGTCGTGGGAGCATGGCTTCCTCTGCCATGGGTGATGTCATGAGTAGCATGGCAACAGTGTCGCGTCGGGCGTGGGATGTCCGCTTGGTACGCTGCACTATGACCACGTTCTGCCCTGTATTCGGGGGTGGCAGGCTTGTACTGTAGCCATGCCCCATCTCGTCGTGTTTATGTGGGCGCTAACTTTGAGGGCGCGAGGGGCCGCCTGCTAGCACCCGGCTTCCCAGGAAGCCGCCTGCTAGGAGTCGGCCCACTTCATGGCCGTCTTCTGGATTCTGCCGCCTCCTGGCAACCGGCCGCTTGGACCAGTCGGCCCCAAGAAGGCGGTCCTTTGTTTTTGATGTTTGAGGGGCGCAGCCTGCCCCGATGTCTTGAAATACCAAGGGGAGCTGATGAGGCTACCCGTGGTCATTTACTCCGACAGGTATTGTCCGAACTTTCCAAAACGGTTCGGTCTAAAACTGGCTGCACCTTGCGGGTCCTTTTCGAGGTGGTAAACCACCTTGGATGGAAACAAGCACAAAGAAATTTTGATCATTTTGACGAGACGGACAACTTTCATGTTGAACGTTTTTTGATCAGAGGCCATCTTGAGGGCCAAATCGCTCCCGCAAAACAGGTAATTATTCACGCAGCTCATCAGACATACTCACATGTGTGTCTGGTCCTGGGCGTCATATTTTGCTCACTGCAGGGTCACGCTGTGCGGTCTCTAATTTTTGCATACGACCACGGATTAGGATGATGTTTATATGAAAATCGATCGTCTCGACGAGACGAAGACAATTCGTGTAGATCAGTTTTCCATATGAGGCCGTCTTGGGGGCGTAATCAGCCGAACAGTGTTCGAACACAACTTCGGCCTTAGAGATGAGATCGGATGACTATGGCCCAAATATCAAAATTTCTCCTTTTGATGATACGGAACTTTCTCACTTTGAGCAGTTTTCCATTTGAGGCTTTCTTAATTATGTTTTTGACCATGCCAAAATCTGGTGTCAACAAAACTCAAGATCCATTAGTATAATAAAATAAATCATCACTTTTGGTACTGTTGTGAACTCATTCTTTATTTATATTGCTGTTATATCTACTGTATTCCAACTTCTCCATGGTTCATACCCCCCGATACTACCCATAAATTCATCAAAATAAGCAAACAACACATAGAAAACACAATCTGTCAAAAACAGAACAGTCTGTAGTAATCTGGAAACTTCGTATACTTATGTAACTTCAAAAATTCTGAAAAATTAGGACAATCTTGGAAATTTGTATATAAATCTTTTTAAAAAAATTCAGATCAAAATCACATTTCTGTGATTTTTTAAAATTCTGGCAATGAGCGCAAAAGTTTCTGTTTTTCAGCAAGATCAAATCAACTATCAACGTAGACCATCCCAAAGGTCTTACTTGGCTCAAACACTAATTAAAACACCAAAAAACAATTACTACAGAGGTAATACTATGTATTCTCAAAAAACAGAAAATAAAAATATTGGGTTTCCTCCCAACAAGCGCTTTTCTTTAGAGCCTTTTAGCTAGGCATTGAGATTTCAATGATGCTCACATGAAAGATAATAATTGAAACACAAAGAGAGCATCATAAAACATGTGAAAAACATATTTAAGTCTAACATACTTCCTATGCATAGGCATTTTATAAGCAAACAAATTATTAAGGCAAGCAAAAACTAGCATATGCGAGGAAGAAGAAAGAAGCAATAGCAATCTCAACATAACGAGGGGTAAATTAGTAACATGAAAATTTCTACCACAATATTTTCCTCTCTCATAATAATTACATGTAGGATCATAATCAAATTCAACAATATAGCTATCACATAAAATTTTCTCTACATAATCCACATGCATGCAAAGTTGACACTCTTCCAAAATAGTGGGATTATCACCAAATAAAGTCATGACATCTCCAAGCCCACTTTTATAAAAAATTCATAAGATTGATCATTCTCCAAAGTAGTTGGATCATTATTATCTAGAGTTGACACTCTTCCAAACTCACATTCAATATTATTGCAAACATATTTATCATGAGGCTTAAATAAATTTTCAATGTCATAAGAAGAATCACCCCAATCATGATCATTACAATAAGTAGTGGACATAGCAAAATTAGCACCCCCAAGCTTGGGGTTTTGCATATTATTAGCACAATTGACATTAATAGGATTTATAATAACATCATTGCAATCATGCTTTTTATTCAAGGAGCTATCGTGAATCACTTCATAAATTTCATCACAATTTTCAGATTCACGAATTTCAAGCAAAACTTCATAAAGATAATGTAGTGCACGTAACTCACTAACAATTGGTTCATCATAATTGGATCTCTTAAAAAGATTAGCAAGTGGATGAGGATCCATAAAATTTTTGCTTTCTGATTTTCAATAAATACACAATTATTCCAAGAGAACAAGCAAACAAACCAAGTAAGACATAAAAGGCAAACGAAAAGAAGGCAAATATTATTTTATTTTTCTGAAAATGTTTTAGAAGTGGGGAAGAGGAAAACGAGAGGCAAATGGAAAATAATGTAATGCAAGAGACGAGAGTTTATGATGGGTACTTGGTAGGCTTGATGTAGAACCTCCCTGGCAACGGCGCCAGAAATTCTTCCTGCTACTTCTTGAGCTTGCGTTGATTTTTCCCTTGAAGAGGAAAGGGCGATGCAGCAAAGTAGAGATAAGTATTTCCCTCAGTTAAGAACCAAGGTATCAATCCAGTAGGAGGCACAAGCAAGTCTCCAATCTATGCACCTGCACAAACTAACAAACACTTGCACTCAACGCAAAAAAGGGGTTGTCAATCCCTTCACGGCCTCGAACAAGAGTGAGATCTAATAGAGATAGGCATAAAAGATAAATAAAAAGGCAAACTAAAATAAATTTAAATAAATTGCAGCAAGGTATTTTTGGGGGTTTTGGGTTTATTGATCTAAAAATATATGATGGAAAATAGACCCGGGGGCCATAGGTTTCACTAGAGGCTTCTCTCTTGAAAATATCATACGGTGGGTGAACAAATTACTGTTGAGCAATTGATAGAAAAGCGCAAAGTTATGACGATATCTAAGGCAATGATCATGAATATAGTCATCACGTCCGTGACAAGTAGACCGACTCCTGCCTGCATCGACTACTATTACTCCACACATCGACCGCTATCCAGCATGCATCTAGAGTATTAAGTTCATAAGAACGGAGTAACGCCTTAAGTAAGATGACATGATGTAGAGGGATAAACTCAAGCAATATGATGAAAACCCCATCCTTTTATCCTTGATGGAAACAATATAATACGTGCCTCGCTATCCTTTTATCCTTGAACCCAAAACTAAGCACCTCTCCCATTGCAACAAATACCAATCTAGTTGGCCAAACCAAACTGATAGTTTGAAGATAAATACAAAGATATCTTAATCATGCATAAAAGAGTTCAGAGAAGACTCAAATAATATTCATAGAAAATTTGATCATAAATCCACAATTCATCGATCTCAACAAACACACCGCAAAAAAGTATTACATCGAATAGATCTTCAAGAATATCGAGGAGAACATTGTATTGAAGATCAAAGAGAGAGAAGAAGCCATCTAGCTACTAGCTATGGACCAGTAGGTCTGTGGTAAACTACTCACGCATCATCGGAAGGGCAGCAAGGTTGATGTAGAGGCCCTCCGTGATCGAATCCCCCTCCGGCAGATCGCCGAAAAAGGCCACAAGATAGGACCTCACAGGAATAGAGGCTTGCGGCGGCGGAAAAGTATTTTGGTGCACGCTTCTGGTGATTTGGGAATATTTGGGAATTTATAGTGCAAGAATTAGGGTTAGGAGACCCCCGAGGGGCCCACAAGCCCTTAGGGCGTGCCCCCCCCCAGGGGCATGCCTGGCAGGCTTGTGGCCTCCTCGGCCATCTCCTGACTTCCTATCCAAGCTCTGTGGATGTCTTCTGGTCCAAGAAAAATCATCGTAAAGTTTTATTCCATTTGGACTCCGTTTGATATTCCTTTTCTGTAAAACTCAAAAACAAGGAAAAAACAGAAACTGGCACTGGGCTCTGGGTTAATAAGTTAGTCCCAAAAATAATATAAAATTGCATATTAATGCATATAAAACATCCAAAACAGATAATATAATAGCATGGAATAATAAAAAATTATAGATACGTTGGAGACGTATCACAGCTCAAGCCTTGCAGACCATCCCTTTATCCTGGCCCTTCACAGTCTGGGGGCTCGATATCTTGAGCCCCTTCCCCCGTGCCACCGGCGGCTTTGAATTCTTGTACGTGGCAATCGACAAGTTTACAAAGTGGCCCGAAGTGGAACCAGTGAGAAAGGTGAGGGTGTAGTCAGCTATCTAGTTCTTCAAAGGACTGGTGTGTCGTTTTGGAGTTCCCAACAAGGTAATTACCGACAATGGCACACAGTTTACAAGTCGCGCCTTCATGCAGTACATCCAGAGCCTTGAAAGCATGGTCTCTTTCGCCTCCATTGCCCATCCAAGAAGCAACGGGCAGGCCGAAAGGATGAATGCTAAAGTGTTGCGAGGACTGAAGATGAGAACTTTTGATAGACTGCGAAAGTGCGGCAAGCGCTGGATTGATGAGTTGCCGATGGTTCTTTGGTCAATCAGAGCGACACCAAATCAAGCTACTAGCCAGACTCCCTTCTCCCTGATATATGGTGCAGAAGCAGTACTCCCCACGGAACTCATATACAGATCACCTCTGGTACTTGCTTATGATGAAGTAGAGAAAAGGTAGCTACGGCATGATGATGCCATGCTCTTGGAGGAAGATCGTCTCCGGGCCGCTGTATGTGCTGCACGATACCAGCAAGCCCTGTGCCGCTACCATAGCCGCTGGGTTTGTGCTCGGAGCCTTGAGGAAGGTGACCTTGTCCTTAGGCGCGTTCAATCCGCCAAGGGTTCAAACAAGTTGACACCAAAGTGGGAAGGCCCTTACCGGGTAGTACGTGTCACCAGACCTGGCACAGTCCGTCTGGAGACCAAAGATGGCAGCCCTACGCAAAACTCATGGAATATTGAGCATTTTCGCAAGTTCTACCCATAAGGCGCGATTGCCAGGCCTTGCCCCGGCAATCTATTTTGTACAAGCATAGTCCCCTGGACTTGTAACCCTTTGTACAAAGCCAGGCGCACACCCTGTGCAAAGCAAATGAAACGAAGCGCTCTTTCATAAAAACTTGCATGCATGCATTCATGTTTATTTGAGCATCATTTTATCATGATAGCTATCTAGTAGAATAATCAACATACAACATAGAGCCATGTGTTATCTTCTCTCTCTTTAATGATGGCAGGGAAATTTCACCATGGCGTTTCCCAGGGAGGAAGATGGATACAAGGACTCATGATGATTCCTGGCAATCTTTCCCTTATCTAAAATGATAAGAAGGATAGCAAAGAAAGATAAGTTCATCCTAGCACCCCATGCCGTATTCATGTATGAAGAACTTGTATGTAGGGAACCTTGTTGCCTCCATCATTTGTGCTCCCATCTCTTGATTCGAACACCTTCGATCAGGCCGGTTGCAGCAAACACTTGAAGGGAGGTTAACAAGGGGCCAGCCTCTTTATATGCTCCTAGCCCATTTTCAACCCATCGAATGAGGTTTAAAAGCAGCAATAATGAGGGCTGGCAAGATGCGTTGCCGGAGGGCCTTGTTTATTTGGAAATATTGAAGGATCGTCCTTCAGCATGTTTAATGCATGCACAAGTACCCGACAAGCATTTTTTCCATTAATATGTAGATAACAAGTACAAATCATACGGAATACAGAAATGGAGGAAGGGTTACATGATTTAAGCTAAAATTTGGCAATTGCCTACACCTTTTGATATGAAAAAAGATAAGTGCCACGTAATGCCTTTCTTGTCCCTCTCCTCCTAGGGGTTGGATCAAGACGAGAAGAGGGCAAAAGGAGCGGCTGGGAAGAAGCCTAGCCTGACCCCGTCAAGGCCCGCGGGACGTAGCCTGACAAGATCGGGAGGGCGCCTCCCCGGCAAGGAAGGAGAGGCCGTAGACGGGGGGAGCGGCTAGGCGATGCCCTGGTCACCCCCGCCAGGACCAGAGGAACGCGGCAAGATAGGAACACCGGCAGGGGAGACAAAGCGGGAGTCCACGAGGAAGCCTACCGGGTCTAGCTGGAGGAGGTAGAGACATCCACGCCCGGTAACCCCGGCAAATCGCTCTGCCGGGGAGAAGGCTAGGTGCAGATGATGGTGCTGCCAGTGCCTGGCTGACAGTGATAGTGTGACCGGCATTCAGCTAGATTCTAGGTCGTCACCTTCGCACTTGACGACCGGGGACTCGCTGTCGTCGTCCTCCCTCCCCACCGGTGTCCTCCTCTTCACTATCGCTCGAGGAGGAGCTTTCTTCATCAGTCAAGCTTTCCGCACAACACCCTAAACGAGCACCCGAGCGTCCAAAGACCTTGATGGAGAGCAGGTCAGCCTCCACCAACTTGAAGCAGAGGATGTGCCCATCCGTGAGACTATGGGCACGGGCGAACGTCTTCCAGCCATGTCGGAGGAGCATGACATGAGGCGCTGGATACTCAACATCCGCCCACATGGAGCCATTGCAACAACCACTCATGTGCAACCTCAGTCCGGGTGGCTGGTCGATCTCCATCACATTAGTGAAGGGACGAGGAAGCCGCAGACGGCCTCACGGGGGCTTGCGCAGCCTGATGATAAACTCCTGAGCTGTGTCTCCAACATGGCCCGCCGTTGGAGTTGGGGCAGCAGGGGGAGGCACGGCAGGTGCGCCACCGCGCCCGGCCACCTCTACCCCGAGCGCTCCGTCGGCCCTGTCCACGCCCTGCGGCCTCACCTTGTGCACTAGACTCTGCCCCAACAACTGCAATGGGGGCAGGGGCACGGTGCCGAGAAGAAGCCCTCGTCGCCACCGCCGGAACTTGATCACGGCCCCTTCCCCTTGTCATGGTGGAAGAGAAAACAACAAGAAAGGAGGAGAAGATACGTGGATGAACACTTCCCTTCCCCCTTGTGCTCCCTTTTATAGCCAAGTAGAGGCAGGGGCTAGTTCTCCACTACCCTGGGGCGACTGCCCCACTCCTCCAATCCAACATGTCTGCACCCCTAACGGGGTTCAGATTCGTTGGCCGCCCCTTTTCACCAATCCAGGGCGCTGTGCCTCTTGTCAATGGCACACGTTCCCGCACCCTGCGTATTTGCCACCAACCTCGAGCAATGCATGCAGCTTGCATGGTGGAAATGGCAAGCGTGGTGGGTGAAGTAAGGTGGCAGTTACCCCCGGTTCACGCGCGGATGGCCTAACTTATCCCCACGAACGTGGGCATCCTTTGACCTACTGCATGGGTGAACCCATGATGTTTAGGGGCTGCACATCTCGCGTGGGACCCGGAGGGTAGTGCAATTCCAGATTAATGAGGAAGCAAAGAAGATCTCAAAGACACGAGCTCCATTGTGGCAACGTCAAGGTGCGGGCCTGTGCATCATTTGGGGCCTACCCCAATGTTGCCTGGCGACACGTATGGACCAGGCCCGGGGGCTCCTATCGGTGCAACAAACATTTACGTTTGCTGCCCTAACTCATGCACATGCGTACTAGCGATTACACTCCAAACACCAACGCATGACGTAGGGACAAGCTAGAGAAACCGCTCTTCATGAGATCAAGAAGGGCATTAAGAAGGCCAAGTCAACAAGAGATCACCTCAGGAAAGATTTCCTTGCCAGGCAGGAGAGCCCGGCCGGGTCGAGGCAGCGCCTAAGGAGTAAGACCAACTCGCCCCGGCAAGGCTTGCCGAGGGCCATCAAGAATGAAACTCACCAGGCCCTTTGCCGACAGGGTTCCATCAAGACGCCACCGCTCCACCTCATCGCACCCATGTCATTAATCAGTGCGGTGTCAAGCTACCAAGCAACCAGGTGGATACTGTCAAGCACGTGGCAGCACAGAAGAGAAGAGATTAGCTTTATTGACACTCGTCTAGAAGACGTGTCACGCTAATAACAAGAGGCAGATAAGTGGCACAACAGGCTTGCCGGGCTTCAACTCCAGCTTGACACCTAGCAGTGCATTTAATGTACTTTGTCCTAACTGCCAGAGTTAGGTATGATAGCACTGTTAGCTATCTAATCACCCCGAAATGACTGTTTTGCCACTGTGGTCACCCCTTAACCTATAAAAGGAGGCCCGAGGCAACCGAGCAAAGGGTTCGGATTTTTGATCCCTCAACACTTGTACACACACTGCTCTCTCGAGGCGACCTTGCCGGGCTTGAGTACGCTGTGTTGTCGTGTTCCTCCAGGTCAAACCACCAAAGCAGGAGTAGGGTTTTACGCTACAAAGCGGCCTGAACTTGGGTAAAAGAGAGTTGTCATCGCCGCGCTGCCCCCTGCTACTTCTGCTCTTTGTGCAATGTGACCGTCCCCTCACCGAACCACAAAGGGGCACCCCTGCCCCATAGGTGATCATGCTTCCACGCCGACAAAATGGGAATGAATTTCAAACACCAGGAAACCATTGCTTGCCGGCAAAACATTGAAATACTTTGTTTTTAAATTCTAGTAAATCCAAAACTCGTCTGAATTTAATGAAACTTGGCATGCTATCATGGAATGGCACCTGACATGCTGATTTTTCGTGTCCAATTTGAGAGAAGGCACACTCAAATCAACAACCAACAACGCATTTTGAAACAAATAGCTGCCACCTTATCATCTCAAACGTTTGTATAATTTAAATCATGGGCGTTCTATTAACCATTCACATCACGCCACACGTCACACTTTTAATGGCTACGAGGTGCCGTGCAGACAACTACTTGAGTAGACGGGAGGCGTGCGAGCGCAGTCCGCTGCGCAGGCTGGCCGGGAGGCGTGCAAGCTGTCCTCCAATGGGCAGGCTAACCGGGAAGCGTGCGAGCTATACGCTATGCAGGCTCAGTGGGAAGCGACCCCTTTGACTTCCATGGCCGCTCGCCTTGCTCGCATCCTCTCCATTAATGGCGCCCGAACCACTGTTTAATACGGGCGGCCTTACTGTTCGCCTCCCATTCCCCTCCCGTGGACCTCCACCAATGCCATGGCGCAGAAGGATCATTCGCCACTAGTCTTCCAGTTTGGTGAAGTTGACTCTGAACCGGACGAGATGGAAAATAAGGTGGAATGGGGCCTCATGGACATGGCCCTGAACCAGCTGGCCACGGCGGTTGCTGCCCCCACGCCCATCCCAGCTCCCATCCCCGCGCCCGCGCCAGCGACCATCCCCGTAGCATTGACGGGCTGGTCGCTGAGCACTATCGCAGAGCCGGAAGCCGCGGGCATCAGGGAGGTCACCGCGGACCCGCGCGAGCTCGTGTACATGGTAGCGCCAATGGCCGTGCGTGCCCCTGCACCCACCGCGGTGCCGGTCCCCGTGCGTTTGCCTACACCCGCCGCGCCCGTGCCCATGCGCGCGCCCCCCTCAGCGTCATGGGACGCCGCCGTCGACCGCTACCTCGCAGCACCGCGAGTTACCGTCCTCCCGCGCCCTGCTCGTCGATCGCATGACGACAGGATGTTTGATTTCCAAGTGAAGAACATTCTGTGTTGCCTTGAAGACTTCAACAACGGCGTCCCGGAGGATGACAACGACAATGCTGGCACGGCACGCCGCCTCTGCCACCGCCGGTATTAGTTTTTTGGGTTTAATATTGTATCTCGATTGTATGAATATAAAGTCACAGTGTTGTTCTCTCTGAATATACAGACTTATCAAATGATTTTTTTTAAAAACGTCGATGGGTTTTAAATTTTAAAAACTCATCGCAAACATTTAAGATAGAACACCCGTATGCAAACTGACAGCTTCCCCAGTAAGCCAAGGGAAAATGTGCCGAGAAGGATTTGTGGAGCTCTTCATCGCATATTTTTTAGATAGAACACCCGTATGCAAAGCGAGAGCTACCGTCTTCCCGAGTAAGCCAAGGGAAAAATTGGCCGTGCAGGATTTGTGCATCCCTTCATCACAAACAGTTCAAATTGTATACGGTATGCAAAGCGAGAGCTATGGTTCCTTCGCCCCTAAGCCAAGAGAAAATCTGGCACGCAAGATTTGTACATCCCTTCAACGCAAACAGTTTTTTCGGATGACCCGTGTGCAACCACGTACAGACAATTTGGTAAGATTTGCATCTGTCATATTGGGTATATTGCCATTTGTCAAACTAGAAAGATTGACATTTGTTGATCTAAAAACATTGCCCTTTGTCAACCTTGTAACACTGCCATTTGTCAAGATTTGCAGCTAAAAATCACTAGCACTATCTAATTTTTGCAACTAAAATTCAGTAATTAAGCATAGATTTCATTCATAGATTAAGCAGTCGTTCTTTATACAAACAGTTCAACTCGACAACTGAACCGACCAAACTTTTACCCAGTTGTTGCCAACCACGTACAGAAATAGCTAGTTCAACTATATATACTAGCTAATTTTAAGTACGTTGTACAGTTCAACCACATCTATAGTCAGATGAACTAAACAAAATAGCCCCTAAATACTAGTACTACTACGAAGGGGCTTTGTACTACTTCCAACAGCCTCTCCTCTGCCGAGCGTGCTCAGTAAGAGGCAGAGGAGAAGGAGCCTACCGATGAGCTGGACGACTGCAATACGGTGCCTGCCGCTGCTACACCTTCAACGACGCTCACCTTGAACGCCCTCTACCGCTCCAGACGACCCCTCTCGAAGCAGCAGGACTCCTCATATATCTCCTCATTACTCTCCACTGCGGCGGCATGTGCCGCGGCCACGGTGGCGGTAAGGCTCTTTGCATGCTCGACGAGGCGCTCCTCCTCCTCACGGAGGAACTCGATGTAGCGCGCAAGGTCGCTGATGCACGTGCGGGCCTCCACCTCTGCCTCCCGCCTTTGGGCGGTGGTGGTGGAGCGGGTGATGACCCCGGCGATCAATGATGGGCTGGCGCCACGGCGGCCGATGATGGGGTGGTGGCCACAACCACTACCTCCCGCCTTCGGGCTGCAGTGGCGGAGCGGGTGATGGCCACGGTGGCCGACATTGGGGTGGCGGCCATGACGGCCACCTCCCGCCTTCGGGCCGCGATGGCAGAGCAGGCGATGGCCCTAGCTTTCGACGGTGGTGTGGCGGCCATGGCGGCAGACGGTGGGGTGGTGGCAACGGCAGCCAGCAACAGCTGCCGACGGGCAGCGGCGGCGGAGCATGTGGTGGGTGTTCCGCGCACACCCAACAGGGACGCCACACGCACTACACTACGCAGGGGACTGCGCTGCCGCCGCGGTGTAGCCTCCCAGCTGGAGCTGTCCTCTGATGACGGTGGAGTGGCTGACCGACGATGACAGACCGGTGCCATTGGCGATTGTGGGAGAAGAAGGCGAGATAAGCTACAGGGAGGGAGGGGAAAATGAGACATAGGACTCGCTGGCCGTCAGGGTTTATATAGCAGGCCGGTAAGCATTGGGATTTTGGGGGATTTCACCAAGCCAGGCGGGACGCTTGCGTGGGAACCTGCGTGGTTGCACGGGAACGGGCTCACCGATGATTCATTGGCGCCACTTCGAGCCACCGTTTGGCCAAAAGAACACCCCCGCGCGCTGCTGAAGCTTGCGCTCGAAGCCGTTTGTGGCAGCGGGGTGACAAGACGTGCGAGAGGAGGACGAAAGGACACGTACACATACTGTTAATCAAAAAACGTTTGCGATTTAATTACCTACTACCCCCGTCCTGGTTTATAAGTCGTCTTTGTACTTTTGTGCCAAATTTTGACTAGATATTTAACTAATAAAATACGATGCATGTCGCCAAAGATTATATAGTTGGATTCATATTTGAACATAGTTTCCAATTATATAATTTTTATAACATGCATTAACATTTTGTTAGTTAAATTTAAGGTCAAAATATGGCACAGAATATAAAGGGGACTAATAGACCAAGACGGAGTTAGTAGCACACGGCCGCTCTCTACGCAGCGTCGCAACTGCCGGCCGGCTTGTAGACGACCATTCCCTGCGTGTTCAATTGCTCTATGCGTGTGGTTGCTCGCGGTTGAGGCGGCCGCAGTGCGCTCTGCTCTCGCGTCCCTCCGGGAGCTCTGCCCTCGTCCCTCCACACGCGCTGCTAGTGTTTGGGGATGACGCATGATCACGTACGTTCGTGCTACCATTATGCATGTGGTTGCGCCGGGCGCGGCGCCACGATGCAGTTACCCGCTGCAAAAACTGCCATGCGGACGCGCCGAGAATCCAGGCCGCCCGGCCCCCATTTATTCCTGTGGCCATTTACCTTCATCTCTCGCGCCACATGACACAATAAGCACACCCACGACGACACATACAGGGAGGACATAAATCGGTTCCAATGGCGCTCCCCGTGGCTCCAATGGCGCTCCCAGCGGCCGACGACGACAACGGGGAGCAGTTCACCATGCATCACGTAGTGGACACCCACGTGAGGGGGAAGGACCTCTCAGTGGTGTACACAAATGAGCCAGTCTCGGTGGAGAGCTCCATCCAAACTATGGAGCAGTTGCTTGCTGAGGACAAGTACCAAGTGGTCGGCTTCGACCTCGAGTTCACCATCGGTCGTGCCGGGCAAGATCAGAAGGTTGCCATTGCCTAGTTGTTGTGCGTGCGACATGACGTCCTCGTCTACCAATACCACCTGCCCGCAAGGCCTTGCGAGCATTTCTCCGGGTTTATGAACAGCTCCGACTAGAATTTCGCTACGGTGGACACCACCAACGATCTAAAAGCGCTCAAGGTTTCAGGCTTAACCTGCCAGAATCTTGTCAACATCCGTGACCACTACAAGGTCTGGGGCAGCGACAACAACAAACATAACTCTCTGGTTGACCTCGCCTTGGTCATCATCGACCCCTACTACATGAAGATGAAGGATGAGAGCAAGAAGGACAAGAACGCCTAGCACAATGCCTGGCATCAGAGACTGGATGAAGAACACATCAAGTACGCAGCCAAGGACGCGTACACAAGCTACGAGATGTACATGCGGATCGTTGACATGAGGAAGTGTCTTTATCCTTCCCCAGACGAGGGATCTAGCCACAGAGCAGTGGCGGGAGCGTCACAAGAAGTAGATGACTAGATGATGGTTTCTCCTAGTTTAGAATGCATGCAATTTTTTATTGAGGTGTGTGCGAATGATCTGTATAGTCACTTATGTAATTGGATGTTTATTTCAGTTATATATATATATGTTATTCTTCTGTAGACAGAGCAAATCATACGGCTTATTAGCAGCAATCGTCTGTGTTATTATTGGTCTTCACACACATTTTTTATTACGGACCTGTTTTCCGCATATCACACACATCTTGTTCAATTGAACTATTTCTGTTGTCTTGGCTCATCGCAAACAGTTCATCTGAGTGAACTGTATGCCCTCCATCGCACACACCTTGATCTGGCTGACCATTTCTATTATGTTGCCTAATCACACATAGTTCATCCTAGTGAACTATATGTCGTATATCGCACACACCCTCATCTGGCTGCCCGTTTCTGTTGTTCTGCCTCATCGCAAACAGTTCTGCTGGATTAATCGTATGCCATGCATCACACACGCAACTGAATCGTGTTTGATGTCACCGCCATCGCAAATGTTTTGTATCTTTTTTGACGGTTTTATTACATCATCGTTTGTGATTAATGCATCGCACACAGTTTCATTGAAGGGTCTGTGATTAGACTGTCGCATTTGGACCAACCTGCAGTAGTGTTAGTACAAATTTTTGGCTAACAAAAGATCATAAGCAAGCATCACATGTTGGAGGATCCATAACAATATAACTTCTATACAAATATACCCAAAATAACTCATTATGTTGTCTTCCTTGTCCAACTTCAACTAATTTTCTCAGGTTTGAAAATAATTAATGGGGATCACAATCATAGAAGATGTCCAAGATAGTATATTTATATGTGAAATCTATCTTCCTTCAATATTCTTTCATGAATTGTTCAAGTGACCAATGCTGTGTTTGCTATCTTCCAATAAATTTTACCACCTATACTTCTTATATGTGAAGTCATTACTCCCCATCGGATAAGCATATGAAACATATATAATTTCAGATTTATGATATTCAATTCATTCAACCATTTACTCATAGGATATAAGTGAAGCACGAGAGTAAATGACAAACTACTCCAAAAAGATATAAGTGAAGATCAATGAGTAGTCAAATAATTAAGTAGCTATGTGAAGACTCTCTCATTAAAAAAAATAGATCTTAAGTATTTTATTCAAACAACAAGCAAAACAAAATAAAATGAAATTCCAAGGATAGCACATATCATGTGAAGAAGCAAAAACTTAGGCTCAATTGAGGCTAACCTATAATTGTTGATGAAGAAAGGTGGGATGTCTACCAGGGCATCCCCAAGCTTATATGCTTGAGACTTCTTGGAATATTATCTTGGGATGCCTTGGGCATCCCCAATCTTGAGCTTTTGTGTTGTAGGGTGGAGACTCTAAGTGGAGATCTTTCACGAATTGGAGGGGGATTCCCCGAAGAACACGAAGAACACAAAGGGAAATCACAAGAGGAACACTCAAGAACAAGTCCAGTCACACATCCACTAGACTAGCAACACATAGATCCACAAGATAGATGAACAACAAAGGGAAAATAGCACAAGGTAAAGTTCATCCCAAATCCCAAAGGGAGATGAGGTCTTGATGATCCTATGATGGGGATCCTTCCCTAGATGGGGTCTTGAACCTACTAGGGATCTCCCCCAATGGAGGTCTTGAACTCCAATGGAGCCTTCTCTCTCTCAAGAGGAATTCCACAAGGGGAGGTACATGAGCTAAGCTCTAATGTCTAGATCTATTCTTAGCTAAGTCTAAATTGAGTAGGAAGTGGAGTATATATAGGTCCAAGGCATGAAGGGGTAAGGAGGGACGAAATGGGGATTACATGGGCAAAGCCCGCAGCAACATACAAGGGGCCCCATGCACACGGGGTAAGTAGAGCCCGTGCGCACGGGGTATCCAGAGACCCAGCGACTTAGCTCGTGCGCACGGGCTTGTACTGTGGGCATGGGTTCCCGTGTGCACGGGGTCCAAGGGCCCGTGCGCACGGGGTATCTAGAGGCTCGCAGCATGTCGCCTTCTCATGGACACCCATCAGTGTAGGTGGAACCTCTCCTTCTCCTTGATAGTTCCTTCTTCGTTTCCAGGCTTCTCTTGTGGATGGTGTAGGCGCTTGCTTGTGGATGACCTCATCCATGGCACATTCATCATTGGGCTCAAACCTATATGGGCACATGGTAGGACGGTCAAGTAGTATACTATCCTCGAGGGAACTAAGAAGACACGCATTAAGGATGGAATTCACCTTAGTATGATTGAAGTAGAAGTTTGGCATGTCTCTTAGCAATGGAACTCTTGACAAGGTGATGTCCGTAGGATGCTCATCCCCTTCCCCTTGGTAAAGATCCGACTTCGGATCGAAATCTAAATCACCATGGGAAAGAGATGATGTCTCCGTGTAGGAGTGGATGATCACGAAGCATTCATCATCTTGTATCTTGAAATGGTCACTCTCCAACATGGCACCGTCATGTGATTCCTTCAAAAGGAGCAAAGACAACAAACACTTGGAAAAACAAATGTGGTTAGCGTTAGTGCAAAACCAAGCATTCAAGAGGCGATTCACCCAACAAGTGTTGTCATCAAGCATAGCATATATTGTGGCAAAGGATTGTGAGATGGCATGTAAGCACATAAATTGAGCAAAATCAAGCTCATCATGGAAACGTTCATGCAAAGGTGAGGTAGAGATGCCAATATGTGTGACAAGAGAGTAAGCATCTACCTGAAGTTCATAGCAAACATGCATAAAGTTCTCAATGAATGGTCTATGGTAGGCATATGAATCACTCACAACACCAAAGGAAATGAAGTGTCTAAACACATGTGGCAAGTGCAAGACAATCCAAGCATAATGTGCATATGGTGTAGTGAAGATATTGTGGCACTCAAAACAATGGAAAGAGCAATTGTTCATCATGTGTGAGGCAATCATGTCAATCATGTGACAATCAAAGGTGCATGGCATACGTGAAGAAATGACATTGTTGCAACCAAACATATGATAGGAGCAAGTATGAATCATTGGTGATGCAACATAGTCAAGCATAGATATCATGTTGTGCAAACTAGTGGAGCGAAGATGCAACACACTAGGGAAATCATGGTAATTATGTCATGTGAGCAAATAATATGCATAGGCAATGCACAAGACATATGGCAAGCACGAACACAAAGCGAGACCAAAGTATCATCATAGGCATGGGGCACAAAGCAAACATGGCAATAACAAGCAATATCTCCACCAAGCATGCAAATACACCTACAAGTATGAGAATCAAGTGTCATGTGAGATGCAAAGCATGGGTCACAAATGCATGGTGAAGGCATAGGAATGGGCATATCATGCAAAGTGAACATGGTAATATGGGCATAAAGTGAGAAGTGGTATATAGCCCATAACCATGTGAGGGCCATGTAGAAGAAATGCGCGAAGTCTTTGCACGAAGGGAGCGGTGGTAAGGACAATCCACGGGATCCCAAGTCATCATTGCTCTCTAGAGCTCGTTTTGTCAACTCATGGGATTGCGAGGTTGACGAGGAAGCATGTGTACGTACACAACAAGTAGACAAACGAAACAAAGTGTGTGCATGGTAAATGTACACATCATCCATCATGATGTGTATGTGAACGTGAGAGTTAGCACGAGATAAGCAATGCTCAAAGAAATTTGAGGCACGGTAGAGAAATATGGCATCCATCATGCAATGATAGTTATTGTGTTCAACATGATTGGGACGCAATTTATAGCAAGTGTGTGGCACAACAATAGCATTTTTATTCATGGGATGCATATGGTGCACACAAGTATTAGGATCATGCAATGGAAGGTATGGATCAAAATCTCCTAAAATGTATGAGGGAACTATGGGGGTCTCCTCATGTGCAATAGCGGAAGCATAATATGGAGAAAAGTTACAACATGGCAAACAATGCATGTCCGAAACTAGGTGGTCATGTCATGGCATATGAGATAAATGATGCAAAGGGAGCACATCAATTTCATAACAAGAAAAACAAATGCCAATAACCATGGGTTTGTCATCTATGCCATATGTGCAAATTGGGTTTATTTTAATGGCATATGCATAGGCTCTACGATGAGATTGCAAATATGAAATATGGTTGATCTCATGCATAGCATATGACAAGTCAAGCGGAATGTCAAACATGATGTGACCGAGAGAATTATCACAAGAAATCCTATGTAACATGGCATCACAACCAATAGACTCCACATGGCAATCAACAAACTCATCATAAATGGGTAAATCATCGCATGGGGAAATCATACTAGCATGAAGCATGGTAATAGGTTGATCAACATCATGCAAGCAATCGATATCAAGAATGTCCACTAGTGGGACTACAGCATCACCTTCACCTATGTTACCTTACGCATTCCACTCATGTGGTGTAGGTGAGGTAGTAAGGATCAACTTGTGGTCATCGTCATCACGATGGAACCATGTGGGGGGTGCATCATAGTCCACCATGTCCATCGTCTTGTCCAAAGGAAGGACGAAGTCATCGAGGATCGACGCGTCACCATATATGGGACCTAGCACCAAATGAGAAGACACAATAGAGGTAGAGGTTAAGTCGTTAGAAATCAAAATGGCCTCACAAGACCTATCAACTACCTCACTCTCTCTATGTGGTGGTGGCTCACTCACTCCCTCAAGGTAGGTGCACTCAATGTCACATATGGTGGAGTCACTTAATCACTCAAGTGGTGGTGGTGGCTCTCCTCACATGGGAATTGGGGCAGCTCATCATATATAGGGCTAGTGGTGAAGTCACTCTCACTCTCAATATGGTGGCACAAGTCGCTCAACTCATCACCATACACCTCCTCGGTCGAAGGGAAAATCCTATGCTCAACCATCTCGTAGTCGTCGCCGTGGAGGAAGGCCGAAGATCACACATCATCACTCTCGCCTCCAAAGATGGAAGCATCATCCTTGCTCTCCACCATGTCACTCGCCTCCAAATCTTGATCCTTGGGTTGCTCCGTAGTCATAGTCGTCGTTGCACCGTCTTGAAAAAGAGTCATGGTAGACTCAGCATTGTCAATGCCACAAAGAGGGATGGCGGTAAAGTCGAACTTGGAAGCATTGTCTTGGAGCTCATCGGGCTTGGACATCTCGGTGGTACTAGCCTCATGCTCGCCGTCTTGGGTCATGGTCATCGCGAAGTGTGCTTGGGGTCGAGTAAAATTGGCCTTCTTGAGTTCTTGCTCCGCCTTGAGAGCACCAATGTACATGTCGTCGAGGGACTCGTAGTTGTTGGTGAAGATAGTCTTGGCGATGTTGTAGTTCAATCCCATCATGAATTAGAACTTCATCCAAATGGGGTCGTTCACACCGGCTCTTTGCAAGGCATCCTTCATGTTCTTGAAGACCTCATCGAGGGACTTGGATCCTTGTATGGTGTTCTCCAATTGCCGAAGAAGATGTTCCGTGTAGGTGGAAGACACAAATTCTCGCTGCATAGCTTTCTTCTTCTTGGGCCAACTCATGTTGAAGCTTGTCGAAGATGTGTGAAGCCACCATGTCGATGCGTAGTCGAGGAAGGTACTTGTGGCGCACTTCACTTGATCTTTGGAGGGGACTTGGTGTAGCTTGAGGTAGTCGTCCATCTTGCGCTCCCACTCGAGGTACTCTTCGGGGTTATGAGTCCCAAAGAATGGAATCTCAACGTCGTTGTCGAAGTCGAAGTAGCTCGTGGAGGTAGTGTACTTGAGCTCGTGGAGTAGGCGAAGATGGCGTACATCTGAAGGCAAAGATGCCTTGAAGTCACTTGGCGAAGATGCCAATGTTGTTAAAGAAGTCGTATTCTTGGGGTCGTTGTTGCTGTCCTGTATGGCCTGTGCACACGGGGTGTAGGAGGCCATGTGCATGGGGTCCCGTGAGCACGGGGGTCGAAGGCCCGTGGGCACGGGGTTGGCAGAGAAGCCAACATGCTCTTGGAAGGCTGCTCTTCCGTTCTTTTGGTACGCCCTTGATGGCCTTGAGCTTCGCGGTCTTGTCGGTGTTGATGCCGTGGTGTACTTGAAGAAGATGGAATCTTGGGAGTCTTTGCACTTAAGCATCTTCTCGAAGATGAGGAAGACCTCTTGAGGTTGTTGATGAGGACCTTGAGCTCCTCCATGTGCTTGTCCATCTTGGCATCGATGAAGTTCGTCATAGCATCGAACTCGTCGTCGTGGTTGTAGACCGGAGATGATGTGCTTTGCCTATCCATCACAAGACTCGAGCAAAGGTGAGTAGGAAATGAGATAAAAAAATACCAAGCTACCTTTTCCCAAAGTTGAGGATGTATCTCGTGTCACTCAATGTGAAATGAAAGAATAGTGGAATTGGTACCAAACTTGTTCACTCACACCTACAAAGTAAAGCTTATCGAGTGGCTTGGTTAGGACAAGTGGCACAAATTCATGCAAATTGAAGTCCAAGATATTGTAAATGTTGAAAGCAATCCAAAGGACTCACAATGCAAAGCAAGTGATCACAAATATAGAGAAGGGCAAGAAAGAAACACACACCGTGGGATAATGGGGCTTGTGCAACTATAGGGATGAGCAATACAAAATTGCCTGACGAAGACTAAGCTTGTGTTGCACAAACACTAGGAGAGCACTAGCTTGATTGCACACTTGGGCACGATTCACCACTTGGCACCAACCTATATGCATGCAAGCAAAATGTGTCCTATTCCATGTATCCTCATGCACAAGTATCTATTTTTATGCTCAACTCTCTCTTTTGCTTATAAGCTTATGATCTTTCTTTCTCTTGCTTAAAAGCTTTTTTTTTACTTTTTTTGCTCTTCTCTTCCTTTACACTTTTCTTATTAAGCCTCAACCAATCACATGAGATAAGTATGACAAGATATGCACGGGAGCAAGCAATGGCACTATATGATATATCAAATGATCCAACAATATGATATCGTATCACTATGGTGCACAAGTTTTCGCGAAGCCCGGCAATACTCGGATAGGTAGTCTCAATAGGTATGAAGGTATTCGCAAAGATGGTGGGGCTATCAAGATGTAATGGCAAGGAAGGAAAAGTTTATGACTGAATGGATACCTTCGTCACACTTAACCTTTCATGAAGTCAGGGGTAACCGGCCTTGCTTTCGGTTGAAGATGGTCTCAAAGGATGGATAGTCGTCGTCGATGCGGAATATCGTGGTGGATGTAGTCGATGGAACGATACAAGTCGCCGGTGGTTGATGAAGATGCAACCGTCCCTAAGTAGCCGAAACACCTTAGGAGACTCAAATCTCAACTCAAAGAACCACAAATGCAATAGGAACCAAAATGGGTTAGTTTGCGGAAGTTTTATGCGGTGGTGCGGAAGTTATGGTGGAGGGCCTATGCAAATATGTGAAAATGCACAAAAAAATTTGGAGTCAAATGGTGGTAAAACCAAGATGAGCAGCTCGGGCACTTCGCTAGCTTTCCAATGAGACAAAGAACACCCAAATCATAGTTCGGAGGTGGGAGATATGACCGAAAATGTAAAGAGGTGGCTGCTGTTCTGTAGGGGGGCTGTGCGCACAGGGTCAAAGGCCCATGGACACGGGGTCCCGTGCGCATGGTACAAGGCCGTGGACACGGGGACTCCTAGGAGTTTGCGGGGGCCCGTGGGCACGGGTGTGGCAAAAAAACGCGATTTCTAGGTCAGATTTGAGGGGGGGAAAGAAAAATTGGGGTATGGGGACACAATAGAAGGTGGATCTACTTGCTAAACACCAAATCCATGGATTGAAATCAACAAAAACTCACAAGAAACATCACATCACAAAAAATTTGGTATGGCTCTTTTTGTGGGGAATTTTCAAAATTGGGCAAGAACAAGCAAAATTAGGGTAGAGAACGGTGGGGAAGATTCCAAATTCGTGATCAACGTGGCTCTATATACCAAGATGTTGTAGGGTGGAGACCCTAAGTGTAGATCTTTCACAAATTGGAGGGGGATTCCCCGAAGAACACGAAGAACACAAAGGGAAATCACAAGAGGAACACTCAAGAACAAGTCCAATCACACATCCACTAGACTAGCAACACATAGATCCACAAGATACATGAACAACAAAGGGAAAATAGCGAAAGGTAAAGTTCATCCCAAAACCCAAAGGGAGATGAGGTCTTGATGATCCTATGATGGGGATCCTTCCCTAGATGGGGTCTTGAATCCACTAGAGATCTCCCCCAATGGAGGTCTTGAACTCCAATGGAGCCTTCTCTCTCTCAAGAGAAATCCCATATGGGGAGGTACATGAGCTAAGCTCTAATGTCTAGATCTATTCTTAGCTAAGTCTAAATGGAGGAGGAAGTGGAGTACATATAGGTCCAAGGCATGAAGGGTTAAGGAGGGACGAAATGGGCATTACATGGGCAAAGCCTGCAGCAACATACAGGGGGCCCGTGCGCACGGGGTAAAGTGGAGCCCATGCGCACGGGGTAGCCCAAGACCCATCGACTTAGCCCATGCGCACGGGCTTGTACCGTGGGCACGGGGTCCCTTGTGCACGGGGTCCAAGGGCCTGTGCGCACGGGGTATCTAGAGGCTTGCAGCATGTCGCCTTCTCGTGGACACCCGTCGGTGCAGGTGGAACCTCGCCTTCTCCTTGACGGTTCCTTCTTTGTTTCCAGGCTTCTCTCGTGGATGGTGTAGGTGCTCGCTTGTGGATTACCTCCTCCATGGCACGTTCATCATTGGGCTCAAACCTATATGGGCACATGGTAGGACGGTCAAGTAGTATACCATCCTCGAGGGAACTAAGAAGACACGCATTAAGGATGGAATTCACCTTAGTATGATTGAAGTAGAAGTTGGGCATGTCTCTTAGCAATGGAACTCTTGACATGGTGATGTCCGTAGGATGCTCCGCATCATTTTGTGTCTCCTTAATTCCTTTTGTATCATGGTTTTCCTAAATCTTAAAAACTTCATCCACACAAAACTCAACAAGAACTCGTGAGATAAGTTAGTATAAATCAATGCAATAACCTTATCATTCTCTACTGTAGCAAATCACCAAAATTATTATTTAACATTGCATACTAAATACCTCTGCATATTTAATACTCCTATTCTCAAATAGAATCATTAAACAAGCAAACATATGCAAACATAACAAGAATCTGTCTAAACAGGACAGTCTGTAAAGAATGCATGGAGATTCATACTTATCTAACTCCAAAAATTCTGAAAAATTACCACACTGTAGAAAATTTATCAGAGCATACCGTGTAAAAATTTGAAGATTTTATCGCATTCTGACTTTCCAGAAGAATTCAGACAATAATAGAAAACTTTCTGTTTTCAAACAGCAACATATAGACTTGTAAAATAAGCATGGTAAAGGCTATACTTGACATTTTTATTGAAGTAAAAGATACAAAACATTATTATAAATATCAGCAAGCAAATCTCAACAAAATAAAATGATGCTCCAAGCAAAACACATATCATGTGATGAATAAAAATATAGTTCCAAGTAAGATTACCGATAATGTTGGAGACGAAAGAGGGGATGCCTTCCGGGGCATCCCCAAGCTTAGTTGCTTGGGTATTCCTTGAATATTACCTTGGGGTGCCTTGGGCATCCCCAAGCTTAAGGTCTTGCCACTCCTTATTCTCCTCATGTCGATATCTCACCCAAAACTTGAAAACATCAATCACACAAAACTTAACGGAACTTTGTGAGATAGGTTAGTATGATAAAACAAATCATTCACTTGGGTACTGTCAAAGACAAGATTCATATTTTTTCTCACACAATGCCTACTTTACCTTATTATTTCCACAATTTATATCACTTAATATAAGCTATGGAAACACTAAAGCAAGCAAACTATGCATTGAAACAATTTTTTTCAAAAAACAGAACAGTCTGTAAAGATCTGGACAATGGTCATACTTCTGTAAATCCAAAAATGCTAAAAAATTAGGACAACGTAGGAAATTTGTATACCAATCATGTGTAAAAAATCAGAATTTTATGGTAATTCCAGTACTTGGCGCAAAAGTTTCTGTTTTGCACAGAATCAAGTCAACTATCAACGACATTATCCCAAAGGTTTTACTTGGCACCTTATTGAAACAAAATCTATAAAACACGATTACTACAGTAGCTTAATCATGTGAACACACAAAAACAGTAGGTATAAATATTGGGTTGTCTCCCAACAAGCGCTTTCCTTTAATGCCTTTTAGCTAGGCATGATGATTTTAATGATGATCACATAAAAGTAAAGAATTGAAACATAATGGGAGCATCATGAATCACATGACAAGCACATTTAAGTCTAACATACTTGCTATGCATAGGGATTTTGTGAGCAAACAATTTATGGGAGCAAGAATCAACTAGCATAGGAAGGCAAAACAAGCATGACATCAAAACTTTCAACACATAGAGAGGAAACTTGATATTATTGAGATATGTAAAAGCATATGCTCCTCTCTCTCATAATAATTTTCAGTATCATCATGAATGTATTCAACAATATAGCTATCACATAAAGCATTGTTTTCATGATACATAAGCATAAATTTTTTATTACTCTCCACATAAGCAAATTTCTTCTCATTCATAATAGTGGGAGCAAACTCAACAAAATAACTATCATGAGATACTTTATTGATATAATCAAATTGAAAATTAAAATCATGATGACAAGTTTCATGGTTATCTTTATTTTTTATAGCACACATGTCATCACCATAATCATCATAGATAGCAAATTTGTTGTCATAATAATCAATTGAAACCTCTTCCAAAGTAGTGGATTCATCACTAAATAAAGTTATGACCTCTCCTAATCCACTTTTATCAATATTGTATTAAGATTCAACACCCTCCAAAATAGTGGCATCATTACCTAGAGTTGACACTCTTACAAACCCACTTTCATCATTGTAATCATCATAAATAGGATGCATGCAATCATCATAATAAATTTGCTCATCAAAACTTGGGGGACAAAAAAGATCATCTTCGTCAAACATAGCATCCCCAAGCTTATGGCTTTGCATATCATCAGCATCATGGATATTCATATAAATCATAATAACAACATTGCAACCATGCTCATCATTCAAAGATTTTATGCCAAACATATTATTGAATTCTTCTTCTAACACTTTGGCACAAGTTTCCAATCCATCATTTTCAAGAAAGACATTGTAGATATGAATAATATGAGGCAACCTCACTTCCATTTTTTATACTTTTCTTTATAAGACCAAACTAGTGATAAAACAAGAAACTAAAAGATTCAATTGCAAGATTTAAAGATATACCTTCAAGCACTCACCTCCCCGGCAACGGCGCCAGAAAAGAGCTTGATGTCTACTACATAACTTATTCTTGTAGACTAGTGTTGGGTCTCCAAGCGCAGAGTTTTGTAGGACAGTAGCAATTTTCCCTCAAGTGGATGACCTAAGGTTTATCAATCCGTGGGAGGCATTGGATGAAGATGGTCTCTCTCAAACAACCCTGCAACCAAATAACAAAGAGTCTCTTGTGTCCCCAACACACCCAATACAATGGCAAATTGTATAGGTGCACTAGTTCGGCGAAGATATGGTGATAAAAGTGTAGTATGGATGGTAGAAATATATTTTATAATCTGAATAAATAAAAACAGCAAGGTAACTAGTAACAAAAGTGAGAAAAAATGGTATTGCAATACTTGAAAACAAGGCCTAGGGTTCATACTTTCACTAGTGCAAAATCTCTCAACAATGATAACATAATTGGATCGTATAACAACCCCTCAACATGCAACAAAGAATCACTCCAAAGTTCCAATCACAGAGAACATAAGATGAAATTGTTTGTAGGGTAGGAAACCACCTCAAAGTTATTCTTTCTGATCAATCTTTTGAGCTATTCCTATAAGTGTCACAAACAGCCCTAGAGTTCGTACTAAAATAACACCATATGATACAAATTAACCAACTCTAAAGTCACCTAGATACTCCAATGTCACCACAAGTATCCGTGAGCTGATTATATGATATGCGTCAAACAACTTCAAATTCATAATATTCAATCCAACACAAAGAACTTCAAAGAGTGCCCCAAGATTTCTATCAGAAAAATGAATATGAAAACGCGTATCAACCCCGATGCATAGATTACTCCAATGTCACCACGGGAATCCGCAAGTTGATAACTAAAACATACATCAAGTGAATCAATAGAACATCCCATTGCCACCACGGATATCCCATCGCAAGACATACATCAAGTGCTCTCACATCCAAAAGATTCAACCCGACATAACAAAACCTCAAAGGAAAAGATTCAATTCATCACAAGAAGCTAGAGTGGGAAGAACACCATAAGATCCAACTATATTAACAAAGCTCATGGTACATCAAGATCGTGCCAAATCAAGAACATGAGAGAGAGAGAGACCAAACACATAGCTACTAGTACATACCCTCAGCCCTGCGGGTGAACTACTCCCTCCTCATCATGGTGGGTACCGGGATGATGAAGATGGCCTCCGATGATGATTTCCCCCTTCGGCAGGATGCCAGAACGGGTCCCGATTGAGTTTTCGTGGATACAGAGGCTTGCGGCGGCGGAACTTCTCATCTCAGGTTCTTTCTAGGGGTTTGGGTATTTATAGGAATTTTTGGCATAGGTTTCATGTCAAGGGGGCCCACGAGGCACGACAGGCTCGCTCCAAGCACCCTGGGGGGTAGGGCGCGCCTAGCGAGCTTGTCGTGCCCTCGTGGGTCTTCTGGTCCTCCCACGAAGCTTTGGGGGTCTCTTTTCATCCAAAAAAATCACCGTAAATTTTCAGCCCATTTCGAGAACTTCTATTTCTGCACACAAAAATGACATCATGGTAGTTCTGCTGAAAACAGCGCCAGTCCAGGTTAGTTCTAATCAAATCATACCAAAACCATATAAAATTGTTGTAAACATGGCATGAATACTTCATAAATTATTGATACATTGGATATGTATCACTTCTCATGAGGTTACCTTGGCACCTCTTGCCATGAAGCAATAGGTGGGAGTGAAGTCATCAACATAGTCTTCAGAGTTGTTGGAGTCACCTTTTTCTTCATGATCGAAGATGGACTTGTTGATGAAGTCAGTAGTTAGGGACAAGCTTGCAACCCCAGAGTCGGGCTCCTCCTCAGATTCCCTAGCTTCCTTAGATTCTTCCTCAGAATCCATTTCCTTCCCAATGAAAGCGCGAGCTCTGCCGGAGGTGCTTTTCTTATTTGATGAGGACTTTGATGAAGACTTTGACGACTTATCTTCTTGTCATCAGAGTCGTCGTCCTTGCTAGACTTTTTCTTCTTTGAGCCCTTTTTCAAGAGGTGGTAATCAACGATGTAATGGCCTGGCTTCTTGCATTTGTGACAAGTTATTTTGTCGTAGTCTCGAGCAGAAGCTTCAATGTTCTTCGAATCATACTTTGAAGGCTTTCTGAAGCGATTCCTCTTGTAGAACTTCTGGAACTTCCTCACAAGCATAGCCAGTTCTCTGCCAATTTCCTCAGCATCATCAGTACTACATTCAGACTCTTCTTCTTCTTCAGATGAAGAAATTGCCTTGGCTTAGCCTTTGCCTTCAGAGTGCGAGGTCATCCATAGCTGGGACCATACATATCTCTCTTCTCAGCCTGCTGGAATTCATTAGTATTGAGCCTCTCAAGGATATCAGCAGGATCAAGTGACTTGTAATCAGGACGCTCTTGAATCATTAGGGCCAAGGAGTCAAAGGAGCTGTCAAGAGACCTCAGCAATTTCTTCATCACCTCGCGGTTAGCGATGTGAGTGGCACCTAGTGCTTGTAGCTCATTGGAGATATCAGTGAGTCGATCGAAAGTTTGCCGAACATTTTCATTGTCAAGCCTCTTGAAGTGGTTGAAGAGATTGCGAAGCACATCAATTCAAGAGTCACGTTGAGTGGAAACTCCCTCATTGACCTTGGAGATCCTATCCCAGATCAGCTTTGATGTTTCCAGTGCACTCACTCTACCATACTGTCCTTTGTTAAGATGTCCACATATGATGTTCTTCGCTTCATAGTCGAGTTGCTTGAATCTCTTCACATCAGCAGCATTGATTCTAGGAGCAACAGTGGGAAGGCCGTTCTCAACAACGAACCTGAGATCATTGTCAATTGCCTCAAGATGCATGCGCATCTTGTTCTTCTAGTAAGGATAGTCTATGCCATCGAAGATGGGGCACGCAGCAGAAACCTTGATCATACCTACAGTCGACATAACTAAAACTCCAGGTGGTTAAACACAAATCATAGAGAATATGGGAGTACCTTGCTCTGATACCAATTGAAAGCGCAGGTTATCTCCCAGAGGGGGGTGAATGGGAGATTTTTAGAAATTCGTCAAACTCTAATGAATTTGACAAATATCAGAGTGAAGAAATAGAAACACAAGGGAAACTAAGTCATCAGAGAATCAGAGTACATGCAATCAGGATACGTAAGAGTGAAGAACATGCAATCATACAACCATACAAGAATGAAGAATATGAACTGAGGAAATGAAAGATAGCATGATGAAATTCTTCAGTTCAAATTCATCAAAGGATAGATCACAAATTCTTCGGCAGCGGAATAATGTAAGGGAGGGTGAGGAATTTGAAACTAGGTTAGCTCGATGAAGTGCAATTTGGTAGACTAGTTCCAGTTGTTATACAACTGTACGTCTGGTTGAGGCGGCTGAGTCGCAACTCAGAGGACACACAGTCCTTACCATATTCCTCTTGAGCTAAGGTCACTTAGTCCTCGCCCAATCACTCGTGGTAAGTCTTCAAGGTAGACTTCCAAAACCTTCATAGACTTGTTCACCGGCACACCACAATGATTCTTGGCACACTCAGAACTTGACGCCTAACCATTGATACGTCTCTGTCATATCTACAATTTTTTATTGTTTTATGCCAATATTCTATGACTTTAATGTACTTTTGGCAACATTTTATATTATTTTTGGGACTAACATATTGATCCAGTGCCCAGTGCCAGTTCCTGTTTGTTGCATGTTTTTTATTTCGCAGAATACCCATATCAAACAAAGTCCAAGTGTGATAAAAATTTACGGAGATTTATTTAGGAATATATGTGATTTTTGGGAAAAAGAATCAATGCGAGACGATGCCCGAGGGGCCCACAAGATCGAGGGGCGCCCCCCTACCCTGGCCGCGCCCAGTAGGATTGTGGCTACACCGTAAGGCGGTTGGTGCCCTTCTTTTTCCTCAATAAATATAATATCCATAAGAAAATCGTGTTAAAATTTCAGCCCAATCGGAGTTACGGATCTTCGGGAATTTAAGGAACGGTGAAGGGCCAGAAAAGAGAAACGCGAAACAGAAGAGAACAAAGAGAGATCCAATCTCGGAGGGGCTCCCACCCCTCCGCTACCATGGCAGCCATGGACCAGAGGGGAAACTCTCCTCCCATCTAGGTTGGAGGCCAAGGAAGAAGAAGAAGGAGGGGGGCTCTCTCCCCCTCTCTCCCGGTAGCGCCGGAACGCCGCCGGGGCAATCATCGTGACGTCGATCTACACCAACAACTTTGCCGTCGTCATCACCAACCCTCTCCCCCTCTATGCAGAGGTGTAACACCTCTTCTCCCCACTGTAATCTCTACTTAAACATGGTGATTAATGCTACATATTATTATCCAATGATGTTTTGCTATCCTATGATGTTTGAGTAGATTCGTTTTGTTCTATGGGTTGATTGATGTCCGTGATTGGTTTGAGTTGTATGTTTTATTTTCGTGTTGTCCTATGGTGCCCTCTGTGTCGCGCAAGCATGATCAATTCCCGTTGTAGGGTGTTGCAATACGTTCATGATTCGCTTATAGTGGGTGGCTAGACTGACAGAAGCTTACGCCCGAGTAAGGGGGTTGTTGGGTATTGGAGTAAAGAGGACTTGTTACTTAATCCTATGGTTGGGTTTTACCTTAATGATCTTCAGTAGTTGCGGATGCTTGCTAGAGTTCCAATCATAAGTGCATATGATCCAAGTACGTAAAGTATGTTAGCTCATGCCTCTAGCTCATATAAAATTGCAATAATGATTACCGGTCTAGTTATCGATTGCCTAGGGACAAATCCTTCTCTTCTGTTACGAAAAGCTTTCTATGAAACAACTAACTTTTATTATCTTGCAAATTACTCCTAGTTTTATTCTTGCAAAGTAGTTATAATCCTATCAACTACAAAATACTTTCATACTTATTATGGGTAAAGCGAACGTTAAGTGTGCGTAGAGTTGTATCGGTGGTCGATAGAACTTGAAGGGAATATAAATCCTACATTTAGCTCCTCGTTGGTTCGACACTCTTATTTATCGAAAAAGCTACAATTGACCCCTATACTTGTGGGTTATCAAGACCTTTTTTGGCGCCGTTGCCGGGGAGCAGTAGCGTGGGGTGAATATTCTCGTGTGTGCTTGTTTGCTTTATCACAAAGTAAATTTTATTTTTTGTTCTACGTTGTTTTATATCTTTAGTTATGGATATGGAACACGAAATACCAAAAAAATAGTTGTACTTGCTACTCATGGAGATGGGGAACCTCGCCTAAGACCCTCGATGCTCGTTATGTGGAAAATATTGAACACTACTTTGATAATCCTGAGAAAACCCCATTCAACTTGATAATGGGAGACACGTTGGATCAACATGAATACTTTAGGGATTATCGCTTGACTCAAAAAGGGAAACTCTTATGGGATCAAATTGATTGTTTGCAATGGTATGCTTGGGATTTATGCTTGAAATATGATTATACTTGCTGCTCTAGGATGAAGGCTCCACACCTTCCCTTTTCATGTGAATTTAGTGATACTGAAACCTTGGCTTCTTATGCTAATGGTATATATGATTACTATGATGTGGAACAAATAGAAGAATTTATTTCTTTTAAGGGTGCTTATGAAATTGAATCTTTGTTTGAAAAGTATGAAGATTGTGATGATGCTGTCTACAGATCTGGAAATTTTGCTATACTTAAATTTTGCTATAAGAATTATAAATACAACTAGCAGGGTCACCCGCGCATTTGCGCGGCTAGAGTTTCGACATATATCTACACATGCTATTTTAGATTTGGTAGTTTTGAATGTAAGTCATAGATATACTGATACTAATAGGGTCTCCATATCAATATTTTTAACACTATTTTTATATGAGCATACTTTATAGAATGGTAGTTTTGAATGTAAGTCATAGATATACTGATACTATTTCGCATGGAAAATCAAAATATTATTATTTTATTGACACATAATTTTATGCAGTTCAGCATATTCTTCTCGATATATTCTTGTATTATACATCATCAGTTGGCAATGTCGACACCGAAGGAGGGATAGTAATTTATGATATTTTAAAAATATATAAATAAAATTTGACCCAAGAACTAAATCTAAGCATTGATGTCTTACATCTAAGCATGGGTTTTTGTCCCGACATCACATCATCGTTAGCGTCGTGGTGGCTCGTGCATTGTCCCGCAGATTTATTACATATTGTCATGCTTAGTGATTTTTGTTGGTAATTTGTACTTTGGTGTTAATTTATATTCCATGATATTCAATTCTACAATGGATTTTTCATATGTCAAAGTCGAGATGAAATTGTATAATTAATATATTCCACAGACACATTAATTTGCCAATAGAACCATTTTTGGGCTTTAGTTCAAGGCACTCTTATTTTAGTATTATCAAAGTTGTGCAAACATTCTATGTAGTCTCTACTCCTTTTATCATGACATCTATCTTTTTCCTAGTATTGTTTAACATTTTTTATCTTTGTATATAATTAATATTTTTTGCGTTCTTCCTCTCGCAGAAAACCCTCTCAGATTTGGTGTACTTATCTATTTTAGCTGTGATTTCCATTATTATAAATAAAAAATTACAAAAATAACCTATGCGAAAAAGGTATATTGCGGTCAATACAATGTTAGTAGTTATTATTTGCCAATCCCATATACTTTTGTATATAACAGTGGTCAAAGGTATATTGTAATGAATGGGGTATTTTTATTATGTATTGACATCTAATACCATCATGGAAAAGTCAATGTTTACTTATGTGCCTCGTATATTGTAATGAATCGGGTATTTTTCTTATGCATTTACATTTTATATGCTTTAACTTGGTCCTTCTCATGTGTATTTTTTTACGAAAAATACGTAATTTGAACTGACTATAGATCGAATTCTACCGAGCATACATGTTTGGGATGTTCATAGGTACCGTAGAGCTTTCCAACTTTCCCTGGTGGTTGTATGTGCCGAGCTTACATGATTGGGATACTCATAGGTCCTCCAAGAGTTGTGCCACTTATATTTTTGCATGTATTACTGGTCAAAGGTTCTAAGCACAGATTACATGCTCACTTATGAACTTTACATTTTGATACGGATGTGGTACTTTTTGCTAGGCATGTATATTGTTGATTCTTTCACATGTTCCTCCTCATGAATATTTTTGATGAACGATACTTTATTTAAACTGAAGCATTTGCATGCCTTATTTCTTTCTATTGGATTTTAGAATCTCGACCCTTGTAATTAGATCATGCAGCATGATTTATTATTATTTTCTTTTGTGAGAATGGAATATAAATTGTTGTCAATTAGATGGGTTTGAGTTGTTCATTACATATTTTTATTGCAACTAATATCCCATTCTAGGCATAGGTTATTATTAAAAAAGTATTTTTCTATAATATTTTGGCCCCCAGTATTTAATATGCATATACATACACTTCTTATCTACTTTTCATTCTCGGAAGAGAACCTGTGCTAGCCTAACACGACAGTCTGGACTCTCGACTATCTTTTTTAACACAGAAGTGTAAGAGTCCCAATTGATTAATTTGTTGAAATCATGGATGACATCAACGAACGTATACTACTCGGTCTCTTCTTTCCTTGTTCTCATTTTTTTGAATCAGACTCTTCCTTTGGTACGCTATGTGTGGCTTCCTTGGACTGATATTTTTTTAATAGAAAGGCATATGAGTTAGACAAAAGGTGTGTTAAAATATTTGTCTGGGACACTTGATGTGTGAAATATTTATATATGACATATTTATATTTAATGCTATATCTTTTAAATCTCAAACGTTAACACATAAATTTTGGCATCAAGTTTGTGCATTACATATTGCTTCATTTTCTAATTCTCGATATCCTTAGAAGCCCATATATGAGCGATCTTGCAATCTCATTGTGAGGTAGCATCTGAATGTATGTTTCTTGGAAAAAGAAACCTATATTCAAATGTATATTTATTTATTTTCCAGAGCATCTAATTTTTATGTTAGTGCTGAATATTCAAGTCTGTACGCATCTCTTTTCTTATAGAGCATAGACGTTTTGTATGTTTGGACGTACTTTTTTGTAGGTTACTTTTTCCACTACTTTATAAGTCTCACGTAGCCTTTATTGCATGGCAGAGTCCAGAGTTTTCTTTAAGAAAAGGTGAGCCCAGCTGCGTCTCCATATGCATGAAAAGTTGGCTGCCGGCTGCGTGATCGCTTGGCCTCTCGCCGAGTCCGAGTGAAGTCGTGCAAGTCTGTAAGGTGCAGACTTGTAGTATATTATTTTTCCATGTGGACACGTGATGTAGTATGACTCTATTTTTCCAAATCAACGCCCACGGTTTCTTTTTTTCTTTCGGCCCTTCAATTACGGACGGTTTGGTTTTATGTATCTCAGCCGATGTTTCTGAGTTTATGTCCGTATATGCACGTGTAAATAGACGTGCCAGTTCAATGTGCCAACACATATATGTTTACATGTTACACTTAAACTTTTAAATCTCAGCCGTTGTTATTTTGATCAAACAGCAGTAATAATATTAGCATATGTGGGTAAATGTGGTGGCTTGTTTGACTCTTGTGTTAAGTATATAATAGATGACGATATTTATGATTTTATTGAGAAAGTCTCCGCTGTCCAAGAAGAGACTAATATTTTGCAGGAAACTATGGAAGAAGAAATTGCCGAAACTGTGAGCTCATTAGATGAAAAAGATGCGGAGGAGAGTGAAGAATAAAAGGAGGAAGAGCGGATTGATCACCCATGCCCACTTTCTAATGATAGTAACTCTTTATCCCATACATTGTTTAATTTCCCTTCGTGCTTACCGAAAGATGAATGCTATGATGATTGCTATGATCCCGTTGATTCATTTGAAATATCCCTTTTTGATGAAATTGATGTTTGCCATTCTTGTGGCCAAGATGCCAATATGAATGATGCTTATGGAGATGAACTTGCTATAGTTCCTTATGTTAAGAACGAAATTATTTATATTGTACCCATACATGATAGTCCTATTATCTTTTTGAATTCTCCCAACTACACTATATCAGAGAAGTTTGTTCTTATTAAAGATTATATTGATGGGTTGCATTTTACCGTTGCACATGATGATTTTGATGAATATAATATGCATGTGCTTGCTGCTCCTAATTGCAATTATTATGAGAGAGGAACTACATCTCCGCCTCTCTATGTTTCCAATATGATAAAATTGCAAGAAACTGTTTATACTATGCATTAGCCTTTACTTGATGTGCATGAATTGTTCTTTTATGGCATGTTGATGCATAGGAAGAGAGTTAGAATTCATCATTATGTGATTTATGTTACTTTGTGCTCACTACTAAATTAGAAATCATTGTTAATTAAAATTGGCTTTGATATACCTTGGGATCCGGGTGGATCAATTACTTGAGGCATGTATGCCTAGCTTAATGGCTTTAAAGAAAGCACTGCAAGGGAGACAACACAGAAGTTTTAGAGAGTCATGTATTTGTGTTGTGTGCTTTTAAAAAGTTTAAAAAATATATAGAGGGGAACCTAAAAACTTTTTAAAAAGAAAAGTGAAAGTGAGAAAGACGAGCACCGTTGAAGTGGGGGATATCCTTGAACTTGTTCATGCCTATGGAAACTTTGTGAATCTTGAATTATAGAAACTTTTCAACAAAAATAATTATCCCCTTGTACGAATCCATTGTATTATAAAAATAATGTGCCAAGATTTACCTTTAGGATGTTTAAATTGCTTGTTTGGTATGTGCAGTGCAAAAACAGAAAATTTTGCTATAGTGCATGAATGTACATTTTTTACTGGAACATGCAAAAATTCTGAAATTTTTACATAGTACTGCTATGATTTTTTTATTTTGTCCTAATTTTTCAGAATTGTTTGAGTTACATAAGTATATGTAGCATCTACATCTTTACAGATTGTCCTGTTTTCATAAATTGCTATTATAGTAGCATTATTAGTGTATGTTTGAAATCTTGTTGAGCCCCGTTGACTTGGGAGCCATAGAATTGTGATAGCATACAGTGGGTAACGTTTGATTATAATTATACAATAATGTTACAGCAGTACATGATGGGATTTGATGTTATATGTACTAACCCGGCTAATAAAAAAGTTTGGTTAAGTTTTGTGTGGATGAAGTGTTCGAAGATCGAGGAGGTATTGATATGAGAAGAATGACGAGAGGCAAGAGCTCAAGCTTAGGGATGCATAAGGCATCCCAAGTAAATATTCAAGGAGACTCAAGCGTCTAAGCTATTGGATGCCCCAGAAGGCATCTGATACGTCTCCAACGTATCTATAATTTTTTATTGTTCCATGCTATTATATTATCTGTTTTGGATGTTTTATATGCATTATTATGCTATTTTATATTATTTTGGGACTAACCTATTAACCTAGAGCCCAGTGCCAGTTTCTGTTTTTCCTTGTTTTTGAGTTTCGCAGAAAAGGAATACCAAACGGAGTCCAAACGGAATAAAACTTTCGCAATGATTTTTCTTAGACCAGAAGACACCCCAGAGACTTGGAGTTCAAGTCAGAAGAGCCACGAGGCGGCGACAAGGGGGGAGGGTGCGCCCAGGCGGGTAGGGCGCGCCCCCTGCCTTGTGGGCCCCACGTGACTCCACCGACCTACTTCTTCGTAGTATATATTCACATATATTCCAAAACCCACAGAAGCATCCACGAAAACACTTTTCCACCGCCGCAACCTTCTGTACCCGTGAGATCCAATCTAGGGACCTTTTTCGGCACCCTGCCGGAGGGGGATTCGATCACGGAGGGCTTCTACATCAACTCTATTGCCCTTCCGATGAAGCGTGAGTAGTTTACCTCAGACCTACGGGTCCATAGCTAGTAGCTAGATGGCTTCTTCTCTCTCTTTGATTCTCAATACCACGTTCTCCTTGATGTTCTTGGAGATCTATCCGATGTAATCTTCTTTTGCGGTGTGTTTGTCGAGATCCGATGAATTGTGGATTTATGATCAGCTTATCTATGAATATTATTTGAATCTTCTTTGAGTTCTTATATGCATGATTTGATATCTTTGTAATTCTCTTCGAATTATCGGTTTGGTTTGGCTAACTAGATTGGTTTTTCTTGCAATGGGAGAAGTGCTTAGCTTTGGGTTCAATCTTGCAGTGTCCTTTTCCAGTGACAGTAGGGGCAGCAAGGCACGTATTGTATTGTTGCCATCGAGGATAAAAAGATGGGGTTTACATCATATTGCTTGAGTTTATTCCTCTACATCATATCATCTTACTTAATGCGTTAATCTGTTCTTCATGAACTTAATACTCTAGATGTAGGCAGGAGTCGGTCGATGTGTGGAGTAATAGTAGTAGATGCAGAATCATTTCGGTCTACTTAACACGGACATGATGCCTATATTTCATAATCATTGCCTTGGATATCGTCATAACTTTGCGCTTTTCTATCAATTGCTCGACAGTAATTTGTTCACCCACCATATTATTTGCTATCTTGAGAGAAGCCTCTAGTGAAACCTATGGCCCCCGGGTCTAGTTGCCATCATATAAGTTTCCGATCTAGTATTTTCCACCATACTAGTTTCCGATATACTATTTTGCAATCTTTTACTTTCTGATCTATAAACCAAAAAAACCCAAAAATATTTACTTTATCTTTTGTTTAGTTTTATCTATCTCTATCAGATCTCACTTTTGCAAGTGACCGTGAAGGGATTGACAACCCCTTTATCGCATTGGGTGCAAGTGTTTGATTGTTTGTGCAGATATTAGGTGATTTGTGCGTTGTCTCCTACTGGATTGATACCTTGGTTCTCTAACTGAGGGAAATACATATCTCTACTTTGCTGAATCACCCTTTCCTCTTCAAGGGAAAAACCAACGCAATCTCAAGAAGCAGCAGGAAGAATTTCTGGCGCCATTTCCGGGGAGATCTACGCCAAGTCAAGACATATCAGGTACCCATCATAAACTCTCATCTCTTGCATTAAATCATTCACCATTTGCCTCTCATTTTCCTCTCCCCCACTTCTAAAACGATTTTCGAAAAGATTTGCCTTTTTATTCGCCCATCTTCCGTTCGTCTTTTTCATTTTCTTTTTGTGTGCTCATGTGTTGGATTGCTTGCTTTGTCACGATGTCTCAAGAGAATACCAAACTATGTGATTTTTCCAACACTAATAACAACTTGGTTTTCATCTTTGCCTAAAAATCGTATTGATTCATGGAATAAGTGTAAAGATGCTTTTATTTCCAAGTATTTTCCTCCCGCTAAGATCATCTCCCTTAGGAACGATATTATGAATTTTAAGCAACTTGATCATGAACATGTTGCACAATCTTGGGAGGGGATGAAATTGATGATACGAAATTGCCCTACTCATGGTTTGAATTTGTGGATGATTATATAAATTTTTTATGCCAGATTGAATTTTGCTTCTAGAAATCTTTTAGATTCGGCTGCGGAAGGTACTTTTATGGAAATTACTCTAGGAGAAGCTACTAAACTTCTAGATAATATTATGGTTAATTATTCTCATGGCATACCGAAAGATCTTCCACTAGTAAAAAAGTGCATGCGATTGAAGAGATTAATGTTTTGAGTGGAAAGATGGATGAACTTATGAAATTATTTGCTAGCAAGAGTGCTTCTATTGATCCTAATTATATGCCTTTGTCTACTTTGATTGAGAATAATAATGAATCTATGGATGTGAATTTTGTTGGTAGGAACAAATTTGGTAATAACGCGTATAGAGGTAATTGTAACCCTAGGCCGTTTCCTAGTAATTCCTCTAATAATTATGTGCCCGTAGATTTAATTGTTCTTGATATAGATTGCAATCCTACATGTCCTATTATTCTTGGTAGACCTTTCCTTAGAACGATTGGTGCAATTATTGATATGAAAGAAGGAAACATTAGATTTCAATTTCCGTTAAGGAAGGGCATGGAACATTTTCCAAGAAAGAAAATCAAATTGCCATATGAATCTATTATGAGAGCTACTTATGGATTGCATACCAAAGATGATAATACCTAGATCTATTTGTGTTTTTATGCCGAGCTAAGGGCGTTAAACAATAGCACTTGTTGGGAGGCAACCCAATTTTATTTTTGTTTTTGCTTTTTCTTCCTGTTTTTCTTTGAATAATTAATCTAGCCTCTGGTTAGATGTGGTTTTGTGTTTTAATTAGTGTTTGTGCCAAGTAAGACCTTTAGGATGGCTTATGGTGATAGTTGATTTGATCTTGCTGAAAAACATAAGCTTTTGCGTTCAGTCAAAGAATTTTAATAATTCACTGGAGCATTTAAAAACCCTGAATTTTTTACACGATATTTATATACAAATTTCATATGTTTTCCTAATTATTAAGAATTGTTTGAGTTACAGAAGTATTATAACAATTCGTATCTTCGCAGACTGGTCTGTTTTTGACAGATTATGTTTTCTTTGTGTTGTTTGCTTATTTTGATGAATCTATGGGTAGTATCGGGGGGGCATGAACCATGGAAAAGTTGGAATACAGTAGATATTATACCAATATAAATAAATAATGAGTTCACAACAGTACCAAAAGTGGTGATTTATTTTCTTATACTAACGGAGCTTATGAGATTTTCTGTTGAGTTTTGTGTTGTGAAGTTTTCAAGTTTTGGGTAAGGATTTGATGGACTATGGAATAAGGAGTGGCAAGAGCCTAAGCTTGGGGATGCCCAAGGCACCCCAAGGTAATATTCAAGGACAACCAAGAGCCTAAGCTTGGGGATGCCCCGGAAGGCATCCCCTCTTTCGTCTTCGTCTATCGGTAACTTTACTTGAGGCTATATTTTTATTCACCACATGATATGTGTTTTGCTTGGAGCGTCTTGTATTATATGAGTCTTTACTTTTTAGTTTGCCACAATCATCCTTGCTATACACACCGTTTGAGAGGGACACGCATGAATCGTGATTTATTAGAATACTCTATGTGCTTCACTTATATCTTTTGAGCTAGGCAATTTTGCTCTAGTGCTTCACTTATATCTTTTTGGAGCACGGCGATGGCTTTATTTTACAGAAATTATTGAACTCTCATGCTTCACTTACATTATTTTGAGAGTCTCTCTAAACAGCATGGTAATTTGCTTTGGTTATGAATTTAGTCCTAATATGATAGACATCCAAGAGGGATATAATAAAAAACTTTTATATAAAGTGCATTGAATACTATGAGAAGTTTGATTCCTTATGATTGTTTTGAGATATAAAGATGGTGATATTAGAGTCATGCTAGTGAGTAATTGTGGATTGTAGAAATACTTGTGTTAAAGTTTGTGATTCCCGTAGCATGCACGTATGGTGAACCGTTATGTGATGAAGTCGGAGCATGATTTATTTATTGATTGTCTTCCTTATGAGTGGCGGTCGGGGACGAGCGATGGTCTTTTCCTACCAATCTATCCCCCAAGGAGCATGCGCGTAGTACTTTGTTTCGATGACTAATAGATTTTTGCAATAAGTATGTGAGTTCTTTATGACTAATGTTGAGTCCATAGATTATACGCACTCTCACCCTTCCACCATTGCTAGCCTCTCTAGTGCGGCACAACTTTCGCTGGTACCATACACCCACTATATACCTTCCTCAAAATAGCCACCATACCTACCTATTATGGCATTTCCATAGCCATTCCGAGATATATTGCCATGCAACTTTTCACCGTCCCGTTTTATTATGACACGCTTCATCATTGTCATATTGCTTTGCATGATCATGTAGTTGACATCGTATTTGTGGCAAAGCCACCATTCATAATTATTTCATACATGTCACTCTTGATTCATTGCACATCCCGGTACACCTCCGGAGGCATTTATATAGAGTCATATTTTGTTCTAAGTATCGAGTTGTAATTCTTGAGTTGTAAGTAAATAAATGTGTGATGATCTTCATTATTAGAGCATTGTCCCATGTGAGGAAAGGATGATGGAGACTATGATTCCCCCACAAGTCGGGATGAGATTCCGGACGAAAGAAAAATGAGAGAAAAAGAGAGAAGGGGCAATGCTACTATCCTTTTTCCACACTTGTGCTTCAAAGTAGCACCATGATATTCATGATAGAGAGTCTCATATTTTGTCACTTTCATATACTAGTGGGAAATTTTCATTATAGAACTTGGCTTGTATATTCCAATGATGGGCTTCCTCAAATTTCCCTAGGTCTTCATGAGAAAGCAAGTTGGATGCACACCCACTTAGTTTTCTTTTGAGCTTTCATACACTTATAGATCTAGTGCATCCGTTGCATGGCAATCCCTGCTCACTCACATTGATATCTATTGATGGGCATCTCCATAGCCTGTTAATACGCTGAGACTATCTCGTTCTTTTTTGTCTTCTCCACAACATCCATATTCTATTCCACCTATAGTGCTATGTCCATGGCTCACGCTCATGTATTGCGTGAAAGTTGAAAAGGTTTGAGAACACTAAAAGTATGAAACAATTGCTTGGCTTGTCATCGGGGTTGTGCATGATTTGAATATTTTGTGTGATGAAGATGGAGCATAGCCAGACTATATGATTTTGTAGGGATAAGCTTTCTTTGGCAATGTTATTTTGAGAAGACATAATTGCCTTGTTAGTATGCTTGAAGTATTATTGTTTTTATGTCAATATTAAACTTTTGTTTCAAATCTTATGGATCTGAACATTCATGCCACAATAAAGAAAATTACATGGATAAATATGTTAGGTAGCATTCCACATCAAAAATTCTGTTTTTATCATTTACCTACTCGAGGACGAGCAGGAACTAAGCTTGGGGATGCTTGATACGTCTCCAACGTATCTATAATTTTTGATTGTTCCATGCTATTATATTATCTGTTTTGGATGTTTTATATGCATTATTATGCTATTTTATATTATTTTTGGGACTAACCTATTAACCTAGAGCCCAGTGCCAGTTTTTGTTTTTCCTTGTTTTCGAGTTTCGCAGAAAAGGAATACCAAACAGAATAAAACTTTCGCGATGATTTTTCTTGGACCAGAAGACACCCCGGAGACTTGGAGTTCAAGTCAGAAGAGCCACGAGGCGGCGCCCAGGGGGTAGGGCACGCCCCCTACCTTGTGGGCCCCACGTGACTCCACCGACCTACTTCTTCGTAGTATATATTCACATATATTCCAAAACCCACAGAAGCATCCATGAAAACACTTTTCCACCGCCGCAACCTTCTGTACCCGTGAGATCCAATCTAGGGACCTTTTCCGGCACCCTGCCGGAGGGGGATTCGATCACGGAGGGCTTCTACATCAACTCTATTGCCCTTCCGATGAAGCGTGAGTAGTTTACCTCAGACCTACGGGTCCATAGCTAGTAGCTAGATGGCTTCTTCTCTCTCTTTGATTCTCAATACCACGTTCTCCTTGATGTTCTTGGAGATCTATCCGATGTAATCTTCTTTTGCGGTGTGTTTGTCGAGATCCAATGAATTGTGGATTTATGATCTGCTTATCTATGAATATTATTTGAATCTTCTCTGAATTCTTATATGCATGGTTTGATATCTTTGTAATTCTCTTCGAATTATCGGTTTGGTTTGGCCAACTAGATTGGTTTTTCTTGCAATGGGAGAAGTGCTTAGCTTTGGGTTCAATCTTGCAGTGTCCTTTCCCAGTGACAGTAGGGGCAGCAAGGCACGTATTGTATTGTTGCCATCAAGGATAAAAAGATGGGGTTTACATCATATTGCTTGAGTTTATTCCTCTACGTCATGTCATCTTACTTAATGCGTTACTCTGTTCTTCATGAACTTAGTACTCTAGATGCAGGCAGGAGTCGGTCGATGTGTGGAGTAATAGTAGTAGATGCAGAATCGTTTCGGTCTACTTGACACGGACGTGATGCCTATATTTCATAATCATTGCCTTGGATATCGTCATAACTTTGCGCTTTTCTATCAATTGCTCGACAGTAATTTGTTCACCCACCGTATTATTTGCTATCTTGAGAGAAGCCTATAGTGAAACCTATGGTCCCCGGGTCTATTTTCCATCATATAAGTTTCCGATCTACTATTTTCCATCATACTAGTTTCCGTTCTACTATTTTGCAATCTTTTACTTTCGATCTATAAATAAAAAAAAACCCAAAAATATTTACTTTATCTTTTGTTTAGTTTTATCTATCTCTATCAAAGCTCACTTTTGCAAGTGACCGTGAAGGGATTGACAACCCCTTTATCGCGTTGGGTGCAAGTGTTTGATTGTTTGTGCAGGTATTAGGTGATTTGTGCAGTGTCTCCTACTGGATTGATACCTTGGTTCTCTAACTGAGGGAAATACTTATCTCTACTTTGCTGCATCACCCTTTCCTCTTCAAGGAAAAAACCAACGCAAGCTCAAGAAGTAGCAGCATCCCATCTTTATTCAACAAGTATCGGTATGTTTCGGTTTTTGTTTTGTTCACATGATATGTGTGAATTCTTGGAGCGTCGTGTGCTTTTTATTTTTCTTTTAATAAATTCACCATGATGGTATGAGATAGTCCTTGGTTGATTTATAGAATGCTTTTTGCACTTCACTTATATCTTTTGAGTATGGCTTTATAGAATGCTTCATGTGCTTCACTTATATCATTTGAAGTTTGGATTGCATGTTTCTCTACTTATAGAAAACCGCCATTTGTAGAATGCTCTTTTGCTTCACTTATATTTGTTAGAGCATGGCCAAATCTTTTGTAGAAAGAATTAAACTGTCATGCTTCACTTATACCTATTTAGAGAGTCAACAGGAATTGGTCATTCACATGGTTAATCATAAAATCCTACATAAAACTTGTAGATCACTAAATATGATATGTTTGATTCCTTGCAATAGTTTTGCGATATAGAGATGGTAATATGTGGGAGGTACTAGTGAATGATTGTGGTTTAGTAGGAATAATGGTGTTAAGGTTTGTGATTCCCGAAGCATGCATGTATAGTCTCTCGTTATGCTAAGAAGTTGGAGCATGATTTATTATTGATTGTCTTCCATTGCGTGGAAGTCGGGGGCGCATGATGGTTAACTCCTACCAACCTCCCCCCTAGGGGCATGTGTAGTAGTAGTTTGCTTCGAGGGCTAATAAACTTTCGCAATAAGTATGTGAGTTCTTTATGACTAATGTTAGTCCATGGATTATACGCACTCTTACCTTTCCGCAATTTGCTAGCCTCTTCGGTACCGTGCATTGCCCTTTCTCACCTCGAGAGTCGGTGCAAACTTCGCCGGTGCATCCAAACCCTGTGATATGATACACTCCATCACACATAAGCCTCATTATATCTTCCTCAAAACAGCCACCATACCTACCTATTATGGCATTTCCATAGCCATTCTGAGAAATATTGCCATGCAACTTCCATCATCATCATATACATGACTTGAGCATTCATTGACATATTGCTTTGCATGATCGTAATATAGCTAGCATGATATTTTCATTGCTTATCTGTTTTTTGATATCTTTGCTACGCTAGATCATTGCACTTCCTGGTACACTACCAGAGGCATTCATATATAGAGTCATACTTTGTTCTAAGTATCGAGTTGTATTTTTTGAGTTGTAAGTAAATAGAAGTGTGATGATCATCATTATTCATTATTAGAGCATTGTCCCAGTGAGGAAAGGATGATGAGGACTATGATTCCCCCACAAGTCGGGATGAGACTCCGGACAAAAAAAAACAGAAAAAGAGGCCAAAAAGAGCCCAACAAAAAAAAGAAAAAAAGAGAAAAAAAAGAAAAAAAAGGAGAAAACAAAAAAAATTAGAGAAAAAGAGAGAAGGGCAATGTTACTATCCTTTACCACACTTGTGCTTGAGAGTAGCACCATGTTTTTCATGTAGAGAGTCTCCTATGTTGTCACTTTCATATACTAGTGGGAATTTTTCATTATAGAACTTGGCTTGTATATTCCGATGATGGGCTTCCTCAAATGCCCGAGGTCTTTGAGCAAGAAAGTTGGATGCACACCCACTTAGTTTTCATATTGAGCTTTCATATACTTATAGCTCTTAGTGCATCTGTTGCATGGCAATCCCTACTCCTCACGTTGACATCAATTGATGGGCATCTCCATAGCCCGTTGATTAGCCGCGTCGATGTGAGAGTATCTTCCTCTTTGTCTTCTCCATATTAATCTCTACCACCGCATTCTATTCCACCCATAGTGCTATATCCATGGCTCACACTCATGTATTGCATGGGGGTTGAAAGAGCTGAAGCCTGTTAAAAAGCATGAACCAATTGCTTGGCTCACACCGGGGTAGTACATGATTTATATTTTGTGTTAAGAAGATGGAGCATGACAAGGCTATATGATTTAGTAGGGATAATGTTCTTTAGCATTGATATTTTGGAAGACATGATTGTTTGTTGTGATGCCTGAGTATTGATGTCATTATATCAAATTATAGACTATTGCTTTGAATCACTCGTGTCTTAATATTCATGCCATGATTGGATTATATGATCAAGATTATGTTAGGTAGCATTTCACATCAAAAATATATTTTTTATCATTTACCTACCCGAGGACGAGCAGAAATTAAGCTTGGGGATGCTGATACGTCTCCGTTGTATTTATATTTTTTTATTGTTTCATGCCAATATTCTACGACTTTCATGTACTTTTGGCAACATTTTATATTATTTTTGGGACTAACATATTGATCCAATGCCCAGTGCCAGTTCCTATTTGTTGCATGTTTTTTGTTTCGCATAATACCCATATCAAATGAAGTCCAAACGTGATAAAAATTTATGGAGATTTATTTTGGAATATATGTGATTTTTGGGAAAAAGAATAAAAGCGAGACGATGCCCGAGGGGCCCACAAGCTCAATGGGCACGCCCCCTACCCTGGCCGTGCCCAACAGGCTTGTGGACACCTTGTAAGGCAGTTGCTACCCTTATTCCTCTGCAAGAAAGATAATATCCGAAAGAAAATCGTGTTAAAATTTCAGCCCAATCGGAGTTACGGATCTCCGAGAATTTAAGAAACGGTGAAGAACCAGAAAATAGAAATGCGAAACAGAGAGAGAGAGATCCAATCTTGGAGGGGCTCCCGCCCCTCCACCGCCATGGCAGCAATGGACTAGAGGGGAAACTCTCCTCCCATCTAGGGGGAGGACAAGAAAGAAGAATAAGGAGGAGGGCTCTCTCCCCCTCTCTCCTGGTGGCACCGGAATTCCACCGGGGCAATCATCGTGACGGCGATCAACACCAACAACTCTGCTGCCGTCATCACAAACTCTCTCCCCCTCTATGCAGCGATGTAACACCTCTTCTCCCTGCTGTAATCTCTACTTAAACATGGTGCTTAATGCTACATATTACTCCCTCCGTCCCAAAATTCTTGTCTTAAATTTGTCTACATACGAATGTATCTATTCACATTTTAGTGTTAGATACATCCGTATCTAGATAAATCTAAGACAAGAATTTTGGGACGGAGGGATTATTATCCAATGATGTGTTGCTATCTTATGATGTTTGAGTAGATTCGTTTTGTTCTATGGGTTGATTGATGACCGTGATTGGTTTGAGTTGTATGTTTTATTTTGGTGCTGTCCTATGGTGCCCTTCGTGTTGTGCAAGCATGATGAATTCCCGCTATAGGGTGTTGTAATACGTTCATGATTCGCTTATAGTGGGTGGCTAGAGTGATAGAAGCTTACGCCCGAGTAAGGGGGTTGTTGCGTATGGGAGTAAAGAGGACTTATTACTTAATGCTATGGTTGGGTTTTACCTTAATGATCTTTAGAAATTGCGGATGCTTGCTAGAGTTCCGATCATAAGTGCATATGATCCAAGTAAGTATGTTAGCTCATGCCTCTCCCTCATATAAAATTGCAATAATGATTACCGGTCTAGTTATTGATTGCCTAGGGACAAATCCTTCTCTTTTGTTACAAAAATATTTCTACTAAACAACTAACTATTATTATCTTGCAAATTACTCCTAGTTTTATTCTTGCAAAGTAGTTATAATCCTATCACCTACAAAATAGTTTCATACTTATTCTGGGTAAAGCAAACGTTAAGTGTGTGTAGAGTTGTATCGGTGGTCGATACACTTGAAGGGAATATAAATCCTACCTTTAGCACCTCGTTGGGTTCGACACTCTTATTTATCGAAAAAGCTACAATTGATCCCCTATACTTGTTGGTTATCAACCGTCTAGAAGAATGACAATCTTCAAAGGTAACAGGCATCAGATCACACAGATCAATCTCTTCAGTGATGCTCAATCACTTTGGCTCTGGGTTTTTCCTCACTTAGGATTCTCTCAAAGTCATCAGAGGATGGGTTGCTCTCAAAGCAAAAGTGTCAGGTTCTCTTGGATCAGCCAATCTACAAGTGGTTGTGGGGGGCGGCTATTTATAGCCAGGGCAACCCTACAAGAATTGTCATAAATGCCCTTCTCTGATTCGACCGTTGTTAGTATAAGGATCAACTCAAAAATTGGCTTGTGGCACAGCAATGGTCGTAATTTGAACTCTCAAATTCATCGGGGCACCCAATTTCCTCACGGTAGGCAGATCGTACTGGCGAACTCCTAACTCCCCAGCCTGACCAGATTCATCAGCGACCAGATGATAGTGTCCTAGATAAGGGGGTACTAACCCAGTCAGCCCATTCTTCTCGGGTTGGGTCGGCAAGCCTTCATTAGTGATCAAGATGGACTCTGGAAGCCGCATGAAGGAGAAGTGATCAAGACTGCCTCCCCCGAAGACTTGACGTATACTCCAAGATCTCTGCCGCCACCTAGCTCATAGTTACCGACCTTGTAACCCTAGATACCCTCCCTGGCGTGTATATAAGCCATAGTGTTTAGCCCGTAGAGGGGACATCAAAGCAAAACCATTCACCTAGCCCTAGAGTTAGACCACATGTTATGATCTCGACGTAGATCAACTCTGTACTTGATACATCTTGAGAACCCACAAGTATAAGCGATCGCAACAGTTTTTGAGGGTAGAGTATTCAACCCAAATTTATTGATTTGACACAAAGGGAGCCAAAGAATATTCGCAAGTATTAGCAGTTGAGCTGTCAATTCAACCACACATGAAAGACTTAATATCTGCAGCAGAGTGATCAGTAGCAAAGTAGTATGATAGTAACGGTAACAGTGGCAATAGTAGCAGTAGCGGTTTTTGTAGTGATTTTAATAGCAGCAACAACGAAAGTAACTTAGCGAAGATCAATATGTGAAAAGCTTGTCGGCATTGGATCAGTGATGGATAATTGTATTGGATAATATTCATCATGTAGCAGTTATAACCTAGGGCGACACAGAACTAGCTCCAATTCATCAATATAATGTAGGCATGTATTCTGTATATAATCATACGTGCTTATGGAAAAGAACTTGCATGACATCTTTTGTCCTACCCTCCCGTGGCAGCGGGGTCCATAAGGAAACTAAGGGATATTAAGGCCTCCTTTTAATAGAGAACCGGAACAAAGCATTAGCACTTAATGAATACATGAACTCCTCAAACTAAGGTAATCACTGGAAAGAATCCCAAATATTGTCACCTTGGGGTATGCAGATCATAACTCGTAATAGGTGCATATAACTTGCAAGATAGGATCAAGAACACACATATATTCATGAAAACATAATAGGTTTAGATCTGAAATCATGGCACTCAGGTCCTAGTGACAAGCATTAAGAATAGCAAAGTCATAGAAACATCAATCTCAGAACATAGTGGATACTAGGGATCAAGCCCTACCAAAACTAACTCGATTACATGATAAATCTCATCCAACCCATCACCATACATCAAGCCTACGAAGGAATTACTCACTCCCGGTGGTGAGCATCATGAAATTGGTGATGGAGGAAGGTTGATGATGATGATGGCGTCGAATTCCACCCTCCGGAGCCCTGAACGGACTCCAGATCAGCCCTCCCGATGAAGAACAGGAGGTGGTGGCGGCTTCGTAACGTAAAACACGATGAATCCTTCTCTTTGATTTTTTTCTTGGCAAATAGGTATGCATGGAGTTGGAGTTAGGGTTACCAGAGGTCCAGGGGGCCCACAAGCTCACAGGGCGCGCCCTGGGGGGTGGGCGCGCCTCCTGAGCTTGTGGCTCCTGGGTGGCCCCCCTCTGGTATATTCTTTTGCCAATATTTTTTATATATTCCATAAATATTCTTCGTAAATTTTCGGGTCAATCCGAGAACTTTGTTTTCTGCACAAAAATAACACCATGGCAATTCTGCTGAAAGCAGCGTCAGTCTGGGTTAGTTTCATTCAAATCATGCAAATTAGAGTCCAAAACAAGAGCAAAAGTGTTTGGAAAAGTAGATACGATGGAGACATATCAAATCCCCCAAGCTTAACTCACTGCTTGTCCTCAAGCAATTCAGTTGACAAACTGAAAGTGACAAAGAAAAACTTTTACAAACTCTATTTGATCTTCTTGTTCCAAATATGTCTAACCAATGTTCAGGTTTTCAGCAAAGATTATGAACTAACCATAATCACAATAACATTTAGATATCACATTTACTCATATCAATGACTTAACCAACTAGCGAGTAATAATAATATATCTCGGATGACAACACTTTTTCAAAATAGTCATGATATAATATGATGTGATGGTATCTCGCTAGCCCTTTCTAAGACCGCAAAACATAAATGCAGAGCACCTGTGAAGTTCAAGCACTGACTAGACATTATAATTCATGGTAAAAGAGATCCAGTCACACTCATACTCAATATGAACTAAACACAAAGCATATAAATGAAAATAGTGTTCTCCAGCTGGTGCTTTAATAAGAAGATGATAACTCAACAATAAAAGTAAATAGATAGGCCCTTCGCAGAGGGAAATAGGGATTTGCAGAGGTGCCAGAGCTCGAAGCTTTTAAAACAAAGATGAATATAATTTTGAGAGATATGCTTTCATTGTCAATGTAGCGACCGAGAGTTCTCACCATCTTCCATGTTAGACACATTATAGGCGGTTCCAAAACAGAATGGTAAAGTTTTACTCCCCCTCCACCAACAAACACAAGCCATGGCTAGCCGAATCCTCGGGTGCCCTCCATACCAACAACAATCCGAGGGAGTTTTGTTTCATTATTATATTTTGATTTTGATTTTGATCATAGGACTGGGCATCCCCGTTACCAGCCACTTTCTCGTGAATGACAAGTGAATAAACACTCATCGTGAGAATAACCCGCCTAGCATGGATGATACTGACAGCTCCCTGTCGCTTCATGAGCGATGCGGGCATACAAAACAGATTATTATTTGAAGATTTAGAGATTGGCACATGCAAATTTACTTGGAACGGTAGGTAAATACCGCATATAGGTAGGTATGGTGGACTCATATGGAATAACTTTGGGTTTAAGGAAGTGGATGCACAAGCAGTATTCCCGCTTTGTACAAGTGAAGGCTAGCAAAAAGATTGAGGAGCGACCAACTAGAGAGCGACAACGATCATAAGCATGCATTGAGGTTAATCAACATTGAATACAAGCATGAGTAGGATATAAATCACCATGAACATAAATATCGTTGTGGCTATGATGGTTTTGATTCAACTACATGCGTGAACATGTGCCAACTCAAGCAACTTGAATCATTCATAGGAGGATACCATCCTATCATACTACGCCATAACCATTTTAAATGCATGTTGACACTCAAGACAAACCATTATACAGTCCTGGCTATTAAAGCATGGCATGAGTAAGTATGATCTCTAATTGTCATTGCAAACATGCTTACTCATAATAAGCTGAATCAAGAATGATGAGCTAATCATATTTACAAAAACAAAATAGGTCGAGTTCATACCAGCTTTTCTTCATCTCAATCAATTCATCAAATTTCGTCATTATTGCCTTCCACTTGCACGACCGAATGATGTGAATAATAATAAGAGTGCACGTGTCATGGACTAAGCTAGAATCTGCAAACATTTATTCAAAGGAGAAGACAAGGTAATATGGGCACTTTGTTAGATCAACAATAATGCATATAGAGCCACTCAACATTTCATTGTGGTCTTCTCCTTACGACCCAAAAGAAAAGAAAAGAATTTCAAAGAAACACACTGAAATATTTTTGGAGTTTTTGTTTTTCTGAAGAAACGAAATGAAAGAAAAAACTAAAGCGAGAAAAAACTATTTACACAGGAAAGCTCCCAACAAGCAAAAGAAGAACGATAAATCTTTTTGGGTGTTCTTTTAATACAACAACTAAATTAAATTAGAAAGCAAAACAAAAAAGAAACAAGAAATATTTTTGGATTTTCGCAATTTTTTAAACACACAAGAAGAAAGCAAAATCAAACTAACATGGATAATACAATGAAAAAGGATGAACACCGACAACTTGAATGAATGTGTGAACATGAATGTAATGTCGGTGAGAAATATGTACTCCCCCAAGCTTAGGCTTTTGGCCTTAGTTGGTTTATGGCCACGGCTCAAAGTAGCCCTCCCCTGGATACTACGGAGGCTCCTGGGGGTCCCCACTGGTTGGGGAGCTCATGTGGCTCCCACTAATAAACATGCTCCTGGTATGGCTCAAGTATTGGCGCTGGCTCAGGTGTTGCGGGTTGTGTCAGGCCCCAATACGCATAGATGTCATCGGGCATAATAGTGTACCTGCTTGAATAAAGATCAATCAAGCACTACAAAAAAAGACACATCCATGACATTTTGGCCCGAACGAATTTTTTTTCTGTCATGCTTATGACACTTCTATGACGATAATTGTGACAAAAGCACGTATCATCATAGATGTGGTGGGATCCTACTTCTATGACAAAAAATCATGACAGAAAATGGGCTTTTCATCCTAGGCGGGCCGGGGACGCACCTGCATGACATTCTTTGGGCCATCCATGACGGAAAAAATCATGTTAGAAGCAAGGGTGAGGAAAATTTCGGGGAGTTCCCGGTTACGGTGGGTGGTCGGGACCGAGCGATGCAAGGAGGTTTATGCGTTTCTCTCGTACACGTACGCGCGTGTGTGCGAGGCATTGGGCTCTAACTGAACCCGAGCGATTGCACTAGCTACGTTACTGAACCCCGATCGATCCCTTGGCTGTTAACTGAACCCGAGTGATTCCTTCGCTACTGCTGCTTACTGAAGCTGATCGAAGCTGCCTCTTGATGAACAGTCCCTGGTGGGGGTTGGATGAATAGTTCTTGATGGGGGTTGGATGAACAGGACCCCGTGGTAGTAGAGGATGTTGCCACTGGATGAACAGGACCCCGTGGTGGGCTGGTTGAACAGTAATCGGTGGAGGCTGGATGAACATGACCCCGTGGATGAACAGTAGCTGGTGGAGGCAGGAGGAAGTCGATGGTGGATGAACAGTAGCAGGTGGAGGCTGGAGGAAGTCGATGGTGGATGAACAGTAGCCCATGGAGGCTGGAGCGAGGCAGTAGACAGTGGATGAACAGTAGCCCCATGGAGTCCCGTTTTGCGGTACGCCACACCCCTCCCGATGAACAAGAGCCCCGTTTCGACCGTAGGCACTCCAACACAAGTGCGTTTCCTCTGTTTTGCGGTACGCCACACCCCTCCCGATCAACAGGACCCCGTTTCGACCATAGGCACTCGAACAAAAGTCCGTTTCCTTCGTTTTGCGGTACGCCAGAACCTTCCTGATGAACAGGACCCTGTTTCGACCATACACGGTCGAACAGAAGGCCGTTTTCCTCCGTTTTGCGGTACGCTAGACCCCATTCCGGCTGTTCCGTCTAAGCCGGTTGGCTCCCGATGAACAGGACGTGTTCCGACCCAGTGGCTTCGCTCTCGATGAACAGGACGCGTTCCGACCCAGTCACTTGGCTCCCGGTGAACACGACGCTGTTTCCTCTGTTCTAACCCAGCTAGTTAGCTGTCGATGAGCAGGACGACGTCAATGCCGTCCGTTGCCTCTCCATGTACACGAGCCCTAGCCATAAGTATGCATGCGTACATGTTCGAGACCCCGCCCATATGTACGTACGTAGTCGTGTTTACTTCCTTGCAGCATGGCTGTATGTACGTGTACACGATATATCTAGACGGGACTGCGTGACATGCTACGTCCGCGCCTCTACTACGACACGTGCATCTCCTTACTCGGCCATGGTTCATCGCTGCAGAGAGAGCGATCAAGCAGTATGTACGTACATGTTCGCGACCAGATAGACAACCCTATGTACGGTTCGACCAGGTGGGTCCCAGCTGATAGGGAGGATAAGGAGGCACTTCCTTGCATGCGAAGATATAGCTGGTGGGTCCCAGCTGTCAGGGTGAAGAATCATTTTTTTGCCCGGAATATGGATGCACTTCCTTGTGTGCGAAGATGTAGCTGGTAGGTCCCAGCTGTCAGGGGGGAAACTTTTGTTTTCGCAAAATACGACGGCCCTCCTGGTGGGTCCCTGCTGTCAGGTGGAGGAATCATTATTTTGCGCGTAATAAGGAGGCACTTCCTTGCTGCCGCCGTGGACCCAACTATCAGCCTCTCCACGTATAGTCCTCTTCCGATGGAAGTCGTTCCTTGACCACGTTGACCACGCCGCGTCGAGAGCACCAAGGCGGTGGACAACGGCGAGGCCTAGGAAGGGAATGACCCAGAGCCAGGGAAGACTCGGCAGTTATTTCCCACGCGGACGGGAGTATGAGGGTTTACTGGTTCGCTGCAGCGTGAGGCTACCGTCGCCGGAGAATAACAGGAGGTCTGGGTTAGTACAGGGATGGCTAGGCCAACGATGGGAGTAGGATGGGGCGGTGAGGCCTGCATGGCAGCACAGCCGGCCATGGGACGCAGGAGCAAGCGGCACGACCAGCGATGGTTTGGGCGGCTGGAGCAAGAAGACGAGAGGTTGAAGAAACACGACAACCGTTGGATGGACATCGTATGGTTACCGCAGCTAGAATCATTTATATTGACTAAGTTGACAAAGCCCTGCGTCCGCGCCAACTTAGTAGGCCCACAAGTCAGCCTCCACATATGGTGGGACCCACCTAGCAGCGGGGGTATTAATTTTGTGTGTGCGTAATAGCTGGTGGATCCGAGCTGTCAGCGGGGGGAATGTTTTTTTTTGTGAAATACAGAGGCCCTTCCAGTCGGTCCCATCTGTCAAGAGGAGGAATCATTATTTTGCGCGTAATAAGGAGGCACTTCCTACTCGCAAACAAAGGAGGCACTTCCTTGCGTGCGGCCGTGGACCTAGCTGTCAGCCTCTCCACGTACAGTCCTCTTCCAATGGATGTCGTTCGTTGACCACGCCGTGCTGAGAGCACCAAGGTGGTGGACGATGGCGAGGCCAAGTAAGGGAACGACCCGGAGCCGAGGAAGACTCGGCAGTTGTTTCCCACGCAGAGTGGGTACGAGGGTTTACTGGTTCGGCTGCAGTGCGAGGCTGCCGTCGCCGGAGAATAACAGGAGGTGTGGGTGAGTAGAGGGATAGCTAGGCAAGGGATGCAAGTATGGTGGGGCCGTGAGGCCTGCCCGGCAGCACAGCCGGCCATGGGAGGTGGGAGCAGGCGGTTCCACCGGTGCTGGTTTGGGTGGCTAGAGCAGGAAGATCACACACTGAAGAAGCACGATTGTCGTTAAATTGACATCTAACGGTCTGACGCTGGTAGAGTCTGTTGTTGACTAAGTTTCTTTTTTTGAGAAACCTTGTGTATGCATGAACTTAGTAGGCCCACAAGCCAGTCTCCAAATCTGTGGCAGACAACATAAAGCCCATTTGCTATTTTTTTAATAATTTGTAGCCCATTTTCTAATTCTTAAGGAATTTATTACAACCCATTTTCTGCCCAGGACCACGGTAAAAAAATTCAACCTAATTTTGCATATTTCGGTGGAGTCCGAACTGTTTTAATCCAGAAATGATAAACATTTATTTTTTAAGAAATTATTGATTTTCCAAATAAAATATTATTTTATTTTTGTAAGCTAATAAGACATAGGACAATTGAGTTGGTTTTAGGGAAAACGAGTGGTAAAAAAATCAGTGCTGGGAGGGAAAACAATAATAAAAAATAAGGATGTAAAGATGAAAAGGGAACTTTATGTATTTTCAATATAATAATATGTGTATATGAACTAGTAAAACTATAGGTAGAGATTAGAAAACAGAAGTGGGACATGGCGTTTCAAGAGGAAAATAGAACTGGGCTGTGTGTTTTCTTCAGTAAAAAAACTGCCTGCGGATGTTCTAAGAGAAAATATAAGTAAGGCTGGCGGGCCAGAGGCCAGTTGATACCTGCTGGATCTGTGTGCCCCTTTGTCGTCATGGGTTGGGCCTGTTAAAAACAAAACCAAGCCTGGGCAGTCTACAGCCCAGTTGAAACTTGCTCGACCTGAAAAAACAATATACCTGCTGGATCCCAGTTATCAGTCTGTACTTGCAGAATTCTCTCGTTTAATGACTACGTTGAAAACTTCATGGGTTTCACCGTCTCAGACGTCAACATTATTTTTCCATCATGATAATAAGTGCATGCACTTGCTTGCGTACGGCCATGGACCTGCTGGTTCCGTACGGTTAGGCTCTGTATGGACAGCCGTCTTGTGGTTCCACGGACGAATTTCATGCAAATCAGATGGTTTTCAGTGAAAGCAGACTAAATTCATTGCATTTTACATATTTCTTTTTATTATGGAATATTTTACATATTTCAACTAATTATAACCGACTAGGTCTTTTTTTAGTCCATGGGAGGCGCTTCACGATCGAGGTCGCGACACTTAACTGTTCTGGAAGGCCCAAATCCATCGCTCCTCTCTTTTAAGAATTTGCAGCTGGGCTTGGCATGCCATAGCCCAGTTCCGACGTGCTGCGTCCAACTATCAGCCTATGAAACCGGATGGATCCCATGCATACTTCGAAGATGTAAATTTTTTGGAGAACTGGGAATTTGAACGGCAGGTGCTTATGCTACCCATCAAATAAAAATCAGGTGCCTGAAGATTCATTTCGAAACAAATGATTCAGCTTTATATCCACGTCGACCCTCGACATGATGGTTGGAAGAAAATGCCAAGTTCATACCGAAAGATCCTTAACAACAATACCAACTTGCAAACGACCATGTAGTACAAGTACCAATACCAAACTAACTTATAATCTTTTTAGTACTGGCCCTAGTGTTTGTCTGGTAGAAAATCTTGCAGATGACCAGCTCCCGCTCCTTCTCTTGCTCCAGGTGCCCGAGGTGGTACTCGTGCATCACCTAGTTGGTCCTCTGCTGATTGAAGTTCTTGTTGGTGTGCAGCACCAGAACCTTTTTGCTGCCCATCTGCCGGCCGTTGACCATCACCCGTAAGGTCTTGTCGGTCTTGTGCCACATCACGTGCATGCCGCACTCCGACTGTATCTTGCAACGCGTCTGCGTGCCCCTTTTGAATGCCCTGGAGTTGCGCTGAAAGAAATGCTTGCTTAGGCCACTCAGTGTGATACCTGCAGTATTGGCGAATACAAGTTTTAGGGTACATAGTTGGCATTTTCGTAACATCTTTGGCATGTTGCAGTCACTTGTTTCACTTTTTATTAACTGTCAAATTGTAATTGCTTCACTAGGTCTGCATCTAAAAAGAAAAATAGAGCTATAAACAAAGGAATATGTTTGTGCAAGTAGACGGCCGATCGGTTTCTTACTTGGAAGTTTCTCAGGATGGGTGTAGCATATGCCGTGCTCGCTGTCGATGGTTGGTACAAACAAATCGATGAGAGGGTGAGATTTTGCACTGTCAGCGCTCACTTTGGCCTAGCCCCTGATCCGTGGGATCGAACTTGACGCCAGCCGGCAGCATCGGCCAATCCTTCTTGGAGTTGCATTGGTTAATTCCAGTTAAATGGTACTCAATGTATGATCAATCAACTGTTTTAAGTAAATGATGAAAGATTTTGACAGATAAGTGGTACTCCAAATCTGATGTCCACAATACCCGAACAAACTAGGGTCTTGTCTTCATTACTACATGCAGACTCTAAAGACTTGAAAACACCCATAAAGATCAAAATCATCATACAGGGCGACGGGTAATCACAGGAGCGGCCTCGCTGGTTCCTTCCTTCATCCGGCTAGCTTGAAGAGCATCCTTGTTGAGATCATTTTTTCAGCGTCTTCCTTTTGACTACTTGCAATGAAGTATAGCAACTCCAGTAGCTCATCACTCATCATACCAAATGGATTGGAACAAGGCGGCAGCTGGGAGGCAAGGAGACCGGGAGAGAATGGGAGAGTGATTTTGTAGAGAATGCGAGAGTGCTGTTGTAGTACGAGAGGGGTGAGGCTCGCTTTGGTGAACCGAACACGCCGCCGGGACTCTTGTGTCACCTCATGCGCAGCGTGTTGTCACGTCAATTCAATGTGAGGACATGATGAATAATTTGACCGATGTATTTAGTGTCACATTTTAACCACAGGTTTAACTAACAAAATGTCAATGCATGTCACCAAAAATTATACCATTGGAAATTATGTTAAAATATGAATCCAATGATATAATTTTTTGTCACATGCATTAACATTTAGTTAGTTAAATTTATGGTCAAAATTTGACACAAATTATGAAGGGGACCAATAAACCAGGAGGGAGGTAGTAGTACGAGTAGCGTAATATACGGTACAGAGAACTAGTACAAATTTAGAAATGGAGTACGAAGTTACAAGGCTGTGCGACAGACTTTGTAGGCTACATGAGTAATAAAAAATATAATTCCCATTGGACAACACTTTCACCAACAAGTACGCACTTGAAGCCTAATTGCTATATATGGCTTCTGCATAGCATCTCCATCATCATTATCAGTACATCCTACGCAGGTGAGTTAGGATGCACTTGATCCCAGAAAGGTATCTATCCTCAAACTAACTACAGTGCATAATATCCAACAAAAGAGGGTCATGCTATAGTAGCAGGATACATGGCTCAATCTAGATATCACTATGAATCAAGTTGTGCGTATTTGTTGTTGGCATGAACCACATCGCCGCATGTTGGGTTTGGAAAAGCCATTCATCGCTTGGAAGCTTGATGCCTTTCACACACTGAAGATCATCTGGCAACAAGCTGTGTCAACGAATCTCTGGATATGGTGATTCATGAAACCCATGGTACGATGTGTAAACACAGTTCCCCCTGGCGAATGGAAGTTGCATAGCACGGTAATCATCGCCGGTGATATGATTGATGATTGGTTGGATGATCGGATAATTGAGCCCGAGGAACATGGAGTGGTTTCCGAGGCTGTAAACCCGCCTCCAGTTGAATACGCCTGGCCCAACGGAGCTGGGATCTTTCTCGAACACGAACCAGCCATAGCCATCACAGTCACAAACTCCCCAGGCATTGTACTGCATGTGGTTTGATGAAATGGTTTGGCCAATTTGGTACGTGCGAATGAGCATCGAATGACCGCCGTCAGTTGAACGAGCAATAAACCACCACCCATTGACTTGTATATTTCCAGGTCCTGGAATTCTGAAGGCCAGTGCATTTGCGTCTGCTGCAACAAATTAAATTGGAGACCAAAAGGACAAAAATATACAATCATGTTCAGAGAATGTGTGGAATTAAGATTATTATAACAGTGACACAGATCATAGCCAGAGAATTGCAATGTCGTGGTCATAATCATACCCCAAATTAAAAAATTAAGCCAATGGATTTCATATTCTAGCAATATGTCATGGTTCAAACATCATGTAAAAATGAGAGGAAAACAGCTATGACAGGGCCTACTCATATTCTACCATAGCAGTTACTATTGTTCTCATATGAACTGTAACAATAACATGCGTGGTTATAAAATCTTGGAAATGAGAGTAACATATAGCAATCATGAGGTTATACTCATAATATCTATTCTAACAATCATTAGATGCCAATTGTTCTCATATCAACTCTACCAATAACATGTGTGGTCATAAAAATCTAGGAAATGAGAGGAACATATAGCAATGATGTGGTTATAGACATACTATCTATTCTAAATTTCTAACAATCAACAGGCAGTCGTATTCATAAGGTAAAGATGAGATGAGATAGAACAATTACACGATGATAGATTCCACCAGTATATGCAGCCAATCTGTGCGTCGACCATGTAAACGATGCCATCATGCACTATAGGATCAGACAGAAATGGAGGGTCAACAGGATTGATGACGAGCCATAACCATGTATGGCGACCGGATTCCAGATAGACTAATCTGTCGGTGTTCTGGGAACCAGGGTACCCAGACTTGCCTGCCTGCGGCCCACAACGTGGCTTCATCAGCGGCCTGGTACGGCCCTTCTCCAGCATCAACAAAACAAGACCCTCGCGAGGGGCCAAGCCTCGCAAGGTGGACGACGCCAAGACCTCCGGAGGGAGCGGCTTCCCCAGGCTGGCTCCTGAGGAGCGGAGATTTCCATGCAAGCCCCACCTCGTGAGGTTCAGATGACGCAAGCCATGATGACCAAGGCCAGGCGGGCGCCAATAGGCGCAGTATAGCAGGTTTCCTCTTCGGTGCTAAGGAAGCAAGCACAGACGTAGAGTCCCAAGGAATCAGCCAAAGGTTTCCATTCCCATGCTACAAGACCAGGATGGCAGGACGAAGGTCATCGCCAAGCCCACCACGACGTCATGACCAGAAGCTTTGCAGGCGAAGACAACCTTTCGTCAGGATAAGATGTACTACTTGTCTTCCTTCAAACTTGGCCATTGTGGGATCCCTTCCCTCCTTCATTTTAGGGGAAGAGGACCGAGGCCACTATAAATATAGCTGGACCACCACCATAGACCAGATCCGGACCAGCTGGGACGAGGGGATCCTTACCAGCTCACACCAGCACAAGAACACTCCTCCTGAGGTTGTTCTCCCTCTGTACTAGTTCATCCTCAGCCTACCTCGAGGTCAATCCACCACAAAGCAGGAGTAGGGTTTTACACCGCAAGGTGGCCCGAACCTGGGTAAACTAGTGAGTCCCCTTTCCTTTCCTGTTCATCTAGCTAGGCGGTGAGATCAACGAGTTGGCAGGCTGGGGAGATTGAGTTCTTTGCACGTGCCCCAGAGTTCGAACCTTTCTTAGGTCTACGGAGCCCTGAATCCGACATTTGGCATGCCAGGTAGGGGTGCGTCCGAGCCTCTCTTCCGCGGACCGATTCGCCGCCGTTCCACCGTTCCCATGGCCGACACTCGTCGAGTTCGCGCTGAGCGCCGGGCTGCTCTCGCCGCCCATGTCGCCCAGACCGCGCCTGCGAGCAACGGCGCCCCCCGCCATTCCCCGTCGCCAGTGGAAAACGCTGCCACCGGCCCTGCGGCCCACGAGCAGCAGGCTTTGTGGCTGCATCCCTCTGTATGGCGTGACGGGCGCACCGCCACCCCGTCGCTGACTCCGGTGGCTGCTTCATGCTCCCATGCCCATCGCGGCCCGACAAACGCGCAGGCCGCGTTGCTCATGGCGCGCGAGCTTCTACGAGGACTAGCTGGACCGCATCGCCGAGCTCGTCAGCGCCGCCGGAGAGGCCCCTGCACCGTCTCGCTCACTGCCTCCCTAGCCACCTCTTGCGGGTGACGTGGCCCACGGTGCGCCTCCTCCACCTCCCAGGCAAGAATTCGCCCTCGAGCCAAGGCGTGAGGCTCCTCAGCGCGACCCACCGCGCAGGGCGTCGGCGCTCAACGAAGAAAGCTGCCAAGTGGTGCAGCGTCCCCAAGGAGAGGCGCGTGCGCTCCCAGCGCCGCCACATCAAGACCGCGTGCTGCCTGAGGCGGCGGTGCGCGAGCGCCAAGTCCAGGCTCCCCCTCTGCGGCGGGCTCCCATGGGCGCGGCGGGCTGCCGTGCGTTCACCCCGGAGCTGTGTGGCGTCGTCTGGCCAAGGAAGTTCAAGCCAGACCTGCCTCCACGCTACGACGACACCCCCGACCCTACAGAGTTCCTCCTGCTCTACGAGCTGAGCATCAAAGCGGCCAACGGCGATGAGAAGGTTATGGCAAACTGGTTTCCCATGGCCCTCAAGGACGGCGCGCGCTCATGGCTCCTGAACCTCCCCGCTGGATCGATCTCCTCATGGGATGAGATGCGGAACCGCTTCATCGCCAACTTCCAGGGCACTCAAGACCACGCTCCGGCTGTAGGCGGCCTGCGGCGCGTCAAGCAACAGCCTGGGGAGACCTTGCACAAGTACATCCAACGCTTCACCAACGTTCGCCTCAAGAGTCCCAAGGTGACGGACGAGGCCATCATTTCCGCATTCACTGATGGTGTCCGGGATGTCAAGATGAAGGAAGAGCTCGCCATGCATGAGGACCTGTGCTCAGCTCTGGAAATGTTTAACATGGCAGCCAGATGCGCGAATGCCGAGGAAGGCCGCCTCACCCTCCTCGAGCTCCCAGAAGCCGACCCAGAAGACAAGAAGGCCAAGCCCAAGGACGTAAAGCGCAAGGGGCCAACTGTGCTCGCGGCTGAACCTGAGATGAAGCGTGGCTGCGACTACCCCGAGTCCTCCAAGGGCAGCCGTCCATTCTGCGTCTTCCGCAACGTGCACATCCACAACACCAACGACTGCCAAGAGCTCAGGGCCATCCGGGACGGACGCCTTGGCCGCCGCCCTGAGCGCAACGACCACGGCTACGGCCGTGGAGGAGGTCGAGGTGGCGAACGCTGGGACAACCGCGACCCCCGCCAGGACTGGCATGACCAGCCCCGTGAGGATCGCTGGCAGGGCCAGCCTCGCGAGGGCCCCTGGAGGGATCAGCCTCGTGAGGACCGCCCTCAGGGCAATGCTGGCCTTCCTCTGCTGCCGCCGCCACCAAGGAGGAATGATGACCACCACCAAGATGATGGGGCTGGGGGCTTCCAAGAGCCTCGTGCCGTGGCTTGCATCCTGGGCGGCGCTCAGGCTCCCGCCTCTCACCGCATCTTCAAGCAGTTCGCTCGTGAGGTGAACGCGGCCCTCCCCAAGCTCGAGGCGACGCGTCCGCTCAGGTGGTCCAAGTACGCCATCACCTTCGACTCTACTGACCAACTCAAGTGCGCGGCCGCTGTCGGCGCGCTCCCAATGCTCCGCTCTCCTACCACCAGCAGCGTCCTCGTCACCAAGACACTCATCGATGGCGGTGTGGGACTCAATGTCCTCTCCGTCGAGACGTTGGACAGACTCCAGGTGCCGTACGACCAGCTTCAGCCTACCAAGCCCTTCTCGGGAGTGACTGACGGCTCCACCACCCCAATAGGGCAGGTCCGCCTCCCTGTCACCTTCGGCAAGCGCGACAACTACCGTACTGAGCTCATCGACTTCGACGTCACCCACATCCGCCTCCCGTACAATGCCATCCTCGGGTATCCAGCCCTGGCCAAGTTCATGGCCGCCACTCACCACGGCTACAATGTCCTGAAGATGCCAGGGAGCAGCGGCATCATCACGGTCGCCTGCGATGAGAAGGATGCGGTGTGCTCCCTTGAGCGCACCTACCAGGCTGCAGCGGTCGAGAACCCAGACGATGAGGGCGCTGCCTACTCTCCCGAGGCCGTTCCCAAGAAGAAGCAGCTACTCTGCCCGGGACCCCAGGAGGATGGGGCGCCCGACGACCTTGCCTCAGGACCTGGGCCCACTGACGGGGCGCCTTCCCCTCTCACATAGGAAGGCGCACCCGGCACCCCTCTCAGGCTGGGCTCAGGGGCTCTCCTTTGGAGGGCCTTAGACCTGGCCAGCGTCACGAGGGAGGCGTTTGGGCACCATGTGGAGGCGTGCTTCAATGCGCGTTTCGGCGAGAAGAGCGCAGGGCGCGAGGCGCCAGGCGCTCAGGAGTTCAACACCAAAGCGATCGAGGATCTTCAGGAGGCGAGGGCCATGCGAGGTGAGCGTTGCCCCGCACCACCAGGCACAGCTCCCTCCCCTGACGAAGGCAGCGGGCTGCGCGTCTGCATCAACATCCCAGGGCTCAACCGGGCCGCGTCTCAGGAGCTTTACTAGCCGTCCCACGTGGGCCGGTGCGAGGGCCCCCCTCACAGCTACATTCGCATGCCTTTCGGTTTGCTGAACCAGGCTGCCACGCACCAGCACCACATGCGGAGCGTCCTGGCGGCTCACGATGCCAGGCACCAGGCGATCCTGTCGAAGGAGGCGCCGGACCCTCGCGAGCCCCACGGGCCCCTGGGGCCTCACGAGGCTCAGGACCTGGACGGCTCGTGAGGAACGACTTCTGCGGCTCGCGTCTTCAGCTACTCCAACACTTCTTCAGCAATGGTGCTAGGTGACACTTTTCAGTTTGTTTAGTTGGGGGCGCCCCTCGGGCTGCATTATCCCCAAGTCATGTGGGTCCGTCCCTATGGCACGTATCGTTCTTTGCATCTATCAGAGCTTGCCTTACCTCTTCATGAGTTACTTTATGATTATCACCTGCCTGGCTGGTGTCCGGTCGCCCCTTCGCGGCCTTCGCGCGTTGTGAACCCGCCTGTTGCTCATCCTGCCACGGGGGCTGCTGGCACGGCGCCTGTGCTCGGGTCCGTCCCTGCAGCACTGATAAACCTGAGAGATCGAGCTCTTGCTCGCGGCCCGCCCCGTGCACGTCACCTCACCGGATCCTCAGTGCCTTCGTCTTCTTGCGGAAAGATCAACGGCTGGACGGCAAGCGCGGCTATGTGTACTAACTCGCAGGAACCTCCGAAACCAGACTACGGGCGGCTCCCGCAGACCACTCCTTTTTCACGCAATTCGCTTGCACGTTAAAGGGGGGGTCCCTGAGCATCGCGCCTTAGGGACTCCTACTGGCTCTTGAGCCCTCACCCCCTGGCATTGACCACGGCATCGCAACCTGGCATACCAGCGGCAGCTGAGCCTCGCTCGAGGGCTGGGACCCGAGAACGTAGAGCATCCAGATGAGCAAGAAAAAGGGGACCGGCGTGAGCCCTGCCTAGAACCGCCACCACCAGGACACAGTCAGGCGTCGTGCGGAGGAATCGCTGCAGGCCAGTCAAGATAAGTCACCACATACATGTCGGCGTAAATCTCACGACCCAGTATTTTCATTTTCGTGATCTTGCTCGGGCAAGGCCGTTTTCCCTATCGGTCTTCAGGGGGCTGCTTGCGCGCTAAAGGGGACCTCCTGAGCATCGCGCCTCAGCGGCTCTTACCGGACCTCGGGCCACCCACCTCCTGGCCTTGACCACGGCATCGCGACCTGGCATACCAACGACGGCTGGAGCCGCCTGGGGACTGGGTCCTGTCAGCGTAGAGCACTAAAGCTACCGCGAGAACGAAAGGGAGCACCATGCCATAACCAGATACGTGATCGCAGCATCGGACTAGGAATGGTAACACTAAGGCAAAAGCATTACAGTTCTTACATGCCCCCACGGGGCTCGTCACAGTTTTGTGCAGGAAAAACAAAAGAAGGGACTTCGGAGAACCCCGGCCTCAGGACGTCACCGACGGCGCCGAGTCGACGCCGCTGTCGCGCTCCGCGCGTGGCGAGAGCTCGGCGGCTCGTAGCTGTCGTTGTCGCTGGACTCTGGAGAGTCACTGGATTCTGGAGAGCTGCTGTCACTAGAGGAGCTGTTGGCAAGGCCAAGGGCAAGTTCAGTGCCTGTGGCCGCGCCGTGTGGATCGCCTCCTCCGGAGTAGTGCTCCAGGCGCCGGCCGTCTTCGCCGAAGACCTTGAAGAAAATCATGGAGGCTCCGTCGTATTCAAAGTGGATGGCGAGGGCCCCCTCCGGGCAGCAAGCGCGGGTGACCTCGCCCCATCCCCGGGTCATGAAGACTTCGCCAGGGCAGACGACCTCAACCTCCGCTTCGGTAGCTTGGCTGCAACACCCAGCGTGTTGCAGCCACAGCTCAACGGGCCCCGTTGGCGGTATCTCCTCCGCGAAGAACCGCGGGAGTCAGATCCACGTGCAGGGCGGCATTGCCGCCCACACCACGAACTCGCGTGACGTACCTTCGGCGTGAGTTCGCAAGCCAGAAGGCTGGGCAGCCGTCGCATGTCCTCCTCCGTGACCTTGGCCCACGCGGCGCTGGGCGCTGTCTCCAAGTGCAGGGCCCTGCGCGCGGGCGTACATAGGAGTCGGGAAGCCCGGTGGAGCACGCTCATGCCAAGGCCGCGTCACCTCGGCCCCTTCGCCGGTGTCGCGGGAGCGGCCGAGCCTCTTCTTCGGCGGGAGTGGCCCGGGCTCCTCCCGAGGGGCTTTTCCCTTCTCTGACACGGAAAACCTCCTTATCGGTGCCATGGACGCTTCGTCAAGACGGCGAGGCAAGAAGGAAGAAGAAGCAACCAACGGGAAGACAGAGATGAGCAGGGGGCTCCGCCCCTCCTCCCATTTATAGCCAAAGGGAGGACAACCGCCGGCCTCCATGATCTTCGGTAATGATGATCTTTTTTGCATGCAGCAGGCTGTTGTCAAGTTGAACGGTTGTCGAGGCTGCGTGGGGAAGTGGAGACGCCCACGTCCCATCAAGCGCCACATGTCGATCGGGTCCACAGGCAGTTAGGGCCCGCGGCGCTTCGCCCTTGCCCTTTGGCTTCGTCTCAAAGCCAAGTCCAAGCGCGCCTTGGGCCTGGGGGCTACTGTCGGCATTCTGGGAACCGGGGTACCCAGACTTGCCTGCCTGCGGCCCACAGCATGGCTTCTTCAACGGCCTGGTACGGCCCTTCTCCAGCATCAACAACACAAGACCCTCGCGAGGGGCCAAGCCTCGCGAGGCGGACGACGTCAAGACCTCCGGAGGGAGCGGCTTCCCCAAGCCGGCTCCTGAGGAGCGGAGATTTCCATGCAAGCCCCACCTCGTGAGGTTTAGATGACGCAAGCCATGACGACCAAGGCCAGGCGGACGCCAGCAAGCGCAGTACAGTAGGGTTCCTCTTTGGTGCTAAGGAAGCAAGCGCAGATGCAGAGTCCCAAGGAATCAGCCAAAGGTTTCCATTCCCATGCTATAAGACCAAGAAGGCAGGACGGAGGTCATCGCCGAGCCCACTACGACGTCACGACCAGAAGCATTGCAGGCGAAGACCACCTTTCATCAGGATAAGATGTACTACTTGTCTCCCTTCAAACTTGGCCATTGTGGGATCCCTTCCCGCCTTCATTTTGGGGGAAGAGGACTGAGGCCACTATAAATATAGCTAGACCACCACCATAGACCGGATCCGGACCAGCTGGGACGAGGGGATCCTTACCAGCTCACACCAGCACAAGAACACTCCTCCTGAGGTTGTTCTCCCGCTGTACTAGTTCATCCTCAGCCTACCTCGAGGCCAATCCACCACAAAGCAAGAGTAGGGTTTTACACCGCAAGGTGGCCCGAACCTGGGTAAACTGCTGAGTCCCCTTTCCTTTCCTGTTCATGTAGCTAGGTGGTGAGATCGACGAGTTGGCAGGCTGGGGAGATTGAGTTCTTCGCACGCACCCCAGAGTTCGAACCATTCTTGAGTCTGCGGAGCACTGAATCCGACATAATCCCATGTCAAACAAGGCAATGAGCTTGTAATCCATGTAGTCTTCTGATGGTGTGGGCACTTCGCAGATTACAACCTTCAGCAAATGGAGGTCGGACCAAAAGCTTGATGTGTCTCGTGCGTAGTAGGCAGGAGTGTCCGGCGGGCCGCGAGGCTCGATGCCGGCGGTATCCAATGATGGAAGGGTGATCTCTCGCTGGGTGTAGATATCCACGAGATGCCACAGACTGCCGGATTGGTGGATGAGGATGATCCAGTTGGCCTTCATGCCCGCCCATTAGTGGCCGCGCATGAAGGACAGGTGGGCGGGTAGTGGTAGCATGTCGAGGGGCACCATGGCAACCTCCGTAAGATCGTCAAGTCGGTGTCTGGGCCACCTGTGAGGATCGGGCATCAGCAAGTAGGGTGTCTTGAAAAGGGTCGGCCGGTTGCAGACGAGTAGACGGTACATAGACACTGAGCATGCGGCCAGGCGCACGGTGCTGAGCAGGTCCATACGATTACAGATCTGCTCCAAGAGAACATCGGGGAGGGAATTCCAATCGCGGCTCTGCGTGTCAGTCGGTTCTGCCATAGGGTTTTTTAGGGCACTGAGTGATTTGGGTTTTTGGCGCTTGCGAGCGAGCGGAGAAGTGGATTTGGGCGGGTGAGCGAAGAAGATGGCGTGTGTGGCCGAGCAGTGAGCGGGGGGATATGGTATGCGTGAACTACCGAGGAAGATGGCGCGGGCGGGCGAGCGGTGAGCGGGGGGAAATGGTGTGCGGCCGACGATGGGGAAGAGAGGAGGAAGAATAAGAGAGGAGGAAGAAGAGGGAAAGACTGGCAAGAAAGTGCATTAAATCTCAATTCTACTAGTACTACTACCAGGATATACCGTCCTTCGGAGTGTAAATAGTTAAGCCGATGACATGTGGGTTTACCTCAAGAGGGCCCATATGTCAGTTAATGGAAGAGAGAGGTGCGTAGGCGTATTTGCGGAAGCGTGCTCCACTGGCAAACATGATGGCGGTACAGGGTAAGGCTGATTTAGTAACACCAACACACTGGTTCAGCTTATTAATTAAGTGTCCCGTCTGCTGCAGCGTGTATTGTCACTTCACTGTGAAGACTAGTATTCTCTCTGACCGAGATTGGGAATAATGGATCGCCAAGACTTCCTATCTACAGTATCCCTATGCATCTACTCTCATCCTGTCCAACAAGATGAAATATTGGCCAAGGCACCCGGCGCCAGTAATGTAGGAGTACTACTAGTATTTTGTGTCAAACTTTGACCATCTATTTAACTAATAAAATTTTAATGCATGTCACCAAAAATCATTTCACCGGATTCGTATTTGAACATAGTTTTTAATGGTATAGTTTTTTATGACATGCATTGATACTTTGTTAGTTAAATTTACGGTCAAAATTTTACACTAAGTATGAAGGGGACCAATAAACCAGGACGGAGGTTTATATATAGGTCAATAAAAAAATCATCAACCAAGGTAGTAGTTAATGATGAGTGCCCGAAGAATTTTTTCCGAAAGTACTCAATAATGGCCTCGTTTTCCACAAGAAAATTGTGTTTACGAACGTATTAATTGCAATGCATGCATGAGGAACAAAAGACCAGAACTTTTACACGCATTGGTGAGTTTTTTGTTAATTCTTGCATGCAACGTTTTAATGAAGCTTGAAATATGAATATGTCAATGGGAGGGAGTAAAAGCCTCATGCATGCATGCATGCATGCGACATGCAACACTCACACGTACACATGCACGCATGCAACACTCACGCATCCATGCGGCACACAACACATGACGCAACACACACGCTCACGCTGAAGTGCTCAACCTACTCCCTCCATCCGTGAAAGACTGTACATATAGAGATTTACACATTGACCAAGAGGAACCAGAACTTCATGGCATAATTAACGCCCAAGTAGCAGACTTATGTGTGCATGCGACCATTGAGAGAAGAAGATTAAAAGAAGGTTGTTGCATGCTGTAATTAAGGATAGACATGCAGCCTATAGCTAGAGCACAAGTTGGTGAAATAGTCAATCAATACCGATTAGATTAAAGGCTAAGTGCATTGGAAGTTTAGATGTACACTCTTTGTTGGAAAAATTTCTAAGACTAGCCACAGTGGGAGTAACTTCAGCAATAACATCGAGTCCAACTCAGCAAATTTGCTTATGTGGCAATGAGTTAATGAGGAGAGAGGTAGTTTGAGTAACTTAGCAATATGAGTCCCAATGCAATATGAGTCTATAACCTAATAAATGAAGCTTTGCATGACACCACACTTATGTTACTACCCACTATGAAGGTAGTGTATGTTACTCTCCATTTATGCTAGATGTATAGTTTTTCACGGACCGAGGGAGTACACGTGCATGCACTCACATACACAGCTAGGGTGGTTCGCGCGCAAGGGTTGGACTCCTATCGCACCTGCGTAAAGTTTTGTTTAACTGATTTCTTTGCTCTGCCAACTGACATGTGGGACCCAGAAACGAGGTGTCAATTTAACCAGTCAACAAAGTGCCACGTCAACTATGTGGCTGGTCAGCAGGGTGCAATACGATGCTCTACGGTGAGCTAGTGACTGTATAATCACCGCAAAACTATATAGTGACCGTAATGAGTGTATTGTTACATACGTTGACCGCCAGTGTATTTTTCTCATTTCAAATTAAGACATATTAACCAAAAAGGATGCAGTATGTACTAGTACTACTTTGATGTGTCCCGTCAACTCGCAGAACAAGGAGAAGCTTGCTTACTACGCCCTCTCCCTCGCCCACGCGTGGTGGCTCACGGGACGAGGAGAAGCTTGCTTACTACGTACGCCTACACCCTCTCCCTCGCCCACGCATGCGGTGGCTCGTAGGACGAGGAGGGGGTTTTGACTACAGCGCCCTCTCCCTCGCCCTCGCCCTCGTGGTGGACGTGCAACAGTTCATTTGGTGTCAGATTGCCAGAAGCATATTGTACTGACATTGTTGGACCTTCCGAAGAGGCGAAGAGCGAAGTGCAAGGTTCACAGGAGTACGAACTATTGAACCTCCCGAAGAGGCGAAGAGCCAAGCGCAAGGTTCATAGGAGTTGTCGTCCTAGTACTACAACTATAGTGAACGGTCGCTACTGTATTATGCCGCCACGTCACCTACAGCCAAAGTTGTGCAACCTTTTTTTCTTACAGAGCATGTTGGAGCCCGTGGAATAGCCACACAAGTTGCACGTACTCATAACACATTTACTAGTAATAAATTCTAAAGGATAAATGCCAGCATGCCACACAAGTTCATCTCCACTTCATGTGATAAATTTGTGCACGACTACTCTACATATATTTACAGCGCTACCATTCACAATTTACCATACTCCACTTACACGTTATAGATGGGCTCCATGTCCATGTCCTACTCTAGGTTCAGTCCCGGATGTTCTTCATAGATTGCACGATCCATAGCGGTGGGGAACGGGAAATATTGTCACAGCTTTCTAGTCTGGTTCCACATGATGGAGACTCATCCAAGCTGAAGTGGCATAAATCAGGGATAGCGTGTCCCACCATGTCGTTCATCCGGCGGTGCGCACTTGTAACACCCCGGATTTTGCCCATTTTTTCCTTTTGATTTTGGTCTGGATTTGCCTTTCTGTGGCTTAGTAGTCTTGCAACCTAGAGAGATCACCCTTGATTCCTCTTCCTGAGTGGCTTGCCAACTTCAAAACCATCCCAAGACCTTGCCATTTCCATCTTGGACCAATCCCAATATTCTTTTCCTTGGGAAAATTCCTTTTTCTATTAAAGGAATAACCCAATTATTCTGGGTTGTGAAGCAACCCACATTTCCATCATTCCAAAGATTCCCAAATAATTCTCATGAATTGTTTGGGTCAGATCTTCCACACATATGTCAAAACCCTTCCTTGACATATTCAAAAATATTTCACAAATATTCCTTTTCTGATTTTGCCCTAGCTGTCAAGTTGAGAAGCGAGTACTCTTTATATTTGCTTGCTTGGTCTCAAACTTTTTGGGCATTCTTTCCTATCCATATCATTGCCACATGCCAAAATTCAACTTCATTTGGATATTAAATCTCCCTTGGCTAATTTCCAAAGTTTCTGGTCAACTAGAAGCTTTGTGAAGCAAGTACTAGCTAGCATGATCCAAATGAGTTGAAATTTTCAAGCGTCTTCATAAGCTCAAATAATGACTCTCCACCAAGTTTCAACCGTACACAATGATCTATGTGAGCACAACCTCAAATCTTGGCTTCTGGTCAGATTTCACATTGTGAAGCAACTATATTTTATATTGCTCCATAATTGCTAAAAATTTCCCAGAGCATTCTCCTACTCATATAACACCTCTCCACAAAATTTGGGCTCATTTCATCTTCCCAATAATTCCCTAGAATTTTTCTAAGATTCTGATCAGAAAGGATATCTGTGAAGGAAGTACCATTTTGGCTTGCCTAAATGGTATGAAAATTTTACAGAATCTTTATATGACCAAATCATCATGTTATACCAAATTTCAGCTCAAGTGGCTACTCCATGTGAGTGCTCCATCCTAATCAAGTTTCTGAACTAGATTGGTCAGTTGCAAAGCAACTATATTAAACCTTGGTCCATTTCTCTCCAAAATTCACATGATTGTAGTTCTTCCGAACCTAAACCTCCGAGACATCACTTTTGGTTCTTATCACCTTCCTGTGGATCATAGAGGTGCACACAAGTTTGCTACAACAAACTTCCAATGAAGCCTCACATCCACTCTTGGTCTCTTTTGCTGATCCATCACCCCCTTGAGACTGTTCCTTGGAAGGACTACCCATTGGACATGATTTGGCCGGTCAGGGTGAACCGCGTGCGCCAGCTCACGCGGTGACCACGCGGCTGGCATACCAGCCAGCGCGCTCTGGCAGTTGTACCCTCGGCCTCGTCGCGTTCCTCCTCTCCCTCGACACCTAGCCATGTCTAGGGGCTTCCCCTTGTCGATGCCCTTCGCCCTGGATAAGTCTTCCCCTCTCAGGTCACCTCCTACGCGGTGTGGCAGCCGCGCCCGCGACGTGGCCATCTCTGCTCCCATCGCGTCCGGTCGCCCGCGAGCTCCCGAGCCTTCCCGACCTCGCCTGAGCTCTCTCCACCCCTCCGCGAAGCCTCTCGATGCCGCTACCGTCCAGCCACATATCCCTGCAGCTCTAGTATATGGCAAAGATCGCCGCCGTGGCCGTGCTCATCCGCCTCCATCGCTGTGGCTATAAAAGGCCCCAGAGCCTCTTCTGTCCTCACCATCCTCCTCTCCTCGCTCCACTGGTCCTCCTAGACCTCTCCTTCCCTTGCCGGAGCCTCTTCTGCCCGCCCTATGCTGCCATGGACGCTGCCTCGGTCCTCCTAAATTGGAGCAAACCGAACCCTCTTTCTCCGCTCCACCACCACCAGAGTATTCCCCAGGCCTCCACAAATCTCCCCACCCTTTCCGTTCGTCCCCAAGTCGCCCGAGGGCTCGGCTCCAAGATTGGCCGAGGGCCATGTCCACGGGCGCTCTAAGCCGCCGTCGCCTCAACCCTCCTTGGCGACCGTGTCCAGTCGGATCGGAAGCGGCGCTCTGCACCGAGGCCACCGGTGCCTTTCCCTTAGCCGGGGATGACCGCTGCCGCCGGGGCCAGCGCCAGCTTGCGCTCGGCCTTGCCTCTGCTCATCTGTCGGGAGGTGGAAGAAGGGACAAGGAGGAAGGAGTCAACGCCTGCGGGACCCGCCTGTCAGCTGGACAGCGGTTTTGACCCCGGGCCCGCGCAGTTTCAGTGGAAACGACTTTTCAGAAAATACGTTTTCTGATAGCGATAGAGTACTCGGCTGCTTCTTTGCACTAAAATACATTTTCCCTGCAGGGAAGCGTATTCTCGGAAAAGGTGCTTTCTGTTTTCAGCCACCAGGGACTTGTTTGTGAGGAATCTTTTGCGGATTGGTCCCTGAATTTCACCTGGCTGTATCTTTTTAACCGAGACTCCGATCGAGGTGATTCCAAAGCCCAGTTCTTCGTCTCTTCGAGCCCGTAATGTTAGTATCATTTTCATAATGTTTTGACACTATGAAAATGACCATTTTTCCCTTGCCCGTAAACAGCCCCCTAGGAGAGAGAACTGTTTCCGGCAATCATTTCCACGGACTCTCCGCACTTCTTACCGATGGTTCCTTCACCCTCAGGCAAGCCACAACTCTCATCTGCATATTGCATTGCAATATCTTAGTTTAACTATTTACTTTAACAACAAGTATGAGTTATTTGAGAACTGAATTGGATTGTACAATGCTTGAGTAAATTTTTGAATAGGTGACTACCATGTTGAGTACCGGATTGTTAGTGACTAGTAGTTTACCCACTCATTGATGCCATGATGTTGAGATTACCGTCTATGATTATTTTGGATTTCATCCGGCAGTATGTGGAGATGAATTAGTAGCAGTAGCTTGGACATAGTGGCTATTAAACTACTAGTGGGTTAATGTTTTGGCTTGTATTACTATGATATCAGAGTGTCAGCTATGACAGAGATTATTCGAAGATAAGATACTTCATGGTTGATCCTGAGTCACCTGTCCTGACTTATCCGTGCAGCCATATTTGCCGGTATGGGATGGCCTTTACTTGGTCTGATCGCGTGCTCTTTCACCGGTACCACCCGACAGGGAAGGTTATGCGTGCATGCTACCCTGGCCCGGTAGGCGGCGATAACCTTGTGAGCCCATTTGAGTTATATGGTAGCAGGTCCCCGTTTGGGACAATTTGTTAGCCACGATGGTGGCAGGTGTCACGCAGTGACACAGTGGCTACCCAGGGCAGGAATCTGGGGGAGGATGATTGCTGGTGTTACGATAGGAGAGTCACGGGTCAGGCGGGTTTCGTTGGAGCAACGCTGGTCCACCCGAATGGGATCACGAGGTCAGGTGCTCCATGGTGTGGGTAAAGTGCGCAACCTCTGCAGAGTGTAAAATCTATTCGAATAGCCGTGTCAACTGTATTGGACAATCCGTCCAGACCTCACTAGGTGGTCAACCATAGTAGTGTTAAGGATGGAAGAACTCGTCATGAGATCAGAAGTACCCGGTGGATCGTGAGTATTCTGAAGGTTGTGAGGCAACCCAGAAGAGAGTAAGCTTGTCAGACTTGTAGTGCAGATGGTATCAGGAATATGATATGTTAGCCATGGGATGGCTATGAGATGAGTGGTCGGATGACCACATGATTTGGATTGGATTTGAAACAGATTCGGATTGGATCCTGAGATTATTCGGAGTATGGATTAAATATGCTCTATCTTACTGCATTTCCTTCAGTAGTTATCTTGCTAGATAACCATGCTCGTTAATCTTGACAGCTATGATGTTGTCTTGCCTTAATGCTGATGTTTGTTGTGAGCTTGCGAGTACATTCAAAGTACTCACCTGGCGTGTCATGCCAGTTTGCAGGTCATGCCATGATTGCTTGCTTGTCGAGGATCCTGAGTTTGTGAGCTAGGATACGCATTCTAGCCAGAGTCCCTGCGGAGTGGAGTCCATCACCGCCGTCGCTGTTCCGCTGCCGAGAGAGTTACTCCGCTGTTAGCATAGAGCTACCCCGGGCAGGCGTAGTGTCACCGTGCCGATGTAACCCACGTACCCTTTGTAACCATATCCATTGTAATAAAGAGCTGATTTGTTCTATGCCAATAGTGTTGTATTCCAGAGGACTTGTCCCTGGGCTGGAATACGGGGCGTTCCGGTCTTCTCTGAGCCGGGGTGCCACGGGCGTTGGTATCAGAGCAGGTCTAGCTATAGGACGCCCTAGACCACGCGAGCATTAGTAACCGGTGGTGTAGGATCCAGTTGGTTTGCTGCAATTGTTTGTTAAATTTGTTTGTGCATAGCATACATATAGACTAGATATCTTATCACTAACAATGGATTTGGTGAGTGTAGGTGGCATCGGTCTCGATTCCCTACATGCGCTCTCCAGTTTGCATATTTGTTCCTTGGTGTGGTGTCATCTTCGTCCCAGCGGAGTGATGCCAAGGTGCTTGGTGGTGTCGATCCCTTGTCGGATTGATGCACCGGTACCACACCAACTTATTCTCTTCCAACACCCCTATCGTTTCGGTGATAGACAGGTTCTATCCCGGATCTTGCCATTCCACTAGCCGCTTCAGCAACCCTTACTGATCCTTATTATCAGAAAAGGGAAATGCCTGCAAGCCTTTCTCTCCACCACTATCTTAATCCGCCACCTATTCTTTGGACGTGTACAGTTTTCTTCCGTACGCTTGATGATGATGTGGTCGTAACTTCTGTGTTCCGACCCCCAATCACCAAGTTCGTCCTTGCCACCATGTCTGTCCAGATGCAACCGGTGTTAAGCTCGTATTTGGTGTAGCCTTGCTTACACCAATTTTCTTCCACACATTGATTCACTTTCGTGCACATCGCCAGAGCATGTTAGACCGTGATACCGGAGTTCTTGCGAGATTTGTGTGCTTAAGTAGGAATGCATATTATTGCTGTGAATAGCTGTAGAATGTGATATTGCTTGTGTGTGTGTTCTTGCTGCTTTGTGTGCTTTTGTTTTAGTCGTTTCTTTTGCTTCTTTATTTGGGCCCTTGGTGTTACCTTATTTTCCCCTTATGGAAGTTGCTCACCGACCCTAAACCCAAAGAGTCAGTGAAGAGACAGTCATTTGGAAGCTCAGCTCAGCAATATGGAATTTTCAGCAGACTGTGTTATATCAGGAACATTGGGCCTGAATACAAATGATATCCTGGCCGGATTGGTTATCAGCCTCAAGTATACATCAGTGCAACTTTCACAACAGTAATGATCGCATCAGCAAGAAGGCAAAGATGTGTGCATGATCAACAGTACATTTCGAGTCAAAGGTATGATTCATATATACAAGGTTCGAGTCTGCTATGAGTACAATTTGAACCTTGCTATATTTCGAAAGCAAGCGAGCATGTGCTATGAACTTAGTGTTCAGCAAGAAGGATAGCCGAATACCCTGTTGCATACAACAAGTAACCGACAGTAGAAACATTAAGGGATATATATATATATATATATATATATATATATATATATATATATATATATATATATATATATATATATATATATATATATATATGCACTCAGTCCGCATATGGCAAAAAGAAAGCTTCAGATGTAAGCAACTCAGCCTTTCTCGGCAAAGCTACCAGAGAAGCTTACAACGCAAGATGTCTGTGTCTTCATCGATACGACACATGGACATCTTCCGGTGCAAGGTATTCAGGCTTCTTCAGTAAGCTATCACAGCAAGCTTCCGGCATAAGGTACCGAGTCTTCCCCAGCAAGCCTTTAATGGTGGGAAGCGTCTGAGCCAGGAGCCCTATACAAGTAACTATGAACCTGGGTTCGAATAATCATTGCCCTACGGGTAAAGTGTGGAAGATGAGAAAGCTGGTCATGTGAGCAAAGATACCCTATCAAGGGATCCGGATAAGATATGCCTGTCGGAATATTGCACCTGACAACACCTATGGTCACACGGAGAATCAAGAACACATAAGGCCAAGTTCTTTCAGCAAAGGGTCCAGGCAAAGAGAACTATAATGAAAAAGCAAGGTTGTCCATACAGGTATGGTAATGGTACAAATACTCCGGACAGTCTGGCTCGGTACCAGTCACCATGGGTACACAGCCACGGGGTCTATTCCATTGGCAAGGACCCCATATCGAGACAACCCGCCCAGCCAACCAGATATGCTCAGAATTGTCAGAAGAGGGCAACCAAGCTGGTCAGGTCAGCCCAAAGATTAACTCAGCAGTTCAAATTCAGCAACCATGTTAAAGCATTACATGGTGTACCATCCATATAGAGATACCGACAGACTGAGTAATCAGAAGGATGAACAACAGTCTCGAAGCATGTGTCCTCACAGATGGGAATCAGTTAGAGACTAACCTGCCATGAACAAGATTCTGCTGCCAGGACCGCTGTCAGTCAAGTCTATGGATAATATCACAATAAGACCGTACACCTTTATGCTGGTCACGACAGGTGACAATCAAATATTTGGTAGGAGCCTTACACCCAAGACAGTGAAGATACCCAAGATGACCCAGCAATCCATGCGAGAAGTCAGATTCCGCCAGGAAAACGGTACGATTTATAGTATTGTTTTGAACCAGGAGGACACACAGCCATTTGAAGTCACCCAATGCAATGAGTAAAAGATTTTGTGTCCACCAAGAGAATTTGTTTACAACTCAGTAAACGATCGTTCGTATTGGACATTGTCACGACACGTCCATGAGGAACCACCCTCGGACTTACGAGCAGGACACGTAGTTTGGTCAGGATAATTTATTGCCCCAGACAGGATAGCAGACATAAAAGGATTGGAGTCAGAGTAACATATGAAGTAAGATTTGCAAGAAAAAGGATCCAGTGAAGCAAACCACCCCGAAGCAAGGCAGACAGTCATATGAAACTCAGTGGGAGCATTATACAAAGGTAAAAAGGAAACCCGAGTTGGAAAACTGTTTCCTCAAGTGGAAATATTCATGTTTGATCCTGAGCAACCAAATCTCGCGGACGAGATTTCTTTAATGGGGGTAGGTTTGTAACACCCTGGATTTTGCCCATTTTTTTCCTTTTGATTCTGGTCTGGATTTGCCTTTCTGTGGCTTAGTAGTCTTGCAACCTAGAGAGATCACCCTTGATTCCTCTTCCTGAGTGGCTTGCCAACTTCAAAACCATCCCAAGACCTTGCCATTTCCATCTTGGACCAATCCCAATATTCTTTTCCTTGGGAAAATTCCTTTTTCTATTAAAGGAATAACCCAGTTGTTCTGGGTTGTGAAGCAACCCACATTTCCATCATTCCAAAGATTCCCAAATAATTCTCAAGAATTGTTTGGGTCAGATCTTCCATGCATATGTCAAAACCCTTCCTTGACATGTTCAAAAATATTTCACAAATATTCCTTTTCTGATTTTGCCCTAGCTGTCAAGTTGAGAAGCGAGTACTCTTTATATTTGCTTGCTTGGTCTCAAACTTTTTGGGCATTCTTTCCTATCCATATCATTGCCACATGCCAAAATTCAACTTCATTTGGATATTAAATCTCCCTTGGCTAATTTCCAAAGTTTCTGGTCAACTAGAAGCTTTGTGAAGCAAGTACTAGCTAGGATGATCCAAATGAGTTGAAATTTTTCAAGCATCTTAATATGCTCAAATAATGACTCTTCACCAAGTTTCAACCCTATACAATCATCTATGTTAGCACAACCTCAAATCTTGGCTTCTGGTCAAATTTTCACATTGTGAAGAAACTATATTTTATATTGTTCCATAATTGATGAAAATTTACCAGAGCATTCTCCTACTCATGTAACACCTCTCCACAAAATTTGGGCTCATTTCATCTTCCCAATAATTCCCTAGAATTTTTCTAATATTCTGGTCAGAAAGGATATTTGTGAAGGAAGTACCATTTTGGCTTGCCTAAATGGTATGAAAATTTTACAGAATCTTCATATGACCAAATCATCATGTTATACCAAATTTCAGCTCATGTGGCTACTCCATGTGAGTGCTCCATCCTAATCAAATTTCTGGACCAGATTGGTCAGTTGCAAAGCAACTATATTAAACCTTGATCCATTTCTCTCTAAAATTCACATGATTATAGTTCTTCCTAACCTAAACCTCCCAAACATCACTTTTGGTTGTTATCACCTTCCTGTCAATCACAAAGGTGCAGACAAGTTTGCTACAGTAAACTTCCAGTGAAGCCTCACATCCACTCTTGGTCTCTTTTGCTGATCCATCACCCCCTTGAGACTGTTCCTTGGAAGGACTACCCACTGGACATGATTTGGTCGGTCAGGGTGCACCGCATGCGCCAGTTCACGCGGTGACCACGCGGCTGGCATACCAGCCAGCGCGCTCTGGCAGTTGTACCCTCGGCCTCGCCGCGTTCCTCCTCTCCCTCAACACCTAGCCATGTCTAGGGGCTTCCCCTCATCGTCGCCCTTCGCCCTGGATAAGTCTTCCCCACTCAGGTCACCTCCTATGCGGTGTGGCAGCCGCACCCATGACGTGGCCGTCTCTGCCGCCGCCTCGTCCGGTCGCCCGCGAGCTCCCGAGACTTCCCGACCTCGCCTGAGCTCTCTCCACCCCTCCGCGAAGCCTCTCAACACAGCTACTATCCAGCCATGTCTCCATGCAGCTCCAGTATACAGCTAAGATCACCGCCGTGGCCGTGCTCATCTGCCTCCATCGCCGTGGCTATAAAATGCCCCCTAGCCTCTTTCGTCCTCACCATCCTCCTCTCCTCGCTCCACTAGTCCTCCCCGACCTCTCCTTCCCTCGCTGGAGCCTCTTCTGCCCACCCTATGCCACCATGGCCGCCGCCTCGGTCCTCCTAAATTGGAGACCAAACCCTCTTTCTCCGCTCCACCACCACCAGAGCATTCCCCAGGCCTCCACAAATCTCCCCACCCTTTCCGTTCGTCCCTAAGTCGCCCGTGGGCTCGGCTCCAAGATTGGCCGAGGGCCACGTCCTTGGGCGCTCCAAGCCGCCGTCGCCTCAGCCCTCCTTGGCGACCGCGTCCAGCCGAATCGGAAGCGGCGCTCTGCACCGAGGCCACCGGTGCCTTTCCCTTAGCCGGGGATGACCGCTGCCGCCGGGGCCAGCGCCGACGTGTGCTCGGTCTCGCCTCTGCCTCATCTGTCGGGAGGTGGAAGAAGGGACGAGGAGGAAGGAATCAATGCCTGCGGGACCCGCCTATCAGCTCGACAGCGGTTTTGACCCCAGGCCCGCGCAGTTTAAGTGGAAACGCCTTTTCAGAAAATACGTTTTCTGATAGCGATAGCGTACTCGGCAGCTTCTTCAGGCTAAAATACGTTTTCCCTGCAGGGAAGCGTATTCTCGGAAAAGGCGCTTTCTGTTTTCAGCCGCCAGGGACTTGTTTGTGAGGGATCTTTGGCAGATTGGTCCCTGAATTTCACCTGGCTGTATCTTTTTAACCGAGACTCCGATCGAGGTGATTCCAAAGCCCACTTCTTCGTATCTTCGAGCCTGTCATGTTGGTATCATTTTCATAATGTTTCGACACTATGAAAATGACCATTTTGTCCTTGCCCATAAACAGCCCCCTTCGAGAGAGAACTGTTTCCGGCAATCATTTCCGCGGACTCTCCGCACTTCTTCCCGATGGTTCCTTCACCCTCAGGCAAGCCACAACTCTCATCTGCATAATTGCATTGCAATATCTTAGTTTAACTATTTACTTTAACAAGAAGTATGAGTTATTTGAGAACTGAATTGGATTGTACAATGCTTAAGTAAATTCTTGAATAGGTGACTACCATGTTGAGTACCGGATTGTTAGTGACTAGTAGTTTACCCACTCGTTGATGCCATGATGTTGAGATTATCGTCTATGATTATTTTGGATTTCATCCGGCAGTATGTGGAGATGAATTAGTAGCAGTAGCTTGGACATAGTGGCTATTGGACTACTAGTTGGTTAATGTTTTGGCTTGGAGTACTATGATATCGGAGTGCTAGCTATGACAGCAATTATTCGGCGATAAGATACTTCATGGTTGATCCTGAGTCACCTGTCCGGACTTATCCATGCAGCCACATTTGCCGGTATGGGACGGCCTTGACTTGGTCTGATCGCGTGCTCTTTCACCGGTACCGCCCGAAAGGGAAGGTTTTGCGTGCACGCTACCCTGGCCCGGTAGGCGGCGATAACCTTGTGAGCCCCAGTTGAGTTATATGGTACCAGGTCCCCGTTTGGGATAGTTTGTTAGCCACGACGGTGGCAGGTGTCATGCGGTGACACAGGGGCCACCCAGGGCAGGACTGCGGGGGAGGATGATTACTGGTGGTACGATGGGAGAGTCACGGGTTAGCTGGGTTTCGTTGGAGTAACGCTGGTCCACCCGAATGGGATCACGAGGTCAGGTGCTCCATGGTGTGGGTAAAGTGCGCAACCTCTACAGAGTGTAAAATCTATTCGAATAGCCGCGTCCACCGTATTGGACAGTCCGTCCAGACATCACTAGGTGGTCAACCATAGTAGTGTTAAGGATGGAAGAACTCGTCGTGATATCGGAAGTACCCGGTGGATCGTGAGTATTCTGAAGGTTGTGAGGCAATCCGGAAGAGAGTAAGTTTGTCAGACTTGTAGTGCAGATGGTATCAGGAATATGATATGTTAGCCATGGGATGTCTATGAGATGAGTGGTCGGATGACCACATGATTTGGATTGGATTTGCAACAGATTCGGATTGGATCCTGAGATTATTCAGAGTATGGATTAAATATGCTCTATCTTACTGCATTTCCTTCAGTAGTTATCTTGCTAGATAACCATGCTCGTTAATCTTGACTCCTATGATGTTGTCTTGCCTTAATGCTGATGTTTGTTGTGAGCTTGCGATTACATTCAAAGTATTCACCTAGCGTGTCATGCCAGTTTGCAGGTCATGCCATGATTGCTTGCTTGTCGAGGATCCTGAGTTTGCGAGCTAGGATACGCGTTCTAGCCAGAGTCCCTACGGAGTGGAGTCCATCACCACCATCACTGTTCTGCTGCTGAGAGAGTTACTCCACTGTTAGCATAGAGCTACCCCGGGCAGGCGTAGTGTCGCCGTGCCGATGTAACCCACGTACCCTTTGTAACCATATCCATTGTAATAAAGAGCTGATTTGTTCTATGCCAACAGTGCCGTATTCCAGAGGACTTGTCCCTGGGCTGGAATACAGGGCGTTCCGGTCTTCTCTGAGCCGGGCTGCCACAACACTGAAGACACAACCATGCTTCATGAACGACAGGCCTTCGGTGTCGTGCACGGAAGGTGTCATCTGCTTCACAATGGGGTAGCTATCCCCAATGAAAAGCGAGTACTCTCCAAGAGTGTTCCTCGACACCCACATAGCATCACGGGGGTCGAACTCAGCGCCGTTCATCTGGTACACGCGGCATCTCAGATCTGGACACATGGTGACGTACATGGTCAAGGTCCATGCATGATAATGTTGTGCTCAAATATGGCGGTCAGCAATATTGTGCCGCAAGTAGTACTAGTCCAGTATAGAGGAAGTAAAATAACCAGCTTATTATATATAGCCACTCCTGGCTACATGGATGAGATAGTAAGACATGGAAAAACAAAAATGGTAGGAGCTAGTGGGTTCAAGTCTTCAAGGGCCTAGCTAGCTATACGCGTCCTCTAAGGTAAAAAGTACTAGTACTCCTTACTACTACAATGAAAGAGAAGGCGAGAGGGTTAAAAAAATTAATACCAAATTGTAGTACTAGTACTAGTAAACATGTCCCAGTCAAGAAAAGAAAAGAACTAACAAGTACTACTACTCTAACACACGGCAATGAGAAAATGGAATACCTGGGTAGATGGTGATGGTCCGATCGTGGTAGATCGTGTGACCATGTTGCACATTAGTGGTACCATGGGTAACGACTGCTAAGATAGTTGATCCTAATATGCCAAAGTCAGCTACAAGGTTCTAGGTTAGACCGAATCACGGATGCAAATGCACATCCAGGATCGGCGATCTGATTTTGATCAGGGGATGACTGGTCCCTGCAAAATAATGGAGTACCGTTAGGGATGCAAATGATGGTTTGTGCATTCCATTTGTAATCTCCCGTACTGTAGGATGGCAACCAGATGAATTAAGTCCCCTGGCTTGTCACCACGAAGATGCGGCCTACATGGCACACGGCATCTTCGAATGTGTAGGGGTACAAATCTGCCGGGGCCAACATGTGCCAGCCTCTGCCGTTACTACCTTTTGCATAGATGGCAATCCTTATGTCGAACACCGCGATGAGATAGTAGTCATCGTAGCTGCATCGCTTTGTTGGCGGGTCCGCAATTGCTATCTTCTTCAATCTCATGTAGGCATCATCATACGTATTCAAGTCCAGCCAGTCTGGAAGGCCAATCCCCATGGTGGAGAAGGGGTCTACGGGAACGGCCGCACTGCTGTGGATGTTGTGCAAAATGATGGTGGTATCCGGCCGGAGGTATGCAAGCCAATCTCCGTTGGCACCAACCCAGACCTATATATAAGACGGTGGGTAGCGAAGAAATTACGGGATGGAATAACTAAGTACTATATGTAGAATATACACTACATGATCAAACTCCATGACTGACCTGCTCATCGGACAAAATCCGACTCCCTCTCAACGTCGGCAACTCTAGCAGAGTCAATGTGCAATCACGGCCAGGTAGCGGTGGACTATTTGATGGATTGTCCCAGAGAATAACCTTCTGCTCAAGAAAGCATGGAAGACCAACAAGCATGGCCTTTTCCCAAGCCTGTTTACGCACCGTCTTAAAATAGTTGGTGCAGGAAGCACTGAGTCTTGCGGCGGTGAGGACTTCAGAGTGGTGTGCGATTTCTCCAAGAGGATCATCGTCCAAGGTCTCCCAGCCACGATGAGGAGGAGAACCGCCTGGTGAATCCATGGCAACAGCGATGAACCGCCTTGGTCTTTTTGGCGGGAAGGGAATTGGCGAGGAGGAGGTGATAAGAGCGTAACCGCAGGGCCTCGTCCCTTCGTCAAGGAAGTTTTGCGGGCACGCATAGTGGTAGTGCGATGGTCCGGCTATTATTTACTTACATAGTACTGTAGCAGTAGTACTTTCTCAACTAGTAGTGCGATGTAGCATACTTCTATAGTGTACCAGTTTTGAACTCTTGAATCTCAAGGCCAATGAGCTACAGTCGCAAGTGGAGGGTACTACTGTTCTCTAGAACCATCGCTGTACTATCAATGCAGGGAAAGTACACCTGTGTAGTGCGTACTCTCCATGCTCTATTCAAGCGCGTAGCTGGCCTACTCAGCCGCTCCTCTCACGCACACACTAGCAGCCTGTTTATCAACGACGGTTACTGCGGGGGCTGAATATTTGAGTTCTTTGATACAGCAAGACTAGGCTTTTCGCTTCCATTTGTGGAGGTGTAATGGATCTCGTCGAACATTGTTTGTTGGTCCTTCCTTCTTTATGAATGAGATGAGGCAAAGCTTTTGCCTCCGTTTAAAAAAATCACGTCAAGAGGATTTTTTTTATGGAGTTTAGAGCCGATAATGGAACAAACTCCATGCGTGCAACGCCACAAGCTACAGAGTAGTAGCACTTTACGTACAGAGCCATATTGCATAGTTCCCAATGCCACGCCAGGCTTTTCCAGCTCCTCGGGCTTAATTGGGAGGCGCTAGTAAATATGGTAGCTGATGAGGAAGTAGGAAGAAAGGTGCGGCTAGGACGAGCACGCAGGCGAGAAACATTGCACGGTGTGAATTGATATACAGGAGTGCTACTACTTTACGCAGTAGTACTAGTCTCTACTCTTATAAAAAACAGAGTTGGTGATGATGGTGTGCCTGCCATCCTGCAATATAGGCCGTCCGATTTATATTTGATGGATAGGAAGGAAACTATGGCAATTTTGCAAAAAGATACTCACACCCCTCTCCACATTTGCAAATATGGCCTTCCCTCATTCATCCTTTTCTCCCACAAGATAAACTACTCATACAAATGCATCTTGATGTTCCATGCAACGCATGGGCATCTTGCTAGTACTAATCTAGTACGCGAGCCACGAGATGATGGGAGGGAAAACCCGTTCACGTGGCTGGGCTATCCAGTGCACCCACATTGTGGTGCGACACGTCCGTTCGACTTCAAAAGTCAAACTACCAGTGTACAATATTGGCTCGCAACGAGGTTAATATTTAAAAAAAGGCCGTTGTGCGTTCGGCCGGGATCAAACCCACAAAACAAGCTATACACTCCCGCGACCACTAGTAGTACAACGCAACCTAGAATCGCCTTTTGTCGCTAGTACATTGTTCCTTACAAGAAACCACTACCAAGAAACTACCACTTTCCAACCAGCCCTACCAAGAAACCACTACTCAACAAAAATTAGCAAAAACACAACAAAATTTTCTTAATTCGTCGCAATAAACTACCAAGTGCCGTTATAGGCACGTTTCAACCCATGTCGCCCCTTAAGTCAACGCCATCTATTTGACCGGCAAGTTAGGCGTTATGATTTGTGGGACCTACATGTCTGTCTGGACAAAAATCCCCGAGTGACCTCCTACCTCCGGCCCATCCACCTAGTCATCCTCGGCCATGGGACGCAGCTACCGCCGCCGGCAAAAGGAAATGTCAAAAGCGCCGGCGGCGCGGAGCCCATCTTGCGGCAGCCCGGATGCCAGCTCCGTGCGGCGCTCGTGGCCACTAGCTAGCCAAGCTAGCACACACCCCACTGGATGCATCCAGCTGCTTGTCTGCAAGGTTTGCTAGCTAGGTTGACACGGTGGTGCGGCGGCTTGCTCGCGCGCGCTGAGCTAAGGCCAGCCATCTGGCTCGGGCGAAGGCCAGCGCGGCGGCTTGGTCGCGCGTGAGCCACGCTTAGGTCAGCCAGCCAACCCGTGCGGAGGCCAGCGCGGCATCCGGCCTGTATGGTGGAGCGGCGGCCAGCTCGCTCATCACCGACGCCACCGACAAACACGCATAAGAATTGTTTGAAGTAATGTTCAAGAAAAATAATGATTGGAGGAGGAAGAAGAGGATAGAAGGTCAGATGTGGGTCCCTCGTGTCAATGGTCAAACAAACGGTGTTGGTTTAAGGTGCCTCGTCAGCATGGACGTGTGGGCTAACCCTGTCATAAACGGGTTTAAACGAGCCTAATCGGCACTAGGTAGTAGTTCTTTGGCGCGGATTAAGAACTTTTGGGTATGTTTTTGCTATTTTTTGTACAATAGTTTCTTCCTAGGGCTGGTTGAAAGTGGTAGTTGTTTGTTAAATACTCTACATACTGTAACTAGGAGTGTAAGTTAAGCTTTGGAAGCCAAAAAGCACGGCTAGTTACATAGTGCCTATGTGTACGTAATTCAAACTAAACATCAACCATGAGTGACTAATATCTTGATGGAAAACTCGAAACTATGGAAATACTAGCATTTTTTTGCATGGTTGGAAATACTAGCAATGTGCACGTGCGTTGCAACAGATCATAATTAGAATAATACTTATTCACAAAGATAGAAAACACCCTAATTTTGATATACATATATCACTAAAAATATATTATGTTTCAATCAGAATATATTCCTTGGGCTGTTTTGGTGAGGCGAGGGAGGGATGTGGTTGGTTTTAATATACTAATTAAGGGGTTTTCTGCAAATTGGGTAGAGAAGTGGGATGTTGTTGAGAAAAGGCAACAACTTACCTCATAGTCGTTAGATGTAGATCTAATGGTCTGAAATGACGGATGGCAGACACACCATCATCACCAACTAAGTCTTCTGTAGGAGTACTAGCAAGATGCCCGTGCATTGCACGAAACATCAAGATGCATTTTTTATATAAAACACTTGTTGTGATTGACCCATGCGGGAGTAACCCCATGTGTAAAAACTAATGATATCTCGAGAAAGAGGAGAGATAATGTGAGGAGGAGTGGGGCGTGGTGGTGATTGGTGGTTGGGCTGAGCGGAGGCATGGGGATGGACGACACCGGCAGTGACCACCATGCCAGATTGTTCCAGAGGCTTCCTTTTTTAATTGCTCAATAATGAGGTTGTGGGAGATAAGGATGAATGAGGTAAGGCCTTGTCTGCAAATGTGGAGAGAGATGCAGGTATCTTTTAGTTTGCTTTCTATCCGTCAGATATAGATTGGACGGTCTATATTGCAAGATGGCAGGCATACCATCATCACCAACTCGTTTTTTTTATAAGAAGAGATATAAGTATGGAGATACAGACATATTATCGATACTTGTTTCCATAAACTTGGATCTACATTCTATTCAATAGCTGAGCATGTGGGGCCTTAGCACGATGACTTCCCGACTGTGTAAAACAAAGGTTTTCCCATCGCCGATAAGGAGGGGGTGACGGCGGCGCGCTTTTGGCTCGCTCTAGTCCTAGTAGTCATACTAGGTGGTCTACAGACGTGTAGATTTTTTTTTCACGTCTAGTGTTCATCGTACTGCCATGACTGTTGATGAATAGATGATAAGTTATTCACGAGAAAACTTAGGTTGAGCGTGTGTGAAAGAGAGAGAGATAGCGCGTGTGTGTGTGATATGTAGAGACTGAGGCAATGATAAGAGATTTTTTGTGTCTCTGTGTGTGGAGGATAGAGAGAGACATGTGCATGGGGCTTTGTGTTGTGTAACGTGGAGACACATAGACATAATCAGAGAGTGAGTGTGTGAGATACACTTGCGGACATGGGGAGAGATGTGTGAGTTAGAGAGACGGAGAATTTTGGTGTGCATGTGAGCTAGAGAGAGAGGGGGATATATATATACCCAGAGCTGGAGACAATATGCAAGGGTGTGTGTCTTAAAAGAAGGATCCAGATAGATGGGTGTTTGTGTGTGTTTGTGCGAGCGTGTGTGTGTGAGAGGGAGTGTGTGTATGTGGAGAAGAGAGACCGCTAATGATGTAAACCTAGTAGGGAAGGGGAATGGTGTGACATGTGTGTCCAAGAGAGAGAAAGGCATGTGTAGTAGCGGGATAGCATGGGTGCAGGCGGGGAGCAGACTATTTGGAAGAGACATCGAGTGTGTCTGTGAGAGGGGTGTGAGAGCGAGAGAGAGAGAGAGCGAGGGAGAGAGAGAGAGGAAGAGAGGGGGAGAGAGAGGGGTCGTTTATGTGCGGAAGTGGCGTATAGATAGGGAGACAAGTTTGATGTTGTTTGAAAGTGGCCTATGTATGGAGACGCAAGGGAAGTGAGTCATCGTGTGCGTGATAGAAACTTCATGAGAGATCTAGAATATATGGTGTAGAGAACAACATGCGAGATTGAGAATGATGATACTGTCGGTGTCGGGAACCAGGGTACCCAGACTTGCCTGCCTGCGGCCCACGGCGTGGCTCCATCAATGGCCTGGTACGGCCCGTCTTCAACATCGACAAAGCAAGACCCTCGTGAGGGGCCAAGCCTCGCGAGGCGGACAACGCCAAGACCTCCAGAGGGAGCGGCCTCCCTAGGCTGGCTCCTGAGGAGCGGAGATTTCTATGCAGGCGCTCACCTCATGAGCTTAAGGTGACACAAGCCATGATGACCAAGGCCAGGCGGGCGCCAGCGGGCGCAGTGCAGCAGGTTTCCTCTTTGGTGCTAAGGAGGTGAGCGCACGCGCGGAGTCCCGAAGAATCAGCCAAAGGTTTCCATTCCCGTGCTACAAGACCAAGACCACCAAGACAGCAGGACGAAGGTCATCGCCGAGCACACCACGACATCATGTCCAGAAGCTTTGCAGGCGAAGACCACCTTTCGTTAGGATAAGATGTACTATTTGTCTCCCTTCAAACTTGGCAGTTGTGGGATCCCTTCCCGCCTCCATTTTGGGGGAAGAGGACCAAGGTCACTATAAATATAGCTTAGCCACCACCATAGAAGGGGATCGGGCCATCCGAACCTCCACTAGCTCACACCAACACAAGAACAGACCTGCTGAGGTAGTTCTTCCCTTGTACTAGTTACACCTCAGCCCACCGCAAGGCCAATCCACCCCAAAGCAGGAGTAGGGTATTACACCGCAAGGTGGCCCGAACCTGGGTAAACGGCCGTGTCCCTTTCCCTTCCAGTTCATCGAGCTAGGCCGTGAGATCGACGGGTTGGCAGACTGGGGAGATCGAGTTCTTCGCACGCACCCCAGAGTTCGAATCTTTCTTGGGTCTGCGGAGCCCCGAATCCGACATTTGGCGCGCTAGGTAGGGGTGCGTCGGAGCCGCTCTTCCATCGGTCGATTCGCCACCGTCCAACCGTTCTCATGGCTGACGCTCGTCGAGTTCGTGCTGAGTGCCGGGCTGCCCTCACCGCCCACGTCACCCAGATAGCGCCGACAGGCGACGGCGCCCCCCGCCGTTCCCCATTGCCTGCGGCAAATGCTGCCACCGGCCCCGCAGCCCACGAGCAGTAGGCTTCGTCACTGCAGCCCTCTGTGCGGCTTGATGGACGCACCGCCACCCCGTCGCTGACTCCGGCGGCTGCTTCATCCTCCCATGCCCGTCGCGGGCCAGCGAACGCGCAGGCTGCATTGCTCATGGCACGCGAGCTTCTACGCTATCGCCCGCCCGACGACCTCTACGAGGACTGGCTGGACCGCATCGCCGAGCTTGTCAGCGCCACTGGAGAAACCCCGTCTCGCTCACTGCCTCTCTCGCCGCCTCTTGTGGGTGACGTGGCCCACAGTGCGCCTCCTTCACCTCCCAGGCAAGATGTCGCCCCCGAGCCAAGGCGTGAGGCTCCTCGGCGTGACCCGCCGCACAGGGCACCGGCGCGCAACGAAGAAAGCTATCAAGTGGTGCAGCGGCCCCAAGGCGAGGTGCGCGCGGTCCCACTGCCGCCACGTCAAGACCGTGTGCTGCCCGAGGCGGCAGCGCGCGAGCGCCAAGACCAGGCTCCCCCTCTACGACGGGCTCCCGTGAGCGCTGCGGGCTGCCGTGCGTTCACCCCGGAGCTGCGCCATGTCGTCTGGCCTGGGAAGTTCAAGCCAGACCTGCCTCCATGCTATGACGGCACCCCCGACCCTGCCGAGTTCCTCCAGCTCTACGAGCTGAGTATCGAGGCGGCCAACGGCAACGAGAAGGTCATGGCGAACTGGTTTCCCATGGCCCTCAAGGATGGCGCGTGCTCATGGCTCCTGAACCTCCCCGCAGGATCGATCTCCTCATGGGATGAAATGCGAGAGCATTTCATCGCCAACTTCCAGGGCACTCGCGACCGCGCCCCGGTCGCGGGTGACCTACGGCGCATCAAGCAACAGCCTGGGGAGACCTTGCACAAATACATCCAGTGCTTCACCAATGTTCGCCTCAAGATCCCCAAGGTGTCGGATGAGGCCATCATTTCGGCATTCACTGATGGCATCCGGGATGTCAAGATGAAGGAGGAGCTCGCCATACACGAGGACCTGTGCTCGGCTATGGAGATGTTCAACATGGCAACCAGATGCGCGAGGGCTGAGGAAGGTCGCCTCTCCCTCCTTGAGATCCCGGAGGCCGATCCAGAAGACAAGAAGGCCAAGGCCAAGGTCGTGAAGTGCAAAGGCCCGGCTGTGCTCGCGGCCGAACCAGAGATGAAGCGCGGCTGCGACCACCCAAAGTCCTCTAAGGGCAGCTACCTGTTTTGCGTCTTCCACAACGTGCACAGCCACAACACCAACGACTGCCAAGAGCTCAGGGCCATTCGGGACGGGCGCCTTGGCCGCCGCCCCGAGCGCAACGACTGCGGCTATGGCCGTGGAGGAGGCCGAGGTGGGGGACGCTGGGACAAGCGCGACCCCCGCCAGGACTTGCATGACCAGCCACATGAGGATCGCTAGCAGGGCCAGCCTCGCGAGGGCCCCTGGAGGGATCAGCCTTGTGAGGACCGTCCTCAGGGCAATACTGGCCTTCCTCCACTGCCGCCACCACCAAGGAGGAGCGACGACCACCACCCAGATGATGGGGCTGGGGGTTTCCAAGAGCCTCGTGCCATTGCTTGCATCCTAGGCGGCACTCAGGCTCCCGCCTCCCATCGCATCTTCAAGCAGTTCGCTCGCGAGGTGAACACGGCCCTCCCCAAGCTTGAGGCGTCGCGTCTGCTCAGGTGGTCCAAGTATGCTATCATCTTCGACTCTACAGACCAGCTCAAGTGCGCGGCCACTGCCGGTGCGCTCCCGATGCTCTGCTCGCCCACCATCAGCAACGTCCTCATCACCAAGACACTCATTGATGGTGGCGCGGGGCTCAATGTCCCTTCCGTCGAGGCGTTCGACACGCTCCAGGTGTCGTACGACTAGCTTCAGCCTACCAAGCCTTTCTCGGGGGTGACCGATGGCTCCACCATCCCCATAGGGCAGATCCGCCTCCCTGTCACCTTCGGCAAGCGTGACAACTACCACACTGAGCTCATCGACTTCGACGTCGCCCACATTCGCCTCCCGTACAACGCCATCCTTGGATATCCAGCCCTGGCCAGGTTCATGGCCTCGACTCACCACGGCTACAACGTCCTCAAGATGCCAGGAAGCGGCGGCATCATCACGGTCGCCTGCGACGAAAAGGATGCGGTGTGCTCCCTCGAGCCCGCCTACCAGGCTGCGGCAGTCGAGAACCCAGATGACAAGGGCACCGCACACCCACCTGAGGTCACCCCCAAGAAGAAGAAGCAGCTGCTCCGCCAAGGATCTCAGGAGGATGGGGCGTTCGACGGTCGTGCCTCAGGCCTCGCGCCCACTGGTGGGGCGCCTTCCCCTCTCGCATAGGAAGGCGCTCCCGGCGCCCCTCTCAGGTTGGGCTCGGGGGCTCTCCTCTGGAGCGCCTCAGACCTGGCCAGTGTCACGAGGGAGGTGTTCAGGCACCATCTGGAGGCGCGCTTTGACGCGCGTTTCCGCAAGAAGAACGCAGGGCGCGAGGCGCTAGGTGCTCAGGAGATCATCACCAAGGCGATCGAGGAGCTTCAGGAAGCGAGGGCCATGCGAGGCAAGCATCGCCCCGTTCCACCCGGCGTAGCTCCCTCCCCTGATGAGGGCAGTGAGCTATGCGTTTGCGTCAACGTCCCAGGGCTCAATAGAGCCGCGTCTCAGGAGCTCTTCTGGCCGTCCCGCGTCGGCTGGTGTGAGGGCCCCCCACACAGCTACGTTCGCATGCCTTTTGGCTTGCCGAACATGGCGGTGGTGCACCAGCGCTACATGCGGGCCATCCTGGAGGCTCACGAGGCCAGGCGCAAGGTGGTCCAAATGGAGGAGGCGACGGACCCTCGCGAGCTCCCCAGGTCTCCGGAGCCTCACGAGGTTCAGGAGCCGGATGCCTCGTGAGGAGCGACTTCTGCAGCTCGCGTCTTCAGCTACTCCGACACTTCTCCAGCGACGGTGCCAGGTGACCTTTTGGTTTGCTCAATTAAGGGCACCCCTCGGGCTGCATTATCTTTAGGCTATCAGGGCCAGGTCCGCGGCCGCACCATTTTACTTCATGTATCCCGAACTAGTATGCTTGCCGGCGTTATCATAGTATTGGTATCACCTTTGCTATCTCGTTATCTATGGGATCACCTCTCACTGCCTCCTTGCGCTGCTAACCCGCCTCTTGCTCATCCCACAACGGGGGCTGCTAGCACGGCCCCTGTGCTCGAGTCCGTCCCTGCAGCGCTCAAAAACCTGAGAGACCGAGCTCTGGCTCGCGGCTTGCCCCACGCATGTCACCTCACGAGGTCCTCAGTGCCTTTGTATCCTTGCGAAAAGATCAACGGCAGGGCGGCAAGCGCGGCTATGTCCTAGGCTCTCCTTCTCTGACTAACTCGCAGGGACCTCCAGAGTTGGGACTACGAGCGACCCCGCTAGCCACTCCCTTTCCATGAAATTCGCTTGCATGTTAAAGGGGGGGCCCTGAGCATCGCGCCTCAGGGACTCCTACTGGCTCTCGGGCCCTCACCCCCTGGCCTTGACCACGGCATTGCGACCTGGCATACCAGCGGCGGCTGAGCCTCGCTTGAGGGCCGGGACCCGAGGACGTAGAGCATCCAGATGAGCGAGGAAGAGGGGGTCGGCGTGAGCCCTGCCTGGAGGCACCACCACCACCAGGACACAGTCAGGCGTCGCGCAAAGGAATCGCCGCAGGCTCGCAAAGATAAGTCACCCTGTACACGCTGGTGTAAACCTCACGATTCAACACTTTAGTTCTCGCGATCTCGCTTGGGCAGGGGCATTCCCCTTTCGGCTTTCAGGAAGCCGCTTGCGCTCTAAAGGGGACCCCCCTGAGCATCGCGCCTCAGGGGCTCTTACCGGACCTCGGGCCGCTCACCTCCTGGCCTTGACCACGGCATCGCGACCTGGCATACCAGCGACGGCTGAAGCCTGCCTGGGGATTGGGTCCTATCAGCGTAGAGCACTAGGCTACCGCGAGAATGAAAGGGAGCACCATGCCAAGGCGGGATACGCGGTCACAACACCGAGCCAGGAATAGTAACATTAAGGCAAGAGCATTACAGTTTTTACATACCCCCACAGGGCTCGTCTTGGTTTTGTGCAGGAAAAGCAAAAGGAAGGGACTTTGAAGAACCCCGGCCTCAGCGACATCACCGACGGCACCGAGATGATGCCGCTGCTGCGCTCCAAGTGCGACGGCTCGGCGGCTCGTAGCTGTCGTCATCGCTGGATTCTGGAGAGTCTCCACTGCTGTCGGAGGAGCTACAGGCAAGGCCAAGGGCAAGTTCAATGCCCGTGGCCGCGCCGCCTTGACCGCCTCCGCCGGAGCAGCATTCCAGGCACCAACCATCCTCGCCAAAAACCTTGAAGAGGAGCGTCGAAGCTTTGTCGTATTCAAAGTGGATGGAGAGAGCTCCCTCCAGGCAGCAGGCGTGGGCGATCTCGCCCCATCCTCGAGTCATGAAGATGTCGCCGGAATGTACGACCTCGACCTCCGCTTCAGAGGCTTGGCTGTAGCACCCGGCACGTTGCAACCATAGGTCGATGGGCCCCCTCGGCGGTATCACCTCTGCAAAGAACCGTGGGAGCCAGATCCACGTGCGCGGCGGCATTACCGCCCACACCACAAACTCGCGCGTCGTGCCTTCGGCATGGGTTCGCCAGCCGGGTGGCCGTGCAGCAACCGCCTGTCCTCCTCCGTGACCCTGACCCTCGCAGCGCTGGGCGCTGCCCTTGTGCATAGGGCTCCGCGCGCGGGCATAAACAAGGATTGGGAAGCCCGGCGGAGGCCGCTCATGCCGAGGTCGTGTCACCTTGGGCCCCTCGGCAACGTCTCGGGAGCAGCCGAGCCACTTCTTCGGCGGGAGTGGCCCGAGTTCCACCCGAGGGGCCTTCCCTTTCTTCGCTGCGGAAAACCTCCTCACCGGCGCCATGGACACTCTGATGAGACGGCGAGACGGGAAGCGAGAAGAAGGAGCAAGCAGCGGGAAGACGGAGATGAGCAGGGGGCTCCGCCCCCCCCCCCCATTTATAGCCAGAGGGAGGCCAACCGCCGGCCTCCACGATCCCCGATAATGATGATCTTTTTTGCATGCAGCAGGCTATTGTCAAGTCAAACGGTTGTCGAGGCTGCGTGGGGAAGTGGAGACGCCCACGTCCCATCAAGCGCCACGCATCGACCGGGCCCGCAGGCGATTGGGGCCCACGGCGCCTCGCCCTTGTCCTTTGGCTTCGCCTCGAAGCCAAGTCCGAGCACGCCTTGGCCTGGGGGCAACTCTCGGCGTCTTGGGAACCAGGGTACCCAGACTTGCCTACCTACTGCCCACGGCGTGGCTCCATCAACGGCCTGGTACGGCCAGTCTTCAGCATCGACAAAGCAAGACCCTCACAAGGGTCCAAGACCTCCAGAGGGAGGGGCCTCCCTAGGCTGGCTCTTGAGGAGCGGAGATTTCTATGCAGGTGCTCACCTCATGAGCTTAAGGTGACACAAGCCATGACGACCAAGGCCAGGCGAGCGCCAGTGGGCGCAGTGCAGCCGGTTTCCTCTTTGGTGCTAAGGAGGCGAGCGCAGGCGCGGAGTCCCGAAGAATCAGCCAAAGGTTTCCATTCCCGTGCTACAAGACCAAGACCACCAGGATGGCAGGACGGAGGTCATCGCCGAGTTCACCATGATGTCACGACCAGAAGCTTTGCAAGCGAAGACCACCTTTCGTCAGGATAAGATGTACTATTTGTCTCCCTTCAAACTTGGCCGTTGTGGGATCCCTTCTCGCCTCCATTTTGGGGGAAGAGGACCAAGGCCGCTATAAATATAGCTTAGCCACCACCATAGAAGGTGATCTGGCCATTCGAACCTCCACTAGCTCACACCAACAGAAGAATAGACCTCCTGAGGTAGTTCTTCCCTTGTACTAGTTCATCCTCAGCCCACCGCGAAGCCAATCCACCCCAAAGCAGGAGTAGGGTATGACACCGCAAGGTGGCCGAACCTGGGTAAACGGCCGTGTCCCTTTCCCTTCCAGTTCATGGAGCTAGGCCGTGAGATCAATGGGTTGGTAGACTGGGGAGATCGAGTTCTTCGCATGCACCCCAGAGTTTGAATCTTTCTTGGGTCTGCGGAGCCCCGAATCCGACAGATACACTAGGGAGCTATGGAAAGAGTTAGGACATATATGTATATAGGGAAGGAGCTAGGTCGGGTCCGCATGTGGGAGAGATAGAAAGAGGAGAGTGGTGCACAAGGAGACAAAGTGTGCTTATTTGTAGTGGGGGTGGTGAGTGAGGTGAGTGTGTGAGAACCACTTATCTAGGGAGATAGACGTTTGGGGGCAACGTTTTGTGCATATGGGAAAGATACACTCCTATATAGTCCATGTGCTTGGGAAAGAGAGATGCTGGGAGACCTAGAGAGTGGGGGAAGAGATTTGTGCATGTCCAATAGACAAAGTGATAGAGACCTATATTGGGGTCTGGACTTAGAAGAGAGAGGGGGGTTAATGTGCTCCCATGTTCGTGTCTAGGGGAGAGAACGACTTGTGGTGTGGGGGGGGGGGGGGTGGGTGGCTTCAGATAAGGAGTGAGGTTTCATATTTGAGAGACTTAAGTGTAATTGAGATATATATGGTCAATAGTGTGTGCACTCATGGTTGATCAATTTGTTTCACAGTTTGGACTATGAGATAACGATACTTTTGAACATGCGTGATATACTTTGAAGTACCAGAATTACAAACCTAAGATTGGAATTTTGGAATTGGACTCCATTATTAGCTTTTCTAATTCATTTAAACGGAGGTACATTTTTTATGCCGGGATTTCGTGATTTCAAATTCATATATCAAACCTAGAGATATACACACACGAGCATGTTCAAACCTTATAATCATCCACTTTATTCATACACATAGACATTTTTGTTTTTGTCATCATATTTAGGATAAACACATTTGGAATTTCATTTGAATTGGACCATATGATGGTATTTGCTTCCACTAGCTCAATGATCCATATTTGAATTGAATGGACAATCTAAGTTTCGAGTTGGAGACAATGATTTTCGAAACTTGCACTTTTTTTTGCGTGCAAAACAAATAAATTCTCGGCCATGATATCATAGTCAGCCGTACAAGAGCAGAACACTCGATTTCAACTGCCAAAAGCTTTCAAACTTCCCGCACACATCGAAATATCTCGTGCCGGAAAGTTTAGCCCTGCGATATTCCTGTTTTACCCCTTCCACATGAACGGAAAAGGGCTGCTTTGGTAACTCCATTGTTTTCCCCTCTTTGCCCCCAACATTCTTCCCCAGAGCCCCTCCCCTTCCCCTCCCCACCTCCGCCCACCCCAACCATGCCAAGCCGCCGAATCTAGTCCTCCGCCGCAGTGGTGGTCCTCACACCCCGCTGGATCAACCTTCCGCACCTTGGAACCCCCAACTGCCAACTCACCACTTCACCGGAGCCGCTTCAGCGACTGGCTTGTCCACTGCTCCAGATCTCCTTGACCGCCATCATGGTACACCGCACCGGATCTATTTCACCTTGCCCTCGTCCACCATAGTGTAGGCCCATCACCGACTCCCTCGTCCGCCACATCGCTGGCCCTTCATACAAGCCCTCGTACGATGCAACAGATCTGCCTCAACGACATCACTGTACATCGTGCCGGATGTGCTTCGCCGATGCCTTCGTCCACTACACCGGACCCACTCCACGGACGCCATATTCAACTCCACCGGCCCTGCTTTACTGACGCTGCAGCCTCATCAGGTTATTTTGATTTGTACTCCTTCATTTTTTCTCTTCTTTATCATGGAACTATTCACTTACCACAGATGAGCTTTCTTGTATGTCGACAGGCGCCGCAACTGAATCACCGGAGCCGCTTCAGCAACGGCGACAGTCAGCCCAAACTCAACCGCAACACGAGCACCATCGACGATCCTTAGCTTTCAAGTATGACAACGATACCCATACGCCGCCGAGAATCAGGTACTATTATCCAACGGCCAGCGCCTACATTCACTTTCTTAGCATAAGCACTGCACCTTCGAATTTCTTCAGGGAATCATTCAATTTTTCATGAGACGCGTTATTCTGCTTGCACCTATAGGGCCATATGTGTGGCAGTGAACAGGTTACATGGGCTAAATTACAAACCAGTGCACATATAGTTACAATGCTTTTTTTGTCCTAAGTATTACTATAATTCCTAGATATCACTGCCTACTATTTTACTTCTTGCATGCTATATTTCTGATAATGGTGTTGTTCTGGTGCCACCTGTTGGTTACATCAGAATGCTTCTATGGCCATGTTTGGATACTCTAACTTAGCTAGAGGTTAGAGTTAGTTTCTAGCTCATGACTAACCCTGAACTAACCCTAGCCAAAGAGGTGTTTGGATGACAGGGTTAGATTGACAATAAATGCACTAGGAGAACTAGCTCCTATTAGCACCTCTTGGGTGGGATAGTTTTTTTGGGTGGGTTAGATGCAACTAGCTCAAACTAGCCCTCATGTTTGGATACTTTAGGGCTATTTGAGCCCAAACTAGCTCTAACCCATGGATCCAAACAGGGCCTATGTTCTCTATGCTTAATTACACATCAGCAAACTAGCTTGTGGTTTCGCTGCTTTTTGTTTGTTTTAACCTACATTTTCTGATGCTAGCTATTACATGTGCATTCTTGATCTTCCCAAGTTGCATGACTAATTTGATGCTTCTATTAATTATGGAGCTGCCAACCCCATCAAGCAAAATATTTGTTCTTTTGGGGCTGGCACCTCGAACAAGCGTACAAATAGAGTGAAGCACATATATTGTCATGTAAGCACACACCCTTCTTTCATTAGTTTAGATTAACCATTGATGAGCAATTCGAACCAGTGCATGTGATTAAAATTAATTTTACCTAAATAGAGGGGGAATAATAAACTACAACAACTAGATTTGCAACCACGGGATGCTGACGATATGTTCAAAGAACATTGCAACAACAACGAGGCTTCACAGCAACATATGTTAAGCCAGTGTGTTTTAGTACATGTGAAATGTAATGTGTGTGGGCTGCTTTCTTGGCTTGTGCCCTCAACCTGTAATCTTACAGAATTACAAATAGTTCAGTTGTCTGCTTTGCTGTATTGCTTGATTCGAATGCTTGTTTGTTACTTGTTAGGCTATACCTGAGTTGGCCAATATGTCAGCAGTGCCTGATGTACTATCATAAAGAAATGCATGCCTAATTCATTTGACTCCTTAACTTTTCCTATGAACTTCATCACAAGACTGTCTTCGTAGTTTATATGAGGCCACACTATTTAAGTGCTTTCTCAGATTATTTCAACTGCTTAGATGCCTGGGCAACTTAAATATAGCGGTGGTACACTGCCTTTCATCTTATCATTTTAATTTGTTTTCGGCTAATGCTGCTTCGAACCATTTAAATATAGCTTGCCATGCTCGGCAATAGTAATTCGTATGTCATTTACCATGTAAGCTTACTGCCTGGATCATGCGATAACTATCTCTTACTTATGTCCAGCGGAAACCTTTCAGGATGCCGTTCACACAAGGACACAATGTACAACACCAGAATCTATTTGTGGAAGCAGTGCGCCAGCCATGTTACCAGATGGTAGCAGTTCAGAGGCAACACTGCTAGAGAGCAGTCTGAGCACATATATTGTAGTTCTTGAGGCTCTACTAGAGGCAGAAAGAGATGGTGTGCTGCCATGAATGAGGTAATCTTGATCTTGAGGCTAGAAATTATGCAATTAGCTACACGCATTATGCATGCAACCCAAGAATTGGAGGAAGTAAGAATGTTGCTTTTGAAGACGGAGGAGGTCCTGCTGCTTCTGCTATCTGAAGCCCAGGGTAATCCCTGTTCTTCTTTAGATACCAGTTGAAATTGTCATTAGATTAGTATACTTGCATGTTGTGTCATGTCTCTGAATGGATTTTGTTGTAAGACCCCCTTTGTTGTCCATGTGTTGTAATGATCTGAATTTTTTAGGCGAGGTAATCCTCAATACTTGTATGATTGACATAAGGTGAACTGTTTTTTGTGTGATTATATTGTATTGGATGAAATAACTGTTTGACTCAAAGTGTATCCAACCTACTGAATTTGAAGATCACGACATTTCTAAATCATATTCATATATAAAGGTGGAATAAATCTTTGTCGTGGTTTTGAAGAAATAAATAACAAAATGTAGAATGATGTATGGATATTCGTAATCGAATACAAATTGGATTAGAATTTAGTTGCTAGGGCCCAGGGTAAACGTGAATGCTAATTCTCCCAAATTTTGAACCAAGCGGCAAAACACCCACTATCATTTGTCGGCTGCCCGAAGGCAGTGTTTGTGAGATGGAAATTACTACCTACCCATGACACTTCACATCCAAATCGACCCGATTTCCACTGTTATCGATAGGGGTAGACTAGTAACTTCAATCAGACGTGACACGACCGCCTGTCTCCCCATTCAGACACGGTGGGCGCCAAACATGGGCGGCAAACACACATTTGATTCAAACTCATCCGAAAGACATCTCTCTCCCTCAATATTCTCATTCATACATGTGGGTGGCAAAACAAACTCTCCTTGTCTGAAATCGATGTAGGCAAATATTTTAAATAGGGGCAGGTGTGTAACTTCCCTTAGACGTGACACAACCGCCCTACCAGTCAGCCCCATTCATACACCGTGGGCGGCAAAATACCCTCTCCTCGCCCGAAATCGCTATCGGCAAATATTGGGGAGATGCGAGATTACCGTCCTATCCCCAACCGACGAGATGTCCGAAATTTTAAACGGGGGCTAAGTTCGTAAGTTTCCCACATTTCAGACAAGCGCGTCCCAAAGTTTGAGATCCCCTCCCCCTCCCCCTCCATTTCCCCATTCATACACCGTCGGCGCCACAACAACCTCGCCACTCCAGCCAGCCTCCTTCGTCCGGAACCCCATCCTCCACCTTACCGAAGCCGCTACCCCTACCTCGTCGTCCACTGCAAGAGATGGACATCTCTCATCCACGGCGCCGGACCAGGATCCTTTCATCGCGTCCTCTCGCTTCATCAGCGCCGTCGTCCACCTTGCTGTTGCCGCTCCTATGACCGCCTCATCCACGGCAACATGACTTATCCCCTGACCCAGCCGTCTCAAGTCTCAAGTCTTCTTCCACGCCACCGACAACCATCGCACCCGCAGCACCCTCCATGTATCAGCAGGGGCCTACATGGCGTCGCAAGATAGGTGGTACTCTTTCATATCTTCTTAAGTTATTGATCTCACCCAGAAAATAGGTCATAACTTGTTTACTGTACTTTTCTTGTCCATACCAAAATCGTAGTGGCTAGTTGAAAGCAAACATTGGTTGCGAAGTAGCCTTTGTCCGGTTTGCACCTTCAGATCCGCCATTGCACGGTCACTATACTCGTAAAGCTTATGGTTTTCCCCCTTTATATTCACTACCATCATCGTAGGTGCTTCTTGTCATGCTAGCACTGCTCCTCAAGACCTCAACCCATCAAGCGAAACAACATGCCACTCATAATTCCAAAGCTTAGTTGTTGAAATACAAATCTAATATGACGCTCATATTACAAAATAGAGAACGTTTAATTGTTCAGCTAATGTTCCTATATTCGTTTCGAAAAGCATGTGTGCCACATATAGAGAGACAGCAGGGATTTGCATTTCTCTGTGCGCTCTGGTTCATCATGGGTGGGCAACACACATTGTATTATCTAAAATCTTCTTGCTCTTTGTTATCATGTTCCTCTTCTGTTCTTCTTAATAAGTATATTACTTCCTCTGTTCCTAAACTGCCTTGGGTGCGTGCGTGTGTTGTGGTGGCGTGCATTTGTACCGGGTGTTGTTCATCATTGCTTGATTTATAAAGTGGGGCAAAAGCCTTTTTCGGTAAAACATAAGTATTTTTAGATATTCCAATAAGAACTACATACGGATGTATATAAACATATTTTAGAGTGTACATTCACTAATTTTGCTTCGTATGTAGTCCTCATTCGAATCTCTAAGAGATTTATATTTAAGAATGGAGGGAGTAGTACAATATGTTCCTTGTTGGGAAGTGGAGCAGGGACATTTGCAGTCGACAGGTCTATTGGGTCGCTTCAGATGGATGCTTTCAACGATTCTAGATGGTCTGCCATAATATCCGAGAAATGATAGGAGCTATGTCGTCTTTGATAGTCTAGACTGATAGTAACAGTATTGTGCCTTCAGTTGAATAGAGCTGCCCCTTTTGGGGCCGAAGCCTTTCCGAACCCTTTCTTGTCGTACCGGCAATATAAGCCCATATGGTCCAGCTAGTTCCACTTTCCTGATTTTACTCTTGATGCTTAGGGTTTTCCCCTTTTATCTACCCTACTATGATCTGCGTAGGTGCTTTCTGTCGTACTAGCAGTACTCCACCCTTCAAGCTAAACACATCACTCATAATTCCAAAGCTTAGTTGTTCAAATATGATTGTGATATGACACTGATATTAGTTAACAGACACATGTAATTGGTTAGCTAAAGGTCCCACTTGAGTTTCCAAATGCATGTCGTGACATATAGAGAGACAGCAGGAATTGCATTTCTTTGTCACTTGTTGACTGTACTTTTTTGTCCATACCAAATCTTAGTTGTTATTTCAAAGCAAACATCGGTTGCTAAGTACACTTTGCGCGGTTTGCAGCTTCAGATCTGCCATGCCACTGCCACGGTCAACACTATACTCATCATGCTTACGGTTTCCCCATTTTATGATGACCACGATCAGCCTACGTGGTTTGTGTCGTAATAGCACTGCTCCACCCGTCAAGCTAAACAAGCTTAGTTGTACCAATTGAATCTGATATGATGCTGATATTAGTATAACTGAGACAGGTTTAATTGGTCAGCTAAATGTTCCTACTTTAGTTTCCAAATGCATGTGAGCCACGTATGGAGAGACCGAAAGGAATAGTATTTCTCTGTGCGCTCTGGTTCATCATGGGTGGGCAACACACATTGTATTATCTTAAATCTGCTTGCTCTTTGTTATCATGTTCCTCTTTCTGTTCTTCTTAATAAGTATATTACTTCCTCTGTTCCTAAACTGCCTTGGGTGCGTGCGTGTGTTGTGGTGGCTTGCGTTTGGACCGGGTGTTGTTCATTGTTGCTTTATTTATAAAGCAGGGTGTCGATGCAACAGACCCTGGGTCCATTGCCCGAACTGTGCACAGGCCCAGAGGCAAGATCACAGCACCAAGATTAGATTGAAGCACAAGGGATCAGTTCTTCAAAAAACCAAGGTGAGCCAGAGGAGCAAGGCATCACTAAGGGAAGGACCTACCTTGCCGGGCAGGCGAGCCCGACAGGGTTGGGTTTTGCCCCAGAAGCAAGCTCCCAGATCGTCCCGGCAGTCCTGCCGGGGCTGGCAGAGGCAAGCCACTCCACCGCCCCACCTCACAAGCAACGCAAGTCATTAATCAAATCGGTGTGGAGCTCCAAGGTGACTAAGTGGCTGCTTTTTGCCACATGGCAGCCACTTCCTACAGCAAACACCTCCATATGACACCCATCCTGAGATGTGTGAAACGAGCAGGAGCGAAGCTGGCAAAACAGCCCGGCAGGGCCTGCCGGGCGAGATGTGATGTGACACTGAGCGGCGCATTTAATGTGCTCTGTCAGCCTACAGAGTTAGGTATGATAGCACTGTTAGCTATCTAATCAGTATGCAAAGACTGATTTGCCACTGTGGTGACCCCTTGAATCTATAAAAGGAGGCCCATGGCGATCATAGAAAGGGTTGGACCCTCGCATATTCATACGCGCGTAGCCACTCTCGCCCCTAGAGCGACCTTGCCGGGCGAGTGTGCTATGTCCACCACCATTATCCACCATCAATCCACCAAAGCAGGAGTAGGGTTTTACGCCTCACGGCGGCCCGAACCTAGGTAAAGACTGCCCGTGTGATCTCTGCCGTGCTGCGCGACGCTTCTCCGCTCTTTGTGCAACGTGCCCATCCCCCCACCGAACCAAAAGGGGCTCATGGCCCAATAGGTGGCCGTGGTTTCCCACGACATCTTTGGCGCGCCAGGTAGGGGGATCACTTGCGCGAACCCGAGAGCGTATGCTATGTAACACCCTGGATTTTGCCCATTTCCTTTTTCTTTTGATTTTGGTTTGGATTTGCTTTTCTATGGCTTAGTGGTCTTGAAACCTGGAGAGATCACCCTTGATTCTTCTCCCCAGTGGCTTGTCAATCTCAAAACCATCTCAAGACCTTGTCATTTCCATCTTGGACCAATCCCAATATTCTTTTTCTTGGGAATATTCCTTTTTCTATTAAATGAATAACCCTGTCTGCCCTGGGTTGTGAAGCAACCCACATTTCCAGCATTCCAAAGATTCCCAAATAATTCTCAGAAATCCTTTCGGACATATCTTCTTCAGATATGTCAAAATACTTCCTTGCCATGTTCAAAAATATTTTACAAATATTCTTTTTCCGATTCTGCCCTAGTTGTCAAGTTGAGAAGCAAGTACCCTTTATATTTGCTTGCTTGCTCTCAAACTTTGTGTGCACTCTTTCCTATCGATATCATTGCTACATGCCAAATTTCAACCTCATTTGCCTAGTGAATATTCCTGAGCAATTTTTCAAAGTTTCTGTTCAAGCAGAGGCCTTGTGAAGGAAGTGCAAGCTAGGCATATCCAAATGAGTTGAAATTTTGCAACATCCTTCATATGCTCAAATCATAGCTCTCCACCAAATTTGAGCATCATTCCATCATCTATGTGATCACCACATCAAATCTTTGTTTCTGGTAATTATTTTGGGTTGTGAAGCAACTATAATTTTTATTGCTCCATAATTCATGAATAATTCCCAGAACATGCTTCTACTTACATTTCACCTCTCCACTAAATTTGGGCTCATTTCATCTACCCAATAATTCACTAGATTTTCCCCAAAATTCTGTCCAGAGAGGACCACTGTGAAGGGAGTACTATTTTGGCATGTCAAAATGGTATGAAATTTTTACAGTGAGTTCATGTATCCAAATAACTCCTAGCCACCAAATTTCAGCTCAATCCAAGCATCCCTTAGAGTGCCACTTCATGATTTATTTCCTGGACCAGTTTGGGCAGTTGTGAAGCAACTATGCTAAATCCTGGTCCAAATCCTTCTAAAATTCACAGGATCATAGTCCTTCCTACCCTAAGCATGGATGACATCCTTTGATCCTTAGTGGCTATCCCATTTCATCTCAGCTTCATGTCCAAGTTTGCTACAGAAAACTTCAGACGATCATTCCCATCTACCCACAGTGTTTCTATTCGATCCATCACCTCCCAGGGACTGTCCCTTGGAAGGACAACACTCTGGACATGATTTGACTGACCAGGTAGCTTTGTATGCCATGGTTCACGCGGTGACCACGGGGCAGACAAGTCAAACAGCGTGCTTTGGAAACCATGGCCACTGTTATTGTCGATTTCCTCGGCCTCTCGCGTCCCTTTCATGTCCAGTAGCTAGCTCGTGCCCGTGCGGTCAACTCCTCTCTGCTGCCCCACCTTATCTCGCCATGGTTACGTCGCCATTGTCGTGCCCGCGTCGTGTCCGTTTCTGCAGCCGATGCGTCCATTCGCCCGAGCTCTCCCGAGCCTGCCCGACCTCACTCGAACCCTCTCCGCCCCTCCTTGATCATCCTGGAAGCCTCTCCCCTCCTCCAGGCGAGCTCCCGAAGCGCTGAGATGCCGGAGCACGTGTCGCCGCGGCCGTGGTTGGCCTCCTTCGCTGCCCGCCTATATATAGGCCTTCCAAGCTCCTCCCGACCTCACCATCGCCCTTACCTCACTCCTAGACCCCTCCCTAGCCTCTCATTCAAGCTCGAGGAGCTCTCACTCCCTCCTATGGCTGCCGTGCCCGTCGTCGTTCTCCTCTCAAATTCGCCCAGCGCTGTCCCCCCTCCTTACCTTCTTCCACCACTAGTAGACCTACCAGACCCCGGCGAACATCCCCATCCTCTCCGTTTCTCTCTGGAACCAGCGTGGCCGCGCGCCACCGAGATTGACCGCCGCCATTGCTCTCTGCCTCCTACGGTTGCTGCCGCTACAGCGCTCCCCGGCGTGAGTGCAGCCCCTAGTTGGGTGCGGACCTCCGTCCCGAGGCCACCGGTGTCCTCTCCCTAGCCGGAGATGGCCGGAGCCGCCGTGCCCGGCAACGGCCGTGCCCCTGCCCTACGTTCTATCGAGGAGAGGAGGAGCAGACGCGGGGAGAAGAAGAAGGAGCGAGGAGGAGAGAAAAGTCAGCGGTGGGACCCAGCCGTCAGCGACCTAAGCCCCGGCCCCGCCTCCTGCTGATGTGGATAAGTGGAGGCGTATTCTAGTGAATACGTCTCCCCTACACGAAAGCGTATTCCAAGTCTTCTTCGAGCAAAAATGCATTTTCCATTCTGGAAAACGTATTTCCAGAGAAGGCGCTTTCAGTTTTTCCGGCTGAGGGCCTGTTTGTGATGATTTTAGTACATATAAGTCCCTAGCAGAAAAACTCTTATATCTTTTTTATCCTAACTCCAAATGAGGTGATTCCAAAGCCCATTTCTTCATCTCGTCGAACCTGTTCTATTGGTATCATTTTCACCATGTGTTTCCATAGTGGAAATGACCATTTTTCCCTTGTTCGTAAACAGCCCCCTTCGAGAGAGAACTATTTCCGGCAATTGTTTCCGCGGACTCACCGCACTTCTTCCCGGAGTCTTCTTCATACCCAGGCAAGCCACGACAGCCACTTGCATGACGGATTTGTAGTAGCTATGGTTTCCTACTTGAATAAATATTTAATATGTATAGGTTATTCTGTTTGAGAATACTGTATATGCTCCTGTTTCATGCTTATCTTTACATTCTGTCTATGTGCATCCTGCTAGTCATCAAGTACTCGTTGGTAGCATTATGTTCATGGTTAATACTTGCAGTAATTCATGCTAAGGTGATGACATGTCTGCATGTTTCTATATCAGTTGTTATGGTTCATCCTGTTATCATGGCTCAGCATATCATCATTCAAGTTAAACCGGATGTTAATCGAACTTGAACACCTGTTGGCTGAGTCATAGTGCGCCACCGAATTGAGCTCACCAGTGCAACCACACTTCTTGGGATGGGGCAGCCCTAATTCGGTCTATTGTCATGGCTCTCGCCGGTACCTCCAACTAGGGAAGGTTATGAGTGCGTGCTACCCTGATCAGGTAGGCGGCTATAACCTTGTGAACCAGTTTTGGTATTGAGCTCAGGTCCCCGTTTGGGACAGTTTTGTTTGGCCACGACGGTGGAAGGTGTCGGAAGGACACAGGGGTCACCCATGACATAGCCCAAAGGGGAGTGTGTCGGAGTGGCCGGGAGAGTGCCATGCAATAGATTGGGTTTTGTCGGAACGTCGTTGGTCCACCCGAATGGGAGCACGAGGCCATGAGTTCCGTGGTGTGGGTACAGTGTACTAACCTCTGCAGAGTGTATAATCTATCGATAGCCGCGTCCTCGGTTATGGGCACAGTTCGTAGTAGGACACACTATGGGTCAATAGTATAATAATCTTGCTTATAATAACCCGGTTCCATGAGAAAAGAAGTTGGTTGATCTTTATGTGATCGCGAGAGGATCACCGTGGTATCGAGGATACCGATGTTGGTTGATCGTGATCACGAGAGGATCACCATGGTATCATGGATATCAGATTTGGTTGATAGTGCTATGTGGTGATCTCGGTAAAGACCAAGCTCCTTGTGATCATGTTATCACTACGGTATTGTAATACCAAGTTTGGTTGGTCCCGAGGTTATCATGAGGCACACTCGATGATAAGTTCTTACAGTTGATGGTTACGGGGTAACCTCATGACAGAGTAAGTTGCAACCTGTTGCATGTAGTATATGCCATGCCATGCTTATATTGTTCTAGCATCATCATGTTTACACCTGCTTAACCTGTAAGTGCCATGCTATTGCTTGTCTTGACTGCTTTGGTTGCTGTGAACTTGCGAGTACATTCAAAGTACTCACCTGACGTGTCATGCCATTTTGTAGGTCATGCCATGATTGCTTGCTTGTCGAGGATTCCGAGTTTGCAAGCTAGGATATGCGTTCCAGCCAGAGTCCCTGCGGAGTGGAGTTCACCACCACTATCGTTGTCCGCTGCCGAGGGTATTCCGCTTCCTCGGGTTGCTTCGCTGTTAGCATAGAGCTACCCTAGGCAGGTGTAGTGTCGCCGTGCCGATGTAATCCATGTACCCTTGTAACCTTATCCATAGTAATAAAGAGCTGATTTGTCCTATGCCAACAGTGTCGTATTCCAGGAGACTTGAACCTGGGCTGGAATATGGGGCGTTCCGGTCTTCTCTGAGCCGGGGTGCCACAAGCGTTGGTATCAGAGTAGGTCTGGCTGTAGGACGCCCTAGACCGCGTGAACGTTAGTAACCGGTAGTATAGAGTCTAGTCGGTTTGCTGCACTTGTTTGTTGCATTTGTTTGTGCATAGCATGCATATAGACTAGATACTTTATCATTAACGGTTGATTTGGTGAGTACAGGTGGCATCGGTTTCGACCCAGTACTTGCACCCTCCAGTTGCATTCCTGTTCCTTGGTGTGGTGTCATCTCCGTCCCAGCGAAGTGATGCCAAGGAGCTTGATGTCATCGATTCCTTGTCGGATTGATGCATCGGTACCACACCAATATATCCTATTCAGCCACCCCTATTGTTTCGGTGATAGACATGTTTCTATCCCGGATCTTGCCATCATCCCACTAGCCGCTTTGGCAACCCTTACTGATCTTAGTTATCAGAAAAGGGCAATGCCCGTAAGTCTTTCTTTTCATCGTTATCCTACCCTGCCACCTATTCTCTGGACGAGTACGGTTTTCTTTCGTCTGCTTGATGATGATGTGGTCGTGATCTTTGTGTTCCGATACATGATCACCAAGTCTGTTCTCACCACCGTGTCCGTCCAGCTGCAACCGTGTTAAGCCCCTATTTGGTGTAGCCTTGTTTACACCAACTCTTTCCACATGTGGATTCACTTTCGTGCACATCGCCACAGCATATTAGACCGCAATACCGGAGTTCTTGCGAGATTGGTGTGCTTAAGTAGGAATGCATACTATTGCTGTGGATAGCTGTAATATATGATATTGCTTGTGTGTGATTTTGATGATTTGTGTGCCTTTGTTTAGTCATTTCTTTTGCTTCTATCTTTGGGCCCTTGGTGTTACCTCATTTTTCCCTTATGGAAGTTGCTCACCGACACCGGACTCAAAGAATCAGTGAAGGGGCAAGCATTTGGAAGCTCAGCTCAACAATATGGGATTTGGCGCCGGCTGCCTGGCATGGGGAATATCTGGTCTGATTATAATGATATCCTGGATTGATTATTGGCATCAAGTATATATCAATGTGCGATCTTCATAGCAGTAATAATCAGATCAGCAAGAAGGCAAAGATGTGTGCATGATCAGCAGTACACTTCGGGTCAAAGGTATGGTTCACATATAAGGTTGGAGTCTGCTATGAGTACAATTTGAACCAGCTATATCCCCAGCAAGCCTCTGAAGGTGAAAACTTCCAAGGTATGGCACCCAGTCTTCTTCAGCACGCTACCCCGGCAGAAGCTTCAGGCGCAAGTTATTCAGTCTTCCTTAGCAAGATACTTTCGATGGCTTCCAACCCAAGCTAAGTAACCTTCGCCAATAAGGCATCACATCCTCGCCAGTACAAGCTATTCCACCAACTGTTGGCAACATATGACCATGCGTTTCCCCGAGTCAGATCCGCAACCGTTGGTCAGAAGGCAAAAATCAGTCAGGACACAAGCCTGCCTCAGGAACCAAGCGCTCAGCTGCACATACTCAATAGATATGGTGGACAAGCTGCCAAAGTCATATGAGTTACTTATACAATGCTAACCCGGTGAGAATCCGACTATGGCATGAGCTATGTAAGAAGAAGAAGAACGTCAGTTATACACTTCAGTGTGATGACCAACAACCTATGGAGCAAGCCGACCATCCAATATATGCCTTAAAGTATTGCTCCATGATATGCCTGCATGTTCAAATTAATATGCTTATGCTTGAATGCATAGTAGTGAGCTATATGGGACGCAGATGAACCCTTGCCCGTCCTTCTTTAGTAACGGCACCACGCCTGTGTTCCGAGCTATTTCTGGCCGTCCGGGGTGGATGCCGACTTTTATTTCTCTTGTCAGCAACTGGCCCGTGTTCTGAGCTGCTTTTCGGCCATCTCGCGCAGCTGTTGAATTTCTTTCTGTAGCAGTGACCCTATGCTCTGAGCTGTTTCTCGGCCGTCTTAGGGAACTGCTACTTTCTTCTTATCGACACTGTCTCATGCTCTGAGCTGCTTTTCAGCCGTCTTGAGTCAGGGTTGAGTTACTCCAGTAATGTCCCAGATCTGAGTTGTAAAGACCGTTCTGGTGGCTACTGGTTTATTTGCCGGTTTCATCCAAGGGTTCAGACAGTCGTTACCCTACAGCTACAACTTGTAAAGTGATATGCCTGCCGGAATATTGTACCTAGCAGTACCCATGGCCATCCGAAGAATCAAGAACACATCAAGCCAAGCTCTTTTAGCTAAGGATCCAGGCAAAGAGAACCATAATGAAGGAGCAAGATTGGCCATACAGGTATGATAATAGTTGCCAGATCAACATGGTACAGAAACTCAAAACAGTCTGGTTCGGTACCAATCACCATGGGTGCACACCCACAGGGTATATCCCATTGGCAACGATTTTCCTATCAAGGTACCACACTCAACCAACTATGTATGCTTAGAATTGTCAGAAGAAGACATCCAAGTCCGTCAGGTGCCGACGGACGGAACAATCAGAAGGCTGACAACTGTCTCGAAGCATGTGTCCTCACCAAGGGAAATCAGTTAAAGAATAACCTGCCATGAGCAAGATTCTGCTGCCAGAATCACTGTCAGTCAAGTCTGAGGATAATATCATTATAAGGCCGTACACCTTTATGCTGGTCACGACAGGTGACAGTCAAATCTTTGGTAGGAGCCTTATATCCAAGACAGTGAAGATACCCAAGATGACCCAGCAATCCGTGCGAGAAGTCAGATTTCGCCAGGAGAATGGTATGATTTACAGTACTGTTTTGAACATGGAGGACACACAGCCATTTGAAGCCACCCAATGCAATGAGTAAAGGATTTCGTGTCCATCGAGAGAATTTGCTCACAACTCACTGGACGGTCGTCCGTATTGGACTTCATCACAATACGTCCATGAGGAACCACTCTCGGGCTTGGGAGAGGGACAGGTATTCAGTCAAGATAATTCATCGCACCCAGACAGGTCGGCAGACATAAAGGGATCAAAGTCAGAGTAATATATGAGGTAAGATCTGTCAGAATGAGGATCCAGTGAAACAAACCATCCAGAAGCCAGGCAGTGAGTCAGATGATATCCAGTGGTGACATAATACAAAGGCAAAAGGGAAAACGAGTTGGAAACGGTTTCCTTAAGTGGGAATATTCATGCTTGACCCCTGAGCAACCAAATCTCGAGGATGAGATTTCTTTAAGGGGGGTAGGTTTGTAACACCCTGGATTTTGCCCATTTCCTTTTTCTTTTGATTTTGGTTTGGATTTGCTTTTCTATGGCTTAGTGGTCTTGAAACCTGGAGAGATCACCCTCGATTCTTCTCCCCAGTGGCTTGTCAATCTCAAAACCATCTCAAGACCTTGTCATTTCCATCTTGGACCAATCCCAATATTCTTTTTCTTGGGAATATTCCTTTTTCTATTAAAGGAATAACCCTGTCTGCCCTGGGTTGTGAAGCAACCCACATTTCCAGCATTCCAAAGATTCCCAAATAATTCTCATAAATCCTTTGGGACATATCTTCTTCAGATATGTCAAAATACTTCCTTGCCATGTTCAAAAATATTTTACAAATATTCTTTTTCCGATTCTGCCCTAGCTGTCAAGTTGAGAAGCAAGTACCCTTTCTATTTGCTTGCTTGCTATCAAACTTTTTGTGCACTCTTTCCTATCCATATCATTGCTACATGCCAAATTTCAACCTCATTTGCCTAGTGAATATTCCTGAGCAATTTTTCAAAGTTTCTGTTCAAGCAGAGGCCTTGTGAAGGAAGTGCAAGCTAGGCATATCCAAATGAGTTGAAATTTTGCAACATCCTTCATATGCTCAAATCATAGCTCTCCAGCAAATTTGAGCATCATTCCATCATCTATGTGATCACCGCATCAAATATTTGTTTCTGGTAATTATTTTGGGTTGTGAAGCAACTATAATTTTTATTGCTCCATAATTCATGAATAATTTCCAGAACATGCTTCTACCTACATTTCACCCCTCCACTAAATTTGGGCTCATTTCATCTACCCAATATTTCACTAGAATTTTTCCAAAATTCTGTCGAGAGAGAACCACTGTGAAGGGAGTACTATTTTGGCATGTCCAAATGGTATGAAATTTTTACAGTGAGTTCATGTATCCAAATAACTCCTAGCCACCAAATTTCAGCTCAATCCAAGCATCCCTTAGAGTGCCACTTAATGATTTATTTCCTGGACCAGTTTGGGCAGTTGTGAAGCAACTATGCTAAATCCTGGTCCAAATCCTTCTAAAATTCACAGGATCATAGTCCTTCCTACCCTAAGCATGGATGACATCCTTTGATCCTTAGTGGCTATCCCATTTCATCTCAGCTTCATGTCCAAGTTTGCTACAGAAAACTTCAGACGATCATTCCCATCTACCCACAGTGTTTCTATTCGATCCATCACCTCCCAGGGACTGTCCCTTGGAAGGACAACACTCTCGACATGATTTAACCGACCAGGTAGCTTTGTATGCCATGGTTCACGCGGTGACCACGGGGTAGACAAGTCAAACAGCGTGCTCTGGAAACCACGACCACTGTTATTGTCGATTTCCTCGGCCTCTCGCGTCCCTTTCATGTCCAGTAGCTAGCTCGTGCCCGTGCGGTCAAATCCTCTCTGCTGCCCCGCCTTATCTCGCCATGGTTAAGTCGCCATCGCCGCACCCGCGTCGTGTCTGTTTCTGCAGCCGACGCGTCCAGTCGCCCGAGCTCTCCCGAGCCTGCCCGACCTCACTCGAACCCTCTACGCCCCTCCTTGATCATCCTGGAAGCCTCTCCCCTCCTCCAGGTGAGCTCCCGAAGCGCCAAGACGCCAGAGCATGTGTCGCCGCGGCCGTGCTCGGCCTCCTCCGCCCGCCTATATATAGGCCTTCCGAGCTATTCTCGACCTCACCATCGCCCTTACCTCACTCCTAGACCCCTCCCTAGCCTCTCATTCGAGCTCGAGGAGCTCTCACTCCCTCCTATGGCCGCCGTGCCTATCGCCGTTCTCCTCTCAAATTCGCCCAGCGTCGTCCCCCACCTTGCCTTCTTCCACCACCAATAGACCTACCAGACCCCGGCGAACCTCCCCATCCTCTCCGTTTCTCTGCGGAACCAGCGTGGCCGCGCGCCACCGAGATTGACCGCCGCCGTTGCTCTCTGCCTCCTACGGTTGCCGCCGCTACAGCGCTCACCGGCGTGTGTGCAGTCCCTGGTTGGGTGCGGACCTCCATCCCGAGGCCACCGGTGTCCTTTCTCTGGCCGGAGATGGCCGGAGCCGCCGTGCCCGGCGACGGCCGCGCCCCTGCCCTGTGTTCTCTCGAGGAGAGGAGGAGCAGACGTGGGGAGAATAAGAAGGAGCGAGGAGGAGAGAAAAGTCAGTGGTGGGACCCAGCCGTCAGTGACCCAAGCCCCGGCCCCGCCTCCTGCTAACGTGGATAAGTGGAGGCGTATTCTAGTGAATACGTCTCCCCTACACGAAAGCGTATTCCAGGTCTTCTTCGAGCAAAAATGCGTTTTCCATTCTGGAAAACGTATTTCCAGAGAAGGCGCTTTCATTTTTTCCGGCTGAGGGCCTATTTGTGATGATTTTAGTACATATAGGTCCCTGGCAGAAAAACTGTTATATCTTTTTGATCCTAACTCTAAATGAGGTGATTCCAAAGCCCATTTCTTCATCTCGTCAAGCCCGTTCTGTTGGTATCATTTTCACCATGTGTTTCCATAGTAGAAATGACCATTTTGCCCTTGTCTGTAAACAGCCCCCTCCGAGAGAGAACTGTTTCCAGCAATTGTTTCCGCGGACTCACCGCACTTCTTCCCGGAGTCTTCTTCATACCCAGGCAAGCCACGACACCCACTTGCATGACGGATTTGTAGTAGCTATGGTTTCCTACTTGAATATTTATTTAATACGTAGAGGTTATTCTGTTTGAGAATACTGTATATGCTCATGTTTCATGCTTATCTTTACATTCTGTCTATGTGCATCCTGCTAGTCATCAAGTACTCGTTGGTAACATTATGTTCATGGTTAATACTTGCAGTAATTCATGCTAAGATGATGACATGTCTGCATGTTTCTGTATCAGTTGTTATGGTTCATCCTGTTATCATGGCTCAACATATCATCATTCAAGTTAAACCGGATGTTAATCGAACATGAACACCTGTTGGCTGAGTCATAGTGCGCCACCGAATCGAGCTCACCAGTGCAACCACACTTGCTGGGATGGGGCAGCCCTAATTCGGTCTATTGTCATGCCTCTCGCCGGTACCTCCAACTAGGGAAGGTTATGAGTGCGTGCTACCCTGATCAGGTAGGCGGCTATAACCTTGTGAACCCAGTTTTTGTATTGAGCTCAGGTCCCCACTTGGGACAGTTTTGTTTGGCCACGACGGTGGCAGGTGTCGGAAGGACACAGGGGTCACCCATGACATAGCCCAAAGGGGAGTGTGTCGGAGTGGCCGGGAGAGTGCCATGCAATAGATTGGGTTTTGTCGGAACGTCGTTGGTCCACCTGAATGGGAGCACGAGGCCATGAGTTCCGTGGTGTGGGTATAGTGTACTAACCTCTGCAGAGTGTATAATCTATCGATAGCCGCGTCCTCGGTTATGGGCACAGTTCATAGTAGGACACACTATGGGTCAACAGTATAATAATCTTGCTTATAATAACCTGGTTCGATGAGAAAAGAAGTTGGTTGATCTTTATGTGATCGCGAGAGGACCACCGTGGTATCGAGGATACCGATGTTGGTTGATCGTGATCACGAGAGGATCACCATGGTATCATGGATATCGGGTTTGGTTGATAGTGTTATGTGGTGATCTCGGTAAAGACCAAGCTCCTCGTAATACCAAGTTTGGTTGGTCCCGAGGTTATCATGTGGCACACTCGATGATAATTTCTTACAGTTGATGGTTACAGGGTAACCTCACGACAGAGTAAGTTGCAACCTGTTGCGTGTAGTATATGCCATGCCATGCTTATATTGTTCTAGCATCATCATGTTTACACCTGCTTAACCTGTAAGTGCCATGCTATTGCTTGTCTTGACTGCTTTGGTTGCTGTGAGCTTGCGAGTACATTCAAAGTACTCACCTGGCGTGTCATGCCAGTTTGTAGGTCATGCCATGATTGCTTGCTTGTCGAGGATTCCGAGTTTGCGAGCTAGGATATGTGTTCCAGCCAGAGTCCCTGCGGAGTGGAGTTCACCACCACCATCGTTGTTCCGCTGCCGAGGGTATTCCGCTTCCTCGGGTTGTTTCACTGCTAGCATAGAGCTACCCTTGGCAGGCGTAGTGTCGCCGTGCCGATGTAATCCATGTACCCTTGTAACCTTATCCATAGTAATAAAGAGCTGATTTGTTCTATGCCAACAGTGCCGTATTCTAGGAGACTTGTCCCTTGGATCGAATACGGGGCGTTCCGGTCTTCTCTGAGCCGGGGTGCCACATGCTGCGCGTCATCTTCATCGACATTTTCGTCGTCAACGGCGTCATCGACTATGGCGCCCAAGAGGAAGCCCGGAGTTGCAAATCACCCTTCCACCTCGAAGGCTCCACCGCCCGTGACCGCCGATGTCACGGGGAATGCGGGGGCTCGCGAGGGTGTGGATGCTGCGGGGGACGTGGTCGGCGCAGGCGGCACCGTCGCCACCTCCCCCACGGCCGAAGCAGGAACAGGAGGCACCGGGGAAGGACAGCATCAGCAACATCCCAACGGCCATGCTCCATGAGGTACGGATGGAGGGATCATTCCGCCTAAACCCCTTCTCCTCGCCAACGGGCACAGCCGCAGTGATGATGCTCATTCTGGGGCGAATCGCAACCCTTCGGCCGCCCCCGCTGCGGGCGCGACCGCAGGGCATGCGCCACCCCTTGGGCGGGCTGACCTAGCTACTGTGCCAAACGGAGCTGCTGGCCCTTAGGCGCCTCCGCCACATCACCATGCCATCCAAATGGCTGGTTCACAGCAGCAAGGGCGTGGCACGGTCGCCACCAGCAACATCAGGAGCCGAGCGACACTACGATCTACGTCGTCATCACCTATGCCAAGCTCTGCCTCAGAGGCCATGGCGTGAGCCCAACTGCTGTTGAGATTTCCACCGGCGGCAGACCAGATGGATGAGTGGCGAGCCACCATCCAAAGTCTGATTGGTTTTGCGGAGGCGAAGGGATCACAGCGGGCCGGACCGCCACGGCCTTCCCAGGCAGCAACGACGGCTTGTGCAGCTGGCCGTGCGGGAGGGGCCACCCTCACGGTGCAATCCCCACCACGGCAAGCCGCCCAGGAGCCGCAAAACCAAGCACCCGACAATGTCTCGATGGCCTCGTTAGACCCTCGAGCGCGTCAAGGCCGACAGCGTGCCCCAAAGGGCAGGCGAAGGGAAGGCGTGCGCATCATCGACGAGCGGCGCCGCGACAACCCCCACCGGTCCAATGGGTGCGATGGCCCCGACGTCGACGAGCCTGCGCTCGGAGATGGAGGGTGCCTGCCTTTCGAGGTTGGGTGCCCTGCCTTCACCCGTGAGCTGCGGCAAGTCCGTTGGCCGTCCACTCGCATGTTCAAGCCAGAGATACCCAAGAAGTATGATGGGAGACTAAACCCGACAGAGTTCTTGAGCATCTACACCATCGCTGTTCAAGCTGCCGGGGGAAGAGATGAGAAGGTGTTTGCCAACTACTTCCCTTTGGCCCTCAAGTCAAATATGAGGTCTTGGCTGATGCACCTGCCGGAGAACTCCATTTCGACCTGGGCTGACCTGTGCCACGAGTTCATTGGTGCCTTCACGGGCGGCCATCAAGAACCAGGGTGGCCCAGCGACTTACAGCTTCTCTAGCAGAAAGAAGGATAAACTCTACGGAAGTACTTGCAGAGATTCAGCCGAGTCCATAGAAATATCCCAGATATCCACCCAGCTGCCGTGATAGCTGCCTTCCAATCCAACGTGCGCAACTGCAGGATACGTTCCAAGATGAACGTCCGGTTGCCCAACACTGTGAAGGAGCTCTACACTTTGGTGGACAAATATGCTCGGGTGGAGGAGGAGAGGAAACATCCTGGAGAGGAAAATTGCGCCGACATCGACTCAGAAGGTGACGACGAGACCATCAGTAAGAAGAATAAGAACAAGAAGCACAACAAGAAGCGCAAGGATAAGGTAGTGATGACTGTTGAGGGATCAGGCATGCCTAGTACCGGCAAGAAGGCCAAGGCTGAAGCCCCCGGCAAGGAGGCTCCCGCATGCGCTGACTGCCGGGAGGCAGCGACTGCCGAGAAAGCTAGGAAAAGTGATGGACCATACTACAAGATTCATCGAACCAAGGGCCATGATCTCCAGGTGTGTCATCAGGTTGAGTAGCTCGTCAAGAGGCAGAAGGGTGAGTATGAGAAGTGCGATAAGGAAAAAGGTCAGAATGGCGCTGGCGGGAAGGGCCGGGGTGGTGAAGCAAATCGCCCCGGCAAGGCTCCTCGGAACCAAGGGAAACCCGCCAAAGGCCGAGAGAAGGAGGATTGCAGTAATGAGAGTGATGGAGGGAATGAAGAGGAAACCAGCGAGCAGGAATTCCAGAAGGCCACTGACACCATGTGCATTGACGGGGGTGCATCTTTGCACTCCTCTCACCGCCAACTTAAACAGTGGGCGCGTGAGGTCAATGCCGTGGAGCTAGCGGCAGATTCTTGGAAGCCGCTCAAGTGGTCACAGACGCCCATCATCTTTGATGAAGAGGACCACCCCGACCGCATTACTGCAGTAGGGTGCTTGCCATTGTTGGCCTCACCAACAATTCGCAACCTCAAGGTCACAAAGATGCTGGTTGACGGCGGGGCCAGGTTGAATCTGATTTCCCCAAAGGTTATCAGCAAACTCTAGATAGCAGAGGAAGAACTTAAGGCCACATGCATGTTTCAAGGAGTCAATCCCGGCAGGAGCCGTCCTAAGGGAAAGGTTACGTTGCCAGTGACATTTGGAGGAGAGTTGAACTACAGGACTGTGAAAGTTGTGTTTGATGTGGTTGACCTCCCCCTGCCGTACAACGGGATCCTTGGGCGCCCGGCCCTGGCCAAATTCATGGCAGCATACCACTATGCCTACAACACAATGAAGATGCCAGGGCCGATGGGCGTCATTTCCATTCGGTCGGACAAGAAAGATGCAATTATTTGCGTGGATAAGATGTACTGGGACGTGGTCGCGATAAAGGTCGCGGAAGCCATAGTTCCCGCCAAGGGAAAGCATAGCAGAGGCACTGGCAAGGAATCCGGAAAGCGTACCTCTGCGGAATGTGCCACGCCCATTGATGACATTCCAGAGAGTTCCAACAGCAAGAGATCCAAGGCTGCTATACCCCAAGTGAAAAAGGTCACAGCAGGGCTGGCTGGCGCTGATGGTACTTTCACTATCAGCGCCACCCTTGATGACAAATAGGAAAGTGCGCTCGTTGCCTTCCTGCCGGCGAATATCAATGTGTTTGCCTGGCAACCATCTGATATCCCCGGTGTTCCCAGGGAGGTAATCGAGCACCACCTTGCTGTCTGCCCACATGCCCGGCCCGTCAAGCAGAAGGTTCGGAAGCAGGCCTTGGAGCGGCAACAGTTCATTGCCGAGGAAATCAAGAAACTTGAAGTAGCTGGTTTGGTCAGAGGAGTACTGCACCCAACATGGTTAGCAAACCCAGTGGTTGTGCACAAGGCTAATGGAAAATGGAGGCTTTGCATAGATTTCACGGATCTGAACAAGGCATGCCCAAAGGACCCATTTCCCTTGCCGCGCATCGACCAGATCATGGATTCTACTTCAGGATGTGAGTTGCTCTCTTTTCTGGATGCATACTCTGGATACCATCAGATTTTTATGTCCAAGGAAGACGAAGAAAAGACCTTATTCATCACCCCATGCGGCACATACTACTTTGTGCGCATGCCTTTCGGGTTGAAGGTGCCGGGTCCACTTTTGCAAGAGCAGTCCAGATTGGCTTTGAACCACAGTTGCACAGGAACATTGAAGCCTATATGGATGATATTATGGTCAAGACCAAGGACAGATCAACCCTCATCCAGGATTTAGAAGAGACATTTGCTAATCTGCGCAAGATCAACTTGAAACTGAATCCGGAGAAGTGCGTGTTTGGCGTTCCCTCCGGCAAGCTACTTGGTTTCTTTGTGTCCCATCGTGGGATAGAGGCCAACCCCGATAAGATCAAGGCCATTGAGCAGATACAGGCACCCAAGACAGTTAAGGATGTGAGGCATTTGACAGGATGCATTGCCGCGCTTAGCAGATTCATCTCCAAGTCTATCGAGCGCGCCTTGCCGTTCTTCAAGATTTTGAAGAGCGCAGGACCCATGAAGTGGACCCCGGAAGCAGATGCAGCACTGCAGGATTTGAAGGCCTACTTGTCTTCTGTGCCTACTTAGGTTGCACCCAAACCACAAGAGCCGTTGATGCTATACCTGGCAGCAACTAATCAAGTGGTTAGTGCGGCCCTAGTAGCACAGCGGGAAGTAGAAGAAACAGCAACCTTAGTAAGTGTCCCACCCGGGGAAGAGAAAGAGAGCGGCCCGGCAAGGCCAGATACGGATCAGGACAAAGAGGAGCACGGCAGCAGAAGCAACCCCAAGGACACGACAAGGAAGAAGGTGATGCAGCGCCTAGTATACTTCGTCAGCTCCCTGTTGCAGGGGGCTAGATACAGGTATTCTGGGGTGCAAAAATTGATCTTTGGCCTTGTCATGGCCTCAAGGAAACTACGCCACTACTTCCAAGCCTATGAGATCACGGTTGTTACCCACTTTCCGTTGGAAAGGATACTTCGAAACCCAGAGGCCACCGGTAGGATAGTGGAGTGGGCATTGGAGTTGTCCAGCTTTGGCCTGAAGTTTGAAAGCACATCAACAATCTAGAGTAGTGCGTTGGCAGAGTTTATTGGAGAATGGATGCCAACCCCTGATGAAGAAGTATTGGAAACAGTTATCACCGGCAAGGAAGCGCCCCAAGAATGGATCATGTATTTTGATGGTGCCTTCTCCCTACAAGGTGAGGGGGCTAGCGTGCTTCTCCTCGCTCCCACTAGAGAGCACCTGAGGTACATCGTCCAGATGCACTTTCCCCGGGAGGAGGCGACCAACAATACAGCAGAGTATGAAGGGCTTCTTGCCGGGCTCAGGATTGCCACAGAATAGGGAATCAAGAAGCTGATCATTCGAGGAGATTCACAACTGGTGGTGAGACAAGTCAACAAGGATTACCAAAGCCCATTGATGGAGGCATATGTCGACGATTGCTACTAGTACCCCGAGGGTGGTTACTACTACGAGTTGGCTGACGACCAGGAGTAGGTTCGGAGGGTCCCAGGCGGGAGGCCTGCGCCGTTTCGATCATTGTGTTTTCTTTTGCCCTGCCTTTTAAAGGCCTATCTGTCTTTCTTTTATATCTGTACTCCGATATCTGATGCTTCCGCTGACGCTTGTAGGCGAGCTTATGTATTCATGCCCTCGAGGCCCCTGGCTTGTACTATAAAGCTTGTATTATTTTAATTTGTGTCTAGAGTTGTGTTATGATATCTTCAAGTGAGTCCTTAGGCTTGATCGTGTGCATTTGCGTGTATGATTAGTGCATGATTAAGCCGGGGGTGTCACAGTTTTCCCCTTTTATCTACACTACTATGATCTGCATAGGTGCTTTCTGTTGTACTACCAGTACTCCACCCTTCAAGCTAAACAACACATCACTCATAATTCCAAAGCTTAGTTGTTCAAATATGATTGTGATATGATACTGATATTAGTTAATAGACACATTTAATTGGTTAGCTAAAGGTCCCACTTGAATTTCCTAATGCATGTTGCGACATATAGAGAGGCAGCAGGAATTGCATTTCTTTGTCACTTGTTGACTGTGCTTTCTTGTCCATACCAAATCTTAGTGGTTATTTCAAAGCAAACATCGGTTGCTAAGTACCCTTTGCATAGTTTGTAGCTTCAGATCTGCCATGCCACTACCACGGTCAACACTATACTCATCATGCTTATGTTTCACCATTTTATGATGACCACGATCAGCCTACGTGATTTGTGTCTTAATAGCACTGCTCCACCCATCAAGCTAAACAAGCTTAGTTGTACAAATTTGAATGTGATATCTGCTGATATTAGTAAAACTGAGACATGTTTAATTGGTCAGCTAAATGTTCCTACTTTATTTTCGAAATGCATGTGAGCCACATATGGAGAGACCGGAAGGAATAGTATTTCTCTGTGCGCTCTGTTTCATCATGGGTGGGCAACAGACATTGTATAGAAAGACTTGTAATATCTTCAATCTGCTTGCTCTTCTCCTCTTCTTTAACATGATCCTCTTCTCTTCTTCTTTAATAAGTATGTTCCTTGTTGGGAAGAGTAGCAGAGACATTTGCGGTCGACTGGTCAGGTCGAGTTGTTCTCCCTTAGTATATTTTGAATCTGTTAGGTCAGGTCAACTTGTTCTTCTTTACTATATGTTGAAGCTGTCATCTGCGAAGTATCATCACTTCTGGAGCTCTCATATTTTGAGTAGTAGGCCACATTATATTAATGCACACACCAAATTACAGCATGCATGGCATCTTTCAGAAGAATTGCAGAGATAGCACAAAGGGGTTTACAGGGAGGCGGTACTGGATTAGAATCACTTCTGCATTACAAAGATAATCTCATTTATTTTTATGTTTTCATGCATGTCAGGTATTGAACATGATCAAAATGAATGAGAGAATGGGTGCACAAGAGGAATATTGCAGAACAATCCACTGGCTAATAAACTTCGCATGGTGGAGGATGGCCTATCTTATTCACCCATCAAGGTGCTTGCTCTAACTTGGTAAGGTTGTATTGGTCACACATATTTTGCATATGACCTCTTGCATTACTTCTACTTTGTTACACCACCATCTGCTTAGTTTAAGCATCATATATGAGTACATGCCATACCTATCCATTTTCTGTACCTGTTCCATGTGTCATCATGATACGTCCATTTTGCATCATGCTTTTATGTTGATATTTATTGCATTATGGGCTGTTATTACACATTATGGCACAATACTTATGCCTTTTCTCTCTTATTTTACAAGATTTACATGAAGAGGGAGAATGCCGGCAGCTGGAATTCTGGGCTGGAAAAGGATCAAATATTAGAGACATATTCTGCACAACTCCAAAAGTCCTGAAACTTCACGGAGAGTCATTTTAGAATTAATAAAAAATATTAGGCGAAGAAAGCACCAGAGGGGGGCCACCAACCATCCAGAAGGGTGGAGGGCGCGCCCTACCCCCCTGGGCGCGCCCCCTGCCTTGTGGGCCACCTGGCAGGCCCCCGATGCCCATCTTCTGCTATATGGTGTGTTTTGACCTGGAAAAAATCAAGAAGGAAGCTTTCAGGATGAAGCACCGCCGTCTCGAGGCGGAACCTGGGCAGAACCAATCTAGGGCTCCGGCGGAGCTGTTCTGCCGGGGAAACTTCCCTCCGGGAGGGGGAAATCGAAGCCATCGTCATCACCAACGATCCTATCATCGAGAGGGGGTCAATCTCCATCAACATCTTCACCAGCACCATCTCCTCTCAAACCCTAGTTCATCTCTTGTATCCGATCTTTGTCTCAAAACCTCAGATTGGTACCTGTGGGTTGCTAGTAGTGTTGATTACTCCTTGTAGTTGATGCTAGTTGGTTTATTCGGTGGAAGATCATATGTTCAAATCCTTAATGATAATTAATACTCCTCTGATTATGAACATGAATATGCTTCGTGAGTAGTTATGTTTGTTCCTGAGGACATGGGAGAAGTCTTGTTATAAGTAATCATGTGAATTTGGTATTTGTTCGATATTTTGATGAGATGTATGTTGTCTTTCCTCTAGTGGTGTTATGTGAACGTCGACTACATGACACTTCACCATGATTTGGGCCTAGGGGAAGGCATTGGGAAGTAATAAGTAGATGATGGGTTGCTGGAGTGACAGAAGCTTAAACCCTAGTTTATGCATTGCTTCGTAAGGGGCTAATTTGGATCCATATGTTTCATGCTATGGTTAGATTTATCTTAATTCTTCTTTCGTAGTTGCGGATGCTTGCGAGAGGAGTTAATCATAAGTCGGAGGCTTGTCCAAGGAAGGGCAACACCCAAGCACCGGTCCACCCACATATCAAATTATCAAAGTAACGAACGCGAATCATATGAGAATGATGAAAACTAACTTGACAACAATTCCCATGTGTCCTCGGGAGTGCTTTGCTTTATGTAAGAGTTCGTCCAGGCTTGTCCTTTGCTACAAAAAGGATTGGGCCACCTTGATGCACCTTAGTTACTTTTGTTACTTGTTACCCGTTACTAATTATCTTATCATACAACTATCTGTTACCGATAATTTCAGTGCTTGCAAAGAATACCTTGCTGAAAACCACTTGTCATTTCCTTCCGCTCCTCGTTGGGTTCGACACTCTTACTTATCAAAAGGACTATGATAGATCCCCTATACTTGTGGGTCATCAAGACTCTTTTCTGGCGCCGTTGCCGGGGAGTGAAGCGCCTTTGGTAAGGAAACATTTATATAGTGTGCTGAAATTTACTGTTACTTTTTACTATGGAAAATAATCCTTTGAGGGGTTTGTTCGGGGTATCTTCACCCCGACCGGAAGAGCAAAGAGTTGCCCCTCAACCTACTGCACCTACTGAAAATATTTATTATGAAATTCCTTTGGGTATGATAGAGAAACTGCTAGCTAATCCTTATACAGCAGATGGAACACTACATCCTGATATGCATCTAATCTATGTGGATGAAGTTTGTGGATTATTTAAGCTTGCAGGTTTGCCCAGGGATGAAGTCAAGAAGAAGGTCTTCCCTTTATCTTTGAAGGAGAAGGCATTGACATGGTATAGGCTATGCGATGATATTGGGACTTGGAACTACAATCGATTGAAATTGGAATTTCATCAGAAGTTTTATCCTATGCATCTAGTTCATCGTGATCGGAATTATATTTATAATTTTTGGCCTCGTGAAGGAGAAAGTATCGCTCAAGCTTGAGGGAGGCTTAATTCAATGTTATATTCATGCCCCAATCATGAGCTCTCAAGAGAAATTATTATTCAAAAAATTTATGCTCGGCTTTCTCATAATGATCGGCCCATGCTCGATACTTCTTGTACTGGTTCTTTTATGAAGAAGGATATTGAATTCAAATGGGATTTATTGGAAAGAATTAAATGCAACTCTGAAGATTGGGAACTCGATGAAGTTAAGGAGTTAGGTATAAACCTTAAGTTTGATTGTGTTAAAATCTTTTATGGATACCGATGCATTTTGTGATTTTAGCACTAAATATGGACTTGACTCTGAGATAGTAGCTTCTTTCTGTGAATCATTTGCTACTCATGTTGATCTCCCTAAGGAGAAGTGGTTTAAATATCATCCTCCCATTGAAGCTAAAGTAGTTGAACCTATTAAAGTTGAAGAAGAAACTATTACTTATAATGTTGATCATATTGTTCCTACTGCTTATATTGAGAAACCACCTTTTCCTGTTAGAATAAAGGATCATGCTAAAGCTTTAACTATGGTTCGTAAGAGTTATACTAGAACACCTACACCCCCTGAACAAATTAAAGTTGAACCTAGCATTGCTATGGTTAAAGATCTCTTGGTTGATAATATTGATGGGCGTGTTATTTATTTCTATGATGAAGTTGCTAGAATTGCTAAACCCGATATTAAAGATAAACATAGACCTGTTGTTGGCATGCCTGTTGTTTCTATTAAAATAGGAGATCATTGTTATCGTGGCTTATGTGATGTGGGTGCTAGTGTGAGTGCAATTCCTTATACCTTATACCAAGAAATTATGAATGATATTGCACCTGCTGAGATAGAGGATATTGATGTTACTATTAAGCTTACCAATAGAGATACTATGTCACCAATTGGGATTGTTAGAGATGTTGAAGTCTTGTGTGGGAAAATAAAATACCCTAATGATTTTCTTGTTCTTGCTTCCCCACAAGATGACTTTTGCCCCATTATATTTGGTAGACTTTTCTTGAATACCGTTAATGCTAAGATAGACTATGAGAAAGATATTGTTACTGCTGGTTTAGGGGATATGTCTCATGATTTTAATTTCTCAAAATTTCATAGACAACCCTATGATAAAGAACTGCCTAGTAAGGATGAAATTATTGGTCTTGCTTCTACTGCCGTGCCTCCTACTGATCCTTTAGAACAATATTTGCTAGACCATGAAAATGATATGTTTATGAATGAAAGAAAGGAAATAGATGAAATATTCTTTAATCAAGGGCCTGTTTTGAAACACAACTTGCCTGTTGAAATCCTTGGGGATCCTCCTCCACCCAAGGGAGATCCCGTGTTTGAGCTTAAACAATTGCCTGATACTTTGAAATATGCTTATCTTGATGAAAAGAAGATATATCCTGTTATTATTAGTGCTAACCTTTCAGAGCATGAAGAAAAGAAATTATTGAAAACTCTGAAGAAGCACCGTGCCGCTATTGGATATACTCTTGATGATCTTAAGGGCATTAGTCCCACTCTATGTCAGCACAAAATTAATTTGGAGCATGATGCTAAACCAGTTGTTGATCACCAACGATGGTTAAATCCTAAGATGAAAGAAGTGGTAAGAAATGAAATTCTAAAGCTTCTGGAGGCAGGTAAAATTTATCCTATTGCTAATAGTAGATGGGTAAGTCCCGTTCATTGTGTCCCTAAGAAGGGAGGTATTGCTGTTGTTCCAAATGATAAGAATGAATTGATCCCACAAAGAATTGTTACAGGGTATAGAATGGTAATTGATTTTTGCAAATTAAATAAAGCTACTAGAAAAGATCATTACCCTCTATCTTTTACTGATCAAATGCTAGAAAGACTATCCAAACATACACATTTTTGCTTTCTAGATGGTTATTCTAGTTTCTCTCAAATACTTGTGTCAAAAGATGACCAGGAAAAGACCACTTTTACTTGCCGTTTTGGTACCTTTGCTTATAGACGTATGCCTTTTGGTTTGTGCAATGCACCTGCTACCTTTCAAAGATGTATGACTGCTATATTCTCTGATTTTTGTGAAACGATTGTTGAGGTTTTCATGGATGATTTCTCCGTTTACGGAACTTCTTTCGATGATTGCTTAAGCAACCTTCATCGAGTTTTGCAGAGATGTGCAGAAACTAATCTTGTCTTGAATTGGGAGAAGTGCCACTTTATGGTTAATGAAGGTATTGTCTTGGGGCATAAAATTTCTGAAAGAGGTATTGAAGTTGATAAAGCTAAAGTAGATGCTATTGAAAAGATGTCGTGTCCTAAAGATATCAAAGGTATAAGAAGTTTCCTTGGTCATGCTGGTTTCTATAGGAGGTTTATTAAAGACTTCTCTAAAATTTCTAGGCCTCTCACCAATCTCTTGCAAAAAGATGTTCCTTTTGTTTTTGATGATGATTGTGTAGAAGCATTTGAAATACTTAAGAAAGCCTTGATTTCTGCACCTATTGTTCATCCGCCTGATTAGAATTTACCCTTTGAAATCATGTGTGATGCTAGTGATTATGCTGTTGGTGCTGTTCTAGGGCAAAGAGTTGATAAGAAATTGAATGTTATTCATTATGCTAGTAAAACTCTAGACAGTGCCCAGAGAAATTATGCTACTACTAAAAAATAATTTCTAGCAGTTGTCTTTGCTTGTGATTAGTTCAGATCTTATATTGTTGATTCCAAAGTAATGGTTCACAGTGATCATGCTGCTATTAAACATCTTATGGAAAAGAAAGATGCTAAACCTAGAGTTATTAGATGGGTTCTCTTGCTACAAGAATTTGATTTGCATATTATTGATAGAAAGGGAGCTGAGAACCCCGTTGCAGACAACTTGTCTAGGTTAGAAAATGTTCTTGATGACCCACTGCCTATTGATGATAGCTTTCCTGATGAACAATTAGCTGTGATAAATGTTTCTCGTAATACTCCGTGGTATGCTGATTATGCTAATTACATTGTTGCTAAATTTATCTCACCTAGTTTCACATACCAGCAAAAGAAAAGGTTTTTCTATGATTTAATACATTACTTTTGGGATGACCCACATCTTTATAAAGAAGGAGTAGATGGTGTTATTAGACGTTGTGTACCTGAGCATGAACAGGAATAGATCCTACGCAAGTGCCACTCCGAGTCTTACGGAGGACACCACGCTGGAGATAGGACTGCACACAAGGTATTACAATCCAGTTTTTATTGGCCTACTCTCTTCAAGGATGCTCATAAGTTTGTCTTGTCTTGTGATGAATGTCAAAGAATTGGTAATATTACTAGACGTCAGGAAATGCCTATGAATTATTCACTTGTTATTGAACCATTTGATGTTTGGGGCTTTGATTATATGGGACCTTTTCCTTCCTCTAATGGGTATACACATATTTTAGTTGCTGTTGATTACGTTACTAAGTGGGTAGAAGCTATTCCAACTAGTAGTGCTGATCATAACACTTCTATTAAGATGCTTAAAGAAGTTATTTTTCTGAGGTTTGGAGTCCCTAGATATTTGATGACTGATGGTGGTTCACATCTTATTCATGGTGCTTTCCGTAAAATGCTTGCTAAATATGATGTTAACCATAGAATTGCATCTCCATATCATCCTCAGTCTAGCGGTCAAGTAGAATTGAACAATAGAGAGATTAAATTGATTTTGCAAAAGGCTGTTAATAGATCTAGAAAGAACTGGTCTAAGAAACTTGATGATGCATTATGGGCTTATAGAACTGCTTATAAAAACCCAATGGGTATGTCTCCATATAAAATGGTTTATGGAAAGGCTTGTCACTTACCTCTTGAACTAGAACACAAAGCTTATTGGGCAATCAAAGAGCTCAACTATGATTTCAAACTCGCCGGTGAGAAGAGGTTATTTGACATAAGCTCGCTTGATGAATGGAGAACCCAAGCCTATGAGAATGCCAAGTTGTTTAAAGAAAAAGTTAAAAGATGGCATGACAAGAGGATACAAAAGCATGAGTTTAATGTAGGTGATCATGTTTTGCTATACAACTCTCGTTTAAGATTTTTTGCAGGAAAGCTTCTCTCTAAATGGGAAGGTCCTTACATTATCGAGGAGGTCTATCATTCTGGTGCCATAAAAATCAACAACGCCGAAGGCACAAATCCGAAGGTGGTAAACGGTCAAATAATCAAACATTATATCTTAGGTAATACCATAAATGTTGAGACCAATGTAATTGACACTATAACAATGGAGGAGCACATAAGGGACACTTTCCAGAACGTTTCAGACTCCGAAAAGGAATAGGTATGTGGTGCGGTAAGTAAACCGACTCCAAAACGTTTCCAACGATAATTTTTCTCCATTTTGGAATATTTAAAAAATTAAGAAAATTAAAAGTAGTCCGAAAGTTGCACAAGGAGACCACAAGGGTGGAGGGCGCGCCCTACCCCCTGGGTGCGCCCCCTACCTTGTGGCCACCTCATGTGCCCTCCGGACTGTGTTTTCTTGCACAATACTTCTTTTAGTCGGTAAAAAATCATTATATAATTTCCCAAAGGTTTTGACCACAGTACCACGTCAAAACCCCCTGTTTTCATTTTGAGTTGTTTTTGTAGCAGATTTGGAGCAAGATGTCTTCGCAAGAGTTGGTCGGAGAGAGCCGTGTCTCTCATCCGACACCGGGGCCAAGAGCAAATAGCGAAGCTGACCACTTCGGGCAATCAACGGACGAAGAGATGGAGGCTGACTTGAAAAGAGTGGATGCTATGGAGGAGGATCAAGAAGTTACCTCTCATCTTCAAACGGGATTCATGCTGGAGGAACTTCAGAGCTCAGCAATTCCAAATTCGGTCATTCCTCCCGATGCTAGATTTCTCTCTTATGAAAATATGAAAAAGAGTGTTGCTTTCCCCCCCCCCAGCTATGAAACATCCATGGGTGATTGGAGCTCTGGCCGTCACGGGTGAACTTCGCAAGGAAATAATGGATCTTAAGCAGCAAAATAATAAGCTCAAGGAGGAGAATCGCATCCTAAGGGGCATCATCGCCAAGAATATCACATCACCGCCTCCAAAGAAAGAAACATAAATACATGGGTATGGGCACTCCACTTGGCAACTGCCAAGCTTGGGGGAGGTGCCCCGGTATCGTATCACCATCACACCTTTACTTTTATCATTTTTCTTAGTTCGATCCTTTTGGTTATATCTTGACTTAGTAGAATAAAGTTTTAGTATGATCTAGCTTTGAGTTTTGCTTTATGTTCCCTCTTTGTAATCGAGTTCATGAGCTATATATAATAAAGAGTAGTTTTGAGTTGAGGGCTTTGCTTTCTTGCTATGATCTTGAGGGAATAACAATAAGAGAAAGAAATAAAAGGAAATAAAGAGGTCATATATTGATCTTATGGAGAGTAATGACTTCACATATAAAGAGTATGATGAATAAAATTTGTTGGGTGTTGACAAACATAGTTTTGGTCATTGTTGCAATTAATAGGAAGTAATAAAGAAAGGGAGGTTTCACATATAAATATACTATCTTGGACATCTTTTGTGATTGTGAGCACTCATTAAAATATAACATGCTAAAAAGTTGATGTTGGACAAGGAAGACAACATAATGGGTTATGTTTTCTTATATCCGAATAGAAGTTATATTGTCATGGATCCTCCAACATGTTGAGCTTGCCTTTCTCTCTTATGCTAGCCAAATCCTTTGCACCAAGTAGAGATACTACTTGTGCATCCAAACATCCCTAAACCCAGTTTTGCCATGAGAGTCCACCATACCTACCTATGGATTGAGTAAGATCCTTCAAGTAAGTTGTCATCAGTGCAAGCAATAAAATTTGCTCTCTAAATATGTATGATCTGAATAGTCAAAAAAATATGTATGATCTATTAGTGTGAAGAAAATAAGCTTTATACGAACTTGTGATACGGAAGAAATAAAAGCCACGGACTGCATAATAAAGTTCTTTATCACAAGCGGCAATATAAAGTGACGTTCTTTTGCATTAAGATTTTGTACATCCAACCATAAAAGTGCATGACAACCTCTGCTTCCCTCTGCGAAGGGCCTATCTTTTACTTTTATCTTCTACCCTTATACAAGAGTCATGGTGATCTTCACCTTTCCCTTTTACACTTTTTTCCTTTTGGCAAGCACTATGTGTTGGAGAAAGATCCAGATATATATATATCCACTCGGATGTAGGTCATCATAAAGTATTATTGTTGACATTACCCTTGAGGTAAAAGGTCGGGAGGTGAAACTATAAGCCCCTATCTTTCTCTGTGTCCGACTGAAGCTTTGAACCCATAAGTATCGCGTGAGTGTTAGCAATTGTGAAAGACTAAATGATAGTTGAGTATGTGGACTTGCTGAAAAGCTCTTAAATTGACTCTTTCCGATGTTATGATAAATTGCAATTGCTTCAATGACTGAGATCATAGTTTGTTGGTTTTCAATGAAGTTTCTGATTTATACTTTACCTTGTGAATGAATTGTTACTTTGGCGTAAGAAATTATATGACAATATATGTTGCTGTTCTAAAGATGATCATGATACCCTCATGTCCGTATTTTATTTTCTCGACACCTCTATCTCTAAACATGTGGACATATTTTTCGATTTCGGCTTTCGCTTGAGGACAAGCGAGGTCTAAGCTTTGGGGAGTTGATACGTCCATTTTGCATCATGCTTTTATGTTGATATTTATTGCATTCTGGGCTGTTATTACACATTATGGCACAATACTTATGCCTTTTCTCTCTTATTTTACAAGATTTACATGCAGAGGGAGAATGCTGGCAGCTGGAATTCTGGGATGGAAAAGGAGCAAATATTAGAGACCTATTCTGCACAACACCAAAAGTCCTAAAACTTCACAGAGAGTCATTTTGGAATTAAAAAAAAATATTGGGCGAAGAAAGCACCTGAGGGGGGCCACCAGCTGTAACACCCCTCTGTAAATGAGTAATAGTAATCCATCATGATGTAGCTAAACCACTATGATTTGCAATAATAAATCATGTTGGATAAATATCTCATTTCAAATTCTTCTCTGAATCCAATTCAAATTCAAAGTGAAATTTCAAGTTGCACAAAAGTTGCTGGAAAAATGTTCATTATTCATCAAATATTCCAAAACAAATTGTTGTTAAGGAAAACAACATCACCATCAACCATAACTTGGGTTAGGGCAATAAAACAGTGCCAAAACAACACTATAAATGCCTTTTCTATTTTTGAAAAATTCAAATGGATTCCTAATTTGCCCAAACTTTTTGAGGAAATGGGGAATAATCCATTGTATTTATGTGACCAGGTTTCACATTTATACAAAATCATTTGGCAGCTCATTTTAATTTAAAAACCCTTCTGTAAAAGAAAACAGGAATAAGAAATTGGAAAAGGGCTAAGGGGCACTGTGCACTTGGGCTTGAGTTAAACAGTGCTAGGGCCCAGCCCATCTGGCCTTTTTCTCCCTCCTCACTCTCTCTCCCTCGCACTGTCAGCGCGCGTCTGGCCGCGCCGGCGAGCGCTGGCGAGACGGTGACACGACGACGCCACCCACAGCAGGAGGATAAGGGCGAGCCCACGTCCATCTCCCCTGGTCGCCCTCCTCACTCTTCCCCCTCTCCTTCCCCTCGTGCTCGCCCTCTCCCCCTCTGCCGAGCGCCATCACCGCCGCCGCCACGTCGATCTTGTGGCCACCGAGCCTCTTCGGCCCCGCCGATCTGCCCGGGAGCTCCAGCGCTATCATCCTCTTCGTCTGGTGCCACTAGACCCCGCTGGGGGCCACCGGAGCACCCGCCTCGACTCCTTCTTCCTCCTCTGCTCCGCTGTCGCCATCGCCGGGAACCGCCGCCTCGAGCCTTCCCCGAGCACATCTTTGCACACCTACATGCGCGCTGTAAGCCTCCGCTTTTTTCCCTCTCCCTCCATTGTGGCTCCGTCCCCGTAGCCGTCTCTAGCAACCTCACCGAAGCTCGGCTCTGCGGTGCAGCTTGCCGCCATCGCTGTAGTCGTTGCCGAGGCCGGGCAAACACGACAACATGCTCAGGGCACCTCCCTGTTGCCGCCTGAGCCACTAGCTCATTTCCCCGTGCCCCTGGCCGCGTACCGCACCTCGGCCGAACTCCGGCGTCCGCCACGGTCGATGCCGTCGTCGTTTTAGCTCGTTTTTGGCCGAGCCAGTAACACCATTAGATGCGGATCCCTGTGCTCGTTCGAATGGCACTCGTGGAGTTCGATTTGGTCGCCGGACGGCGAGATCCGGCCACCTCCCATGCGCGCCGCCGTCGATTTGGTCACCGGCGGAGAGCCGCCGGCCACTGCCGACGTGGCACACCTGGGGCCCACCCCTGGGTCGCTGCGAGTCGGCCCTGGGGGCCTTGTTGACTGGGTTGACCCAGTCATAGTGCAGACTGGGCAGCCCAAAGCCACTGATGTGCGGGCCCCACCGCTTAATTAGTCTAATTAAAACAATTTTCTAAATAAACTTAATTAGTTAAATAGATAAGCCACTGACATGTGGGGCCCGACTACTAATTAACCTTTGTTAGATTTAATTTAATCTCTGTTTAGTCCAGAGTCTATGATAGGTGGGACCCACCTGTTAGTTTGACCAGTCAGCTGGTCAGCCGACGGCTGACACATTGCTGACATCATGCTGACACAATAATAGATTTTTGTTAATTTAAATAATTTCAGAAAATGTTTAAAACTTTAGAAAATCATAGAAAATAATCCGTAGCTCGGATGGAAAAACTTTATACATGAAAGTTGCCCAGAAAAATCCCGCGAATCCAACCGTGCCATCTGTTTTCGTGTCAGGACCCTCTAAGTAGGTGAACCCACAACTTTTGCCCATTTCCAGTAGATGAATAGTGCATATATACCGGTTAATAAATCCAACTTAAATCCAAAAATAACTAATATGACTTAGACATGTCTTTAGGCAACCCTGCACTGCACGTTAGCATGATATGCTCTGTGTTGCATATGTTTGCTGTGTATTTATCTGTTTCCTCCCCCTCTTCTTCTCTCTTGGTAGACCCCGACACCGATGTAGTCCCTGAGACCGACGCAGCTCCGGAGATCGACTACGCCCCTGAAGACCAGACCTTTGCCGCAGAGCTTCCAGGCAAGCACCCCCCTTTGAACGTGCCAATATTGCCTATTCTTTCTCCCTTATGCTTGCATTAGAAATTGTTGCTGCTACTACTTATCCTATTTCTGATGCATAGCCTGTTTTTGTAACTGCTGTTGATACCTACTTGCTTATCCTAAACTGCTTAGTATAGGCTGGATAGAGACCCACCAGAGACCCCACTTTGTCCCAGTTGCCCCGCTGGATTATCAGATGACTCGATCAACGTGATCGACAACCAGGCCCCAGCACCTCATGTCACCCCCTTAGTTGTATGACACTGCAGTGTTACTATCGAGTGCCGAGGGTGATACCTCATTTAGCACTTCTGATGTTAACTCTGCTGAGTAGCTATTCGGTCATGGTCATCGAGGGTGATTCCTCCTTCACCACTCCCGATAACGACGCCGTCGTGCAACACCTCAAGTGTGAACCTCGAGGGTGATTCCTCCTAAGTTCACCTTCACGACTACATCAGGTGGAATCCATCAAGGGTGATTCCTTGGGTTTCCCCCTGGTGTTTGGACACACGGTTACTTTGACTTAACATAGAACCATGATGACATCGGGTCGGCCCTGAGGGGTACCCACGAGTGTTGTGAAGTCGGGTTGACCTGGAGGGTACCCGAGAGACAAATACGAGGCGCGGCCAGGCATTTTTAGCCCTTGCAGCAAGTCCTCGAGACGGGGCGACAGGGTCACATCGATCATGAGTCTCTGCTCGTTACCGCACACCCCCAATACACTAACGGTTTGGATATTTGATCCGAGTGGGCCTCTGGCCCGATAGCACTAACCATCACGCGGCAATAATACGGGTAGTCTGCGTCGTATACATCAGCCGAAGCTTTCTAGACGTCAGCGACTGAGCGGCACACGCTAGGTGGGACTGGGAATGCAACCGTGCTTGTATTAAGGGGTTGCTAGGTCTGCTCACCGGCGGTGCACGTACGTAACATGCAGGAGTTCCCGGGGCAATGGCCCAAGACCCCTGGGGGCATAGATTAGTCCGGCGTGCTAACCTCTTTGTTAAGCCTAGGTCGGGTTGTGGTGTGTTGTTTAGTCGAGGCCGGGCATGACCCAGAAAAGTGTGTCCGGCCGGAGTTAAGCGAGTGTGGTGGGTAAGTTAGTGCACCCCTGCAGGGAAGAAAATATCTATGCATAGCCGGATCCTCGGTAATGGACGCTCGTAGTTGTATCCCGATCGATACAACTAAAACATAATGTTGAGATGAGAAATGAATAGTATGGCTCTAGGATTGCTTTCTCGCATGGAGTCAAGGAAGGATCTCTGGGCGAGGTTGATACTTATTACTACTATTACTTTATACTGTACTAATCTACACTCCTCTAATGCTGCAAGACCGTTGAAGATGCTAGTCTTCGATAGGACTAGGCCTTCTCTCTATTCTGGCATTTCTGCAGCCCAGTCCACATATACAGCCTTTCTTTGATAATGTTGCATGTGTAGTGTAGATCCTTGCTTGCTGAGTACTTCGGATGAGTACTCATGGTTACTTTGCTTCCTCTTTTTCCCCATATCTGTTTGATGCAACCAGGTGACGGAGCCCCGGAGCCAGCTGCCCCCATCGACGATCACTACTACTTCCCCAAAGATGGCTACCTCTATGAGTTGGCTGATGACCAGGAGTAGGTTCGGAGGGTTCCAGGCAGGAGGCCTGCGCCTTTCCGATCGTAGTCTTTTCTTTTGCCCCGCCTTTTAAAGGCCTATCTATCTTTCTTTTATAACTGTACTCAGATATCTAATGCCCTTTCTCACTCCTTGGCCGAAGTTGAGTCTAGTCTATGAAAACTGATTTACTAACTTGGCTGTGTGGCTTACAGGCCCACGTCGCCATTGGGTGGTATTATGATCTTTTATTCCTCATCTATACTCTGGGATTCTGATCTCTCGTCTACTCGGGTTAAACATTTTACTAACTCTAACATTAGGTTCTCGTAACCACTTCATCCCGGAGAGCTCCTTCACCACAGATGATCACTTACTTCACGAGAAGATTCTGCAGATACTCTTGATGTTTCTTGAGACCATTATTCCCACTGCTTTTGCAAGTTCCCTACTACCGATAATCACCTTGGACAGCTACACATCTTTGCCGTTTGTATCTTCATTCCCAGATACGCCTTTATGTACAAGATACCCGGAATACTCCTTGTTAATCCAGGAATACTTTGAGCCTACTGCCGTGCAGCTTCTTTCGCACTACGGATAATTCCTCACATTTACTAGGGATCCATTCATCCCCAGTTGTTCAGGTGTTTCGCAAAATACTTTCCATTGTTAGTCGATCTTCCGAAAATCCTCTGCAGGCTATTGCTCTTGAAATTCTTGCCTGCTTGCATTACGGTTAATTCCATATGTTTAGCAATCTTCGTTAACATTCCTCGTCAATCCCTTTGCATCCCTTCTCCCTCTGATTGATTACCGATACTCACATCAACTCCGTCGTGAATCGCCAGATCCATTGTTGGGTTGTTATCTGACAGTGTCCTTAACATCTGAAATCTTGTAAGTTCTCCCCTGATACATAATGCCTTTGGTAAATTGTATCCTCTCCTTTTGTCAACCATGCTCTGCTGTCGAGCTTGTGTTAATTACTCCTGAAGTTCGTGGTATATGTTTCTAAGATGCCCCGATGGGTTGAACCTATGCCTTCTTAATCCGTGTGAACACGATAACTTTCGTAGGCCATACTCCTTTGGTAATTCCCCAGGTAGTTCTTCATGATCATATAAATTTTAACAGAGCAGTGAATGAAAGATCATGCATTGGAGAAGTGGGAGTCGACCTTGAACTTTGTGTTCATGCCCATAGACACGATGTAGATCTTATCATGGAAGCTTCTCTTAAAATCAATTGTTCCCTTGGTATAAGTTCATTTGGTATCTGTGAATTGTTCCTTTGCAACTCTTGTGCTCTTCAGATCCAACCTTTTTCTTGAAACACCATACCAATGCTACCTCGAAGCATGACTGTGGTACGCCGAACAACAACAAGAACACTGGAAGTGCATTGCCAAATATTTCTTACTCTATTATCCAAACACCGTTGTATGGATAACATCATGAATTCCCTTGCCCCTTTATTTAAATGGTGATGTACTTGTTGATCTGACATGTATATCATGCTCTACTTTTCCTTGGGAAAAGTTACACTCCTAATTCTTGTGCATAAACACATTTTCCTTTCCATTGGTTTGTTTAATCTTTCTTGTGATCTATATGTTATAAGCTGAAATAATTCCCTGCTTATAAAACACCCAATATACAACCTTGTCAGTGAGACCCTGTTACTATTGTTGATGACGTTCCGGTAACCCCCGATGGACGAGAACTTTTCCTATTGGTTCGCCTCGTTTTAATGAGCAGGAAAATGGTTCTCTTCGTCCCTCGCCTTGGTACCGATGTTTTCACCAACATAACTGACAGACTATCCTCTGACATACCTTGTTGTCGTGACCGGTAAGATGTCACCATTCTCCCTACTTTTGATCGACACCCCCCCATAGTTCCACAGGATCGGAACCTGACTCTCCTGTACATCCTTGATTCCGAAGTATCCTATGCTCTAGGCTTTGTATGTTATCACGAGCCACCCTCCGAGAGATGATCTATTTCCGATGCTCTGAACCCCCTTCTCACATTCTGTTCAGGTATCGATCATTTGTCCATTCGCTTGAAACTTCCTATTGTACCTTCATACTTTGCTCTCAATGTTTTCGTAAGTTTCAACTCGAGAGATACTTCTGCCACATTCCCTGACTTGTTCACCAGATAATTAACCCTATAAGGGTCAGTTCTCCCGAAGTTACTCTTTGTAGTGGAGGAGAATTGTAACACCCCTCTGTAAATGAGTAATAGTAATCAATCATGATGCAGCTAAACCACTATGATTTGCAATAATAAATCATATTGGATAAATATCTCATTTCAAATTCTTCTCTGAATCCAATTCAAATTCAAAGTGAAATTTTAAGTTGCACAAAAGTTGCTGGAAAAATGTTCGTTATTCATTAAATATTCCAAAACAAATTGTTGTTAAGGAAAATAACATCACCATCAACCATAACTTGGGTTAGGGCAATAAAACAGTGCCAAAACAGCACTATAAATGCTTTTTCTATTTTTGAAAAATTCAAATGGATTCCTAATTTGCCCAAACTTTTTGAGGCAGTGGGGAATAATCCATTTTATTTATGTGACCAAGTTTCACATTTATACAAAATCATTTGGCAGCTCATTTTAATTTAAAAACCATTCTGTAAAAGAAAACATGAATAAGAAATTGGAAAAGGGCTGAGCGGCACTGTGCACTTGGGCTTCAGTTAAACAGTGCCAGGGCCCAGCCCATCTGGCCTTTTTCTCCCTCCTCACTCTCTCCCTCGTGCTGTCAGCGCGCGTCTGGCCGCGCCGGCGAGCGCTAGCGAGACGGCGACACGATGACGCCACCGACAGCGGGAGAATAAGGGCGAGCCCCCGTCCATCTCCCCTGGTCGCTCTCCTCACTCTTCCCCCTCTCCTTCCCCTCGTGCTCGCCCTCTCCCCCTCGATCCCGCGGCCACCGAGCCTCTCCGGCCCGCCGATCTGCTCGGGAGCTCCAGCGGCGTCATCCTCTTCATCTGGTGCCATTGGACCACGCTGGGGGGCCATCGGAGCGCCCGCCTCGACTCCTTCTTCCTCCTCTGCTCCGTCGTCGCCATCGTCGGGAACTGCCGCCTCGAGCCTTCCCCGATCACATCTTTGCACACCTGCAGGCGCGCTGTAAGCCCCCGCTTTTTTTCCCTCCCTCTCCCGTGCGGCTCCGTCCCCATAGCCGTCGCTAGCAACCTCACCGGAGCTCGGCTCTGCCGTGCAGCTTGCCGCCATCACTGTAGTCATTGCCGATGCCGGACAAGCACGGCAACGTGCTCAGGGCACCTCCTTGTTGCCGCCCGAGCCACTAGCTCGTTTCCCTGTGCCCCCTAGCCATGTGCCGCACATTGGCCAAACTCTAGCGTCTGCCGCGGTCGACGCCGCCATCGTTTTAGCTCGTTTCCGGCCAAGCCAGTACCACCACTAGACGCGGATCCCTGTGCTCGTTCGAATGGCACTCGCGGTGTTCGAATTGGTCGCCGGACAGCGAGATCTGGCCACCTCCCGTGTGTGCCACCGTCGATTTGGTCGCCGGCGGTGAGCCGCCAGCCACCACCGATGTGGCACACCTGAGGCCCACCCCTGGGTCGCTGCCAGTGGACCCTGGGGGCCCCGTTGACTGGGTTGACCCAGTCAACATGCTGACTGGGCAGCCAAGAGCCACTTACATGCGGGCCCCAGCGCTTAATTAGTCTAATTAAAACAATTTTCTAAATAAACTTAATTAGTTAAATAGATAAGTCACTGACATGTGGGGCCCGACTGCTAATTAACCTTAGTTAGATTTAATTTAATCTCTGTTTAGTCCAGAGTCTATGACAGGTGGGACCCACCTGTCAGTTTGACCAGTCAGCTGGTCAACCGACGGCTGACGCATTGCTGACATCATGCTGACTCAATAATAGATTTCTATTAATTTAAATAATTTCAGAAAATGTTTAAAACTTTAGAAAATCGTAGAAATAATCCGTAGCTCGGATGGAAAAACTTTATACATGAAAGTTGCTCAGAAAAATCCCACGAATCCAACCGTGCCATCTGTTTCCGTGTCGGGACCCTCTAAGTAGGTGAACCCGCAACTTTTTAACCATTTTCGGTAGATGAATAGTGCATATATACCGGTTAATAAATCCAACTTAAATCCAAAAATAACTAATATGACTTAGACATGTCTTTAGGCAACCCTGCACTGCACGTTAGCATGATATGCTCTGCGTTGCATATGTTTGCTATGTATTTATCTGTTTCCTCCCCCTCTTCTTCTCTCTCGGTAGACCCCGACAGCGACGTAGTCCCTCAGACCGACGCAGCTCCGGAGATCGACTACGCCCCTGACGACCAGACCTTTGACGCAGAGCTTCCAGGCAAGCACCCCCCCTTTGAACATGCCGATATCGCCTATTCTTTCTCTCTTATGCTTGCATTAGAAATTGTTGCTGCTAATGCTTATCCTATTTCTGATGCATAGCCTATTTTTGTAACTGCTGTTGATACCTACCTGTTTATCCTAAACTGCTTAGTATAGGCTGGATAGAGACCCACCAGAGACCCCACTTTGTCCCAGTTGCCCCGCTGGATTATCAGATGACTCGATCAACGTGATCGACAACCAGGCCCCGGCACCGCACATCACCCCCTTAGTTGTACGACACTGCAGCGTTACTATTGAGTGCCGAGGGTGATACCTCGTTTAGCACTTCTGATGTTAACTCTGTAGAGTAGCTATTCGGTCATGGTCATCGAGGGTGATTCCTCCTAAGTTCACCTTGACGACTACATCAGGTGGAATCCATCGAGGGTGATTCCTTGGTTTCCCCCTGGTGTTTGGACACACAGTTACTTTGACTTAACACAGAACCATGATGACATAGGGTCGGCCCTGAGGGGTACTCGCAAGTGTTGTGAAGTCAGGTTTACCTGGAGGGTACCTGAGAGACAAATACGAGGCACGGCCGGGCATTCTTAGCCCTTGCATCAAGTCCTCTAGATGGGGCGACGGGGTCACATCGATCGTGAGTCTCTACTCGTTACCGCACACCCCTAATACAATAACGGTTTGGATATTTGATCCGAGTGGGCCTCTGGCCCGATAGCACTAACCATCACGCGGGAATAAATATGGGTACTCTGCGTCATATACATCAGCCGAAGCTTTCTAGATGTCAGTGACTGAGCGGCACACACTGGGGTTGGACTGGGAACGCAACCACCCTTGTATTAAGGGGTTGCTAGGTCTGCTCACCGGCGGTGCACGTAACGTGCAGGAGTTCCCGGGGCGATGGCCCAAGACCCCTGGGGGCATAGGTTAGTCCGGCGTGCTGACCTCTCTGTTAAGCCTAGGTCGGGTTGCGGCGTGTTGTTTAGCCGAGGTCAGGCATGACCCAGAAAAGTGTGTCCGGCCGAAGTTAAGCGAGCATGGTGGGTAAGTTGGTGCACCACTGCAGGGAAGAAAATATCTATGCATAGCCGGATCCTCGGTAACGGACGCGGAGTTGTATCCCGATCGATACAACTAGAACATAATGTTGAGATGAGAAATGAATAGTATGGCTCTGGGATTGCTTTCTCGCAGGGAGTCGAGGAAGGATCTCTGGGCGAGGTTGATACTTATTACTACTATTACTTTATACTGTACTAATCTACACTCTTCTAATGCTGCAAGACTGTTGAAGATGCTAGTCTTCGATAGGACTAGGCCTTCTCTCTATTCTGGCATTTCTGCAGCCCAGTCCACATATACAGCCTTTCTTTGATAATGTTGCATATGTAGTGTAGATCCTTGCTTGTTGAGTACTTCGGATGAGTACTCACGGTTGCTTTGCTCCCTCTTTTTTTCCCCATATCCGTTTGATGCAACCAGATGACGGAGCCCCGGAGATAGCTACCCCTGTCGACGATGACTACTACTATCTCGAAGATGGCTACTTTTACGAGTTGGCTGACGACCAGGAGTAGGTTCGGAGGGTCCCAAGCAGGAGTCCTGCGCCTTTTCGATCGTAGCTTTTGTTTTGCACCGCCTTCTTAAAGGCTTATCTGTTTCTCTTTTATATCTGTACTCAGATATCTAACGCTTCTGCTGATGCTTGTTGACACCAAGCTTATGTATTCGAGCCCTCGAGGCCCTGGCTTGTAATATAATGCTTGATGCCTTTATTTATGTTTTAGAGTTGTGTTGTGATTCCTTCAAGTGAGTCCTTCGGCTTGATCATGTGCATTTGCGTGTATGATTAGTGCACGATTAAGCCGGGGGCGTCACACCAGCCATCCATAAGGGTGGAGGGCGCGCCCTACCCCCCTAGGCGTGCCCCTGCCTTGTGGGTCACCTGGTAGGCCCCTGATGCCCATCTTCTTCTATATGGTGTGTTTTGACCTGGAAAAAATCAAGAAGGAAGCTTTCGGGACGAAGTGCCGCCGTCTCGAGGCGGAACCTGGGCAGAACCAATCTAGGGCTCCGGCGGAGCTGTTTAGCCAGGGAAACTTCCCTCTGGGAGGAGGAAATCGAAGCCATCATCATCACCAATTATCCTCTCATCGAGAGGGGGTCAATCTCCATCAACATCTTCACCAGCACCATCTCCTCTCAAACCCTAGTTCATCTCTTGTATCCGATCTTTGTCTCAAAACCTCAGATTGGTACCTGTGGGTTGCTAGTAGTGTTGATTACTCCTTGTAGTTGATGCTAGTTGGTTTATTCGGTGGAAGATCATATGTTCAGATCCTTAATGATATTTAATACTCCTCTGTTATGAACATGAATATGCTTCGTGAGTAGTTACGTTTGTTCCTGAGGACATGGGAGAAGTCTTGTTATAAGTAATCATGTGAATTTGGTATTCATTCGATATTTTGATGAGATGTATGTTGTCTTTCCTCTAGTGGTGTTATGTGAACGTCGACTACATGACACTTCACCATGATTTGGGCCTAGGGGAAGACATTGGGAAGTAATAAGTAAATGATTGGTTGCTAGAGTGACAGAAGCTTAAACCCTAGTTTATGCGTTGCTTCGTAAGGGGCTGATTTGGATCCATATGTTTCATGCTATGGTTAGATTTATCTTAATTCTTCTTTTGTAGTTGCGGATGCTTGCGAGAGGGGTTAATCATAAGTGGGAGGCTTGTCCAAGGAAGGGTAGCACCCAAGCACTGGTCCACCCACATATCAAATTATCAAAGTAACGAACGCGAATCATACGAGCATGATGAAAACTAACTTGACAACAATTCCCGTGTGTCCTCGGGAGCGCTTTGCTTTATACAAGAGTTTGTCCAGGCTTATCCTTTGCTACAAAAAGGATTGGGCCACCTTGCTGCACCTTAGTTACTTTTGTTACTTGTTACCCGTTACGAATTATCTTATCATACAAATATCTGTTACCGATAATTTCAGTGCTTGCAGAGAACACCTTGCTGAAAACCGCTTGCCATTTCCTTCTACTCCTCGTTGGGTTCGACACTCTTACTTATCGAAAGGACTACGATAGATCCCCTATACTTGTGGGTCATCACATCATACTATGTTTTCCCAGTCAAATGTTGTTCTTTCATAATAGATGTCCAAAAGGAAGAGGGTGAGTGCAGATCCTCAAGGAGTACAAACTAGGTATTTGGAAAAGGTAATGATACATGTTAAACCAGATACATCAGCAGCCACAGAAACCACAGGCCCAACTGTACCACACTTTACCCCTACTCCACTGGCCAAACCCCTATTAGAACTGCAAAGAGCCCAACGTCAGGTACTGTCTATGATATCAATTCAAAATTTGAACTCCTACATTTCTGCATGTGCCTTACCTTCTCTCTTGTATGAAAACTAATTTCAAATGAATCTCCTTTCTCAAAGGATCATAGGTCTCACAACAATACTGGGCACTGCATTGCTCTTGTCAGTACCTCTTGCCCTTTGTCAGCATACTTACACTCATTGCTGTTTGATTATGTAGCATCACTGTAAATGTTCGCTTCCTTATCCTTCCTTTGCTCGAAATTAGAAGATCTATATTTACTCTTACATAAATGTAGAATTAACACAATGGTTATGAAGTTCTGGATTGCTCATGTAAGTACCTGTTGTCATGTACTCCCTCCGTATCGAATTAATTGTTGCTCAATTGGATGTATTTAGAACTTAATAGTGCTAGATACATCCATTTGAGCGACAAGTAATAACGGACGGTGGTAGTATTACTGTACTTGCATTGCAAGATAGTTGATTGTCTAGCATTACTCTGCATCTTATCTGCCATGCCCTCCACTTTCTCCAAATTATCAGATCTACATTTACTCTTACCAAAATGTTGAATAAAGCCAATGCCACTTCACACATTGATGTCTGCATTCCTCTTGTCAGTACCTTTTGCCTTGTAATGTTGTACTTAATTAATAGCTATTTGATTATGTATCATCACTCTGCACCTGAGCTTCATTATCCTCTATTTCTTCCAATATTATTTGATCTATATTTACTCTTTACAAAATGTAGAATAAAGGCAACGCTTATAAAGAAGTGTCTTTGGGGAATTTCATGAATTATCCTTCCATCGACATGGAGAAGGGCTTTGTCCAGGCCGTGTTAACATGTAATGTAAGTTCATCCTTCTCAAGCCTTCAAACTTTGTTCTAGTATAGATTTGGATAGGCATCATTTCCTCCACTGCTGTTTACTTTGGTGTTTACATCTGATTGGATGTTTGCAACAACTACCAGTTTTAAATTGTAGTTGTAAAAACATGTTCCTTATGCAGAACAGATCCATTTATTTGCTTATATAATTATGAAACCTGTTACATGTCTCCTTGTTTTTCTTTCAGAGTCATAACTCTTATGCCAGGCAGAACTTTAGGGAAGATAGTGAGCCAAACCATCTTGAAGAGAGCGAGATGACCCCAAGGTCATGTCTTGATGAAGACAGCGAGTTGAAGCTACTCACCAGCAGCTGTGAGACAACCTCTGTGCAGTTGCTGCCTCAATCAGTTCGACTTCTTCAGTCTCAACTTAAATCGGAAATGCTTGCTTCAGCTCAGCTCCGACTTGATGTCAATGATGCAAAGAAGACCTCAGAGGACAGCCTTGCGGCCTTTCGTGCTATATAGCTAGGGTTAGAGCATCTATCATTGACACAACTAAGGTCTCATCAGCTTGTTCTGCTGGTTGCGGTGCACCTCAAGGCCAGGTGTAATGCCTTCTGAAGTGCTCTCAGTTTTGTATATTCTTTTGTCGGCGCGTTTATATGCACTGGTGGCGACCTTTGATGCCCAGTGTATGTAATTCGCGGTCTCGTTGCGCTTTATTATCACCGGTGGCGAACATTGATGCCCAGTGGATGTAATATGCCATAATTTCTTTATTGTATAGTCTAGGTTTATTCTTAGTCGGTATGCTGTTATTTAGGCCGGAAGCTTCAACGCATCTCAATGTTGTCGTTCTTCAGGCCGGCACGTAACTCGCTACGCTATATATGGGCCGAAACATGGGCCTATAATCATCTTGGGCCATTAGCAGGTCTAAACATATAGTAGTTTTCCGCCTTTAACAGGCCGCTTAAAGTTCTGGCTAGCTGGGCCAGAGAATACCATGGGCTTTTAATAGGCTAAAAACTAGATTGGGCTAGCGTTGAGCCGAAAAATTCATGGGCCAACACAGGGCGAAACTGTCTTAGGCCCATGTTTGGCCCAAATAGAAAACGAGCCGTTAACAGGCCAAAATATATCTCGGGCCCTGTTTGGCCCAATAAAATTATGGGCTTTAAGCAGGCCGGTATCAATGCTGGCCGTAGGCCCAACTGTGTCATGGGCCATTAACAGATGGGCTATAAGCAGGCCGGATTCAATGCGGGCATTAATTAGGCCCAACTGTTACACAGGCCATTAACAGGCCGGTAGGCACGTTGGGCTGAAATTTATCCATGAAGACTACGGGCTGTTAAGAGGCGTAAAGTCACTCCGGACAAGAAATAGCCCAGTTTCAGCACGGGCCGTTAAATGGCCTAAAGTGAAACCGGGCCAACAACAGCCTAGATGCACAACGGGCCGCTAACGGGCCGAAACTATTATCGGGCCGAACTGGTAAACGGGCATTTAACATGCTAAAATACAAACTCGGCTTAGAATGGGCCCAAAAGAATAGTGGGTTGTTAATAGGCCAGATCTGATATGGGCCTTAATTTGACCCAAAACATGGCAGGCTGTTAACGGGCCGGCCCACTAGTGTCTGAAAAAATATGGTGGGCCTTTAGATGGGCCGGCCTTTTTTACCTTAAATGGGCCACTGTTGGGCTGTGCCACATGTCAACATATCATAGGCGTCTTCCGTCCATTGCAGGGATGACATCTGTCCCAATGATGAGCTGACACGTGGATCATCCGGCGAATGAGAATTTTACACGTGGAAAATCCCCATTGGTTGGGGCTGTTAACGGGTTATCGGATCCAAATCGGAACCCGATAGCTTAACGGCGACCCGTTATGGTGGATGCCATGTGTCGGTTACCCTTGACGAAAACACTTCTATGACGCGCCATTTATCGTCATGGAAGTGGACACTTCCGTGATGATAATTTTGGTATTGTCATGGAACACTTCTACGACAGCACATGTATGACTATCTTGATTCTATCATAAAATCGTCATGGATGTACATGCATGACAGAAAACATGACCTACTGTGACAAACACGTATAATCATGGAAGTGTATTTTTTTTGTAGTGAAGGAAGGAGCAGGCAAAGTAATAATCTCATGAGTACCCTGACTAAATACTAAGCTGTAAACGAGTCGCATGTGCTTATCTTTGTTAATAAAATGATGTGCTACCATACTAGCATAGTCTAAATATTTAGTGGGTAACAACATCTCCTCTGCCTCCTCATGTCTAATAGGAATCTCAAAATGTGCAGCGAGGTGGGAGGCATAGATACCACCATAAATAATACCTTTCGAATGGTTTGTGTGTAACTGTCGAGCAACCATAGCACCCAAACTAAAAGTTCTATCAGCATATAAGGCATGGCGCAAAATAGCAAGGTCAGGTGCACTGAGCGATCCACTCTCCCACCGACCAATCAAGCATCTCCCGGCAAATAATGCATAGTAACGTAAAACGGGAAAATGTAAGCTAGCCACTCTCGCTTCTAACACTCCTCTCTCCTCTCCCATAGTAGTTTCAGAGATGAAATCCTCCATGTCTCTAGCACATGGATCATTGATACTGCCCTCATAAGGTATTTTGCAAACATTGCAAAAAATCATATAATGCCATTTTTTTAGGCACATCATACAAGTTAAATTCTACCATGGGTGCCTCCTTCCTAGGATAAAAGCAAAAATTTTGCACGAAGGTATTAGTGAGTAGGAGGTATTAATCACACTTATCTTTGAGGAAGGGGGTGATGCTGGCATTGTTCGCCAAAATAATAGAAATCCTCATATATTCCCACCTCCTTAAAAAATGTGTCACTCAGCCACTCACATGGCCAAACCTCCACCGAACACGGAAGATGGTACTTGTCGCGGGAAACCACGGCCACCTATGGGACTAGGAGGCCCCTTGCTGGTTCGGCAGGGGGGCGTCATGTTGCAGACAGAGCAGACGAGTGTGTGGCAGCATGGCAGAGATCACACAGGCATTTTTACCCAGGTTCGGGCCACTGTGAGGCGTAAAACCCTACTCCTACTTTGGTGGATCGATGGTGGAAAGGTGGTGGTGGAGCGTAGTACACTTGCCCGGCAAGGGTTGCCTCGGGGCGGCAGTGGCCACGCGCGTATGGGGGTCTGAGTTGTCCAACCTTCTAACCCTCTCTGCGGTTGCCATGGGCCTCCTTTTATAGATTAAGGGGGTCACCACAATGGCAAAACAGTCATTATGCACTGATAAAATAACAAACAGTGCTATCATACCTAACTCTGCGGGCTGACAGGGCGCATTAAATACACCGCTCAACGTCACATCGCTGGTTGCCCGCCAAGGCTTGCCGGGCTATCTCGCCAGCTCCACGCCTGCTTGCTTGACACGTCGCAGGACGGGTGTCATCTGCAGGTGTTTCCTGTAGGGAGAGGTTGCAATGTGGTGAATGGCTGCCACTTAGTCACTCCGCGGTTTGACACCGCACTGATTGATGACGTGGGTCGTGGTGGAGTAGTTGGTGACGTGGTTTTGCCTCCGTGTGCCCCGGCAGGCCTAGCCGGGACGTCTTGGACATCGTCTTCCGGGGGTGGCCTCGCCCCTTGCCGAGCTCGCCTGCCCGGCAAAGGAGGCCCTTCTCCTGATGGTGCCTTGCTTCTTTGGCTTGACCTTGGTCCCTCTGATCTGCATGTTAGTCCTTTGAACCTCTTAGTCCCTTGTATTCTGACTTGGGTTGGTGCTTCAATCTCGTCCCAGTGCCTGTGCACAGTCTGGGCAACAGACCCAGGGTTTGTTGCACCGACAGAAGCCCCCGGGCCTGCCCTGAACACGCTGCCGAGCGTCGTCGGGGTAGGGCCTAATAAGTGCATAGGCGGGGTCGCTGAAGAGGCTGGTCTCTTGAGGTCTTCTTTGCTTCTTCATTAGCCTTGATTCCGGGCCAGTTTTCGGTTTCTCCGCGCGTCGTGCGCAATTCTGTGGAAGAACTTTGATCGTGGCCTGCGGGTTCTCCTCGCCTTCGATGGTCGTGCCTAGGAGGAGAGGGACAAGAAAGGGCATTACGGGGCACTTATCTTTTTTCAATCTTAAATCCGCAGGCACTTGCCAAATTTTAATTCAAATAATGTAATCTCTCGAGTCCATGTTTGTGTTCTGTAATGCTTGTACTTGTATCAGCATATTAATGAAAAAGATGAACCTTGTCGGGAACCCGTGCATGTGTATGTCCATGCAGAGGCGAGATGCCTCTTTAGTGTAAATAAATGAGTTTTCCCCGGCAGGCTATCCTGCTGGCACCTTTTCTATCTGCCGGAGAGCTGTGTCTACCGGGCAACAGGCAAAGGGGCGAGCCCCTCGCCAACTTCTTTTTACCAAAGGCCACTACGACCATCCTGTCCGAAGCAACGTTCGAGTCAGGGATGGGAGCACCTAAGTCTCAAAAGAGTGGCAGGGTTTTCTTATGCACAAATTATAACTTCCAGAACACTAATGGATAGGAGGTAGAACTTATCTGTTTGGCTTGCCGGGGATCGCAGTGCCGGGCAATCTTCTCAACTCCTTGTCAAAGCCAAGTTCACGGCAGGAACCTGCAGCTTCATGCGGATGAGAATGAATGCAGGATGCGATCCTATCTATATGCATATGCAAATGCTCATGAAATGCTTATGCAGTGATCTTGGAATGCTCATGCATGCATGCAATCTTGGTCGGGGGCCCCCCACAGCGCTTCTTTATTTTCTCTTGCGCAGGGTCATCGCCCTGGCTTTGTACAAGGGGTTACATGCAGCTGAGGCAAGGCCTGTACAAAAGGGTGGCTGCCGGGCAGAGCCCGACAGCAGCGCCTTACGGGTAGAACTTGCGGAGATGCTCAATATTCCATGAGTTTTGCAACTGAATGCCATCTCCGATCTCCAGATGGACTGCCCCAGGTCTGGTGACTCGTACTACCCGGTAAGGGCCTTCCCACTTTGGTGACAACTTGTTTGTACCCTTGGCGGACTGAACGCGCCTAAGGACAAGGTCACCTTCCTCAAAACACCGGGCGTGAACCCTGCGGCTATGAAAGCGACGCAGGGCTTGCTGATAGCATGTAGCACGCGTAGCAGCTCGGAGACGGTTCTCCTCGAGTAGCACAGCGTCGTCACGCCTATGATGATCTTGCACTACTTCATCGTAGCAAGCACTTGAGGTGACCTGTAAATGAGTTCTATAGGGATAACTGCTTCTGCCCCGTAGACCAGGGAGAAGGGAGTCTGCCCGGTAGCTCGGTTTGGTGTTGTTCTGAGGGACCAGAGAACTACCGGCAGCTCCTCGATCCACCGCCTGCCGTGCTTCTGCAGCGTATCAAAGGTTCTCGTCTTGAGTCCACGCAGCACTTCAACGTTTTCCCTCTCAGCTTGCCCATTGCTCCGAGGGTGTGCCACAGAGGCAAATGAGATCTTGCATTCGAGGGCATGAACATATTGCATGAAGGCGCGGCTTGTGAACTGGGTGCCGTTGTCGGTAATGATCCTTGCCGGAACTCCAAAACGACACACCAATTCTTTCAAGAACTTGATAGCTGACTGAGAAGTCACCTTTCTCACGACAGTCACTTCCGGCCACTTTGTAAACTTGTCGATAGCAACCAACAAGAATTCAAAGCCCCCAATTGCTCGGGGGAAGGGGCCGAGGATATCAAGCCCCCAGACCGAAAATGGCCATGATAGAGGGATTGTTTGAAGAGCTTGGGCAGGCAGGTGGGTTTTCTTGGAATGGAACTAGCAGGCTTCACATTTGGTGACTAGCTCGACCACATCTTGGAGGCTGTGGGCCAATAGAATCCTTGCCGGAATGCTTTCCCAACTAGTGCCCTTGATCCAATGTGGGAGCCGCACATGCCTTTGTGTATCTCAGCCAGCAGTTCCTTTCCTTCTTCCCAGCAGACACACTTTAATTTCACACTGTTGGGCCTCCTTTTGTACAGAGTGTCATCGACAAACTGATACATACTGGCCCTCCGGGCTACTTTTTCAGCTTCATCTTGGTTGCCGGGAAGATCTCCGGTTTGGAGGAAGTGGACAATGTGCCTTGCACAAGTTGGAGCCTGGGGCTCGGCAACAAGGACTAGTAGCACCTCCTCTACTGCGGGAGCACATGCCTCATTTGCGGGGTCCATGGGCCCGGCTGGAGGATGTGGTCCGGCAGACTACGAGGAGTTGTTTCCGGCAGGGTCTCTGCCAGGAGCGGACGGCTCTACCAGGAGAGGCTTAACAGAGTCCAACTTTCTCCTTTTCTGGGCCATTGTTGCTGGGGATACGGAGGGCTAAGTGAGATGGAGAACAAAAGTCCCTGGTTCCACAGGGAGCTTCTGCGCAGCACACTTTGACAGATGATCAGCTATGCTGTTTTCCGCACGGGGTACGTGCTCTGTTTGCAATCTGTCAAAGTGCTCCTCCAATCTCCTCACTTCCTCGACGTATGCCTCCATCAATGGACTTTGGTAATCCTTGTTAACTTGTCTCACCACACGCTGTGAATCTCCTCGAATGATCAGCTTCTTAATTCCCAATTTAGCTGCAATCCTGAGCCCGGCAAGGAGCCCTTCATATCAGCTGTGTTGTTGGTTGCTTCTTCCTGGGCAAAATGCATTTGGATGATGTACCTCAAGTGCTCCCCGGAGAGGGCAACAAGAAGCACGCCAGCTCCTGCACCTTGTAGGGAAAAAGCACCATCAAAATACATAATCCATTCTTGGGGCGATTCCTTGCCGGGGATAGCTGTCTCCGTCACTTCGTCATCAGGGGTTGGCGTCCATTCTGCAATAAACTCTGCCAATGCCCTGCTCTGAATAGTTGACGTGCTTTCAAACTTCAAACCAAAACTGGATAACTCCAAAGCCCACTCCACTATTCTGTCGGTAGCCTCAGGGTTTCAGAGTATCCGTTGCAACGGGAAACGAGTGACAACCGTGATCTCATGGGCTTGGAAGTAGTGGCGCAGTTTCCTTGAGGCAGTGATGAGACCAAAAATCAACTTTTGCACGCCAGAGTACCTTGATCTAGCCCCCTCTAATAAGGAGCTGACGAAGTACACTGGGCACTGCACCACTTTCTTCCTTGTCGCGTCCTTGGGGTTGCTCTCGTTGCCGTGCGCATTGCTGTCCTGATCCTTCTCTCACTCTGCCGGTCCCTGCTCACTCTCTGCCTCATCCACTTCTCGCTGCGCTACCAAAGCTGCACTGACTACTTGGTTGGTTGCCGCTAAGTACAGCAGCAATGGCTCCTGGGGTTTGGGAGCGACCAAGGTAGGCACGGAGGACAAGTAGGCCTTCAACTCTTGCAAAGCTGCATCTGCTTCCGGGGTCCACTTCATGGGTCCTGCCTTCTTCAAAATTTTGAAGAACGGCAGGGCGCGCTCGGCAGACTTGGAGATGAATCTGCTTAGTGCGGCAATGCATCCTGTCAGACGCCTCACATCTTTAATTGTCCTTGGTGCTTGGATCTGCTCGATAGCCTTGATCTTGTCGGGATTGGCTTCGATCCCGCGATGGGATACAAAGAACCCAAGCAACTTGCCGGAGGGAACACCAAATACACACTTCTCCGGGTTGAGCTTCAAATTGATTTTGCGCAAATTAGCAAACATCTCCTCCAAATCTTGAATAAGGGTGGCCCTATCCTTGGTCTTGACCACAATATCATCCATATAGGCTTCTATGTTTCTGTCCAACTGTGGCTCAAAACCAATCTGGACTGCCCTTGCAAAAGTGGACCCGGCACTCTTTAATTCGAACGGCATGCGGACAAAACAGTACGTACCACATGGAGTGATGAACGATGTCTTCTCTTCATCTTCCTTGGACATGAAGATCTGGTGATACCCAGAATACGCATCCAGAAAGGAGAGCAAATCACAACCTGAAGTGGAATCCACAATCTGATCGATACGCGGCAAGGGAAACGGGTCCTTCGGGCAAGCCTTGTTGAGATCTGTGAAATCTATGCAAAGCCTCCACTTCCCATTAGCTTTCCAGACTACCACTGGGTTTGCCAACCATGTGGGATGCAGTATTCCTCTCACCAATCCAGCTGCCTCTAGTCTCTTGATCTCTTCTGCAATGAACTGCTGCCTCTCCAAGGCCTGCTTCTGGACTTTCTGCTTGACAGGTCGGGCATGTGGGCAGACAGCAAGGTGGTGCTCGATTACCTCTCTGGGAACACTGGGGATATCAGATGGTTGCCAGGAAAACACATCGATATTCGCCCACAGGAAGGCAACGAGCGAGCTTACCTATTTGTCATCGAGGGTGGCGCTGATAGTGAAAGTACCATCAATGCCAGCCAGCCCTGCCGGGACCTTCTTCACTTGGGGTGTAGCGACCTTGGATCTCTTGCCATTGGAACACTCCGGCACGTCATCAACGGGTGCTGTGCACTCGATGGGAGGACGCTTCCCAGACTCTTTGCCAGAGTCCCTGCAATCCCTCTTCTTTCCTTTGCTTTCCTTAGCGGGAGCTACTGCTGCCGATGCCTCTGCTGCGACCGCATCCCGGTACATCTTGTCCACACAAATGATTGCATCCTTCTCATCCTTCAAGGTGTTGTAGGCATAGTGAGATGCTGCCATGAACTTAGCCAAGGCCGGGAATCCAAGAATCCCATTGTATGGCAGGGGGAGATCAACCACATCAAACACAATCCTCTTAGTTCGGTAGTTCAGTTCTCCCCCAAACGTTACCGGCAACGTGATCTTTCCCTTAGGATGGCTCCTGCTGAGATTAACTCCTTGAAACGTGCCGGTAACCTCCAGCTCTTCCTATGCTATCTGAAGCTTGCTCATAACTGCTGGGGAAACCAGATTCAACCCGGCCCTGTAGTCCACCAACATCTTCGTGACCTTGAGGTTGCAGATTGTTGGGGAGACCAACAATGGCAAACACCCTACCACAGTGGTACGACTAGGATGATCCTCCTCGTCAAAGATGATGGGCGTACGGGACCACTTGAGCGGCTTCCGGGCCTCGGGCGTTGGCTCCACAGCATTGACTTCTCGTGCCCACCGCTTAAGTTGGCGGTGAGAGGTGTGCAGAGATGCACCCCCGTCAATGCACAGGGCGTCGGTGGCCTTCTGAAACTCTTACTCACTGGTTTCCTCTTCATCCCCTCCATCACTCTCATCACCACAGGCTTCCTTCTCTCAACCTCTGGTGGGTTTTCCTTGGTTCCAAAAGGGTTTGCCAGGGCGATTTACTTCACCACCTCGGCCCTTGCTGCCAGCAACATTCTGACCCTTTTCCTTGTCACGCTTCTCATACTCTGCTTTCTGTCTTTTGATAAGCTGCTCAACCTGATAACACTCTTGAAGGTCGTGGCCCTTGGTCCGATGAATCTTGCAATACGGCCCATCACCTTTCCCGGCTTTCTCGGCAGCAGCGGCTTCCCGGCAGTCAGCGCACACGGCAGCTTCCTTGCCGAGGGCCTCAGCTTTGGCCTTCTTGCCGGTACTAGGTGTACCTGATCCTTCAACAGTCATTACTGCCTTATCCCTTCACTTCTTACTGCGCTTCTTGCTCTTCTTCTGACTGGTTGATTCATCCACATCCTCTGAATCAATATTGGTGCAATCTTCCTCTCCGGGCAACTTTCTTCCCTCCTCCATCCGAGCACACTTATCCACAACCGTGTAGGGCTCCTTCACAGTCTTGGGCAATCATACGTTCATCTTGGAACGAATCCGGCGGTTGCGCACATTGGACTGGAAGGCGGCTATCACGGCTACCAGGTGGATATTTGGGATATTTCTATGAACTTTGCTGAATCTCTGTAAATACTTATGGAGGGTCTCTCCTTCCTTTTGTTGGAGAAGCTGCAAGTCGCTGGGTCGGCCCGGCTCTTGGTGGCCACCGGTGAAGGCACCGATGAACTCATGGCACAGGTCTGCCCATGACGAAATGGAGTTCTCCGGCAGGTGCATCAGCCAAGACCTCACATTGGACTTGAGGGCCAAAGGAAAGTAGTTGGCGAACACCTTCCCATCTCTTCCCCCAGCAACCTAAATAGCGATAGTGTAGATGCTCAGGAACTCTACCGGGTTCAGCCTCCCATCGTACTTCTCAGGTATCTCTGGCTTGAACGTGCGAACGGACGGCCAATGGACTTGCCGGCTCACGGGTAAAGGCAGGGCAACCAACCTCAAAAGGTAGGCACCCGCCTATACCGAGCGCGGGCTCGTCGAGGCCGAGGCCGTCACACCCATCGGTCCGGCGGAGGTCGTCGCGGCGTTGCTCGACAACGGCGCGCATGTCTCCTCTCCGCCTATCCTCCAGGGCTCGTCGTTGGCCTGGACGTGCTCGAGGGCCAGTAGAGGCCATCGAGATGTCGTCGGGGTCTTGATTCTGTTGCGCTCGAGCTGGCTGCCATGGCAGGGACTGCACCGTGGGGACGGCCCCTTCTATACGGTCAGCAGCATGAGCCGTTGCTGTCGCTTGGGGCGGCCGTGGCGGGCCAGCTCGCCGTGAGCCCCCAGCTTCGGCGAAACGAAGCAGACTTTGGATGGTGGCACGCCATTCGTCCATTTGCTCGGCCGCTGGCGGAAACCTCAGCAGCAGCTAAGCCCGCGCCATGGCCTCCGAGGCTGTACTTGGCATGGGTGATGATAAAGTCGATCGCACCATCACTCAGCTCCTGACGGTGCCAGTGGCGGCAGCAATGAGCCCCTGCTGCTGCGGGGCGACCACCTGGATGGCAGGGTGGTGCGGCGAAGGCGCTTGAGGGCCAGTGGTTCCGTCGGGCGCAGCGGCTTGGTCGACCCGTCCCGGGGGAGGTGCAAGCGCTGCGACCGCACCCGTGGTGAGAGCGGTCGGAGGGCGGCGATTCGCCCCGGTCCGAGCACCGTTGCTGCGGCTGTGCCTATCGGCGGGTGGAAGGGGCGCAGATGGAGTAACCCCTTCACTCGGACCTTGTGGAGCGTGGCCGTTGGGATGTTGTTGATACTGCTCTCCTCCGATGTCTCCTGCTCCTGCGTCGGCCGCAGGGGAAGTGGTGACGGCTCCACCTGCTCCGACCACATCCCCAGCAGCGTCCACGTCCTCACGTGTCTCCGCACCCCCCGCAGCGTTAGAGGCCACGGGCGGCGGAGCTTTCGAGGTGGAAGGATGAGCCGAAGAACCGGGTTTCTTCTTGGGCGCCATGGTCGATGGCGTGGTTAATGATGCTGATGGTGATGAAGGTGACGCGCTACACACGCCTTCAGGTTCGCGCAAGCAGTCCCCCTACCTGGCGCACCAAAGATGTCGTGGGAAACCACGGCCACCTATGGGACTAGGAGGCCCCTTGCTGGTTCGGCAGGGGGGCGTCGCGTTGCACAAAGAGCAGACGAGCGTGTGACAGCACAGCAGAGATCACACAGGCATTTTTACCCAGGTTCGGGTCACCGTGAGGCGTAAAACCCTACTCCTGCTTTGGTGGATCGATGGTGGAAAGGTGGTGGTGGAGCATAGTACACTTGCAAGGCAAGGGTTGCCTCGGGGCGGCAGTGGCCATGCCCGTATGGGGTTCTGAGTTATCCAACCTTCTACCCCTCTCTACGGTTGCCATGGGCCTCCTTTTATAGATTAAGGGGTCACCACAATGGCAAAATAGTCATTATGCACTGATAAGATAACAAACAGTGCTATCATACCTAACTCTGAGGGCTGACAGGGCGCATTAAATGCACCGCTCAACATCACATCGTTGGTTGCCCGGCAAGGCTTGCCGGGCTATCTCACCAGCTCCATGCCTGCTCGCTTGACACGTCGCAGGACGGGTGTCATCTGCAGGTGTTTCCTGTAGGGAGAGGCTGCCATGTGGTGAATGGCTGCCACTTAGTCACTCCGCGGTTTGACACCGCACTGATTGATGACGTGGGTCGTGGTGGAGTAGTTGGTGAGGTGGTTTTGCCTCCGTGTGCCCCGGCAGGCCCTGCCGGGATGTCTTGGACGTCGTCTTCCGGGGGTGGCCTCACCCCTTGCCGAGCTCGCCTGCCCGGCAAAGGAGGCCCTTCTCCTGATGGTGCCTTGCTTCTTTGGCTTGATCTTGGTCCCTCTGATCTGCATGTTAGTCCTTTGAACCTCTTAGTCCCTTGTATTCTGACTTGGGTTGCTGCTTCAATCTCGTCCCCATGCATGTGCACAGTCTGGGCAACAGACCCAGGGTTTGTTGCACTGACAGTACTTGGGCTTTTCCTTCGGAGTTTCCTCCGAATCCCGTCTAGATGAGCCCCTTAACCACCTCCTCATGGTTCTCCCTTTCTCTAAAAATTTCTGAAATTTTTAGTGACTCAAAATAAAAGTGAACCAAACTCAACAAAATTGATAGCAACTACTCGCACAAGTTTCTATAGGCCATATCAAGCAACAAAACTACTTTGGACCATATAAATTTGACATGCAAGCTGAAGAACATGGTCACCACAGCAGCAATATTTTGCAAAGTATAAACCACTAGAACAAAACTAATTGGACCAACTGAGAAGTCACATACCGATGAGCAATCCACCAAAACAGTTTCGCAAATGGAGCTACGAGCAATGAGATCGAAAATTGCAACAAGAGGAGCAAGAACACAGGTTTGAACAAGCAGGTGATTTTTTCTGGAGGAAGAGGAAGGAGATGGGTGGCAGCAATAAGTGAGGGGGCCTACGTGGACCCCACAAGCTTGCTGAGCGCGCCAAGGGGGTGGACGCGCCCTATGAGCTTGTGGCTCATAGGTGCACCCCCCTGGGGTGTGTTCAGTGCCAAAAATTCTTAAATATTATAAAAAAAATCATACTAAATTTTCAGGGCATTTGGAGAACTTTTATTTTTGGGACATTTTTTATTGCACGGAAAATTCAGAAAACAGCATCATCATGGCATTTCTACTTTATTAATTCTAAATAACAGAGAGTAAAAGGTGGTTACAGAAAGTTGTGTTTACTAAATTCATCGACCACATGCCCGTTAAAAAGGAATCCATTAATAAGGTTGATCAAGTCTTATTAACAAACTTCTTCTGAATGACATGAAACCGGAGAATCTTCGTATAACACTAGGTTACCTCAATGGGGATATGCATGTCCCCAACAATAAGAATTTCATATTTCTTTTTGACAGTAGGAATAGGGAATTTAAAACCTCCAATAGTAATTGTTGAAATTTCTCCAATAGAATTGATACTATTCACTTGAGGTTGTTTCTTTGGTAAGTGTACCGTATGCTCATTACCATTGACATGAAAAGTGATATTGCCTTTATTGCAATCAATAACAGCCCCTACGATATTCAATAAGTGTCTACCAAGGATGATCGATATACTGTTGTCCTCGGGTATATCAAGAATAACAAAGTCCGTTAAGATATAACATTTGCAACACTGATAGTCACATCCTCACAAACACCGACAGGTATGGCAGTTGATTTATCAGCCATTTGCAGAGAGATTTCAATTGGTGTCAACTTATTCAAATCAAATCTATGATATAAAGAGAAGGGCATAACACTAACACCGGCTCCTAAATCACATAAAGCAGTTTTAACATAGTTTCTTTTAATGGAGCAAGGTATAGTTGGTATTCCTGGGTCTCCTAGTTTCTTTGGTATTCCACCCTTAAATGAGTAATTAGCAAGCATGGTGGAAATTTCAGCTTTCGGTATCTTTCTTTTATTTGTAACAATATCTTACATATACTTAGCATAAGGAGACATTTTCAGAATATCAATCAGACGAAGGCGCAAAAAGACTGGTGGCCTTCAGGATACAAAGGTTCCTGAGTCATTTTACCACCCCTAGTCATAACTCTAACAGCATGATCATTCATCTTATTATTCATCTCATTAAGTAAATCATTTTGTGACTTGAGTACTTGTTCTACTTGAGTTTTTATCATGGAAGCATGTTTACTCGCACCTCTGACATCAATAACAGTTCTAAACATAAAGTCCTCAAGCGTTCAATCATATAAGCATTTCGTTTCAATTGTCTACTAACATATGCATTAAAATTTTCTTGTTTAACAATAAAGTTATCCAATTCACCTAAGCATTGACTAGCAGATTTAGTATAAGGAATATCACCTTCATCAAACCTATAGAGAGAATTTACCTCTACTACCTGTGTCGGGGTATCAAGACCATGTATTTCTTCAATAGGTGGTAAATTCTTGACATCTTCAGCTTTAATACTTTTTTCTATCATAGTTTTCTTTGCCTCTTGCATATCTTCAGGACTTAGAAATAGAATACCTCTCTTCTTCGGCATTGGCTTAGGAGGTGGCTCGGGAAGGGTCCAATCGTTATCATTCCTCGATATATTATTCAACAGTTCATTCCATGAAAACACAACCAGCACAACTATCTAGGTGGTCCCTAGAAGCATCGGTTAGTCCATTATAAAAGATATCAAGTGTTTCATTTTTTTTGAGAGGATGATCAGACAAAGCATTAAGTAATTGGAGAAGCATCCCCCAAGCTTGTGGGAGACTCTATTCTTCAATTTGCACAAAGTTAAATATTTCCTGTAAACTAGCTTGTTTCTTATGAGTAGGGAAATATTTTTCAGAGAAGTAATAAATCATATCCTGGGGACTACGCACACAACCAGGAGCAAGAGAATTAAACCATATCTTAGGATCACCCTTTAATGAGAAAGGAAATAACTTAAGAATTTAGTAATAGTGAATTTTTTCCTCATGGGCAAATAGGGTGGCTATATCATTCAGTTTAGTAAGATGTGCCACAACAGTTTCAGATTCATAACCATGGAAAGGATCGGATTCAGCCAAAGTAATTAACTCAGGATCAGCAGAGAATTCATAATCCTTATCAGTAACAAATATAGGTGAAGTAGCAAACACATGATCATATTTCATCCAAGCATTCAAAGATTTTTCTTTCAACTTGACTAGTAATTTCTTAAGATCATCTCTATCCTTACAAGCAAGAAAATCTGTAGCTACCTCTACATCCATAACATACCCCTCAAGTATATCAGGCAATTCACACCTAGGAGAACTAGGTCTAATAGGTATTTCAAAAAAAATAGTTTTAATAATTTCATCAGTTTTAGAATTCTCAATTTCATTAACTCTAGCAAGTTGTTCCTCAAGAAATTCACGCAGTGGCACAGTCTTATCAAGCAAAGTACTAGTATCATCATTGCCGGGGCCGGGACACGAAATCCCAGAAATTAACCCCTCGTGTCATCACCAGCCTAGGATTTACCGTTACTGGTGGACACGTCCTTGTTACAGATTACCAAGCTATTACAAGAATTGGATACAAGACCATGAAGGTCTAATGTTACAACAGTGATTCTGGTGGTGGATGACGGAATTGTCTCGCGGTTCTTCAATGTCGATGGGGCTCCATTCCCCACAGGAACTGCTGACCTGGATAATTCCTATCCCGCATGGCTGCCATCCTAGGCTCCGCACGGACATCGCTGTGGTACTCCTTGTAGAAATCCTGACCTGGCCAAGTAAATAGCCAGGGACAAGCCTGTGAGTACGTTGGAATGTACTCGCAAACATTATGAACAAAAGATATACCGAATGCAGCAGTTAAAATATAACATCATAATGAACCAAACTTTATGCGTATGCTCATGCTAGACTATATAAAATGCATGCTGACAGGAATTAATTCACGGCATGATAAAATATTAGCATGTGAAAATATATAAAAATTGTTAGTGATAAACAAGGAAATTTCAAAGGAAAACAAATTAAAAGAAATGCCGGTCGGATGTCAAGTGACACCACGGTAGGTCTTGAAGAGAAATGCCAAACGGGTATCTAAAAGAGAAATCGGACGAGACAGGACCATCTGAGAACTCAGGCGACGCCACGAGAGGTCTTGAAAAGAAATGGCAGTCGGGTGTCAAGTGACGCCACGGTCGGACTTGAAGAGAAATGCCAATCGGCTGTCCACAAGAGTAGTGGCGTGATAAACCGCCTGTTAACTCGAGGGACACCACGAGGGGTCTTGAAAATAAAATTGAGTGCCCGGGGTAGTCTAGCTAGCCCCTGAGACACTCAGGAAAAATTCAAAATAAGAGATACGGGTTAGTCCTCAATATTATGCATAACCATAATAATATTTAACAAGCATAGACATATTCATGGTAGCAACAGGGTGACAATAATTATTCCGCAAAATAATTCAGGCTCAATTTAATTATTTTCCTCCGAAGACCGACCCTAAGACCGACACTTGACCAACCCAGACTGTAGCCCTTAACCGTGGACACGGCTATTCGAATAGGTTTAAAACACTAAAGAGGGTGTACTCTTTACCCACAAGTATAGGATTTCTTTAGTCAGTACCGTGACACCGACTAATTCCCATTACGGTCTTTGGGTTGTAAACACACCTGACCAGCACACACCAGATTAACTTTCCGGATGCCCGAAATCACCCAAAGCATCGTTCAAGAAAAACTCTGAGACGGAGAGACCAACATCCTGCATGGGATCACTATTAATATGCGCGGATTACAAGGGGTGCCCCCCTCTCAGTCACAACTGGAAACACCCATGCCCCCTGACCCGATGACAGGATTTAGTCCCGGATCCCTGGGAAACCCTCATCGTGGCCCTCTGTACGGTGTGTGCACGGAAAGGGGTTATCAACTTACTGAACCATACCCTACCTGTGGCAGGAACCTATGGCAGCACGAAACAAGTATGGGGGTTACCGGAACAAGACTCGATCTACGGTCGACTCAGGAGGCATTAAGTTTCCTGCAATGGTTAACACAACAAGGTATTCTTTTAACAGCAATACCAACAGGGCCACAACCCTTGCATGCTCCAACATGCACAACAAACAAGGCATGATCACGCTCCAACGTGATCATCCTCCTGCCGGTAACGGTATTTCTCTTATGCCTGCTCCTGCAAGTTAGTCATGGCAACACACGATGCACGGTATGATAAAACATGCCAACACTACACACATGCAAAATTAGCCATATGCTAGTTTTATTTGAATTCAACATATTCATGATGCAATTACTCTTGCAATCAACAATTATGCAATTCACCATATCAAGTGTTCAAGATGATTGCCTTGAGCATGCAGAAGTATTGGGTGCACTCCAAAAGTTTGAAATATTAACTCCCCTCCATTTCCTATTTTCAAAAATATTTAATTCACCACATATAGCAAAAACAGTACTAAAAATTGTTTCAAATATTTTTGAAATAAATACTAAAATAAACTAGATGAAAAATTAGAAATACCAGAAAAATAATCAAATTATTTGGAGTTTATATGAATTAGTTATGGAATTTCTAAGCTGGAATAAACAAGGAAAAGAACTATTTATTAGATCCAGTGGGAACAAAACTTAGGAAAAATGTTCACCTAGTCTAGATAAATAGAGCATCATTTTAGAAGTATTTATAAATTCGAATCACCAATTTGGTTTTGAAATGGCTACTGTAGGATTTTTGGAAGTTTTCTGAAAAAGAAAAAGAGGAAGGAGCAGAAGTGCGCCCTGAGTGCTGCGTAGACGTCTGGCGTTACTGGGCCGAGTCTAGTCTTTCTGCTGCGCTGGAGGGGATGGCTGGCTCATCGACAGGTGGGGCCCACCTGTCGGGTTTGTCCCCAGCCTCCCGCGCGCGTTCACAGAAAGGGAACCGCGATCGCCGGCGGCGATCGCCAAAGCTTTAGAAGGTGGCGATGGTCGGAGTGTGTCCAGGGTGGACTACCACGTCGGTGGGTGGTGGTGGGGGTTGACGGCGATCACCTGAATGCTGGTGAGGTTGACAGCGGCGGACGGCGATTCGGGTGATGTTGGAGTTTGCTGGAGCGAGCTTGGAAGGTGAAATTGGAGTGCGGAATCAATGAGGGGGAATAGAATAGGGCTTCTAGCAGAGTTTGAGTGGTGGATGTGGAATGTGGTTGCTGGACTGGTCGGGAACAAAGGCGGCGGAGCGATGATCGGAGATGAGGAAGACGACCTCCTCGAGGTCGGATGAGTGCGGGGAAGGGCGATTGGAGGGTGGTGTGGGTGGTACCAGGAGTGAGTGGAGCTTGGGGGCCCTTTTTATAGGCTGCCGAAAGGGGTCGGTGGATTGCGGGCGACGCCGGAGTAAATTCCGGCCGTTGGGTTAGTTAGGAATGGCAGGCGCGGTCCGTGCGGAGTTGATGCAGTCGAGGATGCTTACTGGAGAAGTGTTGACCACTGAACGCGCCGGGGATAGGCTCGAGGGTGCCGGCCACCGCGCTGTTCTCAGGCGGGACAGGAGCTCGTCCACGGCCTCGGGTGGCTGACAGGGGGAGCTGCTGGTCGGTGCTGCTACGGCTGGAGAATTAGGAGAGCAACAGGTGGCGCTGGACTCATGGGTGAGCTCACCGGGGAGAAGAAGGCAAAGGAGCTGGTGGCCTCGGGCTCATCCAGACATGGCGGCGATTCGGTGTGGACGGTGCACCGCCCACCGTCCTTGCCAGGAGCCGGGGAGAGGCTGAGGAGTGGGCCTGGGGTGCAGGGAATTGATGAGCATGGCGGCGCTGTGGAGGAGAAGGAAGGAGAAGGGTGCACGGCACCGTTTTCCTCTGCCTCTGAAGAAAATTCAGTTATCTGAATTTTTCGATAGAGCTACAGTACACCCACCACTTGTATGAAGAAATGACAGAGGGTGCTAGGTATTTTAGGATTTTGTCTGGATTTTTGTGGTAAGGTATTGATGCGAATGAGAGGGTCTGGCAAAGTTTCAGAATTTTTGGAGCATTTAAAATTGAGTTTGTATCAGAGAGATTGTTTCTGGTCCAAATTTGAATTGAAGAGGATTTGAAAATTTTGAACTGTAGAACCCAATGTTTGTGGTGAAATGGGTTGTAGGTACTATCTAGTTTCTGGAATAATTTTGGTGGAGCCAGATGTCTTGTAGAAAATATGGTTCCTTTGTAAACTAAAGGAATCATGAATAATTTAAATTCCAACTTTGGAATTTATGAAATATTGTAGAAATATATTTTGTGAGGTGGAAAAGAGTTGGGTACTGACCTATAAGGTGTGAGTAATTTTTAGGACTAATTTAGATGTGGTTGAAAAATTATTGGAAGGATTTAGAAGTGCTAGGTAGAAGTGAGAAGATCAAACCCTTGGAATTTTTTTTTGCATCACTCGAAAAATTTCTGATATAAAATTATTTTTTTGATCTCTCAAAAATAAATTCCTAAATTATTAAACCACCAAAATAGAGTCATGACAATATTTTGAAACCTTAAAAATTTAGAATGAAAGAAAGAGAAGAAAAGGAATAGGATCAAAACATTTCAAAGTCTTTTTTTTAAGTTTTGGTAATCCAGAGAGAAAATTTTGGAATTGCAAAGGAAATATTTTTGTGGCGTTACAAACTCTACCCCCCTTAAGAAAATCTCGTCCTCGAGATTTGTTAAGGACGGAAGAATTAAATGCAAATCACAATAGACAAGCAATCATGCACAAGACAATAACACACAGGCACATCATTCAATCAAGCACTACACACTGCTAGAAATATACACATGATTGTCTACGGCACAACGGCGGAATCTACAGAGCAACAGGGTTACTAAGGACTCGACAACTATTCTGGCGGACTCAGTCCACTTCGTCGACATCCAGACAAGCGTGTCTTGCAGATGTCGAGGTTTCTCCGGGGGCTTCAACATCGGAGTTGGCTGGAGTGTTATGAGGAGCTGCAGGGTTGGGGTAGCGATGATGACCCATGCGGGGTGTAGTGGCTACAGTCCCGTTGGAGGAAATCCCAAAGAGACGACGGAGTTCTTCCGGGGAAACAAATGCATTGCCCGGGTGGGCAACAGGGGCAGACCTTGGGGGCTCAATTGGCCTCCCAAGCAGCACTATCGGGGTGTCGGTGTCGGGTGCAGCTTTACTTCTTGCTGGGGTCAGGAGAGCGAGCGTCCTGCGGGTCTCAATCAGGTCAAAAGTGACCTGATCGAACAGTGCCTCTTGCGCTCTCAGGTAGCGCACCAGATGCACCAGGGCAGGATCCGCCTCATGGTCTCCATTGGCGACTTGGGTCGGTCTACCATAGCCTTCATGACTAGGGTAGTAGTAGAAAGAGCGGCAGTTAACCCTTGGCGACAGATGCCGAAGCTGAATTACAGCCTCTCGGGCTGCAAGTTGGATGGCTTGGGGCTCATCGGAGGTCGTCCTTCCGGTGAACTGGTAAGGGCGCTCTACGGTGATGCCCCTCCCGTAGATGTGCACCGTGGCCCAGTAGTGGTGGATGGCATCACTCGCGTGCTCTTGGTACACAACATACTCCGGCGGCTCTTCGATGCCGAGAGCACGACGGGTGAGATTGGCGAGGATGGCTACAAAGCCTTCAAGCTCGGCTGCGGTGGTCTCGTTATGGACGATGGGGCCTGGCATCTTGGTGGTTGGATATCGAACGGAGAGTGGGGCTGTGATGTGCTGGGTTGGGGCAAAGCTTCTCTTATAAGTCAGCCGAGTCTTCCATCGCACGCTTGCGGATGGGACAACGCAGGTGTCGGCCACAGGCACACGACCTATGGGCTAGATTGATAGGTTGGGCACCGACTGTCAAAAGATGTCGGCTGCCACTGTGCAGGCTTATCGGATGGGCTAAACTGTGGACACAGAAGGGTGTGGATGGTGTGGAAACCTAGGGATAGTGACCAGGCTAAGATTGGATTAGCCAATGGTCAGCCTGGCTCTGATACCAAGGCTGCTGGGGCCGGGACATGAAATCCCAGAAATTAACCCCTCGTGTCATCACCAGCCCAGGATTTACCGTTACTGGTGGACACATCCTTGTTACAGATTACCAAGCTATTACAAGAATTGGATACAAGACCATGAAGGTCTAATGTTACAACAGTGATTCTGGTGGTGGATGACGGAATTGTCTCGCGGTTCTTCAACGTCGATGGGGCTCCATTCCCCACAGGAACGGCTGACCTGGATAATTCCTATCCCGCATGGCTGCCATCCTAGGCTCCGCACGGACATCGCTGTGGTACTCCTTGTAGAAATCCTGACCTGGCCAAGTAAATAGCCAGGGACAAGCCTGTGAGTACGTTGGAATGTACTCGCAAACATTATGAACAAAAGATATACCGAATGCAGCAGTTAAAATATAACATCATAATGAACCAAACTTTATGCGTATGCTCATGCTGGATTATATAAAATGCATGCTGACAGGAATTAATTCATGGCATGATAAAATATTAGCATGTGAAAATATATAAAAATTGTTAGTGATAAACAAGGAAATTTCAAAGGAAAACAAATTAAAAGAAATGCCGGTCGGATGTCAAGTGACACCACGGTAGGTCTTGAAGAGAAATGCCAAACGGGTGTCTAAAAGAGAAATCGGACGAGACAGGACCATCCGAGAACTCAGGCGACGCCATGAGAGGTCTTGAAAAGAACTGGCAGTCGGGTGTCAAGTGACGCCACGGTCGGACTTGAAGAGAAATGCCAATCGGGTGTCCACAAGAGTAGTGGCGTGATAAACCGCCTGTTAACTCGAGGGACGCCACGAGAGGTCTTGAAAATAAAATTGAGTGCCCGGGGTAGTCTAGCCAGCCCCTGAGACACTCAGGAAAAAAAATCAAAATAAGAGATACGGGTTAGTCCTCAATATTATGCATAACCATAATAATATTTAACAAGCATAAACATATTCATGGTAGCAACAGGGTGACAATAATTATTCCGCAAAATAATTCAGGCTCAATTTAATTATTTTCCTCCGAAGACCGACCCTAAGACCGACACTTGACCAACCCAGACTGTAGCCCTTAACCGTCGACACGGCTATTCGAATTGGTTTAAAACTCTGCAGAGGGTGTACTCTTTACCCACAAGTATAGGATTTCTTTAGTCAGTACCGTGACACCGACTAATTCCCATTACGGTCTTTGGGTTGTAAACACAACTGACCAGCACACACCAGATTAACTTTCCGGATGCCCGAAATCACCCAAAGCATCGTTCAAGAAAAACTCTGAGACGGAGAGACCAACGTCCTGCATGGGATCACTATTAATACGCGCGGATTACAAGGGGTGCCCCCCTCTCAGTCACAACTGGAAACACCCATGCCCCTTGACCCGATGACAGGATTTAGTCCCGGATCCCTGGGAAACCCTCATCGTGGCCCTCTGTACGGTGTGTGCACGGAAAGGGGTTATCAACTTACTGAACCATACCCTACCTGTGGCAGGAACCTATGGCAGCACAAAACAAGTATGGGGGTTACCGGAACAAGACTCGATCTATGGTCGACTCAGGAGGCATTAAGTTTCCTGCAACGGTTAACACAACAAGGTATTCTTTTAACAGCAATACCAACAGGGCCACAACCCTTGCATGCTCCAACATGCACAACAAACAAGGCATGATCACGCTCCAACATGATCATCCTCCTGCCGGTAACGATATTTCTCTTATGCCTGCTCCTGCAAGTTAGTCATGGCAACACACGATGCACGGTACGATAAAACATGCCAACACTACACACATGCAAAATTAGCCATATGCCAGTTTTATTTGAATTCAACATATTCATGATGCAATTATTCTTGCAATCAACAATTATGCAATTCACCATATCAAGTGTTCAAGATGCTTGCCTTGAGCATGCAGAATATTGGGTGCACTCCAAAAGTTTGAAATATTAACTCCCCTCCATTTCCTATTTTCAAAAATATTTAATTCACCACATATAGCAAAAATAGTACTAAAAATTGTTTCAAATATTTTCGAAATAAATACTAAAATAAACTAGATGAAAAATTAGAAATACCAGAAAAATAATCAAATTATTTGGATTTTATATGAATTAGTTATGGAATTTCTAAGCTATAATAAACAAGGAAAAGAACTAATTATTAGATCCAGTGGGAACAAAACTTAGGAAAAATGTTCACCTAGTCTAGATAAATAGAGCATCATTTTAGAAGTATTTATAAATTCGAATCACCAATTGGGTTTTGAAATGGCTACTGTAGGATTTTTGGAAGTTTTCTGAAAAAGAAAAAGAGGAAGGAGCAGAAGTGCGCCCTGAGCGCTGCGTAGACGTCTGGCGTTACTGGGCCGAGTCCAGCCTTTCTGCTATGCTGGAGGGGATGGCTGGCTCATCGACAGGTGGGGCCCACCTGCCGGGTTTGTCCCCAGCCTCCCGCGCGCGTTCACAGAATGGGAACCGCGCTCGCCGGCGGCGATCGCCGGAGCTTTAGAAGGTGGCGATGGTCGGAGTGTGTCCAGGGTGGACTACCGCGTCGGTGGGTGGTGGTGGGGGTTGATGGTGATCACCTGAACACTGGTGAGGTTGACAGCGGCGGACGGCGATTCGGGTGATGTTGGAGTTCGCTGGAGCGAGCTTGGAAGGTGAAATTGGAGTGCGGAATCAATGAGGGGGAATAGAATAGGGCTTCTGGCAGAGTTTGAGTGGTGGATGTGGAATGTGGTTGATGGACTGGTCGGGAACAGAGGTGGCGGAGCGATGATCGGAGATGAGGAAGACGACCTCCTTGAGGTCGGATGAGTGCGGGGAAGGGCGATTGGAGGGTGGTGTGGGTGGTACCAGGAGTGAGTGGAGCTCGGGGGCCCTTTTTATAGGCTGCCGAGAGGGGTCGGTGGCTTGCGGGTGACGCCGGAGTAAATTTCGGCCATCGGGTTAGTTAGGAATGGCAGGCGCGGTCGGTGCGGAGTTGATGCAGTCGAGGATGCTTACTGGAGAAGTGTTGACCACCGAACGCGCCGGGGATAGGCTCGAGGGTGCCGGCCACCGCGGTGTTCTCAGGCGGGACAGGAGCTCGTCCATGGCCTCGGGTGGCTGACAATGGGAGCTACTGGTCGGTGCTGCTGCGGCTAGAGAATTAGGAGAGCAACAGGTGGCGCTGGACTCATGGGTGAGCTCACCGGGGAGATGAAGGGAAAGGAGCTGGTGGCCTCGGGCTCATCCAGACATGGCGGCGATTCGGTGTGGACGGTGCACCGCCCACCGTCCTTGCCAGGAGCTGGGGAGAAGCTGAGGAGTGGGCCTGGGGTGCGGGGAATTGATGAGCACGGCGGCGCCGTGGAGGAGAAGGAAGGAGAAGGGTGCACGGCACCGTTTGCCTCTGCCTCTGAAGAAAATTCATTTAACTAAATTTTTCGACAGAGCTACAGTACACCCACCACTTGTATGAAGAAATGACAGAGGGTGCTAGGTATTTTAGGACTTTGTCTGGATTTTTGTGGTAAGGTATTGATGCGAATGAGAGGGTCTGGCAAAGTTTCAGAATTTTTGGAGCATTTAAAATTGAGTTTGTATCAAAGAGATTGTTTCTGGTCCAAATTTGAATTGAAGAGGATTTGAAAATTTTGAACTGTAGAACCCAATGTTTGTGGTGAAATGGGTTGTAGGTACTATCTAGTTTCTGGAATAATTTTGGTGGAGCCAGATGTCTTGTAGAAAATATGGTTCCTTTGTAAACCAAAGGAATCATGAATAATTTAAATTCCAACTTTGGAATTTATGAAATATTGTAGAAATATATTTTGTGAGGTGGAAAAGAGTTGGGTACTGACCTATAAGGTGTGAGTAATTTTGAGGAATAATTTAGATGTGGTAGAAAAATTATTGGAAGGATTTAGAAGTGCTAGGTAGAAGTGAGAAGATCAAACCCTTGGAATTTTTTTTTTGCATCACTCAAAAATTTTCTGATATAAAATTATTTTTTTGATCTCTCAAAAATAAATTCCTAAATTATTAAACCACCAAAACAGAGTCATGACAATATTTTGAAACCTTAAAAATTTAGAACGAAAGAAAGAGAAGAAAAGGAATAGGATCAAAACATTTCAAAGTCTTTTTTTTAGTTTTGGTAATGCAGAGAGAAAATTTTGGAATTGCAAAGGAAATATTTTTGGGGTGTTACAATCATCAGCATCATTCATAGCAGAAGTAGCATCATCAATTACTTGCGACATATCAGGATTAATAGCAGGTGGTGGTGTCGCAAGCTTACTCAAAAGAGAAGGTGAATCAAGTGGAGAGCTAGATGGCAGTTCCTTACCTCCCCTCAACTTAGAGGGAACGATCTTGGTTCTGGTATCTTTCAGATTCATCATAGTGATCAACAGATATAAATCCCAAGTGACCAAGCAAATAGAGTTATGCTCCCCGGCAACGGCGCCAGAAAAAGGTCTTGGTAACCCACAAGTATAGGGGATCGCAACAGTTTTCGAGGGTAGAGTATTCAACCCAAATTTATTGATTCAACACAAGGAGAGCCAAAGAATATTCGCAAGTATTAGCAGTTGAGTTATCAATTCAACCACACCTGAAAGACTTGATATCTGTAGCAGAGTGATCAATAGCAAAGTAGTATGATAGTAACGGTAACAGTGGCAATAGTAGCAGTAGCAGTTTTGTAGTGATTGTAACAGCAGCAACAACGTAAGTAACTTAGCAAAGATCAATATTTGAAAAGCTCGTAGGCATTAGATCAATGATGGATAATTGTGTTGGATAATATTCATCATGTAGCAGTTATAACCTAGGGCGACATAGAACTAGCTCCAATTCATCAATGTAATATAGGCATGTATTCCGTATATAGTCATACGTGCTTATGGAAAAGAAACTTGCATGACATCTTTTGTCCTACCCTCCCGTGGTAGCGGGGTCCATAAGGAAACTAAGGGATATTAAGGCCTCCTTTTAATAGAGAACGGGAACAAAGCATTAGTACTTAGTGAATACATGAACTCCTCAAACTACGATAATCATCGGAAAGAATCCCAATTATTGTCACCTTCGGGTACGCGGATCATAACTCATAATAGGTGCATATAACTTGCAAGATAGGATCAAGAATACACATATATTCATGAAAACATAATAGGTTCAGATCTGAAATCATGGCACTCAGGCCCTAGTGACAAGCATTAAGCATAGCAAAGTCATAGCAACATTAATCTCAGAACATAGTGGATACTAGGGATCAAGCCCTAACAAAACTAACTCAATTACAAGATAAATCTCATCCAACCCATCACCGTCTAGCAAGCCTACGAAGGAATTACTCACTCCTGCTGGTGAGCATCATGAAATTGGTGATGGAGGAAGGTTGATGATGACGACGACGTCGAATTCCACCCTCCGGAGCCCGAAACGGACTCCAGATCAGCCCTCCAGATGAAGAACAGGTGGTGGCGGCGGCTCCATATCGTAAAACATGATGAATCCTTCGCTCTGATTTTTTCTCTTGGTGAATAGGTATATATGGAGTTGGAGTTAGGGTTGCCGGAGGTCCAGGGGGGCCACAAGCTCATAGGGAACACCCTGGGGGTTGGCGCCCCCTGAGCTTGTGGCTCCTGGGTGGCCCCACTCTGGTATATTCTTCCGCCAATATTTTTAATATATTCCATAAATATTCTCCGTAAATTTTCAGGTCAACCGAGAACTTTGATTTCTGCACAAAAACAACACCATGGCAATTATCCTGAAAACAGCGTCAGTCTAGGTTAGTTTTATTCAAATCATGCAAATTAGAGTCCAAAACAAGAGCAAAAGTGTTTGGAAAATTATATACGATGGAGATGTATCACATCTCCATTGATAGAAACAAGAGCAGGATGTAGGGTTTTACCTCCATCAAGAGGGCCCGAACCTGGGTAAACATCGTCTCCTTCGTTCCTGTTACCCTCGATCTGAGATCCACATCTCGGGACCACCTACCCCGAGATCTGCCAGTTTTGACACTGACACTGGTGCGTTCATCGAGAGTTCCGCTGTATGATCGATGAAGAGATCAATGGGATCACCGGTCAACAGCCTCTAACTAGAAGGGCTCGCTCCTGCGCCCAAAGTTTTGATCACCAACACGCCTCCACGTAAAGCTGAGGCAAAACATGACCCTTCTTTATTCCCTAAGGGGAATTCCCCCTAGGACGAGGGGCGGAAATACCTTTTGGAAAGTGAGTCAGACGATGGCCTGCTGGAGACGACCGATGAGTCCGACCTCCGGGCTAGTTTGGCTCACCCGACGATGACGAATCCAATGACAGATGAGGAGAACAGGGTCTCAAAGCCACAATCTTTTGAGATCGAAACTCGTCCGCTATTCTTCCACTCAGAGTATCACCCCGATAACTTTAGCCCACCCGACATCTGGGATCTAGCCTACGTGCAACAACTCCACAACGAATCGATCTGGGAGTACTGGACTAGATTTCTGTCTGTCAAAGACAGGATATCAGATCTAGCCTCTGATATAATCGCCGCTTTCCAGTGTGGATGCAAGAATAAGGGCGTCTCGAATGCCCTTGCTCATCGCTGCGTTCAAACGCTCCCAGAACTACCCGAGCTGGTATCTCGGTTCTGCGTCATTGAAGACGCCGGGCTAACTGAGGAAAACACGGATTTGATCTGTGAGGATTACCTGGGATATCCGGGATCAACACCTTGGTGTGGGTCTCGAAAACAGAATGCTTCAGGTGATCGACCTCAGAAGAAGAAGCCCTCTGGTTACCCTAGGACGACCTTGGACACCTTCTAGACAAGCCATGTCTGATCCATGCTATCCTAATTAACTCTTGTCTGACCCACAACCTTCGCGGCTGTTGGGTGTTGAGACAAGTAGAAAACGTGGGGCTCGACATACTGACAGGTGCCTCCCGCCACGCTGAACAAACATCGGATGAGGACGAGGTCTCGATGATATATGAGACCTTCGCGTCCAATAACCAGCGCAAATGGGCCATGCGAGAAATCAATTCCGATCGGCAAGTGCCAGCTCAGGGTGCGTGGATAGACGCATCGATCACCTTTGATCATAACGATCAGCCGAAGTCAACCCCGAACATGTGCCCCGCCACTCTGGTCCTCAACCCAATTGTAGGCAGCTGATACACCTCCAACGTATCTATAATTTTTGATTGTTTCATGATGTTATATTATAAATCCTGGATGCTTTATATACATTTACTAGCAACTTTATATCATTTTTTGGGACGAACCTATTAACTTAGTGCCTAGTGCCAGTTGCTGTTTTTTGCTTCTTTTTTACTTTGCAGAATATCAATACCAAACAAAGTCCAAATGCCACGAAACTTTTTGGAGATTATTACTGGCAAGAAGAGACCCTGGAAGCTTTTGGAGGCCACGAGAAGAGGCTCGTGGGGCCCACTAGGCACCAGGGAACGCAAGGGGCCTCTAGCGCGCCTTGGTGAGTAGTGGGGCCCACAGGCACCGCCTTGACCTACCTCCACCTCTATAAATACTCTAAAATCCCAAAAACCCTAGGGGAGTCGATGAAATACTTTTTCTGCCACCGTAATTTCCTGAACCACGAGATCCAATCTAGAGGCCTTTTTCGGCACTCTGCCAGAGGGGGCAACGGTCACGGAGGGGTTCTTCATCATCCTTGCTGCCCCTTCGATGATGCGTGAGTAGTTTACCACAGACCTATGGGTCTGTAGTTAGTAGCTAGATGGCTTCTTCTATCTTTTTGATCTTCAATACAATGTTCTCCTTGATGTTCTTGGAGATCTATTTGATGTAACTCTTTTTGCGATGTGTTTGTTGGGATCCAATGAATTGTGAGTTTATGATCAGATCTATCCATGAATATTATTTGGGTTTTCTCTGAACTCTTTTATGCATGATAGTTATAGCCTCGTATTTCTTCTCCAATTTATTGATTTGGTTTGGCCAACTAGATTGATTTATCTTGCCATGGGAAGAGGTGTTTGTGATGGGTTCAATCTTGCAGTGCTCAATCTTAGTGACAGAAAGAGACATGACACGCATGTATCATTGCTATTAAGGGTAACAAGATGGGATTTATTTCATACGTGAGTTTATCTTGTCTACATCATGTCATCTTTCTTAATGCATTACTACGTTTTCCATGAACTTAATACATTAGATGCATGCTGGATACTAGTCGATGTGTGGAGTAATAGTAGTAGATGCAGAATCGTTTTGGTCTACTAATCTTGGACGTGATGCCTTTATACATGATCATTGCCTTGGATATCGACGTAATTATTTGCTTTTCTATCAATTGCCCAACAGTAATTTGTTTACTCACCGTATGCTATTTTCTTGAGAGAAGCCTCTAGTGAAAACTATGGCCCCTGGGTCTATTTCCTATCATAAATTAAAACCAAAAATACCTTCTTGCATTTTTCTTTTATTTATTTTATTTTGTATTTTTGTTATATCTATTTATAAAAACCTATACAATTTAATCTATCTAAATACCGTTAAGGGATTGACAACCCCTTTACGCATTGGGTTGCAAGTATTTGTTGTTTGTGTGCAGGTGATGTTTACATAGTGTTGATGGTTCTCCCACTGGATTGATAACCTTGGTTTCATAACCGAGGGAAATACTTACCTCTGCTGTACTGCATCATCCTCTCCTCTTCGGGGAAATACCAACGCAGATTACAAGTAGCAGAAAGAATTTCTGGCGCCGTTGCCGGGGAGACATCATCAACATCTGTCAAGTACCTAGGCATAAACTCATATCTCCTTGCAATTACTTTATTTTCCATTTGCCTCTTGTTTTCATCTCCCCCACTTCTAAAAAGTTTTACAAAAATACAAAAATATTTTTTGTTTGCCATTTTCTTGTTTGCTCTGATTATCATGTCTAGATCTAAAAAGAGTAGTGATGTTTCCGCCACTAGTGCGAGCTCTTTGGACGATCCGTCCGTGCTTTTGAAACTTATGAAAAATAAAGAAAATATTTGTGAGGTTGCTAAAGAAAAGTTGATGATTTTGTTAATGATGATCCTCATGAAAAGGAAACTACTATCATGCATACAAAAAAACTCCGCATAGGTAGAGGCAATATAATTGGAAAAGGGGTTATTCAAGATTTCTTTACTTGTGCCAGTACGTTACCTATGCTAGAGGGGTCAATTCTCAATAAAATTTCTAGTCTTGCGGATCCAATATCTTTGCTCATAGTCGAACTTGAAAGACAATTTGTCCACATGCATCCTTCTATACAAAGGATCCTTCTAGAATTCTCGAATATTCATGATCCTTCTGTTAAGCGTGTTACTACAATATTTTTGGGTTATGAATTTGGGTATATTATGAAAGAAGCACGTGAAATTTTTGCTCATCATAATATAAATCATGGTTGTCCCAAAATAGAAGAAATCCTTTTTAATCAAGAAGAGATAAGGAGACTACAATCTCCGGATTATGTTGCCTACAATGAGAATCTAAGGAAAAAAGTTCCCCCATCCATTTTGATTGATAAAATTTCCGAACAAAATGATAACTTTGCTATACAAAATAATGGACTAGGACTTGTGCTAAAGAATAGACTTAGGGAGCATAATCAAAGAAATTTCTATAATGAAGAGATAGTCATCACGTATAAAGGGCTAAAAGAGGAACCTCCTCCTCCCAAACTTGATCTTACTCATTTTGATTATTTAGACCTTTTGATTATTTCTGTTTATCACAAAGGAAACTTGCTGTTGAAAGAATGAAATATGAGATGAGCATGGATGATCTTCCTCATTTTTACTATAATACTTGAATCCATGCAATATGCCCAGCTAGGGGCGTAAAACAATAGCGCTAGTTGGGAGGCAACCCAATAGTTATATTTGAATTTTTTGTTTTCCTTTATGTTTTGCAATAAATATGCAATTATACTACTATTATGATTGTGTTTTAATGTTTTAGTTAGTGTTTGTACCAAGTAAAGCCTTTAGGATTATGTTGGGTGATAGTTGATTTGATCCTGTTGGAAAACGAAAACTTTTGTGTCCAGTAGGAGAATTGTTAAAATTTGCTGGAGTGTTATAAAATTCTGATTTTTTTACACATGATTGATATACAAATTTCCCGTGTTGTCCAAATTGTTCAGAATTTTGGGAGTTACAGAAGTATGGTCAAAGTTCAGATTACTATAGACTATTCTGTTTTTAATAGATTCTATTTTCGTTGCATTGTGTGCTTAGTTTGATGAATCTATGGATTGTATCGGGGGGGTACAAGTCATGGTAAATTTAGAATACAGTAGGTATAATGCAATAAAAAAAATATGAATGGGTTTGCAACAATACTTAAAGTGGTGATTTGCTTTATTATACTAACGGATCTCACGAAGGTTTTTGGTAAGTTTTGTATGATTGAAGTTTTCAAGTTTTGGGTGAGATCACGATGGATGAAGGATTAAGGAGTGGCAAGAGCCTAAGCTTGGGGATTACCAAGGCACCCAAAGATAATATTCAAGAACTCCCAAGCAACTAAGCTTGGGGATGCCCCGGAAGGCATCCCCTCTTTCTTCTAACGACCATCGGTAATTTTACTTGAAGCTATATTTTTATTCATCACATATCATGACTTTTGCTCGGAGCGTCTTGTATTATATGAATCTTTGCTTGTTTTTCTTTTTAGTTTGTCACATTCATCCTTGCTAGACACACCTATTTGAGAGAGCCATAATGATATTATGATTTGTTAGTATTTCTCTATGTGCTTCACTTAAATTTTTTGAGCTAGGGAATTGCTCTAGTACTTCACTTATATCTTTTTGAGCACGGTGGTGGTTTAATTTTTTAAGAAATGCTCTCATGCTTCACTTAGATTATTTTGAGAGTTAGTGAATTTTAAAGAAATATGCTCTCATGCTTCACTTACATCATTTTGAGAGTTAGTAAATTTTAAAGAAATATGTTCTCATGCTTCACTTACATTATTTTGAGAGTTAGTAAATTTTAAAGAAATATGCTCTCATGCTTCACTTATATCATTTTGATAGTTGAAAATTTTGAAGAAATATTTATGCTCTCATGCTTCACTTAGATCTTTTTGAGAGTTAAAAAAATAGTAAGAGTAATTTGCACGAGATGTGAATTTGTACCCAAAGTGATAGATATCCAAAATGGATATAATAAAAACTTTCATGAAGATCATTGGATATTATAAACTTGATTCCTTGCAATAGTTTTGTGATATGGAGATAGTAATATGTGGGTCATGTTGGTGAGTAATTATGCTTTAGTAAGAATATTGGTGTTAAGGTTTGTGATTCCCTATGCAAGCACGAAAGTTAATAGTTATGCAACAAAGTTACATCCTACTTGTGGTACATTATTTAGTGTTAGTTATGTTTAATGCTCATTTATGATCATTTTTGTTTCTTGGTTGGTCGCTTCTCAATCTATTTGCTAGCCTTCAATTGTACTAAGCGGAAATACTGCTTGTGCATCCAACTCCTTAAACCAAAGTTGTGCCAAATGAGTCCACCACACCTATCTGCGGTATTTCCATGTCGTTCCAAGTAAATTTGTATGTGCCAACTCTAATTTTCAAAATGAATTTCCTTTTTGTGTGCCCGTACCGCTCATGAAGCGGCAGGGGGTGGCTAATATTTTCCATGCAAGGTATGCTATTCTCAAGATGAGTATCTATTCACTTGTCATTGCACGACGGTGTGGCAGGTAATAGGGATGCCCAGTCCCGAAATGAAAAGAATTTACTTATATGTTGTCAATAATAAATTCCTTGGAAAGTGCTGATATGGAAGGCACCCGTGGATATGGCTAGCCATGGATTGTGAAAGAATACTGGAAAGGAAATAAACTTTATTTTATGTTTGGGAACTGTCTATGATTTATCTAGCATGGAAGATATTGGGAATTCTCGGTCATTTTCATTGACTAGAAAAGCATGCCTCTCAAAACAATTTTATCTCTCAATTTAAGCTATGAGCTCTCGCACCTCTACAAATCTCTGCTTCCCTCTGCGAAGGGCCTATCTATTTACTTTTATGCAATTTTTATTTTTATTGAGTCTCCATCTTCTCTTATAAAGCACCAACTAGGCAACACTATTATCATAATTGTGCATTGGATGTAGCTAATATTTGGGTGTGTTTCATGAATGGATCAATGACTGAGCATAATGGGCTAGTGATAGCTTTCTTTAGCGTTGATATTCTGAAAGACATGGTTGCTTGTTGATATGGTTGAGTATTGATGTTTTCATATCAAATTCTAGACTATTGCTTTAAATCATCTAAAGTCCAAATGTCCATGCTACAAAAGAAAAGAATATGTGATGAACATGATAGGCAGCATTCCACATCAAAAATTCGGTTTTTGTCATTTACCTACTCGAGGACGAGTAGGAATTAAGCTTGTGGATGCTTGATACATCTCCAACATATCTTTAAATTTTTGATTGTTTCATGCTATTATATTGTCAATCTTGGATGTTTTATATACCTTTACTAGCAACTTTATATCATTTTTTGGGACTAACATATTAACTTAGTGCCCATTGCCACTTGCTTTTTTTTGCTTGTTTTTTACTTTGCGGAATATCAATACCAAATGAGGTCGAAATGCCACGAAACTTTTTGGAGATTTTTTTTCTGGCAAGAAGAGACCCTGGAAGCGTTTGGAGGCGATGAGAAGAGGCTCGTGGGGCCCACTAGGCACCAGGCCATGCTAGGGGCCTCTAGCACACCCTGGTGGGTAGTGGGGCCCACATGCACCGCCTTGACCTACCTACGCCTCTATAAATACTCTAGAATCCTAAAACCCTAGGGGAGTCAACGAAATACTTTTTCCACCACCGCAAGTTCCAGAACCATGAGGTTCAATCTAGGGGCCTTTTTCGGCACTCTGCCGGAGGGGGCAACAATCATAGAGGGGTTCTTCATCATCCTTGCTGCCCCTCCGATGATGCATGAGTAGTTTACCACAGACCTATGGGTTTGTAGTTAGTAGCTAGATGGCTTCTTCTGTCGTTTTGATCTTCAATACAATGTTCTCCTTGATGTTCTTGGAGATCTATTTGATGTAACTCTTTTTGCAGTGTGTTTGTTGGGATCCGATGAATTGTGAGTTCATGATCAAACCTATCCATGAATATTATTTGGGTTTTCTCTGAACTCTTTTATGCATGATTGTTATAGCCTCGTATTTCTTCTCTGATTTATTGGTTTGGTTTGGCCAACTAGATTGATTTATCTTGCCATAGGAAGAGGTTCTTTGTGATGGGTTCGATCTTGCGGTGCTAAATCTTAGTGACAGAAAGAGACATGACACTCATGTACCATTGCTATTAAGGGTAACAAGATGGGATTTATTTCATACGTGAGTTTATCTTGTCTACATCATGTCATCTTTCTTAATGCATTACTCCATTTTTTCATGAACATAATACACTAGATGCATGCTGGATAGCAGTCAATGTGTGGAGTAATAGTAGTAGATGCAGAATTGTTTCGGTCTACTAATCTGGGACGTGATGCCTATGTACATGATCATTGCCTTGGATATCGTCATAGTTATTTGATTTTCTATTAGTTGCCCAATAGTAATGTGTTTACTCACCGTATGCTATTTTCTCGAGAGAATCCTCTAGTGAAAACTATGGCCCCCAGGTCTATTTTCTATCATATGTTAAAACCATAAATACCTTGCTGCATTTTTCTTTTATTTTGTATTTTTGTTTGATCTATTTATCAAAACCTATACAATTTAATCTATCTCAATATCATTGAGGGATTGACAACCCCTTTACGCGTTGGGTTACAAGTATTTGGTGTTTGTGTGCAGGTGTTGTTTACATAGTGTTGCTTGGTTCTCCTACTGGATTTATAACCTTGGCTTCATAACTGAGGGAAATACCTACCTCTATTGTACTGCATCATCCTCTCCTCTTTGGGGAAATACCAACGCAGATTACAAGTAGGAGGAAGAATTTCTAGCGTCGTTGTCGGGGAGACATCATCAACATCTATCAAGTACCTATGCATAAACTCTCATCTCCTTGCAATTACTCTATTTGCCATTTGCCTCTCATTTTCATCTCCCCCACTTCTAAAAAGTTTTTACAAAAATACAAAAAAATTTCCATTTGCCTTTTTCTTGTTTGATCTTTTGCTTTCTTGTTATCTTGTTTGCGTAGTCACGATGTCTCAAGAAAATACAAAATTGTGTGATTTTCCAATGATTTTATTAGTACTCCTATTGCTCCTCCCGCCGCTAGTGCAGAGTCTTACGATATTAATGCCGCTTTGTTGAATCTTGTTATGAAAAAACAATTTTCTGGTGTTCCTAATGAGGATGCCGCGTCCCACCTAAACACCTTCGTCGAATTGTGTGATATGCAAAAGAAAAAAGGATGTGGACAATGATATTGTGAAACTAAAATTATTCCCTTTCTCTTTGCGTGATCATGCAAACATTTGGTTTTCATCTTTGCCACGAAATAGTATTGATTCTTGGGATAAGTGCAAAGATGCTTTTATTACTAAGTATTTTCCTCCCGCAAAAATTATTTCCCTTAGAAATCAAATTATGAATTTTTGCAACTTGAGCATGAACATGTTGCCCAATCTTGGGAAAGGATGAAATTAATGATAAGAAATTGCCCTACTCATGGTTTAAATTTGTGGATGATCATACAAAATTTTTATGCGGGATTAAATTTTGTTTCTAGAAATCTTTTAGATTCCTCCGCGGGTGGTACTTTCATCGAGATTACTTTGGGTGAAGCTACTAAATTTCTTAACAATATTATGGAAAATTATTCACAATGGCATACTGAAAGAGCTCCTACTAGTAAAAAAGTAAATTCTATTGAAGAAATTAGTACTTCGAGTGATAAAGTTGATGCTCTTATGAAATTGGTTGCTAGTAAAAATTCTCCTATTGATCCTAATGATGTGCCTTTTTCCACTTTTATTGAGCAAAATAATGATCCCGTAGATGTGAATTTTGTCTCGCGAAACAATTTTAATAGTAATGCTTATAGAGGTAATTTTAATCTTAGGTCGTTTCCTGGAAATTCCTCTAATAATTATGGAAATTCCTATGGCAATTCTTATAATAATAATAGGATGCCCTCTGATCTTGAAAGTAATATTAAAGAATTTATTAATGCTCAAAAAGTTTTCAGTACTAGGATAGAGGAAAAATTGAGTAAACTTGATGACATCGCTAGGGGCATCGATAGTTATTCATGATGTGGAAAGTCTTAAGACTAAAATTTTGCCACCCAAGGTTGATATTAATGAATCAATTAAATCTTTATATGTCTCTATGTAAGAAAGTAAGAAAAGAACCGTTATGCTTAGAGCTAATAGAGAATTTTTAGAAAAAGCGATTCCTCCCGGTTTCTTTTGTAGCAATGATGAAGAGACTAAAATGATTGGTGTTTCTTCTATTGATTCCTTTTTTAGTAATATTAAAATTGATGATAAGGGGACTGAAGAAGAGTCAACTTTAGTTAGAAGGCGTCCCCATAATTCGAAGGGTGAAAATCTTGATGAAAAAATTGCTAAAAGTGGGTTTGGCGAGGTAAAAACTTTAACTAGTGATGTGCCCACTATCTTGGATTACAAAGATTTTAATTATGATAGTTGATCTTTGATTGAGTATATTTCTTTGTTGCAATCCATGCTAAATTCATCCAATGCCTACGAACAAAACAAATCTTTTACTAAACATATTGTAGAAGCCATGATGAAAGCTTTAGAAGAAAAGTTAGAACTAGAGCTTTCAATTCCTAGAAAATAATATGATGAATGGGAACCCACCATTAAAGTCAAGATTAAAAATTATGAATGCAATGCTTTATGTGATTTGGGTGCTAGTGTTTCCACAATTCCGAAATTTCTATGTGATGTGCTAGGTTTTACCAATATGGATGAATGTTCTCTTAATTTGCACTTGGCGGATTCTACTATTAAAAAGCCATTGGGTAGAAATAATGATGTTCTTATTCTTGCAAATAGTAACTATGTGCCTGTTGATTTTATTGTACTTGACATTGATTGCAATCGGTCTTGCCCCATCATACTTGGTAGACCGTTTTTGCGAACTAGAGGTGCTGTTATTGATATGAAAGAAGGGAACATTAAATTTTAGTTTCCGTTAAAGAAGGATATGGAACACTTCCCTAGAATTAGAATTAAGCCACCATATGATTCAATCATGAGGGCCACCTATGGAACCAAAACCAAAGATGACAACATTTGAAACTATGCATTATGCCTAGCTAGGGGCATAAAACAATAGCGCTAGTTGGGAGGCAACCCAATAGTTATCTTTTAATTTTTTGTTTTCCTTTTTGTTTCTCAACAATTATACAATTACGTTACTGTTATGATTGTGTTTTAGTGTTTTAATTAGTGTTTGAGCCAAGTAAAGCCTTTGGGATGATTTGGGTGATAGTTGTTGTGACGCCCCCGATTCAATCGTACACTAATCATACACGCAAACGTGTACGATCAAGATCTGGGACTCACAGGAAGATATCACAACACAACTCTAAGAAATAAATAAGTCATACAAGCATCATAATACAAGCCAGGGGCCTCGAGGGCTCGAATACAAGTGCTCAATCATAGGCGAGTCAGCGGAAGCAACAATATCAGAGTACAGACATAAGTTAAACAAGTTGCCATAAGATGGCTAGCACAAACTAGGATACAGATCGAAAGAGGCGCAGGCCTCCTGCCTGGGATCCTCCTAAACTACTCCTCGTCGTCGTCAGCGGCCTACACGTAGTAGTAGGCACCCTCGGTGTAGTAAGAGTCGTCGAAGGTGGCGTCTGGCACCTGGGCTCCGGCATCTGGTTACGGCAACCGGGTATAGAAAGTGGAAAAAGGGGGAGCAAAGCAACCGTGAGTACTCATCCAAAGTACTCGCAAGCAAGGATCTACTCTACATATGCATTGGTATCAATGAAATGGGTAGTATCTGTGGACTAAACTGCAGAATGCCAGAATAAGAGGGAGATAGCTAGTCCTATCGAAGACTACGCTTCTGGCAGCCTCCATCTTGAAGCATATAGAAGAGAGTAGCTGGTAATTTCACCAAGTATCATCGCATAGCATAAACCTACCCGGCGATCCTCTCCTTGTCGCCCTGTGAGAGAGCGATCACCGGGTTGTATCTGGCACTTGAAAGGGTGTGTTTTATTAAGTATCCGGTTCTAGTTGTCATAAGGTCGAGGTACAACTCCGGGTCGTCCTTTTACCGAGGGACACGGTTATTCGAATAGATAAACTTCCCTGCAGGGGTGCACCACATTACCCAACACGCTTGATCACTCTGGCCGGGCACACTTTCCTGGGTCATGTCTGGCCTCGGAAGATCAACACGTCGCAGCCCTACCTAGGTCTAACAGAGAGGTCAGTACGCCGGCCTAAATCCTATGCGCGCAGGGGTCTGGGCCCATCGCCCATTGCACACCTGCACGTTGCGTCGGCGGCAGGTGAGCAGACCTAGCAACCTCCATTACAAAGGAAGTTGCGTTACGCGGTCCAACCCGGCGCGCGTCGCTCGGTCGTTGACGTCTAGGAGGCTTCGGCTGATACCACGATGTTGAGTGCCCATAACTGTTCCCGCGTGGTGGTTAGTGCGTAAAGGCTCGTAGCTAGACTCAGATCAAATACCAAGATCTCGTTAAGCGTGTTATTTTGAAGTAACCGCAGACGTCGACCAGGACCAGGCCCACCTGTCTCCTAGGTGGTCACAACCTACCCTGTCGCTCCGCCACAAAGTAACACTCGGGGCCGTCGGGAACCCAGGCCCATCACTACCTGGATGGAACCACCTGTCCTTTCAGCCCCCCACATCGGAATCACTTGCGGGTACTCTACGAGCCGACCCGACTTTAGTCACATCATGTATCATGTATAAAAGTGTAGTATGTATGTATATACCCGTGATCACCTCGCAAGTGATCACGGCCCGATAGTATAGCATGGCAGACGGACAAGAATGTAGGGCCACTGATGGAATACTAGCATCCTATACTAAGCATTTAGGATTGCAGGTAAAGGTATCAACAACAGTAGCAATAAGGACAGGCTATGCAGCAGTACAGGTTCAACCGAAAGCAGTAACAGCTACACTACTCTAATGCAAGTAGTAGAGGGAAAGAGTAGGCGATATCGGGATGAACAAAAGGGGGAGCTTGCCTGGAAGCTCGGCAGAGAAGGACGGGTCGTCAACACTGTAGTCGTACTGGGGGTCGCCGGCAGTCTCGGAGTCTACCGGAAAGAAGTAACGGAGGGGGAACACAAATAAATATAGAGTAATCAAAGCAACACAAAGCATAATATGGCAATACGCGGTGCTAGGGGTGACCTAACGCAGTAGTAGGAGATACCGGCGAAGGGGGGAAACATCCAGGAAAGTATTCCCGGTGTTTCGCATTTTCGGACAGACGGACCGAAGGGGGAAGGTTGCAAGGTCGCTATGCTAGGGACGCATGGCGAACGAACGGACTGCGTATTCGGATTCGTCTCATCGTTTTGAGCAACTTTCATGTACAAAGCATTTTCATCTAAGGTACGGTTTATTTTTTATTAAATTCTAAAGTTTTATTAATCATTTTGAAATATTTTAATTCAGAAATCATATACTGCATCAGCAACGATGTCATGCTGACATCAACAGTCAACATGACAGTTGACTGGTCATTTTGACCAGTGGGTCCCATTGTCATAGACTAGTCTGACCTAATTATCATATTAGCTACTAACTAGCTAATTAGGTTAACAAATTTAATTAGTTTAAACTAACAGAGTTAATTAAGATAATTAATTAATTACTATTTATTTTTATTATATTTTCTTTTCTCTTTTTTTTAAAACGTTCTGTGGCGTGGGCCCGTTCGGTCAGCGACCAGGCCGGACACGTCCGGGCTGTGCCTATTTGGGCACCGGACATGTCCGTTCGGCCGGGGTCAACGCGCGCGTGCTCGCAAACGGCCGAACCGGAATGGCAAGGAAGAGAGGAGAGGCAGAGGGAGGGGAGAAGGGCGAGAGGGGACGGACTGGTCAGCGAAAAGAAGAGGAGACGCGCAGGGACACCCACCGAGAGAAAGAGAGGAGAGCCGAGAGGGCCGGTGTTCTCGGGGAAGGAGAGGCTGACCACAGACAAAAATGGACGAAGAGGACGTGCAGGATCAGATACGGATCCTTCCGGACATCAAAGACCACAAAGCCAAGGAGCAGAGAAAGGGGGGACCGAGCAAAAAGAAGGTGGAATGAACCGGAAGAGGGAGGAAACGAGACAAAGGAGAGGAGAGGCAGCAGATGGAGAAGGAAGTTGAAGGGGAGAGAGGGGAGTGGGAAAAGACAAGAGAGAAGCGCATGAGAGCTGATTAGGGAAAGCGGCGAAGCGGAATGGCCAGCAGTGAGACGTACGGGCGGGAGGAGTGGAGCAGAGGCAAAGTGGGCGGAGGTCAGGAAGGAAAGGACGTGGCGCGGGGGGTGGACGGGCGGGGCGAAAGGGAGAGTACGGGCGGGGGAGGCTCACATGGGGGACCGAGTCGGGGCGAGGCTGGGCGACGGTGATGGAGATGGCGGCGGGGCCCGATGAGCGGTTCGGGGGAGAGGCGGGGGGAGCGTGGTGAGTTGGCGGGGCGGTGCGGTGAACGGGGGGCGGCGGCGACGACGGGCGTCGGGGGGGGATGGCCGATCCGGATGGGACGGGTGGGGGAGAGGGAGAGAGTGGGGGAGGAATGGGGTAGGTTAGGGTTTCGGTGGCTCGGGGGGGGGGGGGGGGCGGGGGGGCTGTATAGGCCAGCGGGGTGGGCCGGCTGGGCCAGTGGCTGGTCGGCTGGGCTGAGGACCAGTTGGGCCACGGCCCAGTGGGGGGTGGGTTTTTACTTTTTTTCTGTTTTATTTATCTTCAGTTCTGTTTTCATTTAGTTATTAATTTATTTTAGTTTTGTAAAATATAATTCCAACTCCTAAATTAGTAATAACAATTAGTCTACTGCCCCATTAACTTTTGGCAACTAAATAAATAGTTTATAATTTTATAAAATACAAAAGGCATTTATCTAATTGTTTTACCTACTGTTTTATTCATTTTAGAGTACTTAAACATTTTATAAAAGTGTGGTTTCTACATGACAAATATCTAGAGAATATTTGCCACACTTTAAACATTTTTGTTTTCACGTTTGACAAAATTAAAATTTGACTTTAGATTTGAATTTGAATTTGAATAGGATTTGGATTAACGCGAGATTAACAACAGTAACAGTGGTAACAAGGCATCATTAGCATAGGGTTATTGTAGCTTAACTATCCGGGCGTCACAATTCTCCTCCACTACAAGAAATCTCGTCCCGAGATTTAAGAGGGGGAGTAAGGGGGAAAGTCCTGGTTACGAAATTTCTAACGATTCTTCTCGGTCTTGGTTGCTCTTCTCGAAGAGGTCAATCCATTACGTTGATGTCTTCATTTCTCTGCTTCAGGTCATCATGATGAAGTCGTCATTCTCTCTTCGGGAATCCCATCGTACTTACAAATAGGTAAGGGCAGCTCGGCAATGATAGAATGCTAAGAGGGTATTCGTCTGGGGTTAACCCATGAATGAACATATGAGTATCTCTCGAGTTGATCAAATGAAACACATCGAGAGCCAAGTAAGAAGGTGCAATAAGAAGTTTCAAGCGGATAGACAATCGTCCGATGTTTGAAACAAAGTGCGAAAGGGGTCCAGAGCAATGAGAATAAGTATAGTGTCTGATACCAGAATTGATGATCTCTCAGAAGGTGGCTCGTGAATCCCATACGAGGCTACGCGCGAGGAATAACTTTGGGAACAGGGGGTGTACAGGAGAATCAGGTTTCGATCCTGTGGAATTGTGGGTTATGGGCCCACCATGTGGGTTAAAAGTAGAAGGAGCAGTGACATCTTGTACGGTCATGATAGCAGGACAGGTCAGAGCTTAGCCTGCCATTTATATTGGCAACAACGTTGGTACCAAGGGGGAGGGACGAAGAGAACCATTTTCTTGCTCGTTGAAACGAGGCGGACCAATAGGCAAAGTTCTTGTCCATCGGTGGTTACCGAAATGTTATCAACAATATAGTAACAGGGTCTTGCTGGCAGTGTGGTTCAACAAGGCGCTTACCTAATTATCACTGCTTAGTTAAGTCAGATTACAAAAAAGGTTAAACAAAACAATGGAAAGGAAAAATACGATTATCAGATTAAACAGAACAAAAGAAAGGAAAATGTGTTTAAACACATATTTCAGGGGTATATCCTTCCCAAGGACAAGTAGAGCATGATATCCATGACAGGATATAAAGTAGAAAACCCTTTAGGTAAGGGGAGAGAAACTTCATGACATTACCCATACAGCGGTGTTTGGATAATTGATAAGGAAAATTTAGCATTGTGCTTCAAATGTTTTTATTGAAAATCGAAGTACCACGGACAAGCTTTGAGATAGCATTGACATGGGCTTCAAGCAAAAGTCAGAATTTGGATACACAAAGGATCCATTAGGGACAACTTATAGAATAATTCTTACAATTTCCTCATGGAAGAATGGCTAACCTTGCTAAAAAGGAAACTATAACAATTGGTCCTCCGGCCAGGTGTGCTAGGCATGACATCACCTTACCGGGTCATATAAGACCAACGTTATAACTCTTGGAAACATGTTCCAACCATCATATCTGACCAAGATTCAGATCTGATTGGTGTCAGGATACCTCAGACTCAGGATGCCTGAGAAGAAAAGGTGCAACACAAATTGACGAGATGACATTGTAAGATTCTTGGGGATGAACTATGGAAGCGAGTTCCGAAACAAGAGTTCATCATTACACCAAGGAGAGGATGAAGAGGTAGCTGATGAACTCAGCGACAATTCATCGAGATTTCCAAAAGATGTATTTCCACAATTATGTGAACAAGGAGATAACATTCATCAGATCAAATGGTATAATGATGTATGCTCGAGGAGAACATCCACGAGTAAACATTGGTTGAAGTGTGCACCGGAAACATGGGCTTTGGTAGGATGATCAATGTTAGAATGGTGATTTGATAACCAATACACAAAGAATGAAACTATCGTTCATTAACTTACAAGCAATAGGGTTGTTGGAAGTACAGAACCCAAGCAACACCATTCACTTGTTGGTATTCCGATTAGAAACAATACGAGGGCCACTAAGGAATGGTGATGGTGAGAAGTATCACTATACGAAGAATTCTTAAGAGGTGGAGCAATTCTCACGGCATTCTTGACATAAGAGATGGTAGTACTCCAAGGTAGTACATAACCTAAGCTAGATAGCAAGGAAATCAAGGTACAACACAAAACATGAACAAGTTTGTGTTGGGGGAGGCAAGAATGTTGTCGATGATAACAAAAATCATTGAGGGGCAAGGATGGTATTTCCCATCATGAATTCGATTGATATCCTGGAAGAGCTCAGAATGTTGATGATGATCACGACACAATTGTCAAGAGATTTCATGAAGATGTAATCAATCGGTGATGACATCAAGTCAAAGGAATGATGAAGCAAAACGTTATTTTAAACACGGGTACGTCACTAACTCGGAATCAAGCTTGTTGTTCAAGGCGAAATGATATGATGAGGAAAGTCGATGTAAGCTTAGCTCATCGTCGAAAATTGTGCTCCGGGAATGACCAGGTAGCACAGTTAAAAAGTTGCACGATAATGATATAGCCGATCAGGCTAGGAATGACTTGAAGGATTAATAAACTCATAAGCAACGAAGATTACTTAGAGTCATTGAATAGGAGTGCGGAATCGATTCACTTATCGGTGTTCTTGAGTGACTAATAACTCAGAACCCGAGGGAAATCTGAAATCGGGGAGAAGCAATACTAGATGAAGACTCATAGGAAGCAACACAGTTCTTTGATATTCTCGAGATACCGGAAGGTAATACTCGAAGGAAGATCAAAATAGAGGTTGCAGAGATGTATTGATCTGCAAAAGACAAGTGCTTTAACTTGTCCAAGAAATGGAATCAGGGAGAAATATGGTCGGAACCACGATTGCAAAGGGATCAATTCACAGACACAAGATGATATTATATCAAGGGGGTAATTATTATTACAAGGAGCTTCCATGATAGGATCTACATCATTTCCATGGGCATGAATACAAAGTCCAAGGTCGACTCCCACTTGTCCAATGCATAATCTTTCATTCACTTCTCGCATTCGATGAAGTTGTAGTGTTGAAATTTTATCTGGCAAAATACCAGAAGAGTATGACTCGTGAAAACTCTCAGGTTCACATGGATTAGGGAAGGCATAGGTTCAACCCATCGGGTCATCTTAGGAATATATACCGCAACTTCAGGAATACAATAAAACAAACTCGAAAGTAGAGCATGGTTGACAAAGCAGAGGATACAATTTACTAAAGGCATTATGTATCAGTGAAAGAACTCACAATGATTTTGAATGTGAAGGACAATGTCGGATAATAATCCAACAAAGGAACTGGTGGTCCTCAAGGGATCTGATGTGAGTATCGGTACTCAACTAGAAGAAGAAGAATGCAAGGAGATCAGAAGATAGAAGCAAATGACTAATTCAAAGCTCAATTGCAAAGGAATTATGAATTCCAAGTCAAGGGATCAGAAGCAACGCTCTGATTAGGGATGGATAAGTTGAATAGCCATAGGGGTACAATCGACGGCAATTTGATTGGTCGAGAACCAGCTCCTGTTCAAAATGACGTCTGAGCCGGAACGATGAATTCTAGGATCTGGTTGAGGATTGCGAGCATTCGCAACTTATTGAATCAATGGACTCAAAATGATAGTGACAAATGATGCCAATAAGATTACTATACTTATGGGATTAACCATAATGCAAGCAAGCAAGAATTTCAAGAGCAATAAGCTGCTGAGGATTTTTGGAAGATCGAATAGTACTTTGAAGACCTTTGTGAAACACATGAACAACTAGGAATGAACAAATCCTCGATCCGTGTGAGGAATTATTCATAGGGGTATTTATGTCACAAAGGACTGCAAGGCAGTAGGCACAAAGTATTCTCGGAACAATAGAGAGAATTTTGGGGTATCTTGTAATAACAAGATCAACGGGGAATGATTGTATCAATGGCAAGTGTACGTGGTTATCCATAGGGGGTTTATCGATGGAAGGAAATTGCAAAAGCGATGGCACCAAGTCTCGAGAGAACATCGTAGAGTATCTTCGGAATCTTCTGGTGCAGCAGGCGATCATCTGTAATAAGGGGCTCTCCGGGTGGATATGATCACGAGATCCTAATGTTGGAATTAGTAAATTCATTATAACCCGAATAGAAGAGAGATCAGAGTCCCATAGTAAAGATCGAGGAGTAAAAGATCCTAATACCACCCAATGGCGACGTGGTCCCGTAAGACACACAGCCATGTTAGTAAAAGTTTTGCAATGTCTATACCCGACTTCGGCCAAGGAGTGTGGAAGGGGGGTTCCTACAGGCAGTCGGCTCTGATACCAACTTGTGACGCCCCTGATTCAATCGTACACTAATCATACACGCAAACATGTATGATCAAGATCAGGGACTCACGGGAAGATATCACAACACAACTCTAAGAAATAAATAAGTCATACAAGCATCATAACACAAGCCAGGGGCCTCGAGGGCTCGAATACAAGTGCTCGATCATAGGCGAGTCAGCGGAAGCAACAATATCTGAGTACAGACATAAGTTAAACAAGTTGCCATAAGATGGCTAGCACAAACTAGGATACAGATTGAAAGAGGCGCAGGCCTCCTGCCTGGGATCCTCCTAAACTACTCCTGGTCGTCGTGAGCGGCCTGCACGTAGTAGTAGGCACCCTCGGTGTAGTAAGAGTCGTCGAAGGTGGCGTCTGGCACCTGGGCTCCGGCATCTGGTTACGGCAACCGGGTATAGAAAGGGGAAAAAGGAGGAGCAAAGCAACCGTGAGTACTCATCCAAAGTACTCGCAAGCAAGGATCTACTCTACATATGCATTGGTATCAATGAAATGGGTAGTATCTGTGGACTGAACTGCAGAATGCCAGAATAAGAGGGAGATAGCTAGTCCTATCGAAGACTACGCTTCTGGCAGCCTCCATCTTGAAGCATATAGAAGAGAGTAGCTGGTAAGTTCACCAAGTATCATCGCATAGCATAAACCTACCCGGCGATCCTCTCCTCGTCGCCCTGTGAGAGAGCGATCACCGGGTTGTATCTGGCACTTGAAAGGGTGTGTTTTATTAAGTATCCGGTTCTAGTTGTCATAAGGTCGAGGTACAACTCCGGGTCGTCCTTTTACCGAGGGACACGGTTATTCGAATAGATAAACTTCCCTGCAGGGGTGCACCACATTACCCAACACGCTCGATCACTCTGGCTGGGCACACTTTCCTGGGTCATGTCCGGCCTCGGAAGATCAACATGTCGCAGCCCTACCTAGGTCTAACAGAGAGGTCAGCACGCCGGTCTAAATCCTATGCGCACAGGGGTCTGGGCCCATCGCCCATTGCACACCTGCACGTTGCGTGGGCGGCCGGTGAGCAGACCTAGCAACCTCCATTACAAAGGAAGTTGCGTTACGCGGTCCAACCCGGCGCGCGCCGCTCAGTCGCTGATGTCTAGGAGGCTTCTGCTGATACCACGACGCCGAGTGCCCATAACTGTTCCCGCGTGGTGGTTAGTGCGTAAAGGCTCGTAGCTAGACTCAGATCAAATACCAAGATCTCGTTAAGCGTGTTATTTTGAAGTAACCGCGGACGCCGACCAGGACCAGGCCCACTTGTCTCCTAGGTGGTCACAACCTGCCCTGTCGCTCCGCCACAAAGTAACACTCGGGGGCCGTCGGCAACCCAGGCCCACCACTACCTGGATGGAACCACCTGTCCTTTCAGCCCCCCACATCGGAATCACTTGCAGGTACTCTACGAGCCGACCCGACTTTAGTCACATCATGTATCATGTATAAAAGTGTAGTATGTATGTATATACCCATGATCACCTCCCGAGTGATCACGGCCTAATAGTATAGCATGGCAGACGGACAAGAATGTAGGGCCACTGATGGAATACTAGCATCCTAGACTAAACATTTAGGATTGCAGGTAAAGGTATCAACAACAGTAGCAACAAGGACAGGCTATGCAGCAGTATAGGTTCAACCGACAACAGTAACAGCTACACTACTCTAATGCAAGTAGTAGAGGGAAAGAGTAGGTGATATCGGGATGAACAAAAGGGGGGGGCTTGCCTAGAAGCTCGGCAGAGAAGGACGGGTCGTCAACACTGTAGTCGTATTGGGGGTCGCCGACAGTCTCGGAGTCTACTGGAAAGAAGTAACGGAGGGGGAACACAAATAAATATAGAGCAATCAAAGCAACACGAAGCATAATATGGCAATACGCGGTGCTAGGGGTGACCTAACGCAGTAGTAGGAGATACCGGCGAAGGGGGGAAACATCCGGGAAAGTATTCCCAGTGTTTCGCGTTTTCGGACAGACAGACCGGAGGGGGAAGGTTGCAGGTTCTCTAAGCTAGGGACGCGTGGCGAACGAACGGACTGCGTATTCTGATTCGTCTCGTTGTTTTGAGCAACTTTCATGTACAAAGCATTTTCATCTAAGCTACGGTTTATTTTATATTAAATTCTAAAGTTTTATTAATCATTTTGAAATATTTTAATTCAGAAATCATTTACTGCATCAGCAACGATGTCATGCTGACATCAGTAGTCAACATGATAGTTGACTGGTCAATTTGACCATTGGGTCCCACTGTCATAGACTAGTCTGACCTAATTATCATATTAGCTACTAATTAGCTAATTAGGTTAACAAATTTAATTAGTTTAAACTAACAGAGTTAATTAAGATAATTAATTAATTGCTATTTATTTTTATTTTTATTATATTTTCTTTTCTCTTTTTTTTAAATGTTCTGTGGCGTGGGCCCGTTCGGTTAGCGACCAGGCCGGACACGTCAGGGCTTTGCCTATTTGGGCACCGGACATGTCCGTTCGGCCGGGGTCCACGCGCGCGTGCTCGCAGAACCGGCGCGGCGGCCAGCGGCGGGCAGCGACGAGCGGAGGGGAGGGGCGGCTGCGCGCGGGCGGCGGCTGCAGCAGCGGGAGGCAGGCGGCGGCGCTGCAGGCGAGGGGAGCAACGGCGACCGTGGAGGGCAGCGGCAGCAGCAGTAGCGAGTACGGGTGGCGCAACGCGAACGAGGCGAGGCCGCGTGCGGCCAGCGACAAGGCGCGGCGACGGTGAGCAGAGGCCGTTGCGGGGGCACGCGTGGGTGTGCCCAGGACGCGGCGGGCGCGCGTGGCTAGGGGCGGTGAGCGCGTCCCCGGGCGCGGCGACCATGGCATGAGGCCAGTGGGCGGGGTCGGACGGCATGGACGCGGCGCGGGCGTGGACCGGGCGGGGCGAAAGGGGAGTGCGGCGGCGGGGGAGGCTCACATCGGGGACCGAGTCGGGGCGAGGTTGGGCGACGGTGTTGGAGATGGCGACGGGGCCCGATGCAGCGGTTCGGGGGAGAGGCGGGGCAGCGTTCCAGCGAGGTGGCGGGGCGGTGCGGCGAACGGCGGGGCGGCGGCGACGACGCGGTGTCAGGGGCGATGGCCCGATCCAGATGGGATCGGGTGGGGGGAGAGGGAGACCGAGTGGGGGGGGGGAATGGGGTAGGTTAGGGTTTCGGGTGGCTCGGGGGGGCCATATAGGCCAGCGGGGTGGGCCGGCTGGGCCAGTGGCTGGTCGGCTGGGCTGAGCCCAGTTGGGCCACGGCCCAGTGGGGGGGGTGGGTTTTTACTCTATTTTTTTTTGGTTCTGTTTTATTTATCTTCAGTTATGTTTTCTTTTAGTTATTAATTTATTTTAGTTTTGTAAAATATAATTCCAACTCCTAAATTAGTAATAACAATTAGTCTACTGCCCCATTAACTTTTGGCAACTAAATAAATAGTTTATAATTTTATAAATTACAATAGGCATTTATCTAATTGTTTTACCTACTGTTTTATTCATTTTAGAGTACTTAAACATTTTATAAAAGTGTGGTTTCTACATGACAAATATCCAGAGAGTATTTGCCACACTTTAAACATTTTTGTTTTCACATTTGACAAAATTAAAATTTGACTTTAGATTTGAATTTGAATTTGAATAGGATTTGGATTAACGCAAGATTAACAACAGTAACAGTGGTGACAAGGCATCATTAGCATAGTGTTACTGTAGCTTAAGTATCCGGGCATCACAGTTGCTTTGATTCTATGCATTAACAGAAACTTTTGCGTCCAGTAGCAGAATTTTTAAAATTCGCTAGAGCATGATAAAATTCTTAATTTTTTACACATGATTGATATACAAATTTCCCACGTTGTCCTAAGTTTTAAGAATTTTTTGGAGTTACAGAAGTATTGTCAAAGTTCATATTACTATAGACTATTCTATTTTTGACAGATTCTATTTTCTTTGCATTGTGTGCTTATTTTAATGAATCTATGGATTGTATCGGGGGGTATAAGCCATGGTAAAGTTAGAATACAGTAGGTATAATGCAATACCAAAATATGAATTGGTTTGTAACAGTACTTAAAGTGGTGATTTGCTTTATTATACTAACGGATCTCATGGAGGTTTTGTTCAGTTTTGTGTGATTGAAGTTTTCAAGTTTTGGGAGAGATCACGATGGATGAAGGAATAAGGTCTGGCAAGATCCTAAGATTGGGGATACCCAAGGCACCCCAAGGTAATATGCAAGGACTCCCAAGCAACTAAGCTTGGGGATGCCCCGGAAGGCATCCCCTCTTTCTTCTAACGACCATCGGTAATTTTACTTGGAGCTATATTTTTATTTGTCACATATCATGAGTTTTGCTTGGAGTGTCTTGTATTATATGAGTCTTTGCTTTGTTTGATTTTTAGTTTGTCACAATCATCCTTTCTAAACACACTTGTTTCAGAGAGCCACACGCATATCATGATTTGCTCTAATACTCTATGTGCTTCACTTAAATCTTTTGAGGTAGGCAGTTGCTCTAGTACTTCACTTATATCTTTTTGTGCATGACGGTGGTTATATTTTAAAGAAATAAACTCTCTTGCTTCACTTATATTATTTTGAGAGTTAGTAAATTTTAAAGAAATATGCTCTCATGCTTCACTTGTATTATTTTGAGAGTTGAATTTTTTTGAAGAAATATTTATGCTCTTGTGCTTCACTTAGATCTTTTTGGGAGCTAAGAATAGTAATGGTAATTTGCATGAGAAATGAATTTGGTCCCAAAGTGATAGATATCGATGGGGGATATAATAAAGACTTTCATGAATATTGTTGGATATTATAAACTTGATTCCTTGCAATAGTTTTGCGATATGGAGATAGTGATATGTGAGTCATGTTGGTGAGTAATTATGCTTTAGTAAGAATATTGGTGTTAAGGTTTGTGATTCCCTAAGCATGCATGTAAAGTCAATAGTTATGCAATGAAATTATATCCTACTTGTGGTGCATTATTCGTTGTTAATTATGTTCAATGCGCGTTTATGACCATTTTTGTTTTTTGGTTGGTTGCTTCTCAATCTATTTGCTAGCCTTCACTTTTACTAAGCGGGAATACTGCTTGTGCTTCCAATTCCTTAAACCCAAAGTTGTGCCAAATGAGTCCATCATACCTACCTATATGAAGGAAATATGCCCTAGAGGCAATAATAAAGTTGTTATTTTATATTTCCTTATTCATGATAAAGGTTTATTATTCATGCTAGAATTGTATTGATCGAAAACTTAAATACATGTGTGAATACATAAACAAGTACCGTGTCCCTAGTAAGCCTCTACTAGACTAGCTCGTTGATCAAAGATGGCTAAGGTTCCTAACCATAGACATGTGTTGTCATTTGATAACGGGATCACATCATTAGGAGAATGATGTGATGGACAAGACCCATCCGTTAGCTTAGCATATTAATCGTCCAGTTTATTGCTATTGCTTTCTTAATGTCAAATACATATTCCTTCGACTATGAGATTATGCAACTCCCGGATACCGGAGGAATACCTTGTGTGCTATCAAACATCACAATGTAACTGGGTGATCATAAAGATGCTCTACAGGTATCTTCGAAGGTGTCTGTTGAGTTGGCATGGATCGAGATTAGGATTTGTCACTCCGTGTATCAGAGAGGTATCTCTGAGCCCTCTCGGTAATACACATCACAAGAAGGTTGCAAGCAAAATGACTAAGGAGTTAGTTACGAGATGATGTATTATGGAACGAGTAAAGAGACTTGTCGGTAAGGAGATTGAACTAGGTATGAAGATACCGACGATCGAATCTCGGGCAAGTAACATACTGATAGACAAAGGGAATTACGTATGTTGTCATAAGGTTCGACCGATAAAGATCTTTGTAGAATATGTAGCAACCAATATGGGCATCCAGGTTCCGCTATTGGTTATTGACCGGAGAGGTGTCTCGGTCATGTCTACATAGTTCTCGAACCCGTAGGGTCCGCACGCTTAACGTTCATTGACGATATAGTGTTATATGAGTTATATGATTTGGTGACCGAATGTTGTTCGGAGTCCGGAATGAGATCACGAACATGACGAGGAGCTCTAGAATGGTCCGGAGGTAAATATTGATATATAGGACGATGATATTCGGACACTGGAAGAGTTTCGGAGTGCACCGGGTAGTCATCGGGGCACCGGAAGGGGTTCCGGACATCCCCGGGAAGTGTATGGGCCTAATGGGCCAAGGGGGGATAGACCAGCCCACTAGGGGGCAGGCGGGCCCCTCTCCCTGGCCGGTCGGCCCTAGGGGAAGGAAAGGGGAGGGGTGGCCCCTCCTGTCTTTCCCTCCTCGTGAGAGAAAGGAAAGGGGGGGCGCCACCTCCCCCTGCCTTCCTCCCACACTCAAATAAGGAAGGGGGCGCGGCTTGGGGAAGAACCCAAGTAGGATTTGGCCCTACTTGGGGCGCCTCCTGGCCTCTCCCCTCTCCCCCCACCTATATATATGTGGGAGGGGGCGCCACACATAACCACGACAATTGCTTAGCCTTGTGCGGCGCCCCCCTTCACAGTTTAGTCCCTCGGTCATATTTTCGTAGTGCTTAGGCGAAGCCCTGCAGAGATAGCATCACCACCACCATCACCATGCCATCATGCTGCCGGAACTCATCCCCTACTTCACCATCTTGCTGGATCAAGAAGGCAAGGACGTCACCGAGCTGAACGTGTGCTGAACGCGGAGGTGCCGTATGTTCGGTACACGATCGGTTGGATCGCGAAGAAGTTCAACTACATCAACCACGTTAACTAACGCTTTCACTTACGGTCTACGAGGGTACGTAGACACACTCTCCCCCTCGTTGCTATGCATCTCCATGGATAGATCTTGCATGTGTGTAGAATTTTTTTGTTTTTCCTTGCAACGTTTCCCAACAGTGGCATCATGAGCCAGGTCTATGCGTAGATGATATGCATGAGTAGAACACAAAGAGTTGTGGGCGGTGATAGTCATACTGCTTACCACCAACGTCTTATTTTGATTCGGCGGTATTGTGGGATGAAGCGGCCCGGACCGACCTTACATGTCCACGCACATGAGACCGGTTCCACCGAATGACATGCAACTAGTTTTGCATAAAGGTGGCTGGCGGGTGTCTGTTTCTCCTACTTTAGTTTAATCAAATTTGACTATGGCCGGACCTTGAAGATGGTTAAAACAACAAACTTGAAGAATCACCATTGTGGTTTTTGCATAGGTAAGAATGGTTCTTGCTAGAAACCCGTAGCAGCCACGTAAAACTTGCAACAACAAAGTAGAGGACGTCTAACTTGTTTTTGCAGGGCATGTTGTGATGTGATATGGTCAAGACGTGATGTGATATATGTTGATGTATGAGATGATCATGTTTTGTAATATCGACAACCGGCTGGAGCTTTAGGGTTGTCTCTTTATTGTATTAAATGTATGCACCATGTAATTGCTTTACTTTAACGCTATGCGTTAGCAATAGTTGGCGAGACGACCCCGACGCAACGATGGAGATCAAGGTATCGAGCCGGTGACGATGGAGATCATGACGATGCTTTTGAGATGGAGATCAAAAGCACACGATGATGATGGCCGTATCATGTCACCTATTTTGATTGCATGTGATGTTTATCCTTTATACATCTTATTTTGCTTAGGACGGCGGTAGCATTATAAGATGATCCCTTCACTAAATTTCAAGATAAAATTGTTCTTCCCGAGTATGCACCGTTGCCAAAGTTCGTCGTTTTGAAGCACCTCGTGATGATCGGGTGTGATAGACTCTATGTTCACATACAATGGGTGTAAGACAGTTTTGCACATGCAGAATACTTGGGTTAAACTTGACGAGCCTAGCATGTAGAGACATGGTCTCGGAACACTAGAGACCGAAAGGTCGAACATGAGTCATATAGTAGATATGATCAACATAGAGATGTTCACCATTGATGACTACCCCATCTCACGTGATGATCGGACATGGGTTAGTTGATTTGGATCATGTATCACTTAGATAACTTGAGGGATGTTTATTTAAGTGGGAGTTCATTAGTAATTTGATTAATTGAACTTAATTTATCATGAACTTTGTCTTATAGTTTTGCATATCTATGTTGTAGATCAATGGCCTGAGCTACCGTTCCCCTGAATTTTAATGCGTTCCTAGAGAAAGCTAAGTTGAAAGATGATGGTAGCAACTACACGGACTGGGTCCGTGACTTGAGGATTATCCTCATTGCTGCACAGAAAAATTATGTCCTTGATGCACCGCTAGGTGAAAAGCCCGCTCCCGCTAATCTAGACATGGTGAACGCCTGGCAAACGCGGTCTGATGACTACTCTATAGTTCAGTGTGCCATGCTTTACGGCTTAGAACCGGGAATTCAAAGACGTTTTGAACGGCGTGGAGAATATGAGATGTTCCAAGAGTTGAATTTAATATTTCAAGCAAATGCCCGGGTTGAGAGATATGAAGTCTCCAACAAGTTCTATAGATGCAAGATGGAGGAGAACAGTTCTGTCAGTGAACACATACTCAAAATGTCTGGGTATTATAACCACTTGACTCAGCTGGGAGTTGATCTTCCAGTTGATATTGTTATGGACAGAGTTCTTCAATCACTGCCACCAAGCTACAAAAGCTTCGTGATGAACTATAATATGCAAGGGATGAACAAAACAATTCCTGAGCTCTTCGCAATGCTTAAGGCCGCGGAGGTAGAAATCAAGAAGGAGCATCAAGTGCTGGTGGTTAACAAGACCACTAGTTTCAAGAAAAAGGGCAAGGGAAAGAAAGGGAACTTCAAGAAGAATGGCAAGCAAGTTGCCACTCCCAGGAAGAAGCCCAAATATGGACCCAAGCCTGAAACTGAGTGCTTCTACTACAAAGGGAATGGTCACTGGAAGCAGAACTGCCCCAAATACTTGGCGGATAAGAAGGATGGCAAAGTGAACAAAGGTATATTTGATATACACGTTATTGACGTGTACCTTACTAATGCTCGTAGTAGCGCCTGGGTATTTGATACTGGTTTGGTTGCTCATATTTATAACTCGAAACAGGAGCTGTGGAATAAACGAAGATTGGCTAAGGATGAGGTGACGATGCGCGTCGGGAATGGTTCCAAGGTCGATGTAATCGCCGTCGGCACGCTACCTCTACATCTACCTTCGGGATTAGTTTTAGACCTCAATAATTGTTATTTGGTGCCCGCGTTAAGCATGGACATTATATCTGGATCTTGTTTATTGCGAGACGGTTATTCATTTAAATCAGAGAATAATGGTTGTTCTATTTATATGAGTAATATATTTTATGGTCATGCACCCTTGATGAATGGTCTATTCTTGTTGAATGTCGATCGTAGTGATACACATATTCATAATATTGATGCCAAAAGATGCAAAGTTGATAATGATAGTGCAACAATCTTGTGGCACTGCCGTTTAGGTCATATTGCTATAAAGCTTATGAAGAAACTCCATACGGATGGACTTTTGAAATCACTTGATTATGAATCATTTGATACTTGCGAACCAAGCCTCATGGGCAAGATGGCTAAAACTCCGTTCTCCGGAACAATAGAGCGAGCTAATGACTTATTGGAAATAATACATACTGATGTATGCGGTCCGATGTGTGTTGAAGCATGCGGAGGGTATCGTTATTTTCTGACCTTCACAGATTATTTGAGTAGGTATGGGTATATCTACTTGATGAAACACAAGTCTGAAACATTTAAAAAGTTCAAAGAATTTCAGAGTGAAGTGGAGAATCATCGTAACAAGAAAATAAAGTTTCTACGATCTGATCGCAGAGGCGAATATTTGAGCTACGAGTTTGGCCTTCATTTAAAACAATGTGGAATTGTTTCACACCTCACGCCACCTAGAACACCACTGCGTAATGGTGTGTTCGAACATCGTAACCGTACTTTATTAGATATGGTGCGATCTATGATGTCTCTTACCAATTTACCACTATCATTTTGCGGTTACGCATTAGAGACAGCCGCATTCACGTTAAATAGGGCACCGTCTAAATCGATTGAGACGACACCGTATGAACTGTGGTTTGGCAAGAAACCTAAGCTGTCATTTCTTAAAGTTTGGAGATGCGACGCTTATGTCAAAAGGCTTCAGCCTGATAAGCTTGAACCTAAATCGGAGAAGTGTGTCTTCATAGGATACCCTAAAGAAACTATTGGGTACACCTTCTACCACAGATCCGAAGGCAAGATCTTTGTTGCTAAGAATGGATCCTTTCTAGAGAAGGAGTTTCTCTCGAAAGAAGTGAGTGGGAGGAAAGTAGAACTTGATGAGGTAATTGTACCTTCTCTCAAATTGGAAAGTAGCACATCAGAGAAATCCATTCCCATGATGCCTCAACAACTAGAGAGGAAGCTAATGATGATGATCATGAAACTTCGGATCAAGTTACTACTGAACCTCGTAGGTCGACCAGAGCATGATCCGCACTAGAGTGGTACAGTAATCCTGTCCTAGAAGTCATGTTACTAGACCATGGCGAACCTACGAACTATGAAGAAGCTATGATGAGCCCAGATTCTGATAAATGGCTTGAGGCCATGAAATCTGTTATAGGATCCATGTATGACAACAAAGTATGGACTTTGGTGGACTTGCTCGATGATCGGCAAGCCATAGAAAATAAATGGATCTTCAAGAAGAAGACTGACGCTGATGGTAATGTTACTATTTACAAAGCTCGACTTGTTGCGAAAGGTTTTCGACAAGTTCAAGGAGTTAACTACGATGAGACTTTCTCACCCGTAGTGATGCTTAAGTCCGTCCGAATCATGTTAGAAATTGCCACATTTTATGATTATGAAATCTGGCAAATGGACATCAAAACTGCATTCCTTAATGGATTTCTTAAAGAAGAGTTGTATATGATGCAAGCAGAAGGTTTTGTCAATCCTAAAGGTGCTAACAAAGTGTGCAAGCTCCAGCGATCCTTCTATGGACTGGTGCAAGCATCTCGGAGTTGGAATATATGCTTTGATGAGGTGATCAAAGCATATGGTTTTATACAGACTTACGGTGAAGCCTGTATTTACAAGAAAGTGAGTGGGAGCTCTGTAGCATTTCTAATATTATATGTGGATGACATATTATTGACTGGAAATGATATAGAATTTCTGGATAGCATAAAAGGATACTTGAATAAGAATTTTTCAATGAAAGACCTCGGTGAAGCTGCTTATATATTGGGCATCAAGATCTATAGGGATAGATCGAGACGCTTATTAGGACTTTCACAAAGCACATACCTTGACAAAGTTTTGAAGAAGTTCAAAATGGACCAGTCAAAGAAAGGGTTCTTGCCTATGTTACAAGGTGTGAAATTGAGTCAGACTCAAAGCCCGACCACTGCAGAAGATAGAGAGAAAATGAAAGTCATTCCCTATGCCTCAGCCATAGGTTCTATCATGTATGATATGCTGTGTACCAGACCTAATGTGTGCCTTGCCATAAGTTTGGTAGGGAGGTAATCCAGGAGTGGATCACTGGACAACAGTCAAGAATATCCTGAAGTACCTAAAAAGGCCAAAGGATATGTTTCTCATTTATGGAGGTGACGAAGAGCTCGTCGTAAATGGTTACGTCGATGCTAGCTTTGACACTGATCCGGATGACTCTAAGTCACAAACCGGATACGTATTTATATTGAATGGTCGAGCTGTCAGTTGGTGCAGTTCCAAGCAGAGCGTCATGGCGGGATCTACGTGTGAAGCGGAGTACATAGCTGCTTCAGAAGCAGCACATGAAGGAGTCTGGATGAAGGAGTTCATATCCGAACTGGGTGTAATACCCAGTGCATTGGGTCCAATGAAAATCTTTTGTGACAACACTGGAACAATTGCCTTGGCGAAGGAATCCAGGTTTCTCAAGAGAACAAAACACATCAAGAGACGCTTCAACTCAATTCATGACAAGGTCAAGGATGGAGACATAGAGATTTGCAAAATACATACAGATCTGAATGTAGAAGACCCGTTGACTAAGCCTCTTCCGCGAGCAAAACATCATCAGCACCAAGACTCCATGGGTGTTAGATTCATTACAATGCAATCTAGATTATTGACTCTAGTGCAAGTGGGAGACTGAAGGAAATATGCCCTAGAGGCAATAATAAAGTTGTTATTTTATATTTCCTTATTCATGATAAAGGTTTATTATTCATGCTAGAATTGTATTGATCGAAAACTTAAATAGATGTGTGAATACATAAACAAATACCGTGTCCCTAGTAAGCCTCTACTAGACTAGCTCGTTGATCAAAGATGGTTAATGTTTCCTAATCATAGACATGTGTTGTCATTTAGATAACGGGATCACGTCATTAGGAGAATGATGTGATGGACAAGACCCATCCGTTAGCTTAGCATATTGATCGTTCAGTTTATTGATATTGCTTTCTTAATGTCAAATACATATTCCTTCGACTATGAGATTATGCAACTCCTGAATACCGGAGGAATACCTTGTGTGCTATCAAATGTCACAACATAACTGGGTGATCATAAAGATGCTCTACAGGTATCTCCGAAGGTGTTTGTTGAGTTGGCATGGATCGAGATTAGGATTTGTCACTCCGAGTATCGGAGAGGTATCTCTGGGCCCTCTCGGTAATACACATCATAAGAAGCCTTAAAAGCAAAGTGACTAAGGAGTTAGTTACAAGATGATGTATTATGGAACGAGTAAAGAGACTTGCCGGTAACGAGATTGAACTAGGTATGAAGATACCGACGATCGAATCTCGGGCAAGTAACATACCGATGGACAAAGGGAATTACGTATGTTGTCATAAGGTTCGACCGATAAAGATCTTCGTAGAATATGTAGGAGCTAATATGGGCATCCAGGTTCCGCTATTGGTTATTGACCGGAGAGGTGTCTTGGTCATGTCTACATAGTTCTCGAACCCGTAGGGTCCGCACGCTTAACATTCGTTGACAATATAATGATATATGAGTTATATGATTTGGTGACCGAATGTTGTTTGGAGTCCCGGATGAGATCACGGACATGACAAGGAGCTCCGAAATGGTCCGGAGGTAAACATTGATATATAGGACGATGATATTCGGACACCGGAGGAGTTTCGGAGTGCACCGGGTAGTCATCGGGGCACCGGAAGGGGTTCCGGACACCCCAGGGAAGTGTATGAGCCAAATGGGCCAAGGGGGGGACAGACCAGCCCACTAGAGGGCTGGCGCGCCCCTCTCCCTGGCCGGCTGGCCCTAGGGGAAGGAAAGGGGAGGGGTGGCCCCTCCTGCCTTTCCCTCCTTGTGAGAGAAAGGAAAGGGGGGCGCCACCTCCCCCTGCCTTCCTCCCGCACTCAAATAAGGAAGGGGGCGCGGCTTGGGGAAGGCCACAAGTAGGATTTGGCCCTACTTGGGGCGCCACCTGGCCTCTCCCCTCTCCCCCCACCTATATATATGTGGGAGGGGGCGCCACACATAACCACGACAATTGCTTAGCCGTGTGCGGCGCCCCCCTCCATAGTTTAGTCCCTAGTCATATTTTCGTAGTGCTTAGGCGAAGCCCTGCGGAGATAGCATCACCACCACTGTCACCACACCGTCGTGCTGCCAGAACTCATCCACTACTTTGCCGTCTTGCTGGATCAAGAAGGTGAGGACGTCACCGAGCTGAACGTGTGCTGAATGCGGAGGTGCCGTACGTTCGGTACTCGATCGGTTGAATCACGAAGAAGTTTGACTACATCAACCATGTTAACTAGCGCTTCCTATTACGGTGTACGAGGGTATGTGGACACACTCTCCCCCTCGTTGCTATGCATCTCCATGGATAGATCTTGTGTGTGCGTAGAATTTTTTTTGTTTTTCCATGCAACGTTTCCCAACACTATATGAGGTATTTCCATGCCGTTCCAAGTAAATTTGTATGTGCCAACTCTAATTTTGAAAATGAATTTCCGTTTTGTGTGCCCGTACCGCTCATGAAGCAACAGGGGGTGGGCAATATTTTCCATGCTAGGTATTTTATTCTCACGATGAGTGTTTATTCACTTGTCATTGCACGAGAGTGTGGCAGGTAATAGGGCTGCCCAGTCCCGAAATGAAAAAAATACTATGACAATAAATTCCTTGGAAAGTGTTGGTATGGAAGGCACCCATGGATACGGCTAGCCATGGATTGTGAAAGAATGGTGGAAAGGAAATAAACTTTAGTTTATGTTTTTGAACAGCCTATAATTTGTCTAGCATGGAAGATATTGGGAATTCTCGGTCGTTTTCGTTGACAGGAAAAGAACGCCTCTCAAAACAAATTTATCTCTCAATTTAAGCTATGAGCTCTGGCACCTCTACAAATCTCCGCTTCCCTCTGCGAAGGGCCTATCTATTTAATTTTATGCAATTTTTATTTTTATGTTGAGTCTCCATCTTCTCTTATAAAGCACCAACTGGGAACACTATTGTCATACTTGTGTATTGGATGCAGTTAATATTTGAGTGTGTTTCATGAATGGATCAATGATTGAGCATAATGGGCTAGGGATAACTTTGTTTAGCACTGATATTTTGAAAGACATAGTTACTTGTTGATATGCTTGAGTATTGATGTTCATGTCAAACTATAGACTATTGCTTTGAATCATTCAAGTCCAAATGTCCATGCTACAAAGAATAGAATATATGATGAATATGTTAGGTAGCATTCCACATCCAAAATTCTGTTTTTATCATTTACCTACTCGAGGACAAGCAGGAATTAAGCTTGGGGATGCTTCATACCTCTCCAATGTATCTATAATTTTTTATTGTTCCATGCTATTATATTATCAATCTTTGATGTTTTATATACATTTACAAGAACTTTAAATCATTTTTTGGGACTAACCTATTAACTTAGTGCCCAGTGCCAGTTGCTATTTTTGCTTGTTTTTGACTTTGCAGAATATCAGTACCAAATGAAGTCCAAATGCCACGAAACTTTTTTGAGATTTTTTGGCAATAATAGACCATGGAAGCTTCTGGAGGCCACTAGAAGACAGAGGAGTGGCCCACTAAACAAGAGGGCGCGCCAGGGGCCTCTGGCGCGCCCTGGTGGGCAGTGGGGCCCACAGGCCTCTGTTTGACCTACCTCCACCTCTATAAATACTCTAAAATCCCAAAACCTACGAAGGACTACACGAAATACTTTTTCCGCTGCCGCAAGTTCCAGAACCACGAGATCCAGTCTAGAGGCCTTTTCCGGCACTCTGCCGGAGGGGGAAACGATCATAGAGGGGTTCTTCATCATCCTTGCTGCCCCTCCGATGATGCGTGAGTACTTTACCACGGACCTATGGGTCCATAGTTAGTAGCTAGATGGCTTCTTCTCTCTTTTTGATCTTCAATACAATGTTCTCCTCGGTGTTCTTCGAGATCTATTTGATGTAATGACTTTTTGCGGTGTCTTTGTTGGCCGGGATCCGATGAATTGTGAGTTTATGATCAGATCTATCCATGAATATTATTTGAGTTTTCTCTGAGCTCTTTTATGCATGATTATTATAGCCTCGTATTTCTTCTCTGATTTATTGGTTTGGTTTGGCCAACTAGATTGATTTATCTTGCCATGGGAAGAGGTGCTTTGTGATGGGTTCGATTTTGCGGTGCTCAATCTCAATGACAGAAAGAGATATGACACGCATGTATCATTGCTATTAAGGGAAAAAAGAAAGGATTTATTTCATCCGTGAGATTATCTTGTCTACATCATGTCATCTTGCTTAAGGTGTTACTTCGTTCTTTCATGAACTTAATACACTAGATGCATGCTGGATAGCAGTCGATGTGTGGAGTAATAGTAGTAGATGCATAATCATTTCAGTCTACTTGTCTCGGACGTGATGCCTATATACATGATCATTGCCTTGGATATCATCATAATTATTTGCTTTTCTATCAATTACCCAACAGTAATTTGTTTACCCATCATATGCTATTTTCTCGAGAGAAGCCTCTAGTGAAAACTATGGCCCTCGGGTCTATTTTATTAATATATTAATACCAAAAATACCTTGCTCCAATTTTCCTTTATTTATTTTATTTTCTATTTTTTTTCAGATATATCTATCAAAAACTCAATCTTTTAATGTTGCTCATAACCTTTGAGGTATTGACAACCCCTCTACGCGTTGGTTTGCAAGTATTTGTTGCTTGTGTGCAGGTGTTGTTTAGATAGTGTTGCTTGGTTCTCCTACTGGATTGATAACCTTGGTTTCATAACTGAGGGAAATACTTATCTCTAATGTACTGCATCGTACTCTCCTCTTCGGGGAAATACCAACGCATCTCACAAGTAGGAGTACCGCATTACGACTACATGAAGTTTAAAAGTCCCGGCCCAAATGGGATCATCACCATCTCAAGTGACCCCGACAGAGTGCTTAAAGCCGAGAACAAAATGGCATCGCTCGCCCTAGAGACCCCGTCTGAAGCCTTCACGGCCGAGGAATTAACTATGTTACACGCAGAAGTCGACCAGGACGACGTCATCCTTGACAAAGGATCGAAGTCTACTTCATTCTAGTAAAGTTTCAAGTGCACACTACAGACCCCGCCAAGACGGCGTCCATAGGGGCAAACTTGGATCCAGATATCGTCGAGGCCTTGCGCACCTTCCTTAGGGAGAACTGGGATATATTCGCTTGGCATCCTTCCGACATGCGAGGGATACCCCATAGACTCACGGCACACAGCTTGAACATACTAAAGGGCTACAAGACGGTCAAGCAAACGCTTCGATGTTTTTCCGAACTTAAGCATCAAGCAATTGGCGAGGAGCTGGCTAAACTACTGGAGGCCGGATTCATCCGAGATATAAAGCACCCCGATTGGCTGGCCAATTTGGTCATGGTGCCAAAGAAGGATTGGTCCTAGCGGTTATGTGTCGATTTTAAGGACCTCAACAAAGCTTGCCCCAAAGACCCCTTCCCTCTACCCCGCATCGACCAAATTGTAGATACCACGGCTGGTCATGATGCGTTGTGCTTCCTAGATGCCTATTCCGGGTACCATCAGATAAAGATGAAGGAATCAGACCAAGCAGCCACAACGTTCATTACACCCTATGGGCCGTTTTGCTTCAACACAATGCCCTTCGGATTAAAAAATGTCAGCACCACTTACCAACACATGATTCAAACATGCCTGAAAAAACACATCGGGAAGACCGTTGAGGCCTATGTTGACAACGTGGTGGTTAAAATCAAACACGTCAGACAGTTGGTGAACAACCTTCGGGATACATTTGCTAGCTTACGGGAATATCAAATTAAACTTAATCCGAAGAAATGCGTCTTCGGATTCCCAGCTGGCAAACTCCTCGGATTCATCGTGTCCAGCCGAGGAATCGAAGCCAACCCGGCTGAAATTCGAGCCCTGGACCATCTGGAGGTCCCAAAAGAGCTCAAGCATGTACAAAAATTAGCGGGCTGTATGGCAGCCTTGAGTCGCTTCATATCATGATTCGGTGAGAAGGCCCTGCCCTTGTACAAGCTATTAAAGCAAACAAAAATATTTAAATGGACCGAAGAGGCAGCGGGGGCCCTGGAAGACATTAAAGCCCTCCTTGCCACAAATCCAATCCTGGCAGCACCAGGAATATGCGAACCGATGATACTATACATCTCGGCCACAAATCAGGTGGTAAGCACAGTTCTCGTGGTCGAGTGAGACATGGAGGGCAGGGGTGGAGCTGGGCCCCAGGCACCCAGGGCATGGAAAATGTTACAGGTTATTATCTATATAGTTTTTTCTGCAGGCCCGGGGTGCAGCCCTGTCAAAAAAAGAAGGCCCAAAGCCTGACGGGCTAGATCACCTAAAACGCACTCACGCACGCACGGACGCTCGATCTCACTCGCACCGCCACAGTACACGCCAGTGCTCGCGCTGCCACCGCCGATCGAACTCGCTCGATCTAACTGGCATGATCAATCTCCAGCCCTCGAGCACTCACGCCACCCCCTCTACCGGCCACTGTCTGCCGTCGTCCCCCGACTGCCTCCGCCCTCCCACTTTCCCCCTGCTCCCGGCCACCGCCATACTGTTTGTTGTTTACCCGTGTGGTGCAGCATCCCCCTGCTTGATTGCCACAGCTTGGTATATTTTTTTGATGCTTGTCCAGTTTCCCCTGATGCTTTTCAAGGTACCTATGTGTTAGTGTTACTGTGTATCAATATAGAAACTACTCTGAACTAAAATTTAATTGAAAGCGTGCGACTCATCGAAGTGGTAAATTTTTAGATTTGTATCTTTGATAATTGTTTCACTTAATGTTTATGTTTTTTGTGAAAGCCTTGAAGGTGTTGATTCTTCTACCGTTGATCAAGTTATGGGAGGCACCGATGAAGTAATCAGGTGATATGTTTTTTTCGTATTCCCATATTACTATTTATACTTCTGACGCGTTTTATCTATTTTCTTGGATCATTGAGCATCAAGTTTAAATTGTAGATTATTAAGAAATTGAACTTTATTTTATATGCTTCTGCATCAGGTATTTTTTAGAAAAAGGTATGAAGTAGCTTTAAGTGCCAAAGTTTTTCCATGTTGTCAAAAAAAATTGGGCCCGGGGTTTGCTTTATTCCTGGCTCCGCCACTTATGGAGGGCCACAAATTCCAGGTTCAACGAACTGTCTACTACGTCTCGAAAGTCTTAACCCCATGCAAATCATGGTATCCTCACTATCAAAAGATAGCCTATGCCGTCTTCATGGCATCACAGAAACTTCGGCACTACTTTCAGGAGTGTTCGGTAACCGTGGCATCCGACGTCCCGTTAAGTGACATAATTAATAACAGGGATGCAACAGGGCGTATAACCAAGTGGGCCATAGAGCTCCTACCTTTTGAAATCATTTATAAACCACACTGGGCCATTAAATCCCAGGTGTTGGCCGACTTTCTGGCCGAATGGATGGAGGCCAAGCTCTCCCGAGAGTACAACACTTACTCGCATTGGACCATGTATTTCGATGGTTCTAAAATGCTCACTGGCCTAGGGGCTGGCATCATGCTCACATCGCCCATGGGAGACAACATCCGATATGTGCTACAAATCATGTACATAGACTCCAACAATGCGGCAGAATACGAAGCCCTCTTACACGGACTCCGGATAGAAGTCTCCATATGGGTGTCAAACGCCTGGAGGTCCGAGGTGATTCCAACCTCGCCATCTCACAAGTCAACGGAGATTTCGACGCCAAAGACCCAAAGATGACAGCTTATTGGAAGACCTTAATAAAGATCTCGGCCAGGTTCAAGGGACTAAATTCCAGCATATACCCCGCGATAGCAACCAGGCCGTAGATATCCTCGCCCGGATGGGCGCCAAACGGGAAAAGGTCACGGATAACACCTTCCTCGAACAGCTTTTCAAGCCATCTGTAGTCTGGCTCGATAACAAAGGGATGTCAAAGGTAAACGACGTCGGGCAACACACCCCGCCTGAAGACAACGAAGGCATAATAGGCAACTCAGCGGTCCAGGAAACTGAATCAGCACACGAAGTCATGGCAGTGATCGCACCATGGACCAAGCCACTCCTCGCATACCTACTCTGAAAAGAACTCCCCGACAAGCAAACCGATGCACGTTGGATCATAAGGCAATCTAAAGCCTACAAGGTTCACAAAGGGGAACTATATAAAATGAGCACCACGGGTGTCCTCCAATGATGCATATCCGAGGAAGAAGGAAGACTCCTACTCCAGGAGATACACTCTTGCATGAGCGGACACCATGCCGCTGCCCAGACCCTAGTAATCAAGGCTTTCCGAGCCGGCTTCTATTGGCCGACTACGGGCGCCGATGCCTCGACGTTGGTTCAGTGTTGCCCAGGTTGTCAAATCTTTGATGAACCAAAAGTATAGGGGATCAATCGTAGTCCTTTCGATAAGTAAGAGTGTCGAAGCCAACGAGGAGCAGAAGGAAATGACAAGTGGTTTTTAGCAAGGTATTTTCTGCAAGCACTGGAATTGTCGGTAACAGATAGTTTGATAGCAAGATAATTTGTAACGAGCAAGTAACGGGAATGGTAAATAAAGTGCAACAAGGTAGCATAATCCTTTTGTGGCAAAGGACATGCCAAAATGGTCTCTTATGATAAGCAAAGCGTTCTTGAGGGTACACAGGAATTTCATCATATCACTTTCATCATGTTGGTTTGATTCATGTTCACTACTTTGATAATTTGATATGTGGGTGGACCGGTGCTTAGGTGCTGTTCTTACTTGAACAAACCTCCTACTTATGATTAACCCCCTCGCAAGCATCCGCAACTACGATAAAAGTATTAAGATAAAATCTAACCATAGCATTAAACTTTTGGATCCAAATCAGTCCCTTACGAAATAGCGCATAAACTAGGGTTTGAGCTTCTGTCACTCTAGCAACCCATCATCTAATAACTACTCCACAATGCATTCCCTTAGGCCAAAATATGGTGAAGTGCCATGTAGTCGACGTTCACATGACACCACTAAGGGAATCACAACATACATATCATCAAAATATCGAACACATATCAAGTTCACATGATTACTTGCAACATGACTTCTCCCGTGACCTCAAGAACAAAAGTAACTACTCACAAATAATAATCATGATCAAAATCAGAGGGGCATTAAATAGCATAATGGATCTGAACATATAATCTTCCACCAAATAAACCATATAGTAATCAACTACAAGATGTAATTGTTGGGAAACGTAGCATGGAAAACAAAAAAAATTCTACGCACATGCAATGATCTATCCATGGAGATGCATAGCAACGAGGGGGAGCGTGTGTCTATGTACCCTCGTAGACCGTAAGAGGAAGCGTTTCACAAGTCAGTTGATGTAGTCGAACTTTCTTCGCTCTCCATCGATCGAGTACCGAACGTATGGCACCTCCGAGATCTGCACATGTTCAGCTCGGTGACATCCCTCGCCTTCTTGATCCAGCAAGGTGTCGAGGTAGTAGATGAGTTCCGTCAGCACGACAGCATGGTGACGGTGATGGTGATGTGATCCGCGCAGGGCTTCGCCTAAGCACTCCGAGAATATGACCGGAGGTGTAAACTGCGGAAGGGGGCGCCGCACACGGCTAACAATTGATGTTGTGTGTGCTAGGGGCGCCCCCCACGCACATATATATATATATATATATATATATATATATATATATATATATATGTATATATATATGTGGGAGGGGGAGAGGAGAGGCCAGGAGGCGCCCCAAGTAGGACCGAATCCTACTTTGGCTCCTCCCATGCCACGCGCCCCCCTGCCATATATATCGGAGGGGGAAGGAAAGGGGGGAGAGGTGGAAGGAAGGGGGAATCCTATTCCCTTTCTTTCCTTTCCTCCTTCCACTTTCCTTTCTCCACCTTGGCCGGCCCATATGGGGGGTGCACCAGCCCCTTGTGGCTGGTGTGTTTCCCCTCTTGACCCATAAGGCCCATATCTTTTGCCGGGGGTGCCCGGAACCCCTTCCGGTGACCCGATATGAACCCGGTAGCATCCAAAACACTTCCGGTGTCCGAATACCATCGTCCTATATATCAATCTTTACCTCTCGACCATTTCGAGACTCCGTGATCTCTTCTGGGACTGCGAACAATATTCGGTCACAAAATCACATTACTCATATAATACTATATCGTCAATGAACGTTAAGCGTGTGGACCCTACGGGTTAGAGAACTATGTAGACATGACTGAGACACCTCTCCGGTCAATAACCAATAGCGGAACCTGGATGCTCAGATTGACTCCTACATATTCTACGAAGATCTTTATCGGTCGAACCGTTATGACAATGTACATAATTCCCTTTGTCCATCGGTATGTTACTTGCCCGAGATTCGATCGTCGGTATCTTCATACCTAGTTCAATCTTGTTACCGGCAAGTCTCTTTACTTGTTCCGTAATACATCACCTCGTGACTAACTCCTTAGTCGCTTGCTTGCAAGCTTATGATGTGTATTACCGAGAGGGCCCAGAGATACCTCTCCGATACTCGGAGTGACAAATCCTAATCTCGATCTATGCCAACTCAACAGACACCTTCGGAAATACCTGTAGAGCATCTTTATGATCACCCAGTTACGTTGTGATGTTTGATAGCACACAAGGCATTCCTCCGGTATCTAGGAGTTGCATAAACTCATAGTCGAAGGAATATGTATTTGACATGAAGAAAGCAATAGCAATAAAACTGAACGATCATTATGCTAAGCTAACGGATGGGTCTTGTCCATCACATCATTCTCCTAATGATGTGATCCCGTTATCAAATGACAACTCATGTCCATGCTTAGGAAACCATAACTATCTTTGATCAATGAGCTAGTCAAGTAGAGGCTCACTAGGGACACGGTGTTTGTTTATGTATTCACACATGTATTTAGGTTTCCGGTCAATACAATTCTAGCATGAATAATAAACCTTTATCACGAATAAGGAAATATAAAATAACAACTTTATTATTGCCTCTAGGGCATATTTCCTTCAGTCTCCCACTTGCACTAGAGTCAATAATCTAGTTCACATCACCATGTGATTTAACACCCATAGTTCACATCGCTATGTGACCAACACCCAAAGAGTTTACTAGAGTCAATAATCTAGTTCACATCGCCATGTGATTAACACCCAAAGAGTACTAAGGTTTGATCATGTTTTGCTTGTGTGAGAAGTTTAGTCAACGGGTCTGCCACATTCAGATCCGTATGTATTTTGCAAATTTCTATGTCTACAATGCTCTGCGTGGAGCTACTCTAGCTGATTGCTCCCACTTTCAATATGTATCCAGATTGAGACTCGGAGTCATCCGGATCGGTGTTAAAGGTTGCATCGACGTAACCTTTTACGATGAACTCTTTATCACCTCCATAACAGAGAAACATTTCCTTAGTCCTTTTAGGTAACTAAGGATAATTTTGACCGCTGTCTAGTGATCAACTCCTGGATCACTATTGTCCCCCCTTGCCAAACTCATGGCAAGGTACACAACAGGTCTGGTACACAGCATGGCATACTTTATAGAACCTATGGCTGAGGCATAGGGAATGACTTTCATTCTCTCTCTATCTTCTGCCGTGGTCGGGCATTGATTCCTACTCAACTTCACACCTTGCAACACAAGCAAGAACCCTTTCTTTGACTTATCCATTTTGAACTTCTTCAAAACTTTATCAAGGTATGTGCTTTGTGAAAGTCCTATCAAGCGTCTCGATCTATCCCTATAGATCTTGATGCCCAATATATAAGCAGCTTCACCGAGGTCTTTCATTGAAAAATTATTATTCAAGTATCCTTTTATGATATACAGAAATTCTATATCATTTCCAATCAACAATATGTCATCCACATTTAATATCACAAATGCTACAGAGCTCCCACTCACTTCCTTGTAAATACAGGCTTCATCGAAAGTCTGTATAAAACCATATGCTTTGATCACCTTATCAAAGCGTATATTCCAACTCCGAGATGCTTGCACCAGTCCACAGATGGATCGCTAGAGCTTGCACACTTTGTTAGCACCTTTAGGATCGAAAAAACCTTCTGGTTGCATCATATAGAACTCTTCTTTAAGATATCCATTAAGGAATGCAGTTTTGACATCCATTTGTTAGATTTCATAATTATAAAATGTGGCAATTGCTAACATGATTCGGATGGACTTAAGCATCGCTACGGGTGAGAAAGTCTCATCGTAGTCAACTCCTTGAACTTGTCAAAAACCTTTTGCGACAAGTCGAGCTTTGTAGATAGTAACATTACCGTCAGCGTCAGTCTTCTTCTTGAAGATCCATTTATTTTCTATGGCTTGCCGATCATCGGGCAAATCCACCAAAGTCCACACTTTGTTCTCATACATGGATCCTATCTCAGATTTCTTGGCCTCAAGCCATCTGTCGGAATTTGGGCTCATCATAGCTTCTTCATAGTTCATAGGTTCGCCTTGGTCTAGTAACATGACTTCCAGAACAGGATTACTATACCACTCTTGTGCGGATCGTGCTCTGGTTGACCTACGAGGTTCTATAGTAACTTGATCTGAAGTTTCATGATCATTATCTTTTGCTTCCTCTCTGGTTGGTGTAGGCATCACGGGAGTGGTTTTCTGTGATATGCTACTCTCCAATTCGAGAGAAGGTACAATTGCCTCATCAAGTTCTACTTTCCTCCCACTCACTTCTTTCGAGAGAAACTCCTTCTCTAGAAAGGACCCAAACTTAGCAACAAAGATCTTGCCTTCGGATCTGTGGTAGAAGGTGTACCCAATAGTTTCTTTAGGGTATCCTATGAAGACGCACTTCTCCGATTTAGGTTCGAGCTTATCAGGCAGAAGCCTTTTGACATAAGCGTCGCATCCCCAAACTTTAAGAAACGACAGCTTAGGTTTCTTGCCAAACCACAGTTCATACGGTGTCGTCTCAACGGATTTAGACGGTGCCCTATTTAACGTGAATGCGACTGTCTCTAATGCATAACCCCAAAACGATAGTGGTAAATCGGTAAGAGACATCATAGAATGCACCATATCTAATAAAGTACGGTTATGACGTTCGGACACACCATTACGCTATGGTGTTCTAGGTGGCGTGAGTTGTGAAACAATTCCACATTGTTTTAAATGAAGGCCAAACTCGTAACTCAAATATTCGCCTCCGCGATCAGATCGTAGAAACTTTATTTTCTTGTTACGATGATTCTCCACTTCACTCTAAAATTCTTTGAACCTTTCAACTGTTTTAGACTTGTGTTTCATTAAGTAGACATATCCATATCCACTCAAATCATCTGTGAAGGTTAGAAAATAATGATACCCACCACGTGCCTCAACACTCATCCGACCAGCATACATCGGTATGTATTATTTCCAATAAGTCATTAGCTCGCTCCATTGTTCCGGAGAACGGAGTTTTAGTCATCTTGCCCATGAGGCATGGTTCTCAAGTATCAAATGATTCATAATCAAGTGATTCCAAAAGTCCATCTGTATGGAGTTTCTTCATGCGCTTTACACCAGTATGACCTAAATGGCAGTGCCACAAACATGTTGCACTATCATTATCAACTTTGCATCTTTTGGCATCAATATTATGAATATGTGTATCACTACCATCGAGATTCAATAAACCATTTATATTGAGTGTAATACCATAGAAGGTTTTATTCATGTAAATAGAACAACAATTATTCTTTGACTTAAAAATGAATAACCGTATTGCAATAAACATGATCCAATCATATTCATGCTCAACGCAAACACCAAATAACATTTATTTAGGCTCAACATTAATCCCAAAGGTAAAGGGAGTCTGCGATGGTGATCTTGTCAACCTTGGAATCACTTCCAACACACATCGTCACCTTGCACTTAACTAGTCTTTGCTCATTTTGCAACTCTTGTTTTGAGTTACAAATCTTAGCAACTAAACCGATATCAAATACCCAGGAGCTACTATGAACACTAGTAAAGTACACATCAATAACATTTATATCAAATATACCTTTGTTCACTTTGCCATCCTTCTTATCCACCAAGTTTTTGGGGCAGTTCCGCTTCCAGTGACCATTTCCTTTGAAGTAGAAGCACTCAGTTTCAGGCTTAGGTCCAGCTTTGGGCTTCTTCACGGGAGTGACAACTTGCTTGTCATTCTTCTTGAAGTTCCGTTTCTTTCCCTTTGCCCTTTTCTTGAAACTAGTGGTCTTGATAATCATCAACATTTGATGCTCTTTCTTGATTTCTACCTTCATCGATTTTAGCATCACGAAGAGCTCAGGAAATAGTTTTCGTCAACCCTTGCATATTATAGTTCATCACGAAGTTCTAGTAGCTTGGTGATAGTGACTAGAGAACTCTGTCAATCACTATCTTATCTGGAAGATTAACTCCCACTTGATTCAAGTGATTGTAGTACCCAGACATTTTGAGCACATGCTCACTGGCTGAGCTATTCTCCTCCATCTTGTTGGCAAAGTACTTGTCAGAGGTCTCATACCTCTCGACACGGGCATGAGTCTGAAATACCAATTTCAGCTCTTGGAACATCTCATATGCTCCGTGGCGTTCAAAACTTTTTGAAGTCTCGGTTCTAAGCCGTAAAGCATGGTGTACTAAACTATCAAGTAGTCATCATATCGAGCTTTGCCAAACATTCATAACGTCTGCATCTGCTCCTGCAATAGGTATGTCACCTAGCGGTGCATCAAGGACATAATTTTTCTGTGTAGCAATGAGGATAATCCTCAGATCACGGACCCAGTCCGCATCATTACTACTATCATCTTTCAACTTAGTTTTCTCTAGGAACATATCAAAAATATAGGGGAGCTATATTGTGAGCTATTGATCTACAACATAGATATGCAAATACTATCAGGACTAAGTTCATGATAAATTAAGTTCAATTAATCAAATTACTTAAGAACTCCCACTTAAATAGACATCCCTCAAGTCATCTAAGTGATACATGATCCAAATCAACTAACCCATGTCCGATCATCATGTGAGATGGGGTAGTCATCAATGGTGAACATCTCTATGTTGATCATATCTACTATATGATTCATGTTCGACCTTTCAGTCTCCAGTGTTCCGAGGCCATGTCTGTACATGCTAGGCTCGTCAAGTTTAACCCGAGTATTCCGCATGTGCAAAACTGTCTTGCACCCGTTGTATGTGAACGTAGAGTCTATGACACCCGATCATCATGTGGTGTCTCAACACGACGAACTGTCGCAATGGTGCATACTCAGGGAGAACACTTATACCTTGAAATTTAGTGAAGGGATCATCTTATAATGCTACCGCCGTACTAAGCAAAATAAGATGCATAAAAGATAAACATCACATGCAATCAAAATATGTGACATGATATGGCCATCATCATCTTGTGCTTTTGATCTCCATCTCCAAAGCATCGTCATGATCTCCATTGTCACCAGCTCGACACCTTGATCTCCATCGTTGCATCGTGGTCATCTCGCCAACTATTGCTTCTACAACTATCGCTAACGCATAGTGATAAAGTAAAGCAATTACATGGCGTTTGCATTTCATACAATAAAGCGACAACCCTAAGGCTCCTGCCAGTTGCCGATAACTTACAAAACATGATCATCTCATACAACAATGTATATCACATCATGAGTTGACCATATCACATCACAACATGCCCTGCAAAAACAAGTTAGACGTCCTCTACTTTCTTGTTGCAAGTTTTACGTGGCTGCTATAGGCTTCTAGCAAGAACCGTTCTTACCTACGCACAAAACCATAACGGTGTTTCATCAAGTTTGCTGTTTTAACCTTCTTCAAGGACCGACCATAGTCAAATTCGATTCAACTAAAGTAGGAGAAACAGACACCCGCCAACCACCTTTATGCAAAACTAGTTGCATGTCAGTCGGTGGAACCGGTCTCATGTGCGTGGACATGTAAGGTTGGTCCGGGCAGCTTCATCCCACAATACCGCCGAATCAAAATAAGACGTTGGTGGTAAGCAGTATGACTATCACCGCCCACAACTCTTTGTGTTCTACTCATGCATATCATCTACGCATAGACCTGGCTCTGATGCCACTGTTGGGAAACGTAGCATGGAAAACAAAAAAAATTCTACGCACACGCATTGATCTATCCATGGAGATGCATATCAACGAGGGGGAGAGTGTGTCTACATACCCTCGTAGACCATAAGCGGAAGCGTTTCACAACGCGTTGATGTAGTCGAACTTTCTTCGCGCTCCACCGATCTAGTACTGAACGTACGGCACCTCCGAGTTCTGCACACGTTCAGCTCAGTGACGTCCCTCGCCTTCTTGATCCAGCAAGGTGTGAGGTAGTAGATGAGTTCCGTCAGCACGACGGCGTGGTGACGGTGATGGTGATGTGATCCGCGCAGGGCTTCGCCTAAGCACCATGAGAATATGACCGGGGGTGTAAACTGTGGAGGGGGGCGCCGCACACGGCTAACAATTGATGTTGTGTGTGCTAGAGGCGCCCCCCCACATATATATAGGTGGCAGGGGGAGAAGAGAGGCCAGGAGGCGCCCCAAGTAGGACCAAATCCTACTTGGGCTCCTCCCAAGCCGCGCCCCCTGCCATATATATCGAAGGGGGAAGGAAAGGGGGAGAGGTGGAAGGAAGGGGGAATCCTATTCCCTTTCTATCCTTTCCTCCTTCCCCTTTCCTTTCTCCACCTTGGCCGGCCCATATGGGGGGTGCACCAGCCCCTTGTGGCTGGTGTGTTTCCCCTCTTGGCCCATAAGGCCCATATCTTTTGTCGGGGGTGCCCGGAACCCCTTCCGGTAACCCGATATGTACCCGATACCCTCCGAAATACTTTTGGTGTCCGAATACCATCGTCCTATATATCAATATTTACCTCTCGACCATTTTCAGACTCCTCTTCATGTCCGTGATCTCATCCGGGACTCCGAACAACATTCGGTCACCAAATCACATAACTCATATAATACTATATCGTCAACGAACGTTAATTGTGCGGACCCTACGGGCTCGAGAACTATGTAGACATGACCGAGACACCTCTCCGGTCAATAACCAATATCAGAACCTGGATGTTCATATTGGCTCCTACATATTCTACGAAGATCTTTATCGGTCGAACCGTTATGACAACATACATAATTCCCTTTGTCCATTAGTATGTTACTTGCCCGAGATTCGATCGTCGGTATCTTCATACCTAGTTCAATCTCGTTACCGGCAAGTCTCTTTACTCGTTCTGTAATACATCACCTCGTGGCTAACTCCGTAGTCATTTTCTTGCAAGCTTATGATGTGTATTACCGAGAGGGCCCAGAGATACCTCTCCGATACTCGGAGTGACAAATCCTAATCTCGATCTATGCCAACTCAACAGACACCTTCGGAAATGCCTGTAGAGCATCTTTATGATCACCCAGTTACATTGTGACGTTTGATAGCAGATAAGGCATTCCTCCGGTATACGGGAGTTGCATAATCTCATAGTCGAAGGAATATGTATTTGACATGAAGAAAGCAATAGCAATAAAACTGAACGATCATTATGCTAAGCTAACGGATGGTCTTGTCCATCACATCATTCTCCAAATGATGTGATCCCGTTATCAAATGACAATTCATGTCCATGGTTAGGAAACCATAACCATCTTTGATCAACGAGCTAGTCAAGTAGAGGCTCACTAGGGACACGGTGTTTGTTTATGTATTCAGACATGTATTTAGGTTTCCGATCAATACAATTCTAGAATGAATAATAAACCTTTATAATGAATAAGGAAATATAAAATAACAACTTTATTATTGCCTCTAGGGCATATTTCCTTCAGTCTCCCACTTGCACTAGAGTCAATAATCTAGTTCACATCACCATGTGATTTAACACCCATAGTTCACATCGCTATGTGACCAACACCCAAAGAGTTTACTAGAGTCAATAATCTAATTCACATCACCATGTGATTAACACCCAAAGAGTACTAAGGTGTGATCATGTTTTCTGTGACGCCCCCAGCTCAATCGTGCACTAATCATACACGCAAATGCACATGATCAAGCCTAAGGACTCGCGGGAAGATATCACAACACAACTCTAAAACATAAATAAAATCATACAAGCTTTATATTACAAGCCAGGGGCCTCGAGGGCTTGAATACATAAGGTCGCATACAAGCGTCAGCGGAAGCATCAGATATCTGAGTACAGATATAAAAGAAAACACAGAAAGGCCCTATGCAGGCGGGGCGAAAGAAAAATACTATGATCGAAAGGCGTAGGCCTCCTGCCTGGGACCCTCCGAACCTACTCCTGGTCGTCGGCAAGCTCGTAGTAGTATCCACCTTCGGGGTAGAAGTAGCGATTGTCGGCGGGGGCAGCTGTATCCAGGGCTCCGTCATCTGGTTGCATCAAAAGGATATGGGGGAAAAAGAAAGCAAAGCAACCGTGAGTACTCATCCGAAGTACTCAGCAAGCAAGGATCTACACTACATATGCAACATTATCGAAGGGAGGCTGTATATGTGGACTGGGCTGTAGAAATGCCAGAATAGAGAGAAGGCCTAGTCCTATCGAAGACTAGCATCTTCAGCGGTCTTGCAGCAATAGAAGAGAGTAGAACAGTACAATATAATGTAGCAGTATCATTATGTCTCAACCTCACCCAGAGATCCTTTCTCGACTCCCTGCGAGAAAGCAATCCCAGAGCCATATATCTAGGTATCATCTCAAGGTCAAGTTGTAACGATTGGGATACAACTCCGAGTGTCCTTTACCGTAGGACCGGCTATTGATAGATGTGTTCTTCCCTGCAGAGGTGCACCAACTTACCCAACACGCTCGATTAACTCCGGCCGGACACACTTTCCTGGGTCATGCCCGGCCTCGGCCAAACGATACACCGCAACCCTACCTACAGCTCAGCAGAGAGGTCCCCGTCGGTCTATATCCTAAGCTCTCAGGGGTCTTGGGCCATCGCCCTGTGCACTCCGGGTTGGTGTGTGCAGGGTCAGGACAAGCACCACCTCAGTCCTGGATGGTACTGGCCCGGCCCGGCCACGAGGCTGAACTGGACGTCTGACAAAGCTTTCGGCTGATGCATATGATGCAGAGTGCCCATAACTCTTCCCACGTGATGGTTAGTGCTATCAGGCCAGAGGCCTGCTCGGATCAAATATCCAAATCGTTGGCAGACTTGGGGCTTGCGGTAACGAGCAGAGACTCACGATCGATGTGACCCCATCGCCTCGTCTCGAGGACTTGCTGCAAGGGCTAAGAATGCCCGGCCGTGCCTCGTATTCATCACTCGAGCACCATCCAGGTCAACCCGTCTCCACAACACTCGCCACTTAGGCTCACGCGGGTACCCCTCAGGGACGACCCGCCTTTCCAAGTAACAGTGTAAGGTCCAAGTATCCGTGTGTCCATAACATCAGGGGAATCCGAGGTATCACCCTCGTTGGATTCCTACTCGATGTATCCGTCAAGATGAACTCGGAGGAATCACCCTCGATGGGTTCACACTTGATGAGTTGCACGACAGCATCGTTATCGAAAGTGGGGAAGGAGGAATCACCCTCGATGACCATGACCGAATAGCTACTCTACAGAGTTAACATCAGAAGTGCTACAAGATGTTTCAACCTCGGCACTCGATAGTAACGCTGCAGTGTCGTTACAACTAAGGGGGTGATGTGCGGTGCCAGGGTCTGGTCTTCGATCCCGTTGATCGGGTCTTCTGATAATCCAGTGGGGCAGTCGGGATAAGTGGGGTCACTGATAGGTCTCTACCCAGCCTATACTAGACAGTTTAGGATAAGCAGGTAAGGTTTCAATAGCAGGTTACAATAAGCAGGCTATGCATCAGAATGGGTAAAGCAGTAGCAGCAGCAATTCTAATGCAAGCATGAGAAAATAGAATGGGCGATATCGGGATGATCAAAGGGGGGGGCTTGCCTGGTTGCTCGGCGGCAAGGGCAAGGTCGTCAATGGTGTCTTCGGTCTCCGGAGCTGCGGCGGTACCGGGAACTGCGTCAGGGTCTAACGAGAGAGAAGAGGGGGAGGAAACAGTATAAATACACAGCAAACATGAGCAACACAATGTACGACATGACAATATGCAGTGCCGGGTGTGTCCTAACGTATGGTTGCACATCACCGAGGAAGGAGGAATCCATCCGGGAATGTTTTCTCAGTTCCGGACATATGTCAGACAGATGACTGGAGGGGAACGGTTCCATGTTCAGATAGTTAGGGACGTGTGGCAGACGAACGGACCACCTATTCGGATTCGTCTCGAAATTCTGAGCAACTTTCATGTACAAAGTTTTTCCATTGGAGTTATGGATTATTTTCTATGATTTTCTAAAGATTTAATTGATTTTCTGGAATTTTATTTAATTATTTAAATTAGAATTATCCAAAACAGTGTAGGCTGACATAATCATGATGTCAGCATGACATCAGTGGTCTGTTAAGTTTAATTAGGGTTTAATTAGACTAACTAATTAATTAGTTTTAACTAAATAGAATTAATTAAGTTATTTATTTATTTATTTAATTATTTCCTTTTTCTTTTTATTTTCTAAAATCGTTATGGGGCAGGGGCCCCGCTTGTCAGTGGCACAGGGCCACCCCAGCGGCAGTGCACGCGCGCGGGCACGCAGCGGCCGTGGCCGTGTGTGGCCAGGGGAGGCACTGGCCATGGCGAGCGGCGGCCAGCGAGCAGGGCCAGCGAGCAGCGCCGGGCGAGGCGGCTGTGGGCGAGCGACGGCAGGAGGGGTAGCAGCAGCGGGCAGCATGCGGTGTGGCGTCGCGGAGCAGGGCAGGCGAGGCGTTCGGCCACGGCGAGCGCAGTAGCAGCAGCCAGTGACCGAGGGCGCAGGCGACGGCAACGGAGCACGCAAGGGCGCGCGGGTGCGGGCGCGGCTAGGCGCGCGGGGGGGGGGGGGGGCGAGTGGGCGGACACGTGCGGGGCGGAGCCGAGGCGCGTGCGTGCGGTGGTCAGCGAGCGGGGCTCGGCGAGTGTGTGCGGCGGCGCGGAGTGGCGCGGTGAGCGCAGGCGGAGGAGGGGCTGGCCGGAGCGGGGCGGGCATGGCCGCGGAGGGAGGTGACCTCGTCGGGGGGGGGGGGGAGAGGCCCAGGGCCTCACTTGCATTGCTGCGGAGAGGGCGGCGAGGCTCGTGGTGGTCCGTTGGAGTGGAGGACAAGGAGGCGAGGCGACGAGGCGGTGGCGGGGTCCGGCGACGGTGTCGAGCGTCGGCCCGATCCAGATTTGGATCGGTAGAGGAGAGAGGGGGGAGTGGGGAGCGAGAGGAGGGTTAGGGTTTCGGGGTCCAGGGAGGGGAGGCCTAAATAGGCCTGGGGTGCGGCGTGGGCCGGCCAGCTGGGCCGTGGCCAAGTGGGGGGGGGGGGGGGTTCCTCTTTCTTTTTATTTTTTTTGTCTTTTGTTTTATTTTTCCTTTTCTGTTTTCTTTTTAGTTCATGTTTTGTCTTTTATTTTTATTTCAAATGACTTTTGTATTTTATGAAACTTGCCCAAATATTCACAGTGCAATATTAGACATTGTTAGAAAATGGTTTGGAGTACAAACGATTTTATCTTTATTTTATTTAATTGAAAAAGGGTTAAATAACTCTGTTTCGTGGTTGTTAGAGTTACGTAATTTATTTAGTATATGATGAATATAATTTTAGAATTGTCTCTGGATTATTTACAATATTATGAACAATTTAGTTTTCAAATTTGAACAACTTTTATTTTCACTTTTAGTTTGAATTTCCATTTAAATTTGAATTTGAAAAGAGATATGATACTAATGATGATTAAGCACTGTTGATCATGATGACTTGGCATAATCAAAAGGGGGATTACTATAGCTAACCACTGGGGGTGTTACATATCTCCTCCACTAACAAGAATTCTCGTCCCGAGAATTAAGAGGTAGAAGGAAAAAGTTCGTGGTATTCCGCACGAAGATTATCCTCGCGTTCCCAAGTGGCTTCATCTTCAGTATGATTTGACCACTGCACTTTGAAGAACTTGGTAACCTTTTGACGGGTCCGATGTTCAGCGTCATCGAGAATGCGGATTGGATGCTCCTTATAAGAAAGATCATCATGCAATTCGAGCATCTCGTGATCCACTGCGCGGTGCGGAGTTCCTTGAAGCAACGACAAAGTTGCGACACATGGAAGACGTCATGGATATGAGAGAATTGCGGCGGCAACTCCAATTTATATGCCACCTGACCACGTCTAGCAATTATGCGGAAAGGACCAATGTAGCATGGAGCTAACTTGCCCTTGATTCCAAAACGGTGAGTGCCCTTCATAGGAGTGACACGCAGATAAGCTTGATCACCAGGTTGATAAGTCAAACCCCATCGTTTGTGATCATAGTTGCTCTTCTGACGGTCCTGAGCCGTCTTGAGATTTTCGCGGACGATACGGACTTGCTCTTCGGCGTGTTGAATAATATCCGGACCTACAAGCGGTCGTTCCCCAGTTTCTGACCAATTCAGAGGGGTTCGACACTTACGTCCATAGAGTACTTCGAAGGGGTCCATTTTCAAGCTGGCTTGATAGCTGTTGTTATAAGAGAACTCGGCATACGGAAGAGATTCTTCCCACTTCTTGCCGAAAGAAATAACACAAGCTCGCAGGATATCTTCAAGCACTTGATTGACTCGCTCAACTTGGCCTTGGGATTGGGGATGATAAGCTGAACTCCAGGTAATATGAGTTCCCATAGCTTCTTGGAAACTTTCCCAGAACTTGGAAGTGAAAAGGCCGCCATGGTCCGAACTGATCTCCTTCGGAATGCCGTGGAGTGAAACAATTCTGGAGATATATAATTCTGCTAGCTGACTAGCAGTGATGGTCTCTTTGACAGGCAGAAAGTGTGCAACCTTAGAGAGTTGGTCGACGACTACAAGAATAGCATCGTGACCCTTCTGTGACCTGGGAAGTCCTGTAATGAAATCCATCTAAACCTTATCCCATTTCCATAAAGGAATAGGTAACGGTTGCAGAATTCCAGCAGGCTTCTGATGTTCTGCTTTGACACGACGACACACATCACATTCGGCAACATAACAAGCAATGTCCTGCTTCATTTTAGACCACCAATACCTTTGACGGAGATCACGATACATCTTGGTGCTACCCGGATGAATAGACAGTGAAGTATCATGTGCCTCCTTCATGATCTTATCAGTCATAAGCTCGAAGCGAGGTACGACAATGCGGTTTCTGAAATACAAGGTTCCATATTCAGACAGCGAGAAATCCCTGTACTTTTCAAGGTGAAGATTTTTCTTCATCAGATCAACTTCAGCATCTTTAGCTTGTGCATTCTTAATAGCTTTCTCAAGATCTGGTTGTATCACAAGGTTATTAATAGAGCCCTGTGGAACAATACGCAGATTCAGCTTGCACAGTTCTTCAAAAAGACGAGGTTGAGCTCGCCTAATCATGAGGTTGTCGCAATAGGACTTGCGGCTTAAGGCATCAGCCATCACGTTAGCCTTGCCAAGGGTATAAGAAATACCCAAATCATAGTCCACAATGGCCTCCATCCATCTTTGCTGACGGAGGTTTAGAGATGGTTGAGTGAACAAGTACTTCAGACTTTTATGATCCGTGTAGATCTCGCAACGATTACCGAGGAGGTAATGTCACCACAACTGCAGTGCATAGATGACAGCAGCTAGTTCTAGATCATGTACCGGATAATTCTCTTCGTGTGGGCGCAACTGACAAGAGCCGTAAGCAATCACCTTACGCTCTTGCATTAGGACACAGCCTAATCCTTCACGGGATGCATCACAATAAATCATGAAGTCTTTGCGAGAATCTGGAGGAGCAAGTACTAGGGCAGATGTTAGCTTGTCTTTGAGTGTTTGAAAACTTTCCTGACATTTTTCTATCCATTCAAACTTAACGCCCTTGTGAAGCAGATCAGTCAGGGGCTTAGCAATCTTAGAAAAATTCTCAACAAACCGACGGCAATAGCTTGCAAGGCCGAGAAAACTTCTCACTTCTTTGACGTTCTTCGGAGGAGTCCAGTCAAGAATAGCCTGAACTCGTTCTGGGTTAATAGCAGTTCCATCCTTGGAAATCACATGACCAAGGTAGGTTACTTCAGAGAGCCAAAATTCACCTTTGGAATACTTGGCATACAACTGGTGTTCTCGGAGCCTTTCCAGTACCAGACGGAGGTGTTCAGCGTGTTCTTCTTTATTCTTCGAATAAACCAGAATATCATCCAGATATACCACAACAAATTTGTCGAGGTAATCCATGAAGATTTAATTCATCAGACGGGAGAAAGTTGCAGGAGCATTGGTTAAGCCAAATGACATGACAGTGTACTCATAAGAACCATAGCGAGTAACGAATGCTGTCTTGGGAATATCCTCTTCGCGGACTCGGATCTGATGATAACCCAACCTCAAGCCGAGTTTAGAGAACACCGATGATCCAGCAAGTTGATCATACAAATCATTGATCCGAGGAAGCGGATATTTGTTCTAGATTGTGGCTTGGTTAATGGGCCGGTAATCCTGAACCAATCGGTTAGTTCCATCCTTCTTCTTAACGAAGAGTGAAGGTGCTCCCCAAGCAGAGGAACTGGGGCGGATGAAACCTATCTTAAGTGACTTGTCGATTTCTTCCTTAAGCTCGAGAAGGTGGTGCGGAGGCATCTTATAAGGGCGCTTCGCAATAGGTGTTGTGCCCGGTTTCAAGTCAATGACAAATCGACAGCTCTAGTAGGGGGTATTCCTGGAAGTTCTTCTGGAAAGACATCTTGAAAATCACGAACAACTGGAACATTCTCGATGCCTTCAAGAGGTGAAGCATTCAATGCATTCAGAGCATATATCTGGCTCTCGGCATTCTGTATTATCTTGGCTGAGTAGTTGATCACCTGACCAGAAGGGTGTGTGAGCTGGACTGTCTTAGTAGCACAGTCAATCAAAGCATTATGGGCTGTCAACCAGTCCATACCGAGAATAATGTCTACGTCGGAAGGTCCAAGAGCAATAAGGGAAGCAGAGAACATCAACCCTTCAATTTTTATCTGATTGTTGTGACTTACCATCTTGGTTTGCCACCTGGAACGGGGAGTGATAATCTCTAATGGTGTGGGTAACAGCTCTAGATGTAGTTCATGCAGCTGAGCAAATTGTTGAGACACAAAGGAATGTGATGCTCCCGAGTCGAAAAGGACAGAAGCTGCAACTGAATTAATCGGGAGGGTACCCATCACAATGGTTGGTTCTTTCTGAGCCTCTTCTGTATTGACATGGTTAGCATGGCCCAGTACAACAGCAGAAGGTCTGGCATTGGGATTCCTGGGCTGACGAGCTCGGGCATCTCGATTTTGGTTCAGACGGCAATTGGTAGCACGGTGCCCTGGTTGACCACACTTGAAGCAATTCCGATCATTATGGGGAGGAGCTACAGCATTGGACTGTCCACCCTGAGTCACTAGCTGTCTCGGCGGCGGAGGCAGACGAGGTGCAACATAAGACGGCCTTGGTGTTGGAGCAGGTCGGTGATGAACGTTGTGTGGGATCCAGACTCGACATTTCTGAGCAGACTGACTCAAAGATGGACCAACATCTCGGGTACGCTTGAGCGACTCCTGGCATTTAGTCAGAGCTGTTTCAACTTGGAAAGATTTGCTGACAAGCATTGCGAAGTCTGTGCAATCATGGACAACAAGTGCAAGGTTTATATCACTACGCAGTCCTTCACGGAATTTCTCCTGCTTGCGTGCGTCGGTGCAGACGTCATCTTCAGCATAGCGGGACAATTCAAGGAATTTCCTCTGATATTCATCCACAGTCATTATTCCATGGGTGATTTTGCGGAACTCCTGCTTCTTCTGGTCGATCAGACCTTGAGGAATGTACCATGCATGAAAAGCTGACTGAAATTCCTGCCAAGTGGTTACTATTTCAGCAGGCAACATACCCTTGTGGCTTTCCCACCATTGAGCAGCTGATCCCCTCAGGTGATACGTCGCATAGGTGACGTAACTGTCAGGGATAACATTGGCTGACTTCATCTGGAAGGCAATGTCACGGAGCCAATCATCAGCATCCATTGGATCAGTCGAGCTGCGAAAAGTGGACGGATTGAGGCGCATGAATTCCGGCAGAGTTATTGGTGTAGGCTGTTGATGAGCATTCTGGTTTGGGAACTAAGCCAATATCCCGGTCATAACCTGGCGGTTCAGTTCAAACTGCTGCATCATTTCGGCAATATAAGGTGGAGGTGGGGGATCGTCAGCCATCCTGCCAAATCAACAGGGGCAGTTTAGCAAGTAAAACTGCATGTGTATGGAATGATTCATGAAGTAACATGCACAAAGAAGGAAGTGCAAAAGATACTTCATCAAATTCGCACCAAACATTCAAAGCCACACATAGCCTCGGTTACAATCCGGCATTACGACAGTTGAAAGGGAAGGGCTAGACATCTAGGCGACGCGCAGGCACGCGGTAGGGAAGTACATAATGAGACATAGCAAAGGCTACATCAACGTCGGAGAAAACTGTTGGAGCGAGGAATGTGCAAGTGACAACACAGGGTGCTCTCGATAAAAGGATCCTGCAAGCAGAGCCTGGCCTGCAATCTTGAAGGAAGGGGGAAATTTCAGAACACTGGGTGGATGTGATCACGAGAACCTAATGTTGGAGTTAGTAAAATTTTAACCCGAATAGAAGAGAGATCAGAGTTCCAGAGTAAAGGTCGAGGAGTAAATAATCCTAATATCACCCAATTGGCGACGTGGGCCCGTAAGCCACATAGCCAAGTTAGTAAAACAGTTTTCGGTTACTAGACTCAACTTCGGCCAAAGAGTTGGAAAGGGGGATTCCTACAGTCAGTCGGCTCTGATACCAACTTGTGACGCCCCCGGCTCAATCGTGCACTAATCATACACGCAAATGCACATGATCAAGGCTAAGGACTCACGGGAAGATATCACAACACAACTCTAAAACATAAATAAAGTCATACAAGCTTTATATTACAAGCCAGGGGCCTCGAGGGCTCGAATACATAAGCTCACATACAAGCATCAGCGGAAGCATCAGATATCTGAGTACAGATATAAAAGAAAACACAGAAAGGCCCTTAGCAGGCGGGGCAAAAGAAAAACACTACGATCGAAAGGCGTAGGCCTCCTGCCTGGGACCCTCCGAACCTACTCCTGGCCGTCGGCAAGCTCGTAGTAGTATCCACCTTCGGGGTAGTAGTAGCGATCGTCGGCGGGGGCAGCTGTATCCGGGGCTCCGTCATCTGGTTGCATCAAAAGGATATGGGGGAAAAAGAAAGCAAAGCAACCGTGAGTACTCATCCGAAGTACTCAACAAGCAAGGATCTACACTACATATGCAACATTATCAAAGGGAGGCTGTATATGTGGACTGGGCTGCAGAAATGCCGGAATAGAGAGAAGTCCTAGTCCTATCAAAGACTAGCATCTTCAGCGGTCTTGCAGCAATAGAAGAGAGTAGAACAGTACAATATAATGTAGCAGTATCATTAAGTCTCAACCTCACCCAGAGATCCTTTCTCGACTCCCTGCGAGAAAGCAATCCCAGAGCCATATATCCAGGTATCATTTCAAGGTCAAGTTGTGACGATCAGGATACAACTCCGAGTGTCCTTTACCGTAGGACCGGCTATCGATAGATGTGTTCTTCCCTGCAGGGGTGCACCAACTTACCCAACACGCTCGATTAACTCCGGTCGGACACACTTTCCTGGGTCATGCCCGGCCTCGGCCAAACGATACACCGCAACCCTACCTATAGCTCAGCAGAGAGGTCCCCATCGTTCTATATCCTAAGCGCTCAGGGGTCTTGGGCCATCGCCCTGTGCACTCCGGGTTGGTATGTGCAGGGTCGGTACGAGCACCACCTCAGTCCTGGATGGTACTGGCCCGGCCCAGCCACAAGGCTGAACTGGACGTCTGACAAAGCTTTCGGCTGATGCATACAATGCAGAGTGCCCATAACTCTTCCCACGTGATGGTTAGTGCTATCAGGCCAGAGGCCTGCACGGATCAAATATCCAAATCTTTGGCGGACTAGGGGCTTGCGGTAACGAGCAGAGACTCACAATCGATGTGACCCCGTCGCTCCGTCTCGAGGACTTGCTGCAAGGGCTAAGAATGCCCGGCCGTGCCTCGTATTCATCACTCGGGCACCATCCAGGTCAACCCGTCTCCACAACACTCGCCACTTAGGCTCACGCGGGTACCCCTCAGGGATGACCCGCCTTTCCAAGTAACAGTGTAAGGTCCAAGTATCCGTGTGTCCATAACATCAGGGGTATCTGAGGTATCACCCTTGTTGGATTCCTACTCGCTCTATCCGTCAAGCTGAACTTGGAGGAATCACCCTCGATGGGTTCACACTTGATGAGTTGCATGATAGCGTCGTTATCGGAAGTGGGGAAGGAGGAATCACCCTCGATGACCATGACCGAATAGCTACTCTACAGAGTTAACATCAGAAGTGCTACAAGAGGTTTCACCCTCGGCATTCGATAGTAATGCTGCAGTGTCGTTACAACTAAGGGGATGTGCGGTGCCGGGGTCTGGTCTTCGATCCCGTTGATCGGGTCTTCTGATAATCCAGCAGGGCAGTCGGGATAAGTGGGTGAGGGAGTCCTGGATTTAGGGGTCCTCGGGCGTCCGGGCTACATGAAGTGGGCCGGGCTGATGGGCCATGAAGATAAAAGACGGAAGACTCTCTCCCGTGTCCAGATGGGGCTCTCCTTGGCGTGGATGGCAAGCTTGGCGTTCGATATGAAGATTCCTTTCTCTGTAACCGACTTTGTACAACCCTAGTCCCCTCCGATGTCTGTATAAACCGGAGGGTTTAGTCCGTAGAGGCAATCATAATCAGACAGGCTAGACTTCTAGGGTTTTAGCCATTACGATCTCGTGGTAGATCAACTCTTGTAATACTCGTATTCATCAAGATCAATCAAGCAGGACGTAGGGTATTACCTCCATAGAGAGGGCCCGAACCTGGGTAAACATCGTGTCCCCCGTCTCCTGTTACCATCGACCTTAGGCGCACAGTTCGGGACCCCCTACCCGAGATCCGCCAGTTTTGACACCGACATTGGTGCTTTCATTGAGAGTTTCACTGTGGCGTCGAAGACAGGTTTGATGGTTCGCCATGTTATCAAGGACAATATCACCTCCGGAGGAGCCCTGGCATCGAGCCAAACCCTCCGACTGGGCGGCTTTATCATGACCGCCCGTCCGGCCGTTAAGCCGACGATGACTTCTCGGGTCATCGAAAATCGTCTCCGCGTTGACTCCGAATACTCCAAACGAATGGATCCGACGGAGTTGTCGTCATTAAACGAACTACTGGATCGCATCGCCGCCTTGGGGGTCGTTACAGACTACGATCGGATTGGGCTTAAACCCGATCAGAGAGAAATTAAATCTCCACCGATCACCCATCAGATAGCGGTGGTAGAAGAGCAAAACAACAACTCTTCCTATGTATTGAGGACGAACTATATTCGGATTTCTGAGCTCGAAGAGCCGGATACTTGTCTGCGGAATGGTGCGCTCTGTCCTCCGAGCCTAGAATCGGACGATGGGCCTGAAAAATCAGTCGATATCCCGGAGCCCGAATTATTAAGCTCGGAAGTCTCTCAAACTCCGGATCCTAAACTGGGTCAGGGTTCGGATTTAAAGCCACCCACCCACCCAGATATACACGATCTCATGTACGTACGACAGCAGTCTTAGGAAATAGTCCATCACTTTTGAGCCAGATTCCTCCTTGTCAAAGACAAGATTGAAGATTGCCGCGACGAAGACGCGATCTCAGCATTCTGCAACAATTGCACGGACGAGGGAATCCTCAACGCCATCAACCGCCGTCGCGTATCACACTTCGCTGACTTGGCAACCATAGTACAGAAGTACTGCACAATGGAAAGCGCCTGGAAAACTCAGGCAGCTCATTGGGAACCACTGGTTTCCACTCAACCCCTAGTTCGAGCAAAAAGGATGCACCCCCATGGGGTGCCCGACCCAATAGTAAAGAAATGTAAGCCCATTACGGGGCGCGGAACCGTTCTGGAGGGATGGCTCGATAGGCCATGCAAAATACACACAACACCGGATACCGTACCAACTCACAGCCTTAGAGCATGTTGGATACTCCAGCAAGTGGCCAAGAGTGGCAAGGATATCCTCACCAAAAACACCTCAGAACAACACCCCCCAGAAGACGACAACCTCAGAGTATTGACGGTCTTCGAGACCTTCGCTTCAAACAATAGGCGCAAAAGGGCACTCCGCGACCTCACCGAAGTCTGCCAAGTAGCAGCAATAAACCCCTGGAACGACACGGCCATAACTTTCAATGCCAGTGATGAACCAAAATCCAGGACAGTCCGGGCACCAGCTGCCTTGGTCCTCAGTCCAATCGTGGACGGCTTTCGGCTCACCAAAGTACTCATGGACGGCGGCAGCGGACTAAACCTCATCTATGAGGACACGCTCAACAAAATGGAAATAGACAGGAGCCGCATCGAGCAAAGTAGCACGACCTTCCGAGGAATAATTCCCAGTCGAGAGGCGCGGTGCGTGGGAAAAATCACATTCGACGTGGTATTCGGTACACCGGAGAATTATCGGTCCGAAGAGATGACCTTCCAAGTGGCCCCTTTCCATAGTGGATATCACGCCCTATTGGGGCGAGATGCATTTACACGCTTCCAAGCTATACCTCATTACGGGTACATGAAGCTCAAGATGCCCGGGCCCAATGGTATTATCACTCTTTCCAGTGATCCGGACATAGCACTCCGCGCCGAAAACAAAACCGCATCCCTGGCCCTCGAGGCATTGTCCGAAGCCCTTGCGGCCGAAGAATTAGCCGCACTACGCTCCACGGTGGATAGGGACGACGTAATCCTGGATAAGCGACCCAAATCCACCTCCTTCAAACCAGCAGACGAAATCGTCAAATTCCAGGTCCACCCAACGGACCCCAAGAAAGCAGCCTCTATCGAGGCACAGCTGGACCCAACGGTTGACGCTGCATTACGAGCGTTCCTACGCGAAAATTGGGACATATTTGCCTGGCACCCTTCTGATATGCCAGGAATCCCGCGCAGGTTGGCTGAACACAGCCTCAATATATTGAAGGGATACAAGCCGGTCAAACAAACACTGCGGCACTTTTTCGAACCCAAACGACAAGCTATGGGGGAGGAGCTGGCCAAGTTAATCGAGGCTGGATTCATAAGAGAAATAAAACATTCGGACTGGCTAGCAAACCTAGTGATGGTACCAAAGAAGGATAAATCCTGGCGCCTATGCGTCGATTTCAAAGACGTCAACAAAGCCTGCCCCAAGGATCCCTTCCCCCTCCCCCGCATCGATCAGATCATTGATGCTACTGCAGGGCGTGCCAATCAACAAAGTCAACTCACTGTGTTTCCTCGACGCATACTCCGGATACCATCAAATCAAAATGAAGGAGTCCAATCAAGCCGCAACGGCATTCATTACACCTTACGGGCCTTTCTGCTTCAACACTATGCCCTTTGGGCTTAAAAACGCCGGCGCTACCTACCAACGCATGATTCAAACATGCCTGGAGAAGCAAATCGGCAAGACAGTTGAAGCATACGTAGATGATATTGTCATCAAGACCAGGCACGTCGAGTCATTAATAGACGACTTACGTCTCACATTCGACAACCTCCGTGCATATGACATAAAGCTCAATCCGGAAAAGTGCATTTTTGGCGTTCCCGCTGGAAAGCTGCTGGGCTTCATTGTTTCCAGTAGAGGAATTGAGGCAAATCCAGCCAAAATTCGAGCTTTGTCACAATTGGCTACACCAACCAACCTTAAACAGGTCCAAAAACTAGCCGGATGCATGGCAGCTTTAAGCCGCTTTATCTCCAGACTTGGAGAAAAAGCATTGCCACTCTATCGCCTTCTCCGACGCACCGACCACTTCGAGTGGACGGATGCAGCAACGGCCGGACTGGAAGAAGTAAAGGCTCTTTTAGCAAGCAACCCAATCTTGGCCGCGCCAAACGTCGGCGAACTAATGTTGTTATACATCTCTGCGACTCACCAGGTGGTGAGTGCAGTGCTCGTCGTTGAATGAGAGGAGGACGGACACAAATTCCCGCTTCAGAAGCCGGTATACTATGTATACACTGTCCTCACAACATGCAAATCCCGGTACCCTCATTACCAAAAGATAGCATACGCGGTCTTCATGGCATCCCGGAAGCTACGACACTACTTCCAAGAATGCTCGATCACGGTGGCTTCCGAAGTACCACTCAATGACATAATAAACAACCGCGACACTACTGGCCGGATTGTCAAATGGGCCATTGAGCTCCTGCCATTCGACATAACGTATAAACCGCGCCGAGCCATTAAATCCCAAGTGTTGGCTGACTTCATCGCCGAATGAACAGAGGCCGAACTCCCTAAAGAGTACGGCACCTATTCCAACTGGGTCATGTACTTCGATGGCTCTAAGATGCTGGCCGGTTTGGGAGCGGGCATCGTCTTAACATCCCCAACGGGAGACACAGTCCAGTATGTACTCCAAATCTTATATACAGACTCCAATAATGCAGCCGAATACGAGGCCTTACTGCATGGTCTTCGGATGGCCGTCTCCATGGGCATACAACGTCTGGAGGTGCACGGGGATTCAAATCTCGCAATATCTCAAATAAACGGAGACTTTGACGCAAAAGATCTGAAAATGGCGGCCTACCGTAACGCCGTACTCAAAATATCAGCCCGGTTCGAGGGACTCGAGTTTCATCATGTGGCTCGAGAAAGTAATCAAGCGACGGATGTCCTTGCTCGCATGGGAGCCAAGCGCGACCCCGTCCCGCCTAACGTCTTTCTGGAGCGGCTCTTCAAGCCATCCGTGGTGTGGTAGGATGAAAGCGGCAACACTAGCACGGACCCGATCATACCCCCTGAGTCCGAGCATAATACCGATATCATCGGGGGCTCAGCCACCGAAGCAACACCATCGGTCCATCTCATAATGGTAGTAATTGCGCCATGGACCGAACCCTTCTTGGCCTACCTTAATAGGCGAGAGCTCCCTGAGGATCCTAACGAGGCTCGCTGCATTGGCCGGCGCTCGAAAGCCTATAAGGGAGCTCTCGCCATCATGGACCTTATAGCGCTACCGGAGTCCTTCAAAGATGTATCTCCGAAGAAGAGGGGCGGCAGCTCATGGCCAAAATCCATGCTAGCCTTGGCGGTCACCACACCGCGGCCCGGGCCCTTGTGAGTAAAGCCTTCCGTATAGGTTTCTTTTGGCCTACGGCCCGAGCAGATGCACAGGACCTTGTCCAACGTTGTGTTGGATGCCAGCTTTTCGCTAATCAAAGCCATATGCCGCCTACTGCGCTACAAACAATCCCCATTACATGGCCTTTCGCGGTCTGGGCGCTTGATATGGTCGGACCCCTTAAAGGGGGAAGCCATAAGAAAAAATATCTGCTGGTCATGGTAGATAAATTCACTAAGTGGATTGAGGCCAAACCGGTTAAAACGGCCGAAGCCGGACCAGTGATAGACTTTATATCCAGTGCCGTACACCGTTATGGTGTTCCACACAGCATTATCACAGACAACGGCTCCAACTTTATAGCCGATGAGGTGAAAACCTGGTGCGCTAACCTGGGCATCAAGCTCGATTATGCCTCCGTCTATCACCAGCAAACAAATGGTCAAGTCGAACAAGCTAATGGTCTTATTATGGGCGGCATTAAGCCCAGACTAGTGCGGTCTTTGAAAGAATCAGACAAGCACAGGGTTGAGGAGCTCGACTCCGTACTCTGGGGGCTGCGGACCACGCCCAACCGCACTACCGGATACACACCGTTCTTCATGGTGTACGGCGCAGAGGCCGTGTTGCCCTGCGACATTATGCATGACTCACCACGAGTGCACATGTATGAAGAGAGAGAGGCCGAGCTTGATTGGCAGGACAGCTTAGACGCCTTGGAGGAGGAGCGCGACGTCGCAAAGGCCCGTTCCACATTGTATCAACAATAGGCTCGTAGATATCAAAGCAGAGAAGTGCGGGCCAAGACTTATAAAGTCGGCGAACTCGTTCTACACTTGCCAGAGAAGAAAAAGGACAAACTCAAGCCCAAATGGGAGGGTCCCTTCATCATTGACGAAGTTCTCACTGGAGGAGCGTACCGCCTGCGTGATGCATCAGACAATCGATTGGAGCCGAACCCATGGAACGCCGCCAGACTCCGAAGATTCTACGCCTAGAGCCGGACTCTTTGTTCATCTTCTTCTCCCTTTTTTGTCCATTACCTTTTTTTCCTCTCTTTCATTTTTTTTCCTAGCTTTAAGCTCTTGAGCGGCTAAACCGCGCACCTATGACGTACAGATCCTTAAATATGTACGTCCATAATACCTGGGGGCTTCTTGTACAGAAGCTTATTACTATTATTTTCTGAGCATCAAGCTCACCACATATGTGTCTTTTCCTCATATGTACCTTTTCTTCGCCATTATATGCATCGTTATGACTTAAGTTTTGGCCAAGCTGGGTTGCCTGGCTCCTGTGCTTATGCCCTACGTTCCCGTTAGTTCGGCTAGGGCATAAAGGGAGCACATCTGCGATTGTTACTGCCGGGTCATCTGGATGTGTACCTCAGACTGGGTGAAGCCGAAAGCTATCGTTCTTAAGGGAATATTCGGTCGGTGCACTAAAGATGGTTTTTTCTCACTCATTACACTATGAACCCCCAGATGCTATGTATACTGTGATTTTTTAATCACAGTTCGGACATGAACATTAACGCATGTTCACCCAGGGAAAGGAACCCTTAACGGAACTATTCTCTCTGGAAGATGTTTCTTACAATCACATGTAATATAACATAGCTAGCCGGATACAACTTGTCTGTTCAAGCAACTATGACCCCTACGCCTGGTTTCCATGCATACCCCAGTTTATATTACCATGCGGGTATTCGGAAACATTCCGCACCTTCAGGTCCGGAGGTCGAAGAGAAAAGGTCGGCCATGACAATCGTTTTACAATCCGGCTAGGGACAAATTTGTCAATCAAAGCACATAGTCACTTAGACTCAAAAGCTTCCTCCTCAATGCCGTCCAACAGGCTGTCTACCCTACAATCCTGTTGGGACAATTCGGCGGCTAGCTTTACTTGGTCATATACTAAACTAATTGGATCTTCTTTTCCGTCTGATCCTCAAGGTCCGACCCGAGCCATATGATTCGGATCAAGCTTGGTATACCGTGTTTTCACCATGGCCCAGGCCTCTCGCGCACCTTCCCGGCAGGCCGATATCTTCCATAATCGAAAACGCCTCCGCGCTCCTTTGAATAGCTGCACAAGTTCCTCCATACTTTCTGGAGGGGAGGCGGATGGCCACAAGGCCTTGGCAACACTCCGCATTGCCTGCCGAGCTCGCCCGTGCATTTGCGCTAGCTCTTGTAGCAGATCGCCTGAAGATCCGGACATTTCCTCTTCGGGACGGCCGGTCAGTATACCTACAGACATAAATCTATCAGTTCCTTTCCTCGCCGAATTACACGGAGGTAAGTTCGAAAGCATACTGAATATGCCGCTTCGTAGCCTCTTATTTTCCTTCACGGAGTCAGCTAGCTGGGCTCGCACATCTTTTAGTTCTTCGCCCAGCAGGGTGTTGGAATCCTGCAGCTTGTTTTTATCCTCCCTGACCCGTGTCAGCACACGTTCGCCCGCGGCCAGTAGCCTTTTGGCTTCTTGTTTATCCGCTTGCTTGATTTCAAGTGCCTCCTTCAGCTGATCTGACGATCCTGCCATGAGATATGCAACACTGTTAGCATTGCTGGTATATGATTATATTTTCTCAATGGAGGGGAACATTACCAGGCGACGCCTTCTTGGATTTCTCCAATTCGGCGGTGGCAGCAGTTAGCTGAGTCCGACACTTTTCCAGTTCTTGAGACAGCAGGTTGTTCTTCTCTGTAAGCACCTGGTTATACAATGATCCTTAAATCAGTTGTATCAACTGCTTCAAGTCTCGGGGGCTACTGGTATATAATTATTAGGTTTATACGATGTGAACTTACCGCATATCTTTCAAATGCTGGTCTGTGGCTCTGGTAAGCCCGTCTCGAGCAGCTCGGATGTATGCATCACCCGAGCTGAAGGCATTGAATGCCTCTTTTGTAAAGCCGAGGTGGCGAAGAGCGGCCCTCCGGCGCCGATGATTCATGGCGCTCTCCACTTCTGAGTTTGTGATGGATACATCATCCGAATCGTCTGCTGAAGGATAATCCAGCGTCACTCCCGTACCGGCCCTCGTCTTTATGGCAGGTTCTGGAGCCTGGCTGTTGGGAGCGTGACTTGCAGGACCCCCGGACATAGTCCGGCGAACGCTCTTCCTGATGAAACACAAACAGACAATGTCACAGTTGGATGTGACTGCCAAGGGGCATATTTACGAAGCCATACCTTTTTGACGATGGCTCGGTCGTGACTTCGTTTGCCTTCCTCTTCGAAGGCTTGCCCGACGTAGGTGCCGCCCTCTTTTGAGTCACCTCTGGTGTAACATGGCGCGCCGAGCGCCTCCCCTTTGGAACACGAGACAGTGCGGTGGTTGAGGCAGAATGAGGAAGCTCTTTCGAAGGAGAGGTCTCCTAATTACTTACGTGTGAGGCAGGTAGGAGGCTGGGATAGTCTGCTATAATGGCCACTTTTGTGCCATCGTAGCTCGCCTGGTAAAATACTCCCTCCTATAGCTCCACAAATATGTCCGGATCCTCCTTGAATCCGGGGTCAAGATCCCGGTTATGGTCCTCCGGCTGTGGAGCGGGGTTGTAGATCCCTGTGACGACCTTTCGCCATTCCTGTTACAAATGGACAGGTTAGTATCAGTCAAAAGTGACTCATGGAAAGGATTGAGTAGGGTGGTGGGAGTAAAACTCACCCAGCTGGGAGGATTGTACATGGAAAATCCCTCTCGGCGTTCAAGACAAATAAATTCCTCTTTCTCCCCTTTGTACAGATCGACCAATATTTTGGCCAGAGCGGCGGGGGTGTCCGGACCTTTTCGGCCACAGCGTGAGGCGTCATCTTCCCCATTGTAGTGCCACATAGGGAGCCCTCTAAATTGGAGTGGCTGGACACCCCGCACTATGGAGATCGCCATTACCTCGATTATTGATAATCCGGACTGGGCGAGCGTCTTTATCTTGCTCATTAATTGATGGATTTCCGCACTATCTTCCTCCTCGAGGCTCCTAGGGCGCCAGCTGTGGCGTTTCTTCAAAGGGGCGCTGGAAAATTCAGAGAGACCCATTCGGATTGGGTCAGGGCGAGCGACGTCCTCAATATAAAACCACTCTGAGGTCCACTCTTTGGACGCCTTCTTCAGTGTGCCGGATAAGTATCCGGTCCCGGCTATGCGCCATACTTCGGCGCCGCCCACCTCGAATATGTATCCCTCTTGGGTACGAGGGACGAGGCAGAATAGTTTTCTCCATAAATCAAAGTGGGCTTCACAGCCCAGGAAAACCTCGCAAAGGGCAACAAAACCCGCGATGTGCAAGATAGAGGCTGGCGTGAGGTTGTGCAGTTGGAGGCCATAATACTCCATTAGTCCTCGGATGAAAGGCTGGATTGGAAACCCGACGCCTCTTAGCAAATAAGAAATGAAGCACACCCATTCCCCCCTGGTTGGATTGGGGAAATTTTCCGCCAAAGCTTCGCCTGAGAAGGAGGTCAAACCTGCTCGAACAGGGACCAGATCCGCGGGGGGAAGAAATCCCTATGTTTGGAGCTTCACCAGCTGATCATGGGATACAGAACATCTTTCCCAATCGCCTTTTTTGGGGCTGTGGGGGCGGGTGGAAGAACTGGGAGCACTAGCCATGTTGGAATGGTTTCTCCTAGCAAGCTTTGAGGATTTCCCGCTTGGCATGGAATGGATCTGAAGATCCAATCTCTTTTAATAGACACCCTTCTTACATGGTTAGGGAGTTATGTGCAAAGATACCCCGACCTCTCGTATTCGCTCGACACATGGAAACTGAAGTCATGAAGGCGTGGAAGCCGATGAGCACGACATTAAATGGAAGGCCGAATACAGCTCCTTAAGTCAGGTACTTCGAAGTAATCGGAGGAGGAACCCGCCTTGCAATGCCGAAGACAATCTGCACTCCGGACACATCGTCATTGAAAGCCTGGTTCGGGGGCTACTAAGGGAGTCCTGTATTTAGGGGTCCTCGGGCGTCCGGGCTACGTGACGTGGGCCGAACTGATGGGCCATGAAGATACAAGACGGAAGACTCTCTCCCGTGTCCAGATGGGACTCTCCTTGGCGTGGATGGCAAGCTTGGCGTTCGATATGAAGATTCCTTTCTCTGTAACCGACTTTGTACAACCCTAGTCCCCTCCGGTGTCTATATAAACCGGAGGGTTTAGTCTGTAGAGGCAATCATAATCAGACAGGCTAGAATTCTAGGGTTTTATCCATTACGATCTCGTGGTAGATCAACTCTTGTAATCCTCGTATTCATCAAGATCAATCAAGCAGGACGTAGGGTATTACCTCCATAGAGAGGGCCCGAACCTGGGTAAACATCGTGTCCCCCGTCTCCTGTTACCATCGACCTTAGGCGCACAGTTCGGGACCCCCTACCCGAGATCCGCCGGTTTTGACACCGACAGTGGGGTCACTGATAGGTCTCTACCCAGCCTATACTAGATAGTTTAGGATAAGCAGGTAAGGTTTCAATAGCAGGTTACAATAAACAGGCTATGCATCAGAATAGGTAAAGCAGTAGCAGCAGCAATTCTAATGCAAGCATGAGAAAATAGAATGGGCGATATAGGGATTATCAAAGGGGGGGTGCTTGCCCTGGTTGCTCGGCGGCAAGGGCAAGGTCGTCAATGGTGTCTTCGGTCTCCGGAGCTGCGGCGGTACCGGGAACTGCGTCGGGGTCTAACGAGAGAGAAGAGGGGGAGGAAACAGTATAAATACACAGCAAACATGAGCAACACAATGTACGACATGACAATATGCAGTGTCGGGTGTGTCCTAACGTATGGTTGCACGTCACCGAGGATGGAGGAATCCATCCGGGAATGTTTTCCCGGTTCCGGACATATGTCAGACAGATGACCGGAGGGGAACGGTTCCATGTTCGGATAGTTAGGGACGTGTAGCAGACGAACGGACATCATATTCGGATTCGTCTCGAAATTCTGATCAACTTTCATGTACAAAGTTTTTCCATCGGAGTTACGGATTATTTTCTATGATTTTCTAAAGATTTAATTGATATTCTAGAATTTTATTTAATTATTTAAATTAGAATTATCCGAAACAGTGTAGGCTGACATCATGATGATGTCAGCATGACATCAGCAGTCTATTAAGTTTAATTAGGGTTTAATTAGACTAACTATAGATTAATTAGACTAACTAATTAATTAGTTTTAACTAAACATAATTAATTAAGTTAATTATTTATTTATTTATTTATTTTCTTTTTCTTTTTATTTTCTAAAATCATTATGGGGCAGGGGCCCCGCTTGTCAGTGGCACAGGGCCACCCCAGCGGCAGTGCACGCGCGCGGGCACGCAGCGGCCATGGCCGTGCGTGGCCAGGAGAGGCGCTGGCCATGGCGAGCGGCGGCCAGCGAGCGGGGCCAGCGAGCAGCGCCGGGCACAGCGGCTGTGGGCGAGCGACGGCAGGAGGGGTAGCAGTAGTGGGCAGTATGCGGTTTGGCGGCGCAGAGCAGGGCAGGAGAGGCGTTCGGCCACGGCGAGCATGTGGTGGTCAGCGAGCGGGGCACGATGAGTTTGTGCGGCGGCGCGGAGTGGCGCGGTGAGCGCAGCCGGAGGAGGGGCCTGGCCGGAGCGGGGCGGGCACGGCTACGGCGGGAGGTGACCGCGTTGGGGGGGGGGGAAGAGAGGAAGGGGAAGAGGCCCAGGGCCTCACTTGCGTTGCTGCGGAGAGGGCGGTGAGGCTCATGGTGTTCCGTTGGAGTGGAGGACGAGGAGGCGAGGCGACGAGGCGGTGGCGGGGGTCCGGCGACGACGGCCGGCTGCGGCGTCGAGCGTTGGCCCGATCCAGATTTGGATCGGTAGAGGAGAGAGGGGGGATAGTGGGGAGCGAGAGGAGGGTTAGGGTTTCGGGGTCCAGGGGAGGGGAGGCCTAAATAGGCCTGGGGTGCGGCGTGGGCCGGCCAGCTGGGTCGTGCCCCAGTGGGGAGGGGGTTTCCTCTTTTTTTTGTCTTTTGTTTTATTTTTCCTTTTCTGTTTTCTTTTTAGTTCCTGTTTTGTCTTTTATTTTTATTTCAAATGACTTTTGTATTTTATGAAACTTGCCCAAATATTCACAGTGCAATATTAGACATTGTTAGAAAATGGTTTGGAGTACAAACGATTTTATCTTTATTTTATTTAATTGAAAAAGCGTTAAATAACTCTGTTTCATGGTTGTTAGAGTCACGTAATTTATTTAGTATATGATGAATATAATTTTAGAATTGTCTCTGGATTATTTACAATATTATGAACAATTTAGTTTTCAAATTTGAACAACTTTTAGTTTCACTTTTAGTTTGAATTTCCATTTAAATTTGAATTTGAAAAGAGATATGATACTAATGATGATTAAGCACTGTTGATCATGATGACTTGGCATAATCAAAAGGGGGATTACTGTAGCTAACCACTTGGGGCGTTACATTTTGCTTGTGTGAGAAGTTTAGTCAACGGGTCTGCCACATTCAGATCCATATGTATTTTGCAAATTTCTATGTCTACAATGCTCTGCATGGAGCTACTCTAGCTGATTGCTCCCACTTTCAATATGTATCCAGATTGAGACTCAGAGTCATCTGGATCAGTGTTGAAGCTTGCATCAACGTAACCTTTTACGATGAACTCTTTATCACCTCCATAACCGAGAAACATTTCCTTAGTCCTCTTAGGTAACTAAGGATAATTTTGACCGCTGTCCAGTGATTAACTCCTGGATCACTATTGTACCCCCTTGCCAAACTCATGGCAAGGTACACAACAGGTCTGGTACACAGCATGGCATACTTTATAGAACCTATGGCTGAGGCATAGGGAATGACTTTCATTCTCTCTCTATCTTCTACCGTGGTCGGGCATTGAGTCCTACTCAACTTCATACCTTGCAACACAGGCAAGAACCCTTTCTTTAACTGATCCATTTTGAACTTCTTCAAAACTTTATCAAGGTATGTGCTTTGTGAAAGTCCTATCAAGCGTCTCGATCTATCCCTATAGATCTTGATGCCCAATATATAAGCAGCTTCACCGAGGTCTTTCATTGAAAAATTCTTAATCAAGTATCCTTTTATGCTATCCAGAAATTCTATATCATTTCCAATCAACAATATGTCATCCACATATAATATCAGAAGAGGAGATGGTGCTGTTGAAGATGTTGATGGAGATGGCCCTGCCAAAGATGGGAGAGTTGTTGGTGATGATGATGACGATGATTTCCCCCTCCGAGAGGGAAGTTCCACCGGCGGAATCTCTCCACCGGAGGGAAAAAGTGCTCCTGCCCAAGTTCCGCCTCGAGACGGTGGCGCTTCGACCCGAAAGTCCTCTCCTTATTTTTTCTAGGTCAAAATGACTTATATACCAGAAGAGGGGCACCGGAGGTGGGCCGACGAGGGCACAACCCACCAGGGCGCGCCTGGGCTCCCTGGCGCGCCCAGGTCGGTTGGGCCCACCTGGTGGGCCCCCTCTGGTAGTTATTTGCTCCAATATTCTTAATATATTCCAAAAATAATCTCCGTAAATTTTCAGCTCATTTGGAGATGTGTAGAATAGGTAACTCTAACGTAGCTTTTCCAGGTCCAGAACTCCAGCTGCCGGTATTCTCCCTCTTCGTGTAAACCTTGCATATTATGTGCGAAAAGGCATTAGAATTACTCCCAAAAGCATTATTATGCATAAAAACATTATAAATAACAGTAGGAAAACATGATGCAAAATGGACATATCAACTCCCCCAAGCTTAGACCTCGCTTATCCTCAAGCGAAAACCGAAATCGAAAAACATGTCCACATGCATAGAGAGAGAGGTGTCGATAAAAAGAAAATACGAACATATAAGCATCATGCATATTATTATAACATCAAGGAACTTTAACATAAAACTTTATCAAATAACTTTTGTCATATAACTTCTCATGAACAAGTAACAATTCATCACAACATTGAAGTATATAGCATAAACCTTATTGAAAACCAACAAACTATGTTCTCAGTCAACTTTGCAACTACAATTTATCATATTTTCAGCAAGGGTCACATATCGGAGCCTTTAGGCAAGTCCACATACTCAACCATCATTTAATCTTCTATGATTGCCAACACTCACATCATACCCATGGGCAAAAAGTTTCAACCGGACACATAGAAAGATAGGGGCTTATAGTTTCACCTCCCAACGTACTCACCTCAAGGGTGATGTCAACAATAATGGCTCATGCCTACTCATGTCCAACTGGATATATGTGCCTAGATCTTTCCTCACCACATGATGCTTGCAAAAAGAGAAAATAAAAAGGAATAGGGAAGAAAACTTTTGACTCTTACATAAAAGTAAAAGTAAAAGATAGGCCCTTCGCAGAGGGAAGCAGAGGTTGTCATGCGCTTATTTGTTTGTATGCCAAATCCCTTAATGCAAAAGCACGTCACGTTATATTGCCCCTTATGATAGCAAACTTTATTATGCAGTTCGTCGCTTTTATTACTTTGCCATCACAAGTTCGTACAACGCTCAATTTTCTCTTACACTAAATGATCCAACACATTTAGAAGCAATTTTTATTGCCTTATTGCACTGATGACAACTTACTTGAAGGATCTTACTCAATCCATAGGTAGGTATGGTGGACTCTCAAAATAAGATTTAGGTTAAGGGTTTTTGGATGCACAAGTAGTATCTCTACTTAGTGCGGAATTTTTGGCTAGAAAGTATATTGAGCAAGCACCACATGTTAAGGGATCTATGACAATATAACTTCTATGTGAATATGAACAAACATAAAGCATTACGTTGTCTTCCTTGTCCAACGTCAACTATTTTGACACGAAATATTTAATGGGGGCTCACAATCATAAAAGATGTCCAAGATAGTGTACTTGCATGTGAATCTTCTCTTCCCTTATTAATGCTTTCATGAATTGCATCATTGACCAATGCTATGTTTGTCAATCTCCAATAAATTTTACCACTTATACTTTTCCTTATGTAATGTCATTACTTACCATAAGATTAGCATATGATCTTTTTATTTATTTTCCTTTCCTTTTATTGAAACAGTAAAGAAACAAAACTCAAACTACTCTTTATTATATATCTCACACACGATTACATCGATAGATAGATCACTAAGCAAACCCTCGAAAAGAAAGGATCAAACTAAACTTTTAATCAAATAAAACATAGGAAAACTAAAGATCGAACTAAAATAGATGAAAGCAAAGATAGTGGTGGTGATACGATACCGGGACACCTCCCCCAAGCTTGGCACAAGCCAAGGGGAGTGTCCATACCATGAACTCAAGTCTCCTTTGGTGATGAAGAAGGTGGTGGTGGTGAAGAGTTGTAGCGATCTTATCTTCCGGTTTCCATGGCAATGGCTCACCATCATAAGAGGAGGAGCGAGTCTCGCGAGTCCTGCAACTGGCAGCCAAACTCATACCTTTAAACCTTGCCTCATATTCAAAGACTTGGTTTTGGAGATCATAGATTTGGCTTTGCAGAAAGTTGATTTGCTCGTTGAAGGTGAAGACGATGTCCTTCATGGATTTGCCATCCACCTTGAGATCACAGGTGTAATCCGCGATCATGAGGTGATTGGCGTTGAGTCCATGTTCCACCATCCCCTTGCACTTGAAGACCTCTTACTCCATAGCTTCGAGCCTGGCATCCACGGTCCCCGTCCCTTTGGGGCCCTGGACGTCCCGGATGTGGAGCACCCCCTCACGCATCTCAATGGCGTGAGGGTTCTGCATCACCTCCCGCAAATACGGGTTGATGACATTCTCAAAGAACTTGTCCTTGGAGGAGCTCGAAGCGGCCATGGCGATCTAGATCTGTCAGAAAACAGTAAGAAAGAAGAACAGAAGATTTCTCCGCAATACGGTGGTCAATACGTTCGGTGGGTATATAAAGATTTTTATCATGGGAAACAAGAAAATGGGAGGAAAACAGAGTCGGGAAGGTTCCTGAGGTGGGCACAACCCACCTGGGCGCGCCAGGGGTCCCAGGCACACCCTGGTGTCTTGTGCCCCCTCGGGTGCCTTCCTGGTTGTTTCTTATTTTCCAAATTTTTAAAATATTCCAAAACTGATAGAAAATATTTTTGTGGATTTTTTGGAGTCTGTTTACTTATCGTATCACGTACCTCCTCTTTTTTAATTATTCTGGAGTGTTCCGGAAGGTCTCTTTTATGTGTTCCTCGGGTGTCATGGTTTGAATAATATTGCTTTCAACATTAATAGGCGTACATGAGATATAGTGTTTAATTCTTTGCCCATTGACCAGCTTCGGGTTAGTACCTTCGGCATTATTTATTTTAATAGCTCCAGAGCGGTAAACCTCTTCAATGATATAAGGTCCTTCCCATTTATAGAGAAGTTTCCCTGCAAAGAATCTAAAATGAGAGTTGTACGAAAGAACATATTCTCCAACATTGAATTCCCACTTTTGAATTCTTTTGTCATGCCATCTTTTAACTTTTTCTTTAAATAACTTGGCATTTTCATAGGCTTGGGTTCTCCATTCATCTAGTGAGCTAATATCAAATAACCTCTTTTCACCGGCAAGTTTGAAATCATAATTGAGTTCTTTAATTGCCCAATATGCTTTGTGTTCTAACTCTAGAGGCAAATGACAAGCTTTTCCATAAACCATTTTATAGGGAGACATACCCATAGGATTTTTATATGTTGTTCTGTAGGCCCAAAGTGCATCATCTAATTTCTTAGACCAATTCTTTCGGGACCTATTAACGGTTTTCTGTAATATTAGTTTTATTTCTCTATTGCTAAGTTCAACTTGACAACTAGATTGAGGATGATAGGGTGATGCAATTCTATGGTTAACATCATATTTAGCAAGCATTTTACGGAAAGCACCATGAATAAAGTGTGAACCACCATCAGTCATTAAATATCTAGGGACTCCAAACCTCGGGAAAATAACTTCTTTAAGCATTTTAATGGAAGTGTTATGATCAGCACTACTAGTTGGAATAGCTTCTACCCACTTAGTAACATAATCAACAGTAACAAAAATATGTGTATACCCATTAGAGGAAGGAAAAGGTCCCATATAATCAAAACCCCAAACATCAAATGGTTCAACAGCAAGTGAATAATTCATAGGCATTTCCTGACGCTTACCAATATTACCAATTTGTTGACATTCATCACAAGATAAAACAAACTTACGGGCATCCTTGAAGAGAGTAGGCCAATAAAAACCAGATTGCAATACCTCGTGAGCAGTTCTATCTCCCGCATGATGCCCTCCATAAGCTTCGGAGTGGCATTTCCATAGGATTTATTCCTGTTCATGCTCAGGTACACAACGTCTAATAATATCATCTACTCCTTCTTTATAAAGATGTGGGTCATCCCAAAAGTAATGTCTTAAATCATAGAAGAATTTTTTCTTTTCTTGGTATGTGAAACTAGGTGGTATGTATTTAGCAACAATATAATTAGCATAGTCAGCATACCAAGGAGTGTTATGAGAAATATTTATTGCAGCTAGTTGCTCATCAGGAAAGCTATCATCAATAGGTAGTGGGTCATCAAGGATATTCTCTAACCTAGACATGTTATCAGCTACGGGGTTCTCAGCTCCTTTTCTACCAGTGATATGTAAATCAAATTCTTGTAGCAGGAGAACCCACCTAATGAGTCTAGGTTTAGCATCTTTCTTTTCCATAAGATATTTAATAGCAACATGATCGGTGTGAACAGTAACTTAAGAATCAATAATGTAAGATCTGAATTTGTCACAAGCAAACACAACTGCTAAAAATTCTTTTTCAGTAGTAGCATAATTTCTTTGGGCATTGTCTAGATTTTTGATAGCATAATGAATAACATTCAATTTTTTATCAACTCTTTGTCCTAGAACAGCACCAACAACATAATCACTAGCATCACACAAAATTTCAAAAGGCATGTTCCAATCAGGTGGTTGAACAATAGGTGCAGAAGTTAAGGCTTTCTTAAGTGTTTCAAAGGCTTCTACACAATCATCATCAAAAACAAATGGAACATCCTTTTGTAAAAGATTTGTAAGAGGCCTAGAAATTTTAGAGAAGTCTTTAATAAACCTCCTATAGAAACCAGCATGACCAAGGAAACTACGAATACCTTTAATATCTTTAGGACATGGCATTTTCTCAATTGCGTCAACTTTAGCTTGGTCCACCTCAATACCTCATTCAGAAATTTTATGTCCCAAGACAATACCTTCATTAACCATAAAGTGGCACTTCTCCCAATTCAAGACAAGATTAGTTTTCTCACATCTCTGCAAAACTTGATCAAGGTTGCTCAAGCAATCATCAAAAGAAGTTCCATAAACAGAAAAATCATCCATGAAAACCTCAATGATCTTTTCACAAAAGTCAGAGAATATAGCAGTCATACATCTTTGAAAGGTAGCAGGTGCATTGCATAAACCAAAAGGCATATGTCTATAAGCATAAGTTCCAAAAGGGCAAGTAAAAGTGGTTTTCTCTTGATCAGGTTGTGAGACAGTTATTTTAGAAAAACCAGAATATCCATCAAGGAAGCAAAAGTGTGTGTGCTTTGATAATATTTCTAGCATTTGATCAATAAAAGGCAAAGGGTAATGATCTTTTCTCGTAGCTTTATTTAATATCCTAAAATCAATTACCATTCTATAGCCAGTAACAATTCTTTGTGGAATGAGTTCATTTTTATCATTAGGAACAACGGTAATACCTCCCTTCTTAGGGACACAATGAACGGGACTTACCCATCTACTATCAGCTATGGGATAGATTATACCTACTTCCAGAAGTTTTAATATTTCAGTTCTTACCACTTCTTTCATCTTAGGATTCAAACGTCGTTGGTGATCAACAACGGGTTTAGCATCAGGTTCCATATTAATCTTGTGCTGACAGAGAGTGGGACTAATGCCCTTAAGATCATCAAGAGCATATCCAATAGCAGCACGGTGCTTCTTCAGAATTTTCAATAATCTTTCTTCTTCATGTTCTGAAAGGTTAGCACTAATAATAACAGGATATATCTTTTTCTCATCAAGATAAGCATATTTCAAAGTGTCAGGCAATTGTTTCAATTCAAACACGGGATCACCTTTAGGTGGAGGAGGACCTCCTAGTGTTTCAATAGGCAAATTATGTTTGAGCAGAGGTCGTTGTTTAAAGAAAATTTTATCTATCGCATTTCTTTCATGCATGTGCATATCATTTTCATGGTCTAGAAAATATTGTTCTAGTGGATCAATCGGAGGCACGACAATAGAAGCAAGGCCAATTATTTCATCCTTACTAGGTAATTATTTCTTATGAGGTTGTCTATTAAACTTGGAAAAATTAAATTCATGAGACTCATCACCAAAGCTAACACTGACAGTTTGTTTATGACAATCTATAGTAGCAATGACAGTGTTCAAGAAAGGTGTACCAAAGATAATGGGACAGAAGTCATCTTGTGGGGAACCAAGAACCAGAAAATCAGTAGGGCATTTTATTTTCCCACACAAGACTTCAACATCTCTAACAATCCCAAGTGGTGTGATGGTGTCTCTATTAGCAAGTTTAATAGTAACATCTATGTCTTCTATTTCAGCGGGTGCTATGTCATTCATAATTTCTTGGTATAAGGTAAAGGGAATAGCACTCACACTAGCACATAAATCACATAAACCATGATAACAATGATCTCCTATTTTAACTGAGACAACAGGCATGCCAACAACGGGTCTATGTTTATCTTTTTCATCGGGTTTGGCAATTCTAGCAGCTTCATCACAGAAGTAAATAACATGCCCATCAATATTTTCTACCAGGAGATCTTTAACCATAGCAATACTAGGTTCTACTTTAATTTTTTCAGCAGGTTTAGGTGCTCTAATATTACTTTTGTGAACCATAGTTGAGACCTTAGCATGTTCCTTTATCCTAACAGGGAAAGGTGGTTTTTCAATATAAGCAGTAGGCACAACTGGATCAACATTATAAATAATAGTTTCATCTTTAGCTATGATCGGTTCTTTAGTTTCTTATTTAATAGGTGGGTGATATTTGAACCACTTCTCCTTAGGGAGATCAACATGAGTAGCAAATGATTCACAAAAAGAGGCTACTATCTCAGAGTCAAGTCCATATTTAGTGCTAAACTTGTGAAAAGCATCGGTATTCATAAAAGATTTAATACAATCAAACTCATGCTTAATACCTGACTCTTTACCTTCGTCGAGTTCCCAATATTCAGAGTTGCATTGAATTCTTTCTAAAAGATCCCACCTGAATTCAATAGTCTTCTTCATAAAAGAACCAGTACAAGCAGTATTGAGCACGGATCAATCATCATGAGAAAGCCGAGCATAAAAATTATGAATAATAATTTCTCTTGAGAGCTCATGATTGGGGCATGAATATAATATTGACTTAAGCCTCCCCCAAGCGAGAGCGATACTTTCTCCTTCACGAGGCCAAAAATTATATATATAATTCCGATCACGATGAACTAGATGCATAGGATAAAAATTTTGGTGAAATTCCAACTTCAATCGATTCCAGTTCCAAGATCCAATATCATCGCATAGCCTATACCATGCCAATGCTTTTTCCCTTCAAAGATAAAGGGAAAACCTTCTTCTTCGCTTCATCTCCGGGCAAACCTGCAAGCTTAAATAATCCACAAATTTCATCCACATATATCAAGTGCATATCAGGATGTTCGGTTCCATCTCCTGCATAAGGATTAGCTAGCAGTTGTTCTATCATACCCGAAGGAACTTCATAACCAATATTTTCAGTAGGTACAGTAGGTTGAGGGGCTACTAATTTTGGTTCCGGTCGAGGTGAAGATACCCCGAACAAACCCCTCAAAGAATGGTTCTCCATAGTAACAAGTGACAAAAATTTCAGCACGTAGTAATAATTTTCCTTACCAATTTCCACTTACCAAGAGCGCTTCACTCCCTGGCAACGGCGCCAGAAAAGACCCTTGATGACCCAAAATTATAGGGGATCAATCATAGTCCTTTCAATAAGTAAGAGTGTCGAACCCAACGAGGAGCAGAAGGAAATGACAAGTGGTTTTCAGAAAGGTATTTTCTGCAAGCACTGGAATTGTCGGTAACAGATAGTTTGATAGCAAGATAATTTGTAACGAGCAAGTAACGGTAACGGTAAATAAAGTGCAGAAAGGTAGCCCAATCCTTTTGTGGCAAAGGACAGACCAAAATGGTCTCTTATGATAAGCAAAGCGTTCTTGAGTGTACACGGGAATTTCATCATATCACTTTCATCATGTTGGTTTGATTCGAGTTCGCTACTTTGATAATTTGATATGTGGGTGGACCGGTGCTTAGGTGCTGTTATTACCTGAACAAACCTCCTACTTACGATTAACCCCCTCACAAGCATCCGCAACTACGAGAAAAGTATTAAGATAAAATCTAACCATAGCATTAAACTTTTGGATCCAAATCAGTCCCTTATGAAATAGCGCATAAACTAGGGTTTAAGCTTCTGTCACTCTAGCAACCCATCATCTAATAACTACTCCACAATGCATTCCCTTAGGCCCAAATATGGTGAAGTGCCATGTAGTCGACGTTCACATGACACCACTAAGGGAATCACAACATACATATCATCAAAATATCGAACACATATCAAGTTCACATGATTACTTGCAACATGACTTCTCCCGTGACCTCAAGAACAAAAGTAAATACTCACAAATAATAATCATGCTCAAGATCAGAGAGGTATTAAATAGCATAATGGATCTGAACATATAATCTTCCACCAAATAAACCATATAGTAATCAACTACAACATGTAATCAACACTACTAGTCACCCACAAACACCAATCTAAGGTTCCGGTACAAAGATTGAACACAAGAGATGAACTAGGGTTTGAGAGGAGATGGTGCTGTTGAAGATCTTGATGGGGATGGCCCTCCAAAAGATGGGAGAGTTGTTGGTGATGATGATGACGATGATTTCCCCCTACGGGAGGGAAGTTCCCCCGGCAGAATCGCTTCGCCGGAGGACAGAAGTGCTCCTGCCCAAGTTCCGCCTCAAGATGGCGGTGCTTCGTCCCGAAAGTCCTCTCCTTATTTTTTCTAGATCAAAATGACTTATATACCAGAAGAGGGTCACCGGAGGTGGGCCGAGAAGGGCACAACCCACCAGGGCGCGCCTGGGCTCCCTGGCGCGCCTAGGTGGGTTGTGCCCACCTGGTGGGCCCCCTCTGGTAGTTAGTTGCTCCAATTTTCAGCTCATTTGGAGATGTGCAGAATAGGTAACTCTGACGTAGCTTTTCCAGGTCCAGAACTCCAGCTGCCGGTATTCTCCCTCTTGTTGTAAACCTTGCATATTATGAGAGAAAAGGCATTAGAATTACTCCCAAAAGCATTATTATGCATAAAAACATTACAAATAATAGTAGAAAAACATGATGCAAAATGGATGTATCAGTCTTTTCCAAGCAAAGCCACATGCCTCCCATGGCCCTTCGCACCATCCCTAATGCATGGCCTTTTGCGGTCTGGGTGCAAGACATGGCCGGGCCGCTAAAAGGTGGAGGCCACAAAAACAAATATCTACTCATAATGGTAGATAAATTTACCAAATTGATCGAAGCAAAGCGAGTCATCTCGGCAGAAGCTGCCCAAGTCATCTGATTTTATTTCTAGGGTAGTGCATCGCTTTGGCATCCCCCATAGTCTGATCATGGACAGTGGGTCAAACTTCACGGCAAAAGAGGTCAAGGCATGGTGCAAGAAAATGGGCATTAAGCTCGACTATGCATCAGTCTACCACCCATAGTCAAATGGTCAAGTGGAGCAAGCCAACAGACTAATCCTTAGCGGTATCAAGCCATGGCTTGTGCGCTCCCTTAAGAAAGCAGACTGCAAGTGGGTCGAAGAACTTGATTCCCCAAATAGATCCAGTGGCTACACACCGTTTTTTATGGAGTACGGGGCCGAGGCAGTTCTACCTTGCGACCTCATACACGACGCACCTCGGGTACACATGTACAAAGAGTTAGAGGCCGAGCTCGATCGGCAGGATGCTTTAGACGCTCTCAAAGAAGGGCGCGATGTCGCATGGGCATGGTCAGCTATATACCAGCAGCAGGTGTGACACTACCACGGCAGAGAGGTCCGTGTAAAGGACCTCAATGTTGGGGACCTCGTCATGAGTTTACATCCAGAAAAGTAGAAGCACAAACTCTCACCTAAATGGGATGGGCCATTCATCATCGACCAAGTGCTAATTGGAGGAGCCTATCGAATTAGAGATCCAGAGGATGGCCGATTAGTGCCTAACCCCTGGAACGTGGCGCTACTCCGACGCTTCTACGGCTGACGCCCCGCACACTGCCAATGTATATAAACTTACACCCCTTTCTTCCTTAATTTTTCTCTTTTCCTTTGTTTTTACACCTCGGACCATTTTTGAAATGATCTCGGAGGCTAAATAAAGCATGTTCTTTTGAAAACACACATGGTTCCACCTCTTACGCACTATTGTCTTTAAAGTCATGATATGCATCGATTTGACCTAAGATTTGGCCAAGCTGGGTTGCCCGGCTCCTGTGTTTGCCCCTTATGTTCCCGATATTTCAGCTAGGGGGCAAAGGGAGCACCGCTGTGATCGTTACTCCCGGATCAGACGGCGTAGTACCTCAGACGGACAAAGCCGAAAGGTAGCGGTCTTATGGTTCAAATCGGTCGGCCTTGACATAGGGATAACGTGGAAGGAGGTCTTTTCAAACCTCGACTGTAACACCCCAAAAATTTCAACCATGATTTTATTAAGTAAAAATTGGCCAGAAATAAAATTTTAAATTATATTGGGTGTTTTATTAATTTTAGGGTATTTTCTGCCCTCTGTTTTTCAAAAAATTTCCCTCCATATAGAAATTTTTGGAAATAGTATTGTGGCTTTGGTAGTTTTATTAAAACATTTCATTTATACTTTAATAACAGTAAGAATTATTTTCAGAATAAAATTGCTCCAAAACAATTCTTTAAATAGCATTTTCAACCTTTACATGCCTCTGTTGCACTACAGCTATTTTAAATAAATCTTTTAAATTTCAACAAAAATTAGGAGAGGTCATGTGATGAACACCTATCACTTTTATGCAAAAACTCAACTTGGTGTTTTGGAAATTTTGAGTAAACCATCCTCTTTTCAATTTTGTCCATTTCTTGAGTTTGAACTACAACCCAATTTTCTGTTGCTTCAAAATTTCTGAAAATTTTCCCACTCATAGTCCTTCCAACCAAAACCTTAAGTCCATGAGATCAGCTCCAATTACAACATTTAAGTTCACCAAATTACTCCCTGTAGTTTGGGTCCAGAACTAAAAACCAACCAAACTTGCACTAGCAAGTTTATCTTCTTGACAAACCAACCCCACCATCATCTCTAGCATCTAAGGAGACACCATACTGTAGACTTTCACTTCCAACAAAATCACCTAGATAGCTCTAGTATTCTGCCGAACACTTCATGAGCATGACATAATTTGGCAACCTCTTAAACCATCATATGAAACCTGATCCACTTGCCAAGACAGCATGTCCCTCATTCTTGCCACCCAAATAAGTGCCACCCTGAGCAATTCCTATCCATTTGGATCAGCCTAGCTGGTCCTGGCATTCTATCGAGCACCCTGGGCACGTGCACAACACATGGCCAGAGCACCCGTATGGCACTGCGTCGGTGCCTGAGCTCCTGTCGCTTGTCTGCTGCTTTTCCCAGCCACCACCGCACCCAGTAGCACCTGCTGACCATCCCACCACCCGCCATCACTCCTCCTTGGCTCCAAATGCCGACCAGCCACCGACTGCACTAACCAGAGCCGCCGCCCGCGGTCGTCGACTCGGGTACGGCATCGTCCAGGGTGCCTGGCGCCAATCCAAGGCCACCAGAGCACCCCTCGACTTAACTGCGAGCCACCAAACCCTCCATCGGCTCCCCACCGACCTCACCGGCCTTAACTACTGCCGTTAATTGCCGCCGCCATCGTGACTTCTTTGGGAAGCCACGGCACCACCTTCGCCCTGCCTATATAAGCCACCCCAGGCCCTCTACCGCATCTCCCCCTCCCTCTTAGAGATTCTCCGAAGCAGTAGGATGACCGGAGTGGTCGTCTTCCTCACACTCGGCAACTATGGCCACCGCCATGTTCCAGCCGATTCCCATGCAACCCGAGCCCTCCCCTCTTCATTCTCTCCACCAAACACTCCACCTAGTCGCCGCGCACCCATTACATGCCTTAATATGGCCGGAGCAAGCCCGTGGGTGAAAGCCCCAAATCGCAGCCGCCGGGGTCTTTCGGGGAGCCACATCGCCGGTGACTCCGTCCGCCCCGCCGACCGTGCCGAGCACCGAAAGGACCGCTTCGTCCTACCGAGCACGGCGGTGGGCTCCGTTCCGCGGGAGACACCGCCGTCCGCCGGCGAGGGCCATCGAAGCAGCCTCCTTTGCTCTGTCGCGAGGGAGAAGAGCGGGAGGACCGGTCAAACATGACAGGTGGGCCCGATGGGTCCCACCGTCAGTGAACTCACCTCTCTGTCTCTCTGTCGGCACAGTTGGGCCAGCCCCGCAGCCAAGGCCCAGTGACGCCGTCCGACTAAACCGCGCTCAGGGCGCACCTCCACTCCTTTTCCCTTTTTCTTTTTTATGCAGTTTCAAATAATCCCATAGTGTCCTTTTCAAATCCAAATTGGATGATTCAAATTTCTGTAGGTTTCTAAAATCATGCTCTTTTATTCCAGCCTAGGTGAACATTTTTTTCCCTACAAACTGTTTCTACTGGACATTTTAAATAGTCAATTTCCTTAATTATCTCAACTTAGAAATTCCCTAGGAAAATCATCTCAACTCCAAACCATTTGATTCTTTTTCTGGTATTCCTTACTTTGCCTCTAGTTTATTTTAATATTTATTTCAAAAATATTTGAAACACTTTTTAGCACTGTTTTGGTTTTATGTGGTAATTTCAATATTTTTAAAAATAGGAAATGGAGGGGAGATAAATAATTCAAACTTTTGGAGTGCACCCAATATTTCTGCATGCTCAAGGCAAGCATCTTGAACACTTGATATGGTGATTGCATGGTTGAATTATTTGCAAGAATGTTTAAATCATGAGTATGTCAAATTCGAATAAGTTATGCATGCATGATTCCTTGATGATATTGCATCTACATGAAGCATGAATAAGGATGGTCATTTTCATATGTCACATATGCCTGTGCCGGTCCGGACTAATCTGCAGGAAGAATCAGTCACGAGAAAAGTGACCGTGAGACTGAAAACTCGTTGTTACGAGAATGATTGGTGTGGGCATGTTGGAGCATGCAAGGGTTGTGTCCCTGTTTAGTATTGTTGTTGAAAGAATACTTTGTTGTGCTAACCACTATAGGAAATATTTGAGCCTCCTGATTCGACCGTAGATTGAGTCTTGTTCCGGTAACCCCCATACTTGATTCATGCTGCCACTTGTCCCTGCCATAGGTGGGGTATGGTTTAGTAAGTTGTTAACCTCTTTCCTTGCACACACCACATAGAGGGCTATGATGAGGGTTTCCACGATCATGGACTAAATCCTGTCATTGAGTCAGGGGGCATGGGTGTATCTGGTTGTGACCGAGAGGGGGGCACCCCTTGGAATCCACACGTATTAATGGTGATCCCATGCTACTCGAGATTGTTGTCTCCCCGACTTAGAGTTTTTCTGAAATGATGCTTTGGGTGATTCCTGGCATCCGAACGGTTATTCTGGTGTGTGCTGGTCAGGTGTGTTTTCAACCCAAAGACCATAATGGGAATTAGTCAGTGTCATGGCACTGACTAAAGAAATCCTTTACTCGTGGGTAAAGAGTACACCCTCTGCAGAGTTTAAACCTATTCGAATAGCCGTGTCCGCGGTTAAGGACTACAATCTGGGTTGGTCAAGTGTCGGTCTTATTGTCGGTCTTTGGAGGAAAATAATTAAATTGAGCCTGAATTATTTTGCAGAATAATTATTGTCACCCTGATGCTACCATGAATATTTTTGCTATGCATATTAATATTATTATGGTTATGCATATTATTGTGGACTAACCCGTTTCTCTTATTTTATTTTTCTGAGTGTCTCAGGGGCTGGCTAGACTAACCCGGGCATTCGGTTTTATTTTCAAGACCTCTTCGTGGCGTCCCTCGAGTTCTCAGGAGGTCTATCACGCCACTACTCTTGTGGATACCTGATTGGCATTTCTTTTCAAGACTGACTGTGGCGTTACTTTTTGACACCCGACTGGCATTTCTTTTCAAGACCTCTTTGTGGTGTCCCTCGAGTTCTCAGGCGGTCTATCACGCCACTACTCTTGTGGATACCCATTAGGCATTTCTCTTCAAGACCTACCGTGGTGTCACTTTAGACATCCGACCAGCATTTCTTTTATTTTATTTTATTTTCCTTTAACTTTCCTTGTTTATCACTAACATTTTTATATATATTCATTTATTTGTACATGCTAATATGTTATCATGCCATGATTTAATTCCTGTCAGCATGCATTTAATATAGTCCAGCATGTGCATACACATATAGTTTGGTTCATCATGATCATATATTTTTATCTGCTGCATTCGGCATATCTTTTGTTCATGATGTTTGCGAGTACATTCCAACATACTCACAAGCTTGTCCCTGGCTATTTACTTGGCTAGGTCAGGATTTCAGTGAGGAGTACTACCACAGCAATGTCCGTGTGGAGCCTAGGATGGCAGCCACGCGGGATAGGAATTATCCAGGTGAGCCGTTCCAGTAGGAATGGAGCCCCATCAACGTTGGAGAACCACAAGTCACTTTCGTAACCCGTCACCAGATATCAATGTTGTATCATTAGACCTTCATGGTCTTGTATCCAATTCTTGTAATTGCTTGGTAATCTGTAACAAGCACGTGTCCACCAGTAATGGTAATCCTAGGCTGGTGATGACACAAGGGGTTAATTTCTGGGATTTTCATGTCCCCGAAATCGGGCCCCGACAGCTTTGGTATCAGAGCCAGGCTGACCATTGGCTAATCCTATCTTAGCCTGGTCACTATCCCTAGGTTTCCACACCGTTCACCTCCTATCCTGTCCACAGTCAAGCCCATCCTATCCGATAACCGCACAGTGGTTAGCCGACATCTTTTTGACAGTTGGTGCCCAACCTATCAACCTAGCCCATAAGTTATGTGCCTATGGCCGACACCTAAGTTGTCCCATCCACAAGCGTACGATGGAAGACTCCGCTGGCTTATAAAAGAAGCCTTGCCTTGAGACAGCACATCACAGCCTTCACTTGCAGCCTGGTATCCAACACCCCAAGATGCCTGGTCCCATCGTCCGCAACGAGACCACCGCATCCGAGCTAGGAGATTTTGTAGCCATCCTCGCCAATCTCACTCGGCGAGCTTTTGGCATGGAAGAGCCGCTGGAGTATGTCGTGTACCAAGAGCACACGAGTGATTCCATGCATCACTTCTGGGCCATGGTGCACATCTACGGGAGGAGCATCACATCAGAGCGCCCCTACCGGTTTACTGGGAGGACGACCTCCGACGAGCCACAAGTCATCCAACTTGCAGCTCGAGAGGCTGTAGTTCAACTCCGGCACCTGTCGCCGAGGGTTAACTGCCGCTCTTTCTACTAGTACCCTAGTCGTGAAGGCTATGGTAGCCCGCCTCAAGTCGCCAACGGAGACCACGAGACGGATCCTGCCCTAGTGCATCTGGTGCGCTACCTGAGAGCGCAAGAGGCACTCTTCGATCAGGTCACCCTTGATCTGATTGCCACCCGTAGGACACTTGCTCTCCTGACCCCGGTGAGAAGTGTAGCTGCACCCGCCACCGACACTCTGATAGTGTTGTCTGGGAGACCAATCGAGCCTTCAAGGTCTGCCCCTGTTGCCCACCCGGGCAATGCATTCGTTTCCCCGGATGAACTCCGTCGTCTCTTGGGGATTTTCTCCAACAGGACTGTAGCCAGTACACCCCACGTGGGTCATCATCGCTACCCCAACCTCGCAGCTCCACTCCAGCCAACTCCGACGTTGAAGCCCTCGGAGAAGCCTCGACGTCCGTGAGACACGCCCGTCTGGATGTCGACGAGGTGGACTGAGTCCACTAGAATTGTGTTGAGCCTTAGTGGCCCGGTTTCCTTGTATTTTCGTAGTAGCAGTTGTATGGCGTAGTAGGGCTGTTGCTGTGTTTAGCACTTGCGATGTATTTTAGGGCGTATGTCATAAGTGCATTACCATGAATGCAATATGCATATGATTATTTGTTGTGACATGCAGTTAATTCTTCCGTCCTTAACAAATCTCGAGGACAAGATTTTCTTAAGGGGGGTAGAGTTTGTAACACCCCAAAAATGTCAACAATGATTTTATTAAGTAAAAATTGGCCAGAAATAAAATTTTAAATTATATTGGGTGTTTTATTAATTTTAGGATATTTTCTGCCCTCTATTTTTCAAAAAAATTCCCTCCATATAGAAATTTTTGGAAATAATATTGTGGCTTTGGTAGTTTTATTAAAACATTTCATTTATACTTTAATAATAGTAAGAATTATTTTCAGAATAAAATTTGCTCCAAAACAATTCTTTAAATAGCATTTTCAACCTTTACATGCCTCTGTTGCACTACAGCTATTTTAAATAAATCTTTTAAATTTCCACAAAAATTAGGAGAGGTTATGTGATGCCCACATATCACTCTTATGCAAAAACCTAACCTGGTGTTTTGGAAATTTTGAGTAAACCATCCTCTTTTCAATTCTGTCCATTTCTTGAGTTTGAACTACAACCCAATTTTCTGTTGCTTCAAAATTTCTGAAAATTTTCCCACTCATAGTCCTCCCAACCAAAACCTTAAGTCCATGAGATCAGCTCCAATTACAACATTTAAGTTCACCAAATTACTCCCTGTAGTTTGGGTCCAGAACTGAAAACCAACCAAACTTGCACTAGCAAGTTTATCTTCTTGACAAACCAACCCCACCATCATCTCTAGCATCTAAGGAGACACCATACTGCATACTTTCACTTCCAACAAAATCACCTAGATAGCTGTAGCATTCTGCCGAACACATCATGAGCATGACATAATTTGGCAACCTCTTAAACCATCATATGAAACCTGATCCACTTGCCAAGACAGCATGTCCCTCATTCTTGCCACCCAAATAAGTGCCACCCTGGGCAATTCCAATCCATTTAGATCATCCTAGGTGGTCCTGGCGAACACCCTGGGCGCGTGCACAGCGCACAGCCAGAGCGCTCGTATGGCACTGCGTCGGCGCCCGAGCTCCTGTCGCTCGCCTGCTGCTTTTCCCAGCCACCACCGCACCCAGTAGCACCTGCTGACCGTCCCACCACCCGCCATCACTCCTCCTTGGCTCCAAATGCCAACTAGCCACCGACCTGCACCGACCAGAGCCGCCGCCCGCGGTCGCCGACTCAGGTATGGCACCGTCCAGGGTGCCTGGCGCCAATCCGAGGCCACCAGAGCACCCCTCGACTTAACTGCAAGCCACCAAACCCTCCACCGCCTCCCAACCGACCTCACCGGCCTCAACTACTGCCGTTAATTGCCGCCGCCGTCGTGACTTCTTTGTGAAGCCATGGAACCACCTTCGCGCCGCCTATATAAGCCACCCCAGGCCCTCTGTCACATCTCCGCATCTCCCCCTCCCTCTCAGAGCTTCCCTGAAGCAGTAGGACGACCGGAGTGGTCGTCTTCCTCACACTCGGCAACTACGACCACCGCCACGTTCCGGCCGATTCCCATGCAACCCGAGACCTCCCCTCTTCATTCTCTCGACCAAACACTCCACCTAGTCGCCGCGCACCCGTTCCATGCCTCAATTTGGCCGGAGCAAGCCCGTGGGCGAAAGCCCCAAATCGCCGCCGCCGGGGTCTTTCGGGGAGCCACATCACCGGCGACTCCGTCCGCCCCACCGACCGTGCTGAGCACCGGAAAGACCGCTTCATCCTACTGAGCATGACAGCGGGCTCTGTTCCGCGGGAGACGCCACTGTCCGCTGGCGAGGGCCACCGGAGCGGCCTCTTCTGCTCTGTGGTGAGGGAGAAGAGCGGGAGGACCGGTCAAACATGACAGGTGGGCCCGATGGGTCCTGCCGTCAGTGACCTCACCTCTCTCTCTCTCTGTCGGCACAGTTGGGCTAGCCCCGTAGCCACGGCCCAGTGACGCCGTCCGTCTAAACCGCGCTCAGGGCGCACCTCCACTCCTTTTCCCTTTTTCATTTTTATGCAGTTTCAAATAATCCCACAGTGTCCTTTTCAAATCCAAATTGGATGATTCAAATTTCTATAGGTTTCTAAAATCATGCTCTTTTATTCCATGCTAGGTGAACATTTTTTTCCTACAAACTGTTTCTACTGGACATTTTAAATAGTCCATTTCCTTAATTATCTCAACTTCGAAATTCCCTAGGAAAATCATCTCAACTCCAAACCATTTGATTCTTTTTCTAGTATTCCTTATTTTGCCTCTAGTTTATTGTAATATTTATTTCAAAAATATTTGAAACACTTTTTAGCACTGTTTTGGTTTTATGTGGTAATTTCAATATTTTTGAAAATAGGAAATGGAGGGGAGATAAATAATTCAAACTTTTGGAGTGCACCCAATATTTCTGCATGCTCAAGGCAAGCATCTTGAATGCTTGATATGGTGATTGCATGGTTGAATTATTTGCAAGAATGTTTAAATCATGAGTATGTCGAATTCGAATAAGTTATGCATGCATGATTCCTTGATGATATTGCATCTACATGAAGCATGAATAAGAATGGTCATTTTCATATGTCACATATGCCTGTGCCGGTCTGGTCTAATATGTAGGAAGAATCAGTTATGAGAAAAGTGACCGTGAGACTGAAAACCCGTTGTTAGGAGAATGATCGGTGTGGGCATGTTGGAGCATGCAAGGGTTGTGGCCCTGTTTGGTATTGTTGTTGAAAGAATACTTTGTTGTGCTAACCACTATAGGAAATATTTGAGCCTCCTGATTCGACCATAGATCGAGTCTTGTTCTGGTAACCCCCATACTTGATTCGTGCTGCCACTTGTCCCTGCCACAGGTGGGGTATGGTTTAGTAAGTTGTTAACCCCTTTCCGTGCACACACCACATAGAGGGCTATGATGAGGGTTTCCACGATCATGGACTAAATCCTGTCATCAAGTCAAGGGGCATGGGTGTATCCGGCTGTGACCGAGAGGGGGGCACCCCTTGGAATCCACGCGTATTAATAGTGATCCCATGCTACTCGAGATTGTTGTCTCCCCGACTTAGAGTTTTTCTGAAATGATGCTTTGGCTGATTCCTGGCATCCGAACGGTTATTCTGGTGTGTGCTGGGCAGGTGTGTTTTCAACCCAAAGACCGTAATGGGAATTAGTCAGTGTCATGGCACTGACTAAAGAAATCCTTTACTCGTGGGTAAAGAGTACACCCTCTGCAGAGTTTAAACCTATTCGAATAGCCGTGTCCGCGGTTAAGGACTACAGTCTGGGTTGGTCAAGTGTCGGTCTTTGGAGGAAAATAATTAAATTGAGCCTGAATTATTTTGCAGAATAATTATTGTCACCCTGATGCTACCATGAATATTTTTGCTATGCATATTAATATTATTATGGTTACGCATATTATTGTGGACTAACCCGTTTCTCTTATTTTATTTTTCTGAATGTCTCAGGGGCTGGCTAGACTACCCCGGGCATTCGGTTTTATTTTCAAGACCTCTTCGTGGCGTCCCTCGAGTTCTCAGGCGGTCTATCACGCCACTACTCTTGTGGATACCCAATTGGCATTTCTTTTCAAGACCGACCGTGGCGTCACTTTTTGACACCCGACTCGCATTTCTTCCAAGACCTCTTCATGGCGTCCCTCGAGTTCTCAGGCGGTCTATCACGCCACTACTCTTGTGGATACCCATTAGGCATTTCTCTTCAAGACCTACCGTGGTGTCACTTTAGACATCCGACCGGCATTTCTTTTATTTTATTTTATTTTCCTTTAACTTTCCTTGTTTATCACTAACATTTTTATATATATTCATTTATTTGTACATGCTAATATGTTATCATGCCATGATTTAATTCCTGTCAGCATGCATTTAATATAGTCCAGCATGAGCATACACATATAGTTTGGTTCATCATGATCATATATTTTTATCTGCTGCATTCGGCATATCTTTTGTTCATGATGTTTGCGAGTACATTCCAACGTACTCACAGGCTTGTCCCTGGCTATTTACTTGGCCAGGTCAGGATTTTAGCGAGGAGTTCTACCACAACGAAGTCCGTGTGGAGCCTACGATGGCAGCCACGCGGGATAGGAATTATCCAGGTGAGCCGTTCCTGTGGGAATGGAGCCCCATCGACGTTGGAGAACCACAAGTCGCTTCCGTCACCCGTCACTAGATATCAAGGTTGTATCATTAGACCTTCATGGTCTTGTATCCAATTCTTGTAATTGCTTGGTAATCTGTAACAAGGATGTGTCCACCAGTAATTGTAATCCTAGGCTGGTGATGACACGAGGGGTTAATGTCTGGGATTTTCGTGTCCCCGAAATCCGGCCCCGACAGCCTTGGTATCAGAGCTAGGCTGACCATTGGCTAATCCTATCTTAGCCTGGTCACTATCCCTAGGTTTCCACATCGTTCACCTCCTATCCTGTCCACAGTCAAGCCCATCCTATCCGATAACCGCACAGTGGCCAGCCGACATCTTTTTGACAGTCGGTGCCCAACCTATCAACCTAGCCCATAAGTTATGTGCCTGTGGCCGACACCTAAGTTGTCCCATCCACAAGCGTACGATGGAAGACTCCGCTGGCTTATAAAAGAAGCCTTGCCTTGACACAGCACATCACAGCCTTCACTTGCAGCCTGGTATCCAACACCCCAAGATGCCTGGTCCCATCGTCCGCAACGAGACCACCGCATCTGAGCTAGGAGATTTTGTAGCCATCCTCGCCAATCTCACTCGGTGAGCTTTTGGCATGGAAGAGCCGCTGGAGTATGTCGTGTACCAAGAGCACGCTATGGATCCTTCCCTGGTGCATCTGGTGCGCTACCTGAGAGCGCAAGAGGCACTCTTCGATCAGGTCACCCTTGATCTGATTGCCACCTGCAGGACGCTTGCTCTCCTGACCCCGGTGAGAAGTGAAGCTGCACCCGCCACCGACACTCTGATAGTGCTGTCTGGGAGACCAATCGAGCCTTCAAGGTCTGCCCCTGTTGCCCACCCGGGCAATTCATTCGTTTCCCCGGATGAACTCCGCCGTCTCTTGGGGATTTTCTCCAACGGGACTGTAGCCACTACACCCCGCGTGGGTCATCATCGCTACCCTATCCTCGCAGCTCCACTCCAGCCAACTCCGACGTTGAAGCCCTCGGAGAAGCCTGGACGTCCACGAGACACGCCCGTCTGGATGTCGACGAGGTGGACTGAGTCCACGCGGGATAGGAATTATCCAGGTCAGGATTTCAGCGAGGAGTACTACCACAGCGATGTCCGTGCGGAGCCTAGGATGGCAGCCACGCGGGATAGGAATTATCCAGGTCAGCCGTTCCTGTGGGAATGGAGCCCCATCGATGTTGGAGAACCACAAGTCGCTTCCATCACCCATCACCAAATATCAACGTTGTATCATTAGACCTTCATGGTCTTGTATCCAATTCTTGTAATTGCTTGGTAATCTGTAACAAGGACGTGTCCACCAGTAACGGTAATCCTGGGCTGGTGATGACACGAGGGGTTAATTTCTGGGATTTTTGTGTCCCCGAAATCCAGCCCCGACATCGACCAGGGGCTTTAACCCCGAGGTCACCCATCTTCTTACCGATGTGTTCGACACAAAAGCCCGATGAAAGGAACTGTTGGAAGAACTATTTTTCTCGGAAGATGTTTCTTACGTTAAATATTAATATAACATAATCTTCCGTTACCCTCTTGTCTTTCGAGCTGCATAGCCTGATTGCCTTGTCACCCGAAGTGCCTACTCCGGCTAGTAGTACGGGACACTCCTCAGTCGATGGCCAAGGAGGGGGAAGTAGACGGCTGGCTAACAGAGTTTGGATTTACGGTTTGAGAATTGACATAAACTACTTTGATACATAAAGTCATACAAAAACAAACTACGCACGGTCTAGTGCGTCTATTAAGGTATCCAGTGCGCAATCTTTCTGTTAGAATTGTGCTGCAGGCATTACACACTACAGGAATCAGCTTCTTTGCCGTCTGCCATGGCAGACGGCAAAGGCATGAATGGCGGTCGGCAAAGCTCTTTGCCGACTGCTAGCTGTTGGCAAACAGTCCGGCTCAATTCCTGCCGGTAAAGGCCTTCTTTGCCGTCTGCTTCAGAGAAGCGGACGACAAAGGTTTATGCCGTCAGCCATTTGTGGCCAGCAGACGGCAAAGAGCGTAGACGGCAGTGAGGTGAGGTGGGAGCCGTTAGGGGTTAACGGCGTGCTTTGCCGTCAGCCGGCAGACGGCAAAGAGGCTAAGGTCTTTGCCGTCTGCTGGCGGACGGCAAACAGCCCAAATAGGAGTCACTGGGAAGCTGCCACGTGGCCTTATTTGGCGTCAGCCGGCAGACGGCAAAGAGGCTAAGGTCTTTGCCGTCTGCTGGCGGACGGCAAAGAGCCCAAATAGGAGTCACTGGGAAGCTGCCACGTGGCCTTATTTGCCGTCTGCTAGCTGTCGGCAAAGGGATTTGAATCTTTGCCGTCTGCCAGCAGTCGGCAAAGACCTTAGCCTCTTTGCCGTCTGCCAGCACGGCAAAATGCCCAAATAGGCAACCCAGTGTTCCCAGGTTGCCCAGGTAGCTGCCACGTGGCCTTCTTTGCCGACTGCTAGCTGTCGGCAAGCTCTTTGCCGACTGCTAGCAGACGGCAAAGCTCTTTGCCGTCTGCTAGCAGACGGCAAAGAGCCTATATACACCCCTGTTTTCAAGACTCACTCCCCTCTTTAGATTTGCGGCATACCATCGGGGAACATCAACTGCATTTTCACCACCAGAATAATTCCCTCATGCTGGCTCTCCAAGATTGAACCATGCCTTTGGCTCGTGAAGTTCCGCTTTCCTTTCGGATCTTGCATGTTTTGTAACGGTCTATCACATAGCTCCTCTTGATCGACTCTAGCCTTAGGATTATCCTTTGACTTCCCCTCTATGCCGAACAATGTGCCAAAATGGCTTCGGCGATGTTCTTTTCGGTGTGCATCACGTCGATGTTGTGTGGGCAAGGGGTCTTTGAAGTAAGGCAGATCCCATAAATGTCTTGTGAGTCCAGGCGTGTTCCTTATTATACCCCTTGAAATACCCTGGACGCACTGGATCTGGCTCGAGAGCGTTTAAACTGATCTAGGGTTTGTTGGCCTGTCAACGCAGGTGGTGCAGAGTGTTTGACAACTCTACCTTTCATGAAGTTCTTCTTGTCTTTCCTGAACTTATGGTGAGGATCCAGAAACGGTCTATGCAAGTCAAAGCAACTATACTTGTGCCCTGCGGTCAGCCAACGAAACTCAAGAGCTCCCTTGCATGTGGGGCACGGGAACCTTCCATGCACACACCAGCCAACGAATAGCGCATACGCCGGCAAGTCATGCGTCGAGTACATGTACCAGGCACGCATTATGAAGTTCTGTTTGCTAAAGGCGTCGTATGTCTTGAACCCATTATCCCAAGCTTCTTGCAATTCGTCCTTAAGCGGCTGCATGTACACATTCATATTCTTCCCCGGATAGTTGGGCCCTGGAATTATCAACGTCAGGAAAATGTTCTTTCTTTGCATAATCTGTCCGGGGGGGAGATTGAGTGGAATGACAAACACGGACCAACAACTGTATTGGGTTGCCGTCTGACCATACACACTGAACCCATCCGTGCTGACGGCGACTCGAGGATGCCTTGGATCTGCCGTTTTTTCCTTATGTAATGCATCGAAGCGCTTCCACGCTTCACCATCCGATGTGTGCACCATCATCACATTCCCATCTGCATCACGTTCGGTTCTTTTGCCCGTTTTGTGCCATGTCATATGTCTGGCCGTCTCTTTGACCATGAAAAGACGTTGAAGTCTTGGTACGATTGGCAAATACCGAAGAACATTAACGGGTATTTTGGTCTGCGTCTTCTCACCCATACCATTGTCTACCACAACATACCTGGATGACTCGCAAATGGGACAATAGTTCAAGTCCTCATACTGGTGCCTAAATAAGACACATCCTTTCTCACAGGCATGTATCTTCTCATAGGGCATCTTAAGAGCACGGAGGATTTTGTCTGACTGGTACAGGTTTGTAGGTAGCACATGGCCTTTGGGTAGAAATCGTCGAAGCGGTCCGAATACTGTCATCATCGCGTCGTAGCATTCTCTACCCAAGTTGAACTGAGCCTTCAAAGCCATGATTTGTGAGATGGCATCCAGCTGACAAAGCTCAGTTGCTCGTGGAGAGGACGTTTTGAGGACTCCAACATTTCAGTGAAGGCCTTTGCAGATTCCTCCATCTCCTCGTCCGAGTCCGAGCATCGTCAAAGTCTTGCACCATGTCTTCATCCCGGTACCATGCTCGTCGGTGCGACGACGAACCACCTCGTCTGGCACGTTGGGCAGACTCACCATGAAATGTCCAGAACGGTGTAACCAGGCGTTAAACCAAACTTCTGCAGGTGTTTATCATTTCAAGCTCGTCCCTCTTATTAAAGTTGTCGCACCGGACACAGGGGCACCAGCTTAATCTCTGGCCATTAGCAAATGCGGCTCTAACAAACTCTTTGGTTTTTGTTAACCATTCACGGTCCAACTTTCTGACTAGTTGTAACCGGTGTACATCCACGCACGATCACTCATATTGACTTCCTACTAGACAGACAATAAATATATACATCATTAAGCAAACCATATCCATTAGTAATGGAGTTTGTCAGTTCTCTTACGTCCATGCAACCTACATGCTAATAGGTAAAGATAGGTCCTAATCCCACCCGAGTATGTGTAGATTGAGTTCGTTTTCCCATGCTCTGCTCCGGATCCGACGCAAAATTTCGGCAGCACCTCCCCGGTTCTCCTGATACACGTCTCGGCAATAGCAGAGAGGATTGTACCCGGAGAACAACAGGGAGGCACTGACGAAATTCTGCATCGGATCCGGAGCAGAGCATATAGGAAAACGAACCCAATCTACACATACTCGGGCTGTCCATGGATAACGCTGGACAATTCGAAAGAATCACGATATAAATATGCAAATGCATGCATATTTATAGATGTAACCCTTTCGAACGGGAGACGCATAGTGGTTACGCATACTGATGACGGACACCTATAGCTAGCTAGTTTCATGGCACGAAGACCGGAATAGAGCAATGTAGGGGGAGGAGGAGATGTCATTTGTGCTCACCAAGGAAAGCAGGGGCGGAGCTCGTCGAACGCACGGGAGGTCGTCCAACACCACACCCTTGCAGCGACGAAACAACTGCACATTTTAAATCCACCTAATTAACACAATATATATGATGTTTTGCATAACAAAATCGAAAATATATACGACATAACTCATAATTCACAAATATATGACCCCGTCGGGTCGGGGTCGGGGCAGGGTCGGGGTGTGGTGTCAGGGTGTAGGTGTCGATCGGGATGTCAGGATTGTCGTATGTCGGGGTCGATCAGGGTGTCGATCAGGTGTCGGGGTCAGGGTCGGGTGAAATTTCATGAGAGAAGACATAACATCAAGTGAAACAATTAACTGTACAAGTTGAAAACTTGCTACTACGACGAGGTAAAGTTTCCTTTGCGAAATCTATAGTCTTGAAAGCGATATATAATAGCATCATCATCAACCTTTGCAAATATTTCTCGCTCATAATTATTTGGTCAGTAGCAACAACGATAGCAGTACTGCAGTAGCAAATACTAACATTATAGCAAGCAGATCAAAAAATGTTCAATCTACAAAATTTTAACAACAACAGCAAGGCAGTAGCAGTCAGTGTAGCACAATGCACATGCACATATTATCCTGTCTGTGAGTGAGTGAGTCTGTCCTTACAATCTGGCTCTTCAGTGCGGCTGCGGCTGCGGCAGACGGCGTGGCGGACAGGCAGAGTCGCGGAGACCAGGGCAAGGGAGGCCGGAGCCCGGACAGAGCCGGCGTGCAGAGCATTAGAGCCACAGCCCCAAGAGAGAGCCGGAGAGAGGAGAGCGCGGAGCGGGCGGCGTCAGTGGCGGAGGCGCGAGCCGGCGAGCACCGAGGGGGCGCGGCAGTGGAGGAGGGGAGGGGGCCCGGTGGTGGAGAGGGGAGGGGGCCACGGTGGTGGGGGGGAGGGGGGAAAAGAGCTCTGATGGAAATATATTCGGCGTTGAGGGAGGAAGGGAGGGGTCGGCGGTGAGGAGTGGAGGAGGGGGGCGGCGTTGGAGTGAGGAGAGGAGGGAGGCGGCGGTGGAGGAAAACTTAAATTATAACAAGATTCTTCCTTTGCCGCAGTTTTTAAGATTTACCTTCATTTTGAGGTTTGTTTCCTTTCGTCGTTCTTTGGAGCGTGTATTCGTGGTTTTTTTTTTTTTTCCGTTTTTTTGGTGAGATACTTTTTTTTGTGTTATTTCGTTCTTGTCTAGTTGTGTGGTTTTTTACTTTTTTTTGTCTTGTTTTTCATTGGCTGTATTTCGGTTCCGTTTGTCTTTGGTATTTTTTCTGTTGCTGGTGTCTTCTTCTGTGGTCTGTTGGTCTCGGGTGGTTTTTTTTCTTTTTGCTTTCTTCTTTCTGTCCCTTTTTGCTTTTTTTTTCTTCTTCTATGCGTATTGGCGGGGCGTTTGGGCTCTTTGTTTAGTTTCTTGTTGAGGGCTTTCTTCTTGTCGTTTCTCGTGTCTTCCGGGGGGTTCGATTAATTGCGTCTCGTTTTTCTTTGTTTTTTGAGTATTTCTTTTGTTTGAGTTTTTGTTCTTTGGGTCATTTTGATAAATATGATTTTATTATTTCTTTTTCTCTCGTCGTCTTTTTTCCCAAATTAACCCCCCGCATTGCCGTCTGTTTTTTTTTCTCTTTGCCGTCTGCTGGCGGACGGCAAAGAATTCTTTGCCGTCCGCCAGCAGACGGCAAAGAGGATGACCGTTAGACGGCCACCGCCGTGAAACTGTGGGCCCCTCTTACCTCTTTGCCGTCTGCTGGCAGACGGCAAAGAAGTGGCCCGTGTGACCTACCCAGTGCAGTACCCCCGTGGGGTCCACTTTGGACTTTGCCGTCTGCTGGCGGATGGCAAAGAACTCTTTGCCGTCTGCTGGCGGACGGCAAAGAGCTCGCAGATGGCAAAGACCCTGTTTGCCATCAGCTGGTTCTTTGTCGTCTGCTTTGAGAAGACAGACGGCAAAGAGCCTCTTTGCCATCAGCTGGCAGACGGCAAAGAGCTGGCAGATGGCAAAGACCCAGATTCCAGTAGTGACACTTTCGTATGCATGGCTGGTAGGGATTTCTTCCTCGTCATACGCCATGGGTCCCACCTCGGCTAACTTCGTCATCTTTAAACCAGTGTAATGGGTCTTCACCATAGCCCAGGCCTCCCTTGCACCCTCTCGGCAGGCGGATACTTTTCATACCTGGAGCCAACATCGAGCTCTTTTCAGCTGTTCGGCCAGAACCGTCATATCTTCAGGGACCTACTCCACCTCAGGCCATAAAGCCTGGCAGACATCCTTCATCGATTTCCGTGCACCTTCGTGCACCACGGAAAGATGATTCACCATCTCTTCGGGTATTAGACCTCGGGCATCAGGCGGTAAACCAGTTAAAGAAGCTGCCACATGGGTGATGTTAGTTTAATCATCACCTCGGTTGTACTACATGCAAGACATATTCTTCGGGAAAAGTGACTTACCAAAAGTCATGTCGTCAGCTTTCCGATTCTTTGCTTCTGCGGCCGCAAGCCGAGCTTTCAAGCTCTCAATCTCCTGAGCATGTTGGGCATTTTTAGCCCTTAGCGCATTAACATTGTCCACTCTTTTGACTAGCCACATGGTGGCTCGCTTGACATTGCGACTCCGTGTATGGCAAATCTTCACGGGCCTGCTTAAGGTCTCTTTCAAGATGACCTAGGGCTTCTGCGGCTACAAGGGATGTTGGCATTAGACCTATCTCATTCCCTTCATAGCATGCATAACGGTTGGCAGAATCACTTACTGTGCGCCTCCCTAGTAAATTTCTTCACCTGCTCCACCTCGGTTAGAGCAGCGTCCAGCTTCCCCTTTGTCTGGGTCAGTGCCTCGGTCAGTTGATCATTCTTACATCGAGCCTCATGTAAGGGAGCCATAAGTTGTTTTTTCAAGCCTTGGCACGGTCCTGGCGACCCATCCCAAGCCTTAGGGGCTACTACCGTCATGGGTAGTCCTATTTGTCCTCAAACAAAATACACGAAATTCCGAAGTCCCACATAATTCGGATAAAATCTTACCCACAGGACCCATGACAAGACATCCAGCGATTAATCGAAGGCACCTCGGGTTGCCCCGAGATAAGCGTCCATAGCGCTTAGAGCAGCGAACTCCTGATCCAAGAAGGCCGGATTCCTGAGGGAAGCTTTCCGTTGGCGGTAATTCACTGCACATTGGATCTTGGAGGGGGTAGCCGAGCTGTTCGCCGAGTCCTCGGGTCAAGGGGCTTCGGATGTGATTGACGGTGTCCTAGACTAGGGGGGACTCACCACGTCGTCTCCCGACCAGTGGGTCGGGCCGAGGACCCCCATGGCGGTTCACTAATGAGCCAGTTCGGACAGCCGATGACATATACGAGGAAGATTCCACAATACTTGGTGATCAAGACAAGGACTCCTCTCCCCCGACGTATTCGACTAGGACTCTTGTTATCCTAGGCCTCTGGTATGTTATATAAGCCGAGGCCAGGCTAGTCGATAGATGATCATGACATTACTCATCATACCCCGAGGGTTTAGACCATAACATATGATCTCGAGGTAGATCAACTCTGTACCTTGATACTTCATCAATATAAACAAGAGCAGGACGTAGGGTTTTACCTCCATCAAGAGGGCCCGAACCTGGGTAAAACACCGTGTTCATCGTCCCTGTTACAATCGATCCTAAATCCACAGCTTGGGACCCCCTACCCTGAGATCTGCCGGTCTTGACACCGACAATGGTGCTTTCATTGAGAGCTCCGATGTGTGATCGGCAAAGGATCAATGGCTCGCCTGCAGATCAACTGCGACATCGGCATCTTCGTCTCCGGCTCGACTGGTTACCTTGGCTCGACCGAGGACTGTCCTCTGCCTCCGATTGTCATGTTCGGATGAGGGCCTTCATCAACATCAACTCCGATCTCTATTATGATCATGGAGGAATCATCCATGGAGCTCGAGGGCTCAACGTCAACATTGCCCTCGGGCGACCGTGCTGTTTTTCCGGACAGCGAACTTGTATCCGCGGCCACCGCCTCCTCGAGCATCGCTTTGACGATTCCTTTGGTGGAATTGTGCAGAATTGAGTCTATAACAACCCTCTAAAATTTTGTCGCGCTCCGATGGAGCGATCTCCATCGATCTCTGATATACCGGAGCCCGGTCGAATCTGGACGAGTTTGGAGTGTGGTGTCCAGCTTCTAGCTCGGACGTCCTTTGGAAGATCCAACCGTTGGTAAGCTGCGGAATTCCTATATGTACCGCCCCTCAAAATTTCAGCTCGATCCGAACGTTCAAACTCCAGGAAACCTCCGATGAGGGCATCGATTTTCTGATCTGTTTTCTGAGCGAATACGAATCCGACCCGAGTTCATCTTTCTTCATGAACGGGATATTGGATAACCTTTTTGGAGAAATATCTTTCTAGGGTATTGTGTTTTGTTTCCGAACACATGCTCACAAATTTTGCTCCTTTTCGGAGGTAACCTTCACCATTGTGCCGGTGTCAAACCAGCCTGACAACGTTGCTGCACGGCTGCCGACCTACGCCAGACGGGTCGTCACATCATCGAGCCGAACTCAACCTCTTCGGATCATTATCTCAGCAAGCCAAACAAGAGTTCGGCATCGTGAAGGGTAAATCATCACCAACATTGTCGCCCCATGAATTATACGGAGCGGGCACACCGGCATCGCTGCATGGTCACTTCATCAAGCGGGCATCAACCGCGTCACAAGATCTGGCCCGCGACGGCATTGCCGCACTATTGCTTCTTCAAGCCTGGATGTGACCTCTACGTCCGAAGATCGGGAGTCAATTCCGGCCGGACTCGCCTCTCTTATCCTGTATCCAGCTTCAATCCTGGACGCGACTTCGGCGTTCGAATATCAGGAGTCAACCCTGGCCAGACTCGCCCCTCGCACCATAGTACCAAAGGACGATTCCGAAGAAATCTCAAATACTAATCCGGCTGACCAAGCCGATGTCCACCACGCCGACCTGCTTCGACACCTCGGCCGGCATGGGGCCGCAAATGTCCTGCCCCATCACCTCGGCTAGACCGGGGGCTTCGCCATCTCTTCATCAACCTACTCTGGTGACTTCGGCGTCTCCAGCCGACCAGCTTCGTCACGTTAGCTGGACCGGGGGCTTCGCCTCGCCACATCGACCGTGCGGCATCACTACCTCATCAAGCCAAACTCCTCGCTTGGTTACCTCAGGCTTGGGGGCTGGGACCTTGGCTAGGCTGCAACTACATCTTTGTCCCGCCACGAGCTCAGACCACGTCAACAATACCGAGCACATTAACTAGCTAAGTCGCCTCCATGCTCAGTTTTTTTCTTTAAATTTTTTTATTTTATTTTGTTTCTTGTTTAGTTCAACCAAACATTATATTTGTGTTAAACAAAAAAGTTGTTCATTCAAACGTTGATTGTTAAACACTTCTTTTTTCCGCCGAGCTCTTCGTCACCTTGGTCATGATTGTTTTTGTCACCTCGGCTGGACCAGGGGCTTCGGCTCGCCACATCGATCGTGCGGCGTCGCCACTTCATCGAGCTGAGCTCTTTGCTCGGGCACCTCGGGACCGGCTTGGGGGCTGGGACCTCGACCCGCCGCAAGCTCGGCCCACATCATCAACGCCGAACACACTAACCGGCTAAGTCGCTTTCATGCTCAAAGTTTTTACATTTTTAATTTGTGTTCGGTTCGACCATGCTCACATGCGTTGTTTGTTAAAAACACTTCCTGTCATAGGTTAACTGGGGGCTCTTAAATTTATATGAGCCATTTTATAATGAATGTTTTTCTTCTCAGTCGTTGCAAAGTCTTTTTCTACCACTCCTTTTTCAACCCGAGTGTGGTCAATAGCCGGATAGCCTGGCTTCTCTCTAAAAACCGCTTGAGTTTAGTTCGCTAAACTGGCCTTGGAGAAGCACTCCGCCTTCGGGATAAGGAGGTTGAAGCCGAAGGCTGACCTACTTGAAGTTTAGAGATCGGATGTGTCATGTTAAAGCACGACAGAAGCACATTTTTTTAAGACCAATTTCGGATTGGCACAAAAAACTTGTTTTTAGTTCGGATGTAAAGTTTTTACTAAAGTTTTTTGGTTTTCCATGCTTATGGCACTTTTAACCTATTTGTGTGTTTCCAGCATAAGTCTCACAATACGATGCCGGACACATTTAAAGCTTCGGCAATATCAATGGGGGGCTGCGACTAGAGCCGAACCCACCAAAAGCCAAGGCACTCCAAGGAGTCCTCGGCAAAATGTTCTCAGATATTGCTTTATATGCACCAGTTTCGAATTGTGTCTTTGGTCGATAGTTGGGTTACCCGGCTCCTGTGCTTGCCTCCTACGTTCCGCTTTGTTCGGCTAGAAGTGCAAAGGGAGAACCACTGCGATTGTACTTCCGGTTTAACTAGTCAAGTACCTCAGTGGTGAAAGTCGAAAACTGACTGTCACAATGAGCGTAAACTGGTCGGCGATCCGATGACCGTATTAAACAATGGGCCTTTCATAAGATTGGCCGAAGTGTTACTGGTTTGACCCCGGCTGACGCCGAACACTAACCGAGGACTAGTAACTGGCCCCGAACTTCAAACTCCTATGACTAAGTGAAAGTTATAAAGCCTGCATATCTGATTGCCTCGTTTCCGCTCACACAACCGCCTTCGGGCACCGAGACGTCGGCTAAGGGTTGTATTGGTAGTACGGAAACACCCTGTGTAGCATCTACAAAGGGGTGGAAGCCGACGATGGGCCACTTTCAGGTTATAAACAGTCTCAATGGAGAATTTGCCTTCCATAATTATCGTCATAAAGCCATAAATATGCATCAATTTGACTTAAGATTTTGGCCAAGCTGGGTTGCCTGGCTCCTGTGCTTACCCCTACGTTCCCGATTGTTTGGCTAGGCGGTAAAGGGAGCACCTCTGTGATTGTTACTACCGGGTCATCCGGATTAGTACCTCAGACTGGGTGAAGCTGAAAGCTAGCCATCTTAAAGGATATAATTGGTCGGCAACGATGGAAGCGAAAATTCTGGTTCATCATGGACCACAGAGTCCGGGAACTCTTCCCTAACTAAATCCTCAATATTTTCCTCCCACATTGATCAGAGATGAGGTTTCATGATCATGGTCAGCATGAGAACCCAAAGAAAGGAACCGATAGTGGAACTATTTTCTTTGGAAGATGTTTCTTACATAGTAATATAACATATCTCTCCGCATACCTTTGTTTATAAAACCGTATGGCCGGATTGCCTCGTTTGCCATAAATCTTTGCCCTCATAAAGGCTTTATAAAGTGGGACAAACACTCCTCGGCTACTGGCTGAGGAGGTTGAAGCCGATGGTCGGTCAACAAAGTTTTGTACAATGCGGATCCGAGCTTTAATGATGTAAAGTACTTAGGTACATAGAATCATTACACATAAATTGCGAGCAAAAGTCAAATAATTGTAGCCAATCTTTCAAAGAGTCAAGGGCACAATCTCACTGAGACAACCAAGCAGCTGACATAACGCTCTCATAATTCCCTATTGGCATTGTTTTCCTATCTATTAAGCCCCTTGAGGCCGACCTTGGTGAGATCAGCTTTCGTTAGCTCTAGCTCCTTTAAGAGATCTTTATTCTCTCTCCGAGAATTTCGTGTTAAACACAACGAAATTTTCTGTCAAACGGATATCGATCCTTAATTCAGCCACCCCATGCCCACATTAAGGCTCGGGGGCTACTGGGCTTCACGCTTATCATTTACAAATATTAAAGGGGCACATCGATCCCCTGATCTGGTGTTGCCACCCGACCAGTGGCTCGGGGGCTACTGCATTGCCTATTCAATGCAGACAATTCATAATGCCTAGTGTTCGGCTTGACCGAGCTATGGGCAAACGCGTCTTCGGACAACAATAGGTACCATCTGGACCTATCCGGCATCAAGCTAATATATTACGGCAACTTCTCAAGAACCCGTTTGCCAATCATTATTTCTTCCATTATATTACACCGCGTTTCAATTCCTATGTATACTGCCGAGCTAGGAGTTGAACCTCAGGCCGATTCCACAAATCGACCCGAGTCTCAGGGCTAATGGGATCAGCGGTTTCATGTTTTCCTTCAGGTGCATCTCGGGTTTTAGACCGACACACACCTTGAGGGCTACTGGTTCTATATCTCGGCAGAGAATAAATTGCACTAATCAAGAAAAATATATCCACAAAAAACCAGGCCATACCCGAGGTAGTGCACCACCTCGGATGTAGTCCGGCATAAAGCTCGGATACAAGTAGTTGGCTTCATAAAGGGCATTCTCAGCATTAAGCTCAGCTGAACTCCTTCAACTTTTTTGAACCAAGGTGATCTATGACACCTCGGATACAGTCCAGCGTTGGAGCTCGGAAGCAATCTGGCATTGGTGCTCAGCTGCAAAAAGATATACCTCGGATGCAAGAGGGCACTGCCGCGCGGGAAACACTTTAAACCCGAGGTGTGGCGTAAAAATAACAAGGCATTGATAAAGGCAGAAGACATAAAGGGCTCCTCGGATGCCCGACGTGTAAACTCTTCAGATTTAGCTCGGCAATCCTCAAGATCGAAGATGGAAAGATTTGTTGAACCAGTTTTCAAGGCCGACGACCGGAGATGAAGAAAAGTTTGGAAGAACCGAGGAGCGTCCCCAACTTGAAGACCGGTTCAGGGGGCTACTGACGGTGTCCTGGACTAGGGGGGACTCACCACGTCGTCTCCCGACCAGTGGGTCGGGCCGAGGACCCCCATGGCGGTTCACTAATGGGCCAGTTCGGACAGCCGATGACATATACGAGGAAGATTTCACAATACTTGGTGATCAAGACAAGGACTCCTCTCCACCGACGTATTCGACTAGGACTCTTGTTATCCTAGGCCTCTGGTATGTTATATAAGACGAGGCCAGGCTAGTCGATAGATGATCATGACATTACTCATCATACCCCGAGGGTTTAGACAACAACATATGATCTCGAGGTAGATCAACTCTGTACCTTGATACTTCATCAATATAAACAAGAGCAGGACATAGAGTTTTACCTCCATCAAGAGGGCCCGAACCTGGGTAAAACACCGTGTTCATCGTCCCTGTTACCATCGATCCTAAATCCACAGCTTGGGACCCCCTACCCTGTGACCTCGGCCTGAGCTTCTTGCACCTCCTGGGGACCCTTTCCTGCAAAGCCATTTCTCTGCGTGGGCACTTGGAGCGTCGTCCCTTTGGGGGAGAAATAAGATGGCTAGGGGCTGGAGGACGAGGGGCTCTCTTTTGAGTTGAGGAAGGGAGTGTTACCGATAAAGCCGACCTCATCCCCAATGCGTTAGGGGTGACAACGACCCTTGAGCTGTCAAGGCTCTCCAGGAAAAACCTTTTCCCTTCATAAATAAGGGCCAGATCTTCGTCCTCATTGAATAAGGTGTCTTCTGCCCGACAGTGCTGTTCTGGCTCAGGAGCGGGGCTGCTTACACCCTCAAGCCAACACCTCCATCTCCATTTGAAGTACGCGGAGTGTTAGGTGTTTAGACAAACTTAAGGAAGGAGGGAAGGTCAAAAAACAAACTTACTATTTCAGCAGGATTATAATAAGACAGCCCATCGTGAAACTGACGTTGGGCGAAGTCTTCTGCCCTCCCTTGATAGATTTCGGCCAGAGCTATCCCAAAAGTTTCTTGGTCATAAAAACTCTCCCGAATGGTTCGTGAAGAATCATCGGTCCCATTGTACTCACACAATAAGTGAGGGCGTTGCCGAAGTGGTTGGACTCTTCGGTCTATCGCCATGGCCATTACATCAATAATGGTCATGCCAGTGCACATCAGCTGCATCACTCGAGCCGCCAGTTTGATTACTTCAACACTTTCTCCTCAGGCCGGGCTCTTGGGCCTCCAGCTATATCGCCTCTTCGGGAGCTCCATAGAAAATAAGGGAAGTTCTGGCCGGACTGGCTCCCAGAGTGGAATGTCATCAATATAGAACCTTTCAGTGGGCCATACGTCGGCATCCTCCCGAGGTGAGCCCGGCGGGTAGTCTGTTCCTTTGATGCGACAGACTTCGGCTGCCCCGGCCTCATACAAATTTTTTGCTGGCAAACAGGGCATTATGCAGAAATACCTCCGCCAAAGCTCAAAGTGTGCCTCGCATCCGAGGTGCATCTCACAAAGGGCGACGTACCCGGCAATGTGAAGGATAATGTTGGGGGTGAGGTGATGGAGCTGTAGCCCATAAAACTCCAGCAGATGTAACACCCCAAAAATTTAATCATGTTTTTACTAATTAAAATTTGGCCAGAAAATAAATTTTTGAAATATATCAAGTTGATCCTTTATTATTTTTGGAGTATTTTCTGCCCTCTGTTTTTCAAATTCTTCCCTCCATATAGAAATTTTTGGAAATGATATTGTGGCTTTGGTAGTTCTCTTAAAACATTTCAATTATATTTTAATAACAGTAGAAACTATTTTCATAAGAAAATTTTACCCAAAACAATTCTTTTAACAGCTATTTCAATATTTTAAATGCCTCTATTGCACTGCAACCATTTTAAATAATTGTTTTAAAATCCCACAAAAATTATGAGAGGTCATGTGATACCCACATATCACTTTGGTGTAAAAACCTAGCTTAGTATTTTGAAAATTTTGAGTGGAACAAGCTCTTTTCATTTCTGGTCCAGATCCAATTTTTGTACTACAAACTCATTTTTCCTGGCTCCAAAAATTCTGAAACTTTTCCCACTCATAGTCCTCCCAACCAAACCCTTAAGTCCAAAATTTTAGCTCCATTGGAATCCTTTTAGTTCACCAAATATTCCTCTAAAGTTTCTGTCCAGAACTGAAATTTACCAAAACTTGCACTAGAAAGTTCTTCTTTTTGGCAATACAACTCCACCATCCTCTCTACCATACAATGAGACACCATCCTGACAAGTTTGGACATAAAAAAAAATCACCTACATGGCTCTAGCATTCTGTCAAACAGATTGTGTGCATGCCAGGAATTTTCCATCTATTTAACTTGCTTTGCGCACTAGCTCTTATGGCCAAACTAACTTGTCCACCAACTCTAGCTTGTCCAAGAGCATCACACTGTTAAGTTTCAGTGGCAACAGATCCTTCTAGGGTGTCCTGGCATTTCGCCGAACACCCTGGGCGCGTGCACTGCGCGTGGCCAGAGCGCCGGGACTGCAGGCTCTGGCATCGACCTACTGCTACCCTCTACAACTGCCGACGTTCGCCCTAGCCTTTCCATGGATCAGCTGATCCACCCTGAGCCCCGACGACACCCTCCCCCGTCCGCTAGTGCCGGCCTCCACCGACCACTGCCACCAAAATCGCCGCCCGAAGCTGCCTTCTCTGTCACGTCTCCGCCGGGACGCGTGGCTCACCCGCAAGCTGCCTGGCACCACCTGAGCTTATCCGCAACGCACCGACCCCGCCAACTACCTTGCCGACCACCATCAACTCCTCACCAGCCTCAATGGCGCAATAATGGCCACCGCCGTCGTGGTTATCCTCAGAGCTCGCGGAACCGCCTCACCCTCCCTATAAATTGGCCACCCCGAGCTCGCTACGTTATCCACCACACTCCCTCCATCCTCTGCAAGCTTCTCATAGGAGCAAACCGACCGGAGATGGTCGCCTTCTCCCTCTCCGGCGACGACATCCTCCGCCTCTGTCTCGATGGTTCCGACGCCACCAAAGCTTCCCCCTCTCCATTCTCTTCACCAAAAGCTCCCTCTTGAACCCACGACTCCGTTCCACCTCTCAAGTCCACTCGAGATCGATCATAGGCGAAATTCCCCTTTTGCCCGACGCAGTCGTCCGCCACAGAGCTCGCCGCCGGCGACTTCGTCCACTCCGAAGATCACGGGGACCACCGAAAGGATTGCCACAACGTCCTGAGCACGCCCATGTGCTCAGCACCCCGAGGGACGCCGCCGTTCGCCGGCGAGGAGCACCGGAGCACCGCCCCCGTTCTATCACCGGGGAGACGAGCGGGTGGACCAGTCAAACCTGACTGGTGGGCCCGCGGGACCTACCGTCAGTTACTGGGGTTGGGACCCGCGTCAGTAAGTGAAGACGTATTCTCTGAATACGCCTTCGACGTCGACCCCGCCCATGCAGCTGGTCGACTGGGCTCGGCCCAATAGCATTTCTCGGTTAAACAGCGCTCAGGGCGCCCCCCTGCCTTTCTCTTTTTCTTTTTCCAGTAACTTCCAATAATTCCACAACCTCCATTTCACATCCAAATCCAGTGATTAAAATTCCTACAATCTCATAAAAATATTCTCTATTTATCTAGATTAGGTGAACATTTTTCCTGAGCATTATGATCACTGGGTTAATTAAAAAGTCCTTTTAATCAATTGTTTCAACTTAGAAACTCTCTAGATAAATCATATGAACTCCAAATAATTTAATTCTTTTTCTGGTATTTCTAATTTTTTGTCTATTTTATTTTAGTATTTATTTCAAAAATATTTGAGGCAATTTTTGGCACTATTTTTGCTTTATGTGGTAATATAAATATTTTTGAAAATAGGAAATGGAGGGAAGATAGAATTTTCAAACTCTTGGAGTGCACCCCACATTTCTACATGCTCAAGGCAAGCATCTTGAACACTTGATATGGTGAATGCATGGTAGATTATTTGCTAGAATAATTTAAACATGACTATGTTGAATTCAAATTAAATTTGCATATCGCTAGTTAAGCATGCATGGTCATGTATATTTTCTCTTGCATGCATTCCACCCAAGTTTTGACATGCACATGTTGTGAGAATCCAGGAGTGTGCTCCTGCCTTGGACATGCCGGTGGGCACGGGCCCTCTTTGACACGATGGTGTCACGTGATATATGTGGAGCATGCAAGGGTTGTGGCCCTGTTGGTATTGCTGTTGAAAGAATACTCTGTTGTGCTAACCACTACAGGAAAACTTGTACCTCCTGAGTCGACCGTAGATCGAGTCTTGTTCCGGTAACCCCCATACTTGATTCGTGCTACCACTTGTCCCTGCCACAGGTAGGGTGCGGTCCAGTAAGTTGCTAACCCCTTTCCGTGCACACACCGTACAGAGGGCCACGATGAGGGTTTCCCAGGGATCCGGGACTAAATCCTGTCATCGGGTCAGGGGGCATGGGTGTTTCCAGTTGTGACTGAGAGGGGGGCAACCATTTGAATCCGCGCGTATTAATAGTGATCCCATGCAGGACGTTGGTCTCTCCGTCTCAGAGTTTTTCTTGAACGATGCTTTGGGTGATTCCGGGCATCCGGAAAGTTAATCTAGTGTGTGCTGGTCAGGTGTGTTTACAACCCAAAGACCGTAATGGGAATTAGTCAGTGTCACGGTACTGACTAAAGAAAACCTTTACTTGTGGGTAAAGAGTACACCCTCTGCAGAGTTTTAAACCTATTCGAATAGCCGTGTCCGCGGTTAAGGGCTATAGTCTGGGTTGGTCAAGTGTCGGTCTTAGGGTCGGTCTTCGGAGGAAAATAATTAATTGGGCCTGAACTATTTTGCAGGATATTGTTATCGTCACTAACGCCGTCATGGTTATTTGGATACTATTGCTGTGAAAAATTTTGTGGTTATGCATATTATTGTGAACTAACCTGTTTCTCTTATTTTAATTTTCCTGAGTGTCTCAGGGGCTGGCTAGACTACCCCGGGCACTCAATTTTATTTTCGAGACCTCTCGTGGCGTCTCTCGAGTTAACAGGCGGTTTATGACGCAACTACCCTTGTGGACACCCGATTGGCATTTCTCTTCAAGTCCGACCGTGGCGTCACTTGACACCCGACTGGCATTTCTCTGCAAGACCTCTCGTGGCATCTCTCGATTTTACAGGCGGTCCCGCCACTACTCTTGTAGACACCCGATTGGCATTTCTCTTCAAGACCTACCGTGGTGTCACTTGACATCCGACCGGCATTTCTTTTATTTTATTTTCCTTAAACTTTCCTTGTTTATCACTAACATTCCCATATATTCATTTATTTGCATATGCTAATATTTTATCATGCCATGATTTAATTCTTGTCAGTAGGCGTTTAAGTCCATCATGAGCATAGGCATAAAGTGTAGTTCATCATGATCATATAATTTAATTGTTGCATTCGGTATATCTTTTGTTCATGATGTTTGCGAGTACATTCAAACGTACTCACAAGCTTGTCCATGGCTATTTACTTGGCCAGGTCAGGAGTTCTACAAGGAGTACCTCAGCGACGTCCATGCGGAACCTAGGATGGCAGCCACGCGGGATAGGAATTATCCAGGTCAGCCGTTCCTGTGGGAATGGAGCCCCATCGACGTTGGAGAACCACGAGTCATTTCTATCATCCATCACCAGAATCATTGTTGTATCATTAGGCCTTTATGGTCTTGTATCCAATTCTTGTAATAGCTTGGTAATCTGTAACAAGGATATGTCCACCAGTAATGGTAATCCTGGGCTGGTGATGACACGCGGGGTAATTTCTGGGATTTCTTGTCCCGGCCTTGGCAGCCTTGGTATCAGAGCCAGGCTGACCATTGGCTAATCCTATCTTAGCCTGGTCGCTATCTCTAGGTTTCCAAACCGTCCACATCCTTTCCTGTCCATAGTCAAGCCCATCCTATCCGATAACTGCATAGTGGCCGACCGACATCTTTTGACAGTCGGTGCCCAACCTATCAACCTAGCCCATAGGCCATGTGCCTGTGGCCGACACCTGCATTATCCCATCCGCAAGCGTGTGATGGAAGACTCCGCTGGCTTATAAGAGAAGCCTTGCCCCAACCCAGCACATCACAGCCTCACTCTCAGTTCAATATCCAACCACCAAGATGCCAGGCCCCATCGTGCACAACGAGACCACCGCGGCCGAGCTTGAAGGCTTTGTAGTCATCCTTGCCAATCTTACCCGTCGTGCTCTCGGCATCGAAGAGCCGCCGGAGTATGTCGTGTACCAAGAGCATGTGAGTGATGCCATCCACCACTACTGGGCCACGGTGCACATCTACGGGAGGGGCATCACCGCAGAGCGCCCTTACCGGTTCACCGGGAGGACGACCACCGACGAGCCCCAAGCTATCCAACTTGCACCCCGAGAAGTTGTAGTTCAACTCCGGCATCGGTCGCCGAGGGTTAACTGCCACTCCTTCTACTACTACCCTAGCCGTGAAGGCTATGGTAGGCCGACCCAAGTCGCTAATGGAGACCATGAGACGATCCTGCTCTGGTGCACTACCTGAGAGCGCAAGAGGCACTCTTCGATCAGGTCACCAATGATCTGATTGAGACCCGCAGGACGCTTGCTCTCCTGACCCCGGTAAGAAGTGAACCTGCACCCGCCTCCGACACCCCGATAGTACTGTTCGGGAGACCAATCGAGCCTGCGAGGTCTGCCCCTGTTGCCCACCCGGGCAATGCATTTGTTTCCCCGGATGAACTCCGTCGTCTCTTTGGGATTTCCTCCAACGGGACTGTAGCCACTACACCCCGCATGGGTCATCATGGCTACCCCAACCCTGCAGCTCCTCATAACACTCCAGCCAACTCCGACGTTGAAGCCCCCAGAGAGGCCTCGACGTCCGTGAGACACGCCCGTCTGGACGTCAACGAAGTGGACTGAGTCTGCCAGAGTAGTTGCCATGTCCTTAGCAACCCTGTTGCCCTGTAAATTCCACCATCATGCCATAGACGAATATATGTATATTTCTAGCAGTGTGTAGTGCTTGATTGAATGATGTGCCTATGTGTTATTGTCTTGTGCATGATTGCTTGTCTGTTGTGATTTGCATTTAATTCTTCCGTCCTTAACAAATCTCGAGGACGAGATTTTCTTAAGGGGGGTAGAGTTTGTAACACCCCAAAAATTTAATCATGTTTTTACTAATTAAAATTTTGCCAGAAAATAAAATTTTGAAATATATCTAGTCCTTTATTATTTTTGGAGTATTTTCTGCCCTCTGTTTTTCAAATTCTTCCCTCCATATAGAAATTTTTGGAAATAATATTGTGGCTTTGGTAGTTCTCTTAAAACATTTCAATTATATTTTAATAACAGTAGAAACTATTTTCATAAGAAAATTTTACCCAAAACAATTCTTTTAACAGCTATTTCAATATTTTAAATGCCTCTGTTGCACTGCAACCATTTTAAATAATTGTTTTAAAATCCCACAAAAATTATGAGAGGTCATGTGATACCCACATATCACTTTGGTGTCAAAACCTAGCTTAGTATTTTGAAAATTTTGAGTGGAACAAGCTCTTTTCATTTCTGGTCTAGATCCAATTTTTGCACTACAACCTCATTTTTCCTGGCTCCAAAAATTCTGAAATTTTTCCCACTCATAGTCCTCCTAACCAAACCCTTATGTCCAAAATTTTAGCTCCATTGGAATCTTTTTAGTTCACCAAATATTCCTCTAAAGTTTCTGTCCAGAACTGAAATTTACCAAAACTTGCACTAGAAAGTTCTTCTTTTTGGCAATACAACTCCACCATCCTCTCTACCATACAATGAGACACCATCCTGACAAGTTTGGACATCAAAAAAATCACCTACATGGCTCTAGCATTCTGTCAAACAGATTGTGTGCATGCCAGGAATTTTGCATCTATTTAACTTGCTTTGCGCACTAGCTCTTTTAGCCAAACTAACTTGTCCACCAACTCTAGCTTGTCCAAGAGCATCACACTGTTAAGTTTCAGTGGCAACATATCCTTCTAGGGTGTCCTGGCATTTTGCCAAACACCCTGGGCGCATGCACTGCGCGTGGCCAGAGCGCCGGGACTGCAGGCTCTGGCATCGACCTGCTGCTGCCCTCTGCAACTGCCCACGTTCGCCCTAGCCTTTCCATGGATCAGCTGATCCACCCTGAGCCCCGACGACACCCTCCCCCGTCCGCTAGTGCCGGCCTCCACCGACCACTGCCACCAAAATCGCCGCCCGAAGCTGCCTTCTCTGTCACGTCTCCGCCGGGACGCGTGGCTCACCCGCAAGCTGCCTGGCACCACCTGAGCTTATCCGCAATGCGCCGACCCCGCCAACTACCTTGCCGACCACCATCAACTCCTCACCAGCCTCAATGGCGCAATAATGGCCACCGCCATCGGGGTTATCCTCAGAGCTCGCGGAACCGCCTCACCCTCCCTATAAATTGGCCACCCCGAGCTCGCTACGTTATCCACCACACTCCCTCCGTCCTCTGCAAGCTTCTCATAGGAGCAAACCGACCGGAGATGGTCGCCTTCTTCCTCTTCGGCGACGACGTCCTCCGCCTCTGTCTCGATGGTTCCGACGCCACCAAAGCTTCCCCCGCTCCATTCTCTTCACCAGAAGCTCCCTCTTGAACCCACGACTCCGTTCCACCTCTCAATTCCACTCGAGATCGATCGTAGGCAAAATTCCCCTTTTGCCCGCCGCCGCCGTCCGCCACAGAGCTCACCGCCGGCGACTCCGTCCACTCCAAAGATCATGGCGACCACCGAAAGGATCACCACAACGTCCTGAGCACACCCATGTGCTCAGCACCCCGAGGGACGCCGCCGTTCGCCGGCGAGAAGCGCCGGAGCACCGCCCCCGTTCTGTCACCGGGGAGACGAGCGTGTGGACCAGTCAAACCTGACTGGTGGGCCACGGGACCCACCGTCAGTGACTGGGGTCGGGACCCGCGTCAGTAAGTGAAGACGTATTCTCTGAATACGCCTTCGACGTCAACCCCGCCCACGCAGCTGGTCGACTGGGCTCGGCCCACTAGCATTTCTCGGTTAAACAGCGCTCAGGGCGCCCCCCTGCCTTTCTCTTTTTCGTTTTCCAGTAACTTCCAATAATTCCACAACCTCCATTTCACATCCAAATCCAGTGATTAAAATTCCTACAGTCTCATAAAAATATTCTCTATTTATCTAGATTAGGTGAACATTTTTCCTGAGCATTATGATCACTGGGTTAATTAAAAAGTCCTTTTAATCAATTGTTTCAGCTTAGAAACTCTCTAGATAAATCATATGAACTCCAAATAATTTAATTCTTTTTCTGGTATTTCTAATTTTTCATCTATTTTATTTTAGTATTTATTTCAAAAATATTTGAGGCAATTTTTGGCACTGTTTTTGCTTTATGTGGTAATAGAAATATTTTTGAAAATAGGAAATGGAGGGAAGATAGAATTTTCAAACTCTTGGAGTGCACCCCACATTTCTACATGCTCAAGGCAAGCATCTTGAACACTTGATATGGTGAATGCATGGTAGATTATTTGCTAGAATAATTTAAACATGACTATGTTGAATTCAAATTAAATTTGCATATTGCTAGTTAAGCATGCATTGTCATGTATATTTTCTCTTGCATGCATTCCACCCAAGTTTTGACATGCACATGTTGTGAGAATCCAGGAGTGTGCTCCTGCCTTGGACGTGCCGGTGGGCACGGGCCCTCTTTGACACGATGGTGTCATGTGATATATGTGGAGCATGCAAGGGTTGTGGCCCTGTTGGTATTGCTGTTGAAAGAATACTCTGTTGTGCTATCCACTGCAGGAAAACTTGTACCTCCTGAGTCGACCGTAGATCGAGTCTTGTTCCGGTAACCCCCATACTTGATTCGTGCTACCACTTGTCCCTGCCACAGGTAGGGTGCGCTCCAGTAAGTTGCTAACACCTTTCCGTGCACAACCATATAGAGGGCCACGATGAGGGTTTCCCAGGGATCCGGGACTAAATCCTGTCATCGGGTCAGGGGGCATGGGTGTTTCCAGTTGTGACTTAGAGGGGGCACCCATTGGAATCCGCGTGTATTAATAGTGATCCCATGCAGGACGTTGGTCTCTCTGTCTCAGAGTTTTTCTTGAACGATGCTTTGGGTGATTCCGGGCATCCGGAAAGTTAATCTGGTGTGTGCTGGTCAGGTGTGTTTACAACCCAAAGACCGTAATGGGAATTAGTCAGTGTCACGGTACTGACTAAAGAAAACCTTTACTTGTGGGTAAAGAGTACACCCTCTGCAGAGTTTTAAACCTATTCGAATAGCCGTGTCTGCGGTTAAGGGCTACAGTCTGGGTTGGTCAAGTGTCGGTCTTAGGGTCGGTCTTCGGAGGAAAATAATTAATTGGGCCTGAACTATTTTGCAGGATATTGTTATCGTCACTAACGCCGTCATGGTTATTTGAATACTATTGCTGTGAAAAATTTTATGGTTATGCATATTATTGTGAACTAACCTGTTTCTCTTATTTTAATTTTCCTGAGTGTCTCAGGGGCTGGCTAGACTACCCCGGGCACTCAATTTTATTTTCAAGACCTCTCGTGGCGTCTCTCGAGTTAACAGGCGGTTTATGACGCCACTACTCTTGTGGACACCCGATTGGCATTTCTCTTCAAGTCCGACCGTGGCGTCACTTGACACCCGACTGGCATTTCTCTTCAAGACCTCTCGTGGCGTCTCTCGAGTTTACAGGCGGTCCCGCCACTACTCTTGTAGACACCCGATTGGCATTTCTCTTCAAGACCTATCGTGGTGTCACTTGACATCCGACCGGCATTTCTTTTATTTTATTTTCCTTAAACTTTCCTTGTTTATCACTAACATTCCCATATATTCATTTATTTGCATATGCTAATATTTTATCATGCCATGATTTAATTCCTGTCAGTAGGCGTTTAAGTCCATCATGAGCATACGCATAAAGTGTAGTTCATCATGATCATATAATTTAATTATTGCATTCGGTATATCTTTTGTTCATGACATTTGCGAGAACTTTCAAACATACTCACAGGCTTGTCCCTGGCTATTTACTTGGCCAGGTCAGGAGTTCTACAAGGAGTACCTCAGCGACGTCCGTGCGGAACCTAGGATGGCAGCCACGCGGGATAGGAATTATCCAGGTCAGCCGTTATTATGGGAATGGAGCCCCATCGACGTTGGAGAACCACGAGTCATTTCTGTCATCCATCACCAGAATCATTGTTGTATCATTAGGCCTTCATGGTCTTGTATCCAATTCTTGTAATAGCTTGGTAATCCGTAACAAGGACGTGTCCACCAGTAACGGTAATCCTAGGCTGGTGATGACACGCGGGGTAATTTCTGGGATTTCTTGTCCCGGCCCCGGCAGCAGACCCCGAAGGAAAGGGTGGATAGGAAATCCTAATCCACGCAGAAGGAAAGAGACAAAGCATACCCTCTCGCCCTCTCATGGGGATGGGTGATTCTCTGCGTGCACTTGGCCTTTCATGGATGTCAAGCCTGCAAGGGTCGCGGTCAGATCTGAATCCCGCAAATAACCCTGCTTAGCCAAACACTCCAGATGAAGGCATGAGACTGCACAGCTGCCCCAATCGCCTCTGATAGGGCCGTGAGGGCGCCTGGAAGAGCCTGCGTCATTCGCCATGAGAAGCTATAGAGGTTGGACTCAGGCGCTTGTGTGTTTGGTTTGGCAAGGGGGGATTGGATCGGTGCAGTAAATCAATGTGAGCATGCCATGAATATAAAGGGGAGGAAACCGACGCTTCGATGTTTTGCCATAAAGCGGTTCGCTTCCCCGTAAAGATGCGGTTGCCAAGGTCAGGGATTGGAGCTATGTGTGGTAGGTTTGGGTCCACCTGATGGGACCGTTGGTATTCGAAGAATCCTTAGAGGGGAACTCGCATGTCGAACCGAAGAGTCCGGATCCGAAGTCCCGTAAAAATTGTCCTTTGCGTCGAAGACCCATTCAGGGGCTACTGATGGTGTCCTTGATAAGGGGGTACTAACCCAGCCAGCGCATTCTCCTTTGGTTGGGCCGGCAAGCCTTCATTCGTGATCAAGATGGACTCTGGAAGCTGCACACAGGAGGCGTGATCAAGACTACCTCCCCCGAAGACTTGTCTTATACTCCAAGATCTCTGCCGCCGCCTAGCTCATAATTACCGACCTTGTAACCCTAGATACCCTCTCTGGCGTGTATATAAGCCATAGGGTTTAGCCCGTAGAGGGGACATCAACACAAAATCATTCACCTAGCCCTAGAGTTAGACCAAACGTTACGATCTCGAGGTAGATCAACTCTTTACTTGATACATCTCCATTGATATAAACAAGAGCAGGACGTAGGGTTTTACCTCCATCAATAGGGCCTGAACCAGGGTAAACATCGTCTCCTTCGTTCCTATTACCCTCGACCCGAGATCCACAGCTCGGGACCCCTACCCCGAGGTCTGCTGGTTTTGACACCGACACCAGATGAACTTTGTCATTGTCGCTAGCAAATGCGTCAGCTGTTTCAGAGATTTCTAAAGGCTTCACTCGAAGCGGATTTTGGGTGTATAGGTTTGAGTAAGTTTGAGCATCACTTTGAAAATGTGAAATATGTTTCACCTAGACCCCTTTAATAGTACGGTTTTTCCTATGACTCAAAGAAGAAGAAAAGACACTATGAAAACAAAGTCTTCAACCTTCAAAGTCTTCACATCAATTTATTCAAAGGTCGTACCAATTTCATCACCAAATTCTTCACCTGAAGAAATCCATTTTTAGGTGCCGTCTTCCATGTGTTAAACCAAATCTTCAGGGACTCTATCTCCTATGTATACTCACAAACACATTAGTTCCTCAACCTATTTGTCTTCAATACTCCAAAATCATTAAGGGGGCACTTGATGCACTTACAAAGTGGTGAAGGAATGGAGACGGCCTTCGTGGCCATTGCCACCTCTTCCCCAACCAAGGTGTCACTCTTCAACGCCCCCAATAAGAACCTCATCCCCAAGTGCCTCATGGCTAAAGGCATCAACAAGGTAACCTCCAACATGAAAACCTCCATCAAAACTAATCCTTCTTTGTTGGATTGTGTGGCTGAACATGAGGAGGTAAAGGAGGATGGGAATGATTTTGACAAGTTCTTAGGTAAGCTCAAAGGTGAGACGAAGAAGCACTTTGTTGCTCTCTTGGAATAACTAGGTGAGGCCAATCATATCATTGAGTCTCATGAGGATACCATCACCAAGATGGAAGGGCATAGCCGTGTCGGTGCAACGGACCTTGGGTCCATTGCATGGACTGTGCACAGGCCCAGAGACAAGATTACGAGACCAAGATCAGACCAAGCAAGGAGGATCAATTCCCTTGAAGGATCCAAGTGCAGGTCGAGAAGGCCAAGGTGAGCCAGAGGAGCAAGGCGTCACTAAGAGAAGGACCTACCTTGCCGGGCAGGCGAGCCCGGCAAGGTTGGGTTTTGCCCCGGAAGCAAGCTCCTAGATCGTCCCAGCAGGCCCAACGAGGCTGGCGAAGGCAAGCCACCCCACCGCTCCACCTCACAAGCGACGCAAGTCATTAATCAGAGCGGTGTCGAGCTACAAGGTGACTAAGTGGCTGCTTTTTGCCACATGGCAGCCACTTCCTACAACAAACACCTCCATATGACACCCGTCCTGAGACGTGTCAAATGAGCAGGCGCGAAGCTGGCAAAACAGCCCGGCAGGACCTGCCGGGCGAGCTGTGATGTGACACTGAGCGGTGCATTTAATGCACTCTGTCAGCCTGCAGAGTTAGGTATGATAGCACTGTTAGCTATCTAATCAGTATGCAAAGACTAATTTGCCACTGTGGTGACCCCTTAATCTATAAAAGGAGGCCCATGGCGATGGTAGAAGAGGTTGGACCATCGCATATTCATACGCGCGTAGCCACTCTCGCCCCCAGAGCAACCTTGCCGGGCGAGTGTGCTACGTCCATCACCATTATCCACCATCAATCCACCAAAGCAGGAGTAGGGTTTTACGCCTCACGGCGGCCCGAACCTGGGTAAAGACTGCCTGTGCGATCTCTGTCGTGCCACGCGACGCTTCTCCGCTCTTTGTGCAATGTGCCCATCCCCCCGCTGAACCAAAAGGGGCTCATGGCCCCATAGGTGGCCGTGGTTTCCCACGACAAGCCGTGACTATGCCGATGAAATAGCGGATCTTTCCATTGCTCTTGAGGAAGAGCAGGTCTTCGTTTAGCTCTTGAGGAGTCACACAATGATGATCTTGCTAAATTAAGGAAAGATCATGATCATGCTCTTGCTCTTACTCATGTGCTTAAATCGGAGAAGGTTGCACTTGGGGTTGGCCACGATAGACTCAAGGAACAGTTTGACATACTTGACAAGGCTCACAAGGCCTTGAAGAGTGCTCATGCTTCTCTCAAGGAGTCTCATGATCAATTCCAAGTGAAGCTAACCAAGGAGATAGCCACTTGCCTTCCTTTTGTTTTAACTGATAATGCCCATGCTACTAACCCTTGTTGTGAGCATGTGCATCTTGTGGAGGAGAATGCCAAGTTGAAAGAGCAACTTGAGAAAGGCCTTGTGACTTGCATACAAGGTGAGAAGAACCTCAATGACCTTTTGTGCAATCAAAAGAAAGTTGTGGCAAAGGAAGGACTTGGGTTTGTACCCAAGTCAAAGAAGAAGAAGAAGAAGAAGAAGAAGAAGACGAAGAAGAGCAAGACCAAGCAACCTCTCCCGCTCAAGGATATCTTCGTCAAGGTGGGGGAGGGTGCTCATGAGAAGAAAACAGACAAGGGTGTGGGTGGTAATGCCAAGAAGGGCAAGACCACTCCTCCCAACCAAGCCGGCGACTTTAACCCTTCTTATGTTCTATGTCGTGCTAGTGATGGGCATGTTTATGCCAAATTTGTTGGTTCTTCTTATGAGTACATTGAATGGTCTATTTGGGCTCCTAAGACCCTTGTTGCTAACATCAAAGGACCCATTCAAAAATGGGTACCTAAATCCAAGCATTAATCTCTTGTAGGAGTTTGCTTCCGGTGGGGTGTCATGGTTGCTCGATAGTGGAGCAAGAAATCATATGACCGGGAGCAAGGACTTGGTGGTGGACGTGCATCCAAGCCCATCTATGCCCACTCATGTACAATTCGGTGATGCTTCAACATCTAAGAGGTATTGGGTCTTGGCAAGGTAGTCATCTCTCAAGATTTATCTATTGAGAAGGTTATGCTTGTTGAGACCCTTGCATACAATTTACTTTCCGTTAGTCAACTTGCACTCATGGGCTTTGCAACATTCTTTGATCTTGATACCGTGGCCCTTTTGTGGAGCATGACTCTTAAAGTAACTTTTGTTGGGCATGTCAAGAACGGTCTCTATGTGGTTAACTTTTCGGAGCGACCCACTAAGACCGTGACTTGCCTAATGGCTAAAGTTGACGTGGGGTGGCTTTGGCATCACCGTTTACCCACGTCAATATGAGAACTTTGCAAAGTCTCCTCCAAGGGGATCACGTTCATGGACTAACAAATGTGAGTTTTCCCAAAGATCGTGCTTGCAGTGCTTGTATTGAAGGAAATCTACATGAAACAGCTCACCGACCCACAACTATCATCTACTCAAAGAGGCCCTTGGAGATCCTTCACGTGGATCTCTTTGGTCCTCTATCCTTCGATAGTCTTGGGGGAAGAAAATATTGCTTGGTGATTGTGGATGACTACTCAAGATACACATGGGTATACTTCTTCAAAAGGAAGAGTGAGACCTAACAAACTGTTATTGACTTTGCAAATGAAGTTCAACGTCAACATCAAGCATAAATAATGAAGATTAGAAGTGATAATGCAACGAGTTCAAGAACTACACCTTGGATGAGTTCCTTAGTGATGAGGGGATCAAGCACCAATACTCCGCACCATATACTCCTCAACAAGATGTTGATGGATGCGGCAAGGACCATGATGGCGGAATTCAATTCTCCATACAACTTTTGGGCTGAAGCCATCAACACCGCATGTCATGCATCCAATCGGCTCTACCTCTACAAAAGCTTTAACAAGATTCCATATGAGATACTTACCGGTAACAAGCCCAACCTGAAGTACTTCCGAGTGTTCGGGTGTAAGTGTTTCATTCTCAAGAAAGGTGTTCGTTTGTCTAAATTTGAACCTAGAGCTAAAGAGGGCATATTTGTTGGTTACGGTACAAACTCTCATGCTTGTCGTGTCCTCAACAAGTCCAATGGACTCATCAAGGATACGTGTAACATAGAGTTTGATGAAAATAAAGGCTCCCAAGTGGAGCAAAGTGGTCTTTGTGATGTAGGTGATGAAATTCCTCCTCAAGCCATAAGAAGAATGTGGATTGGTGCTACTTCTTGAGCTTGCATTGATTTTTCCCTTGAAGAGCAAAGGGTGATGCAGCAAGTAGAGATAAGTATTTCCCTCAGTTAAGATCCAAGGTATCAATCCAGTAGGAGGCACAAGCAAGTCTCCAATATATGCACCGGCACAAACTAACAAACACTTGCACACAACGCGAAAAAGGGGTTGTCAATCCCTTCACGGTCACGAACAAGAGTGAGATCTAATAGAGATAGGTACAAAATATAAATAAAAGAGCAAACTAAAGTAAATATAAATAAAGTGCAGCAAGGTATTTTTGTATTTTTGGTTTTATAGATCTGAAAATATATGATGGAAAATAGACTCGGGGGCCATAGGTTTCACTAGAGGCTTCTCTCTTGAAGAAAACATACGGTGGGTAAACAAATTACTGTTGAGCAATTGATAGAAAAGCGCAAAGTTATGATGATATCTAAGGCAATGATCATGAATATAGGCATCATGTCCGGGACAAGTAGACCAAAATGATTCTGCATCTACTACTATTACTCCACACATCGACCGACTCGTGTCTGCATCTAGAGTATTAAGTTCATAAGAACAGAGCAACGCTTTAAGTAAGATGACAAGATGTAGAGGGATAAACTCAAGCAATATGATATAAACCCAATCTTTTTATCCTTAATGGCAACAATACAATACATGCCTCGCTACCCCTTCTGTCACTGGGTGAGGACACCGCAAGATTGAACCCATCACAAAGCACCTCTCCCATTGCAAGAAAAATCAATCTAGTTGGCCAAACCAAACCGATAATTCGAAGAGAAATACAAAGCTATCTCAATCATGCATAAAAGAGTTCAGAGAAGACTCAAATAATATTCATAGATAATCTGATCATAAATCCACAATTCGTCGGATCTCAACAAACGCACCGCAAAAGAAGATTACATCGAATAGATCTCCAAGAACATCGAGGGGAACATTGTATTGAAGATCAAAGAGAGAGAGAAGAAGCAATATAGCTACTAGCTATGGACCTGTAGGTCTGTGGTAAACTACTCACACATCATCGGAAGGGCAGCAAGGTTGGTGTAGAGGCCCTCCGTGATCGAATCCCCCTCTGGTGGAGTGTCGGAAAAGGCCCCAAGATGGGATCTCATGAGAACAGAAGCTTGCGGCAGCGGAAATGTTTTTTTGTGGATGCTTCTGGTATAGAGGGAATATTTGGATATTTATAGAACGAAGATTAGGGTTGGAAGGTCTACGGGGGGCCCACAAGCCCCGGGGCACCCCCTAGGGCGCGCCCCTACGGCTTGTGGCCACCTCGTGGGTCTTCTGGCCTCCTCTCCAAGTCTTGTGGGTTTCTTCTGGTCCAAGAAAAAATCATCGTAAAGTTTTATTCCATTTGGCCTCTGTTTGATATTCCTTTTCTGTAAAAGTCAAAAACAAGGAAAAAAACAGAAACTGGCACTGGGCACTAGGTTAATAAGTTAGTCCCAAAAATATTATAAAATAGCATATTAATGCATATAAAACATTCAAAATAGATAACATAATAGCATGGAACAATAAAAAATTATAGATACATTGGAGACGTATCAAGCATCCCCAAGCTTAATTCCTACTCGTCCTCGAGTAGGTAAATGATAAAAACAGAATTTTTGATGTGGAATGCTTCCTAAAATATTTATCAATGCAATTTTCTTTATTGTGGCATGGATGTTCAGATCCATAAGATTCAAAACAAAAGTTTAATATCGACATAAAAACAATAATACTTCAAGCATACTAAATAAAGCAATCATGTCTTCTCAAAATATCATGGCCAAAGAAAGTTATCCCTACAAAATCGTATAGTCTGGCTATGCTCTATCTTCATCACAAAAAATATTTCATCATGCACAACCCCGATGACAAGCCAAGCAATTGTTTCATACTTTTAATGTTCTCAAGCCTTTTCAACTTTCACACAATATATGAGCGTGAGCCATGGATATAGCACTATAGGTGGAAAAGAATATGGTGGAGGTTGTGAGGAGAAGACAAAAAGTAGAAAGTCTCACATCAACTAGGCAAATTAATGGGCTATGGAGAGGCCCATCAAGTGATATCGATGCAAGTGAGTAGGGATTGCCATGCAACGGATGCACTAGAGCTATGAGTGTATGAAAGCTCAAAAGAAAACTAAGTGGGTGCGCATCCAACTTGCTTGCTCACGAAGACCTAGGGCAAGTTGAGGAAGTCCATCATTGGAATATACAAGCCAAATTCTATAATGAAAAATTCGCACTAGTAATATATGAAAGTGACGAAATAGGAGACTCTATATATGAAGAACATGGTGCTACTTTGAAGCACAAGTGTGGAAAAAAAGGATCGTAACATTGTCCCTTCTCTCTTTTATCTCTTGTTTTTTTGTTTGGGCTCTTTGGCCTCTCTTTTTTTCATCCGGAGTCTCATCCTGACTTGTGCGGGAATCATAGCCTCCATCATCCTTTCCTCACATGGTACAATGCTCTAATAATGATGACCATCACACTTTTATTTACTTACAACTCAGGAATTACAACTCGATACTAGAACAAGATATGACTCTATATGAATGCCTCCGGTGGTGTACCGGGATGTGCAATGATCAAGAGTGACACGTATAAAAAATATGAACGGTGGCCTTGCCACAAGTACTATGTCAACTACATGATCATGCAGAGCAATATGACAATGATGGTACGTGTCATAATAAACGGAATGGTGGAAGTTGCATGGCAATATATCTCGGAATGTCTATGGGAATTCCATAATAGGTAGGTATGGTGGCTTTTTAAGGAAGGGTATATGGTGGGTTTAATGCACCGGCAAGAGTTGCGCGGTACTAGGGAGGCTAGCAATGTTGGAAGGGTGAGAGTGCGTATAATCCATGGACTCAACATTAGTCATAAGGAACTCACATACTTATTGCAAAAGATTATTAGCCATCAAAGAAAAGTACCAATAGGCATGCTCCTAGGGGGATAGATTGGTAGGAAAAGACCATCGCTCGTCCCCGACCGCCACTCATAAGGAAGACAATCAAAAAATAAATCATGCTCCGACTTCATCACATAATGGTTCACCATACGTGCATGCTTCGGGAATCACAAACTTTAACACAAGTATTTCTACCAATCCACAATTACTTACTAGCATGACTCTAATATCACCATCTTTATATCTCAAAACAAATGCAAGGAATCAAACTTCTCATATATTCAATGCTCTTTATGAAAGTTTTTATTATATCCATCTTGGTTGCCCATCATATTAGGACTAAATTCATAACCTAAGCAAAATACCATGCTGTTTAATACTCTCAAAATAATATAAGTGAAGCATGAGAGTACATCAATTTCTATAAAATCAAACCACCGCCATGCTCTAAAAAGATATAAATGAAGCACTAGAGCAACTGCCTAGCTCAAAAGATATAAGTGAAGCACATAGAGTATTCTAATAAATTCATGATTAATGTGTGTGCCTATCAAAAGGTGTGTACAGCAAGGATGATTGTGGCAAACTAAAAAGCAAAGACTCATATCACACAAGACGCTCCAAGCAAAACACATATCATGTGGTGAATAAAAATATAGCCTCAAGTAAATTTACCGATGGATTGTAGACAAAAGAGGGGATGCCATCTGGGGCATCCCCAATCTTAGATGCTTGGTTTTCCTTGAATATTACCTTGGGGTGCCTTGGGCATCCCCAAGCTTAGGCTCTTTCTACTCCTTATTCCGTTGTCCATCAAAACTTTACCCAAAACTTGAAAACTTCACAACACAAAACTCAATAGAAAACTCATAAGATCCGTTACTATAATAAAATAAATCACCACTTTTGGTACGGTTGTGAACTCATTATAAATTTATATTGGTTTTATATCTACTGTATTCCAACTTCTCCATGGTTCATACCCCCCGATACTACCCATAGATTCATCAAAATAAGCAAACAACACATAGAAAACAGAATCTTTCAAAAATAAACAGTCTGTAGTAATCTGGAAATTGCATATACTTCTGTAAATCCAAAACTTCTGAAAAATTAGGAAAGCCTAGTAAATTTGTATATCAATCTTGTGTAAAAAATTCAGATCAAAATCACGCTTCTGTGATTTTCTAAAATGCTGGCAATGATCACAAAATTTTCTGTTTTTCAGCAAGATCAAATCAACTATTACCATAGACCATCCCAAATGTCTTACTTGGCTCAAACATTAATTAAAACACTAAAACACAATTACTACAGAAGTAATAATGTGTATTTATTAAAAAACAGAAGCAAAAACAAAAACTCAAAATAAAATTGGTTGCCTCCCAACAAGTGCTATTGTTTAACAACCCTAGCTAGGCATATTGCAATAGAACTAGGTATTGTCATCTTTGGTATTTAATCCATAAGTAGCCCTCATAATAGATTCATATGGAAACTTAATTTTATTTCTTGGGAAGTGTTCCATGCCCTTCCTTAATGGAAATTGAAATCTAATGTTTCCTTCTTTCATATCAATAATTGCACCAATCATTCTAAGGAAAGGTCTACCAAGAATAATAGGGCATGTAGGATTGCAATCTATATCAAGCACAATGAAATCTATAGGCACATAATTCCTATTTGCAACAATAAGAACAACTTTAATCCTTCCAATGGGTTTCTTAATAGAGGAATCTGGTAGATACAAATTTAAAGAGCAATCATCAAATTCATGGAAACCCAACACATCGCATAAAGTTTTTCGAATTGTTGAAACACTACCACCCGAATCACGTAAAGCATAGCACTCATAATATTTAATCTTAATTTTTATAGTAGGTTCCCACTCATCATAAAGCTTTCTAGGGATAGAAACTTCCAACTCATGTTTTCTTCAAAAGATTTCATCATAGCATCAACGATATGTTTAGTAAAAGCCTTATTTTGACTATGAGGTGAATTAAGCATGGATTGCAACAAGGAAATACAATCAATCAAAGAACAACTATCATAATTAAAGTCCTTGAAATCCAAAGGAGTGGGTCCATCGCTACTTAAAGTTTTGACCTCGCCAATCCCACTTTTATCAATTTTTTCATTAAGATCTTTAAACTACAAATTATTGGGATGCCTTCTAGCTAAAGTTGACTCATGTCCAGTCCCATCTTTATCAAGATTTATATTATAAAACAAAGATTCAATAGGAGTCACGCCAATCACTTTAAGATCTTCATCATTATTATCATGAAAACTAGAAGAACACGCTTTTACAAACCAATCTCCCTTAGCACGCATCCTAGCGGTTCTTTCTTTACTTTCATTCATAGAAATTCTAATAGCTTCTAGATATTCATCAATCTTAAGCAATTTTTCTTCTACCATAGCGTTGAAAATCTTTTGGGAATTTATAAACTCTTTAATAGTACTCTCAAGATCAGAAGGTATCTTATTATAATTTCCATAATAATTGTTGTATGAATTACCATAATTATTAGAGGAATTACTAGGAAAAGGCCTAGGTTTGAAATTACCTCTATATGCGTTATTACCAAAATTGTTCCTACCAACAAAATTCACATCCATAGATTCATTATTATTCTCAATCAAAGAAGACAAAGGCATATCATTAGGATTAATAGGAGCACTCTTACTAGAAATCAATTTCATAAGTTCATCCATCTTTGCACTCAAAGTATTAATTTCTTCAAACGGATGCACTTTTTTTACTAGTGGAAGATCTTTCGGTATGCCATTGAGAGTAATTTGCCATAATATTATCTAGGAGTTAGGTAGCTTCTCCTAATGTGATTTCCATAAAAGTACCTCCCACGGCAGAATCTAAAAGATTTCTAGATGCAAAATTTAATCCGACATAAAAAAATTGTATGATCATCCATAAACTTAAACCATGAGTAGGGCAGTTTCTTATCATCAATTTCATCCTCTCCCAAGATTGTGCAACATGTTCGTGACCAAGTTGCTTAAAATTCATTATATCGTTCCTAAGGGAGATGATCTTAGCGGGAGGAAAATACTTGGAAATAAAAGCATCTTTACACTTGTTCCATGAATCAATACTATTTTTAGGCAAAGATGAAAACCAAGTTTTAGCACGATCTCGTAGTGAGAACGGAATTAGCTTCAATTTAACAATATCATTATCCACATCTTTTTTCTTTTGCATATCACACAACTCAACAAAAGTATTTAGATGGGATGCATCATCTTCATTAGGACTACCAGAAAATTGTTCTTTCATAACAAGATTCAACAAAGCGGCATTAATTTCATAAGATTCCGCACTAGTGGCAGGAGCAATCGGAGTACTAAAAAATCATTATTATTAGTGTTGGAAAAGTCACACAACTTGGTTTTTTCTTTATACATCGTGACAAAGCAAGCAATCTAGCACACAAGCAAACAAAAGGCAAACGGAAAGACGAACGAAAGAAGGCGAATAAAAAGGCGAATATTTTTGTGTTTTTCTGAAAACGTTTTAGAAGTGGGGGAGAGGAAAATGAGAGGAAAATGGCAAATAATGTAATGCAAGAGATGAGAGTTTAGGATAGGTACTTAGTAGGCTTGATGTAGAACCTCCCCGGCAACGGTGCTAGAAATTCTTCCTGCTACTTCTTGAGCTTGTGTTGATTTTTCCCTTGAAGAGGAAAGGGTGATGCAGCAAAGTAGAGATAAGTATTTCCCTCAGTTAAGAACCAAGGTATCAATCCAGTAGGAGGCACAAGCAAGTCTCCTATATATGCACCAGCACAAACTAACAAACACTTGCACACAACATGAAAAAGGGGTTGTTAATCCCTTCACGGTCACGAACAAGAGTGAGATCTAATAGAGATAGGTATAAAATATAAATAAAAGAGCAAACTAAAGTAAATATAAATAAAGTGCATCAAGGTATTTTTGTATTTTTGGTCTTATAGATCTAAAAATATATGATGGAAAATAGACCCAAGGGCCATAGGTTTCACTAGAGGCTTCTCTCTTGAAGAAAACAGACGGTGGGTAAACAAATTACTGTTGAGCAATTGATAGAAAAGCGCAAAGTTATGATGATATCTAAGGCAATGATCATGAATATAGGAATAACATCCGTGACAAGTAGACCGAAACGATTCTTCATCTACTACTATTACTCCACACATCGACCGACTCCTACCTGCATCTAGAGTATTAAGTTCATATATAAGAACAAAGCAACGCTTTAAGTAAGTTGACATGATGTAGAGGGATAAACTCAAGCAATATGATATAAACCCCATCCATTTATCCTTAATGCCAACAATACAATACATGCCTCGCTACCCCTTCTGTCACTGGGTGAGGACACCCCAAGATTGAACCCATCACAAAGCACCTCTCCCATTGCAAGAAAAACCAATCTAGTTGGCCAAACCAAACCGATAATTCAAACAGAAATACAAAGCTATCTAAATCATGCATAAAAGAGTTCAGACAAGACTTAAATAATATTTATAGATAATCTGATTATAAATCCACAATTCATCGAATCTCAACAAACGCACCACAAAAGAAGATTACATTGAATAGATCTCCAAGAACATTGAGGGGAACAATGTATTGAAGATCAAAGAGAGAGAAGAAGCCATCTAGCTACTACCTATGGACCCATAGGTCTGTGGTAAACTACTCATACATCATCGGAAGGGCAGCAAGGTTGGTGTAGAGGCCCTTCGTGATCGAATCCCCCTCCGGCGGAGTGCTGGAAAAGGCCACAAGATGGGATCTCATGAGAACAGAAGCTTGCGGTGGCAAAAAAGCATTTGTGGACGCTTCTGGTATAGAGGGAATATTTTGGTATTTATAGAACGAAGATTAGGGTTGGAAGGTCTACGGGGGGCCCACAAGCCTTGGGGGCACACCCCTACGGCTTGTGGCGACCTCATGGGTTTCTGGCCTCCTCTCCAAGTCTTGTGGGTTTCTTCTGGTCCAAGAAAAATCATCGTAAAGTTTTATTCCATTTGGACTCTGTTTGATAATCCTTTTCTGTAAAATTCAAAAACAAGGAAAGAACAAAAACTGGCACTGGGAACTAGGTTAATAAGTTAGTCCCAAAAATAATATAAAATATCATATTAATGCATATAAAACATCCAAAATAGATAATATAATAGCATGGAACAATGAAAAATTATAGATATGTTGGAGACGTATCAATTGGTCAAATAGTCCCCATTGAGGAACCCCTTGTGGCCAAAGAAGAAGGACAATGTTCTACGCAAGTGGAACCATCACCAATGCTAAACCCACGTGCTTTCGAAAAACAAAGTGAAGGCCCTCAACCAAATGAACATGATCAAGGGCATGATCAACCTCATGATGATGTTGGTGAACCAACTGATGCCCAAGATCAAGTTCAAGAATTTGAGCAAGCTCAAGATGATCAAGATGATGCTCCTCAAATGCCTATTGAGGAGCTATTGGAGCGTCGTGCCGTCAAGATTGCCTGCAAGCTAAAGCATCAACAACATGTCATGGAGAATGTGCTTGGAAGCTTAAGAAAAGGGGTAACTACTCTTAAACGATTAACGAACTTTTGTGATCATCACGCGCTTGTTTCTTGTATTGAACCCCAAAAGGTACACGAGGCGCTCGATGACTCGGATTGGCTTGAAGCCATGCATGATGAACTCAACAACTTTGTGTGCAACAAAGTGTGGGAATTAGTGCCAAGGCCAAAGGAGAACCACAATGTCATTGGAACCAAATGGATATTCAAGAACAAGCAAGATGTGAATGGTGTGGTGGTTCGAAACAAGGCAAGATTGGTAGCACAACGCTACTCCCAAGTCAAGGGTATCGACTATGGTGAAACCTTTTCTCATGTTGCTTGTCTTGAATCTATTCGCATGTTGCTTGCATATGCATCTCATCATGATTTTAAGTTGCAACAAATGGATGTGAAGAGTGCATTTCTTAATGGTCCTTTGAATGAGTTGGTATATGACAAACAACCCCCGGGATTCGAGGACCCCAAGTTCTCCAATCATGTATACAAACTCAATAAGGCGCTCTATGGCCTTAAACAAGCCCCAGGTGCGTCGTATGAGCACCTTGCCGAGTTGGTGCAAGATCGTGGGTTTGAAATTGGGAAAATTGATCCCACTATTTGTACTAAGAAGGTCAAAGGGGATTTGTTCATATGCCAACTATATGTTGATGATATTATAATTGGTTTTCCTAACAAATGTTTTAATTATGAGTTTGCCGCACTAATGACCAAGAAGTTTGAGATGTCCATGATGGGAGAGTTGAAGTTCTTTCTTGGGTTCGAAGTCAAGCAAAGAAGAGAAGGAACATTCATCAACCAAGCCAAGTATACCCAAGACATGCTCAAGAGATTCAAGCTTGATGATGTCAAGCCGGCCAAGTCTCCTATGCCAACCAAATGCAAGCTCAACATTGATCCCAATGGTAGAGTGGTGGATCAAAAGGTATATCGCTCCATGATTGGATCCTTGCTTTACCTTTGTGCATCTAGGCCGGATATTATGTTGAGTGTGCAAATGTGTGCAAGGTTCCAAGCCGCACCTAAGGAAAGTCACTCTGTGGCGGTCAAGCGAATCTTTCGATATTTGGCTCATACCCCAAACTTTGGATTATGGTACCCCAAAGGAGCAAACTTTCATCTCATGGGTTATTTGGACTCAGATTGGATGGGAGACGGTGTGGATAGGAAGTCAACTTCCCGAGGGTGCCAATTCCTTGGTCGCTCTTTGGTGAGTTGGTCTTTGAAGAAGCAAAATTATGTGTCTCTCTCCTCCACCGAGGCCAAGTATGTTGTCGCCGCAATTGTTGTGCACAATTGATATGGATGAGGCAAATTTTAAAGGATTACAGTGTCACTTGTGACAAAGTGCCTCTTCTATGTGACAACGAAAGTGCAATCAAGATCTCCTACAATCCGGTGCAACATAGCAAGATGAAGCATATTGAGATACATCACCATTTCATCCGAGATCACATCAAGCATGGAGAGATTGAGATTATCTACGTCAACACCCAAGAGCAACTAGAAGATATTTTCACGAAGCCATTGGATGAAGCAAGATTTTGTGAGTTAAGGCATGAGCTAAATATCATTGATTCGAGCAATGTGTCTTTAATCTAGGCACACCCCACTTCATTCATCATATTATCTTGTTCTAGATGTAGGCATGGACATAGGGGAGTGTTGTTCTCTCAATGAACTCTCCCTCGCCCCATTATGCATAAATAAATCCATATCTTTCACTTTTAGCCATCTTTGATGGTACTTGTGCTTCAAAGATGAGTTTTGGTCATGGGCCCAAGGTTAAAATCTTCCCCGTGCCATACTAGTTGACTCAAATATAGGTGGCTCCAGCCACCGCCCTCTCCTTGAGAGGTTTTTGGTTCCTTTTGGTTTTATTTCCTTTTGTCTAGTCTTTAGGTCTTATGGTTGTTGGATCTCTCCAGGTGTGCTCGTGTTTTGTTTGATCTCTGACCTTGGAGTGTCCCTTCCCTTCATAGTGTTTTCGACTCTCCAACCCAGGCCTCTCTTCTCTGAAACCCTTCATTTTGCATAAGCCACTTCCACCTTCATTGTCTTGGCTGTTCTGCCTCATGTGCGCGGTACTACCGTTGGCAGGGACCGGTACTACCGCTCCTGCCAATGGTACTATCGCTTGAGCGGTACTACTGGGCCCCCTACCCGCCAATAGTACTGAGGTGGTACTACCGCTCCCTTGAGTGGTACTAGTGCTTAGTAGGACCCTGAGAAGGTTATGTATCGGGGAGGGGGAGTACTAACTCCCCCATACCCGTTCACTTCTCTTCCCACGTCTCTCTCTCTCAGGCGACTAGAGCAGCCCCGGCCGCCGCCTAGGCCGGCAGATCCCGGGCAATCTTCTGCGTTTCCGTCTGGTGGGATAGTTCCCCACCATCTCCTCTCGCCATGAAACCCAGTATTGCCCCCATTCATCTCTCCTATGGTTCTATTTTTTGAATCTAGGTTTCTTGGGCAATGCATGGTGGTTTCTTGATTTTTCACAAAATCAAGGCTTGGGTATAGGACGTAGAATGACTGCTACATAGGAGGATTGAAGTTCTAGAATGTTATTTTTTAATTTGGGGTCTCCGGTACTACGGATATGAGCACGGTCGTGCGTTCACACACCAGATGGTACTACTGCTCTCCTATGAGTGGTAGTACCGCTCCTCGCGAGTGGTACTACCGCTTGGAACCCCAATTTCCAGAATCACTTCCATTGCTTCAATTCTCACATTTATCTCTTTTTAGCTTATGCAATGTATTTATTCCTGCTTTCCCTCACTGTGTTATGTCTGGTTCAGGTGGTAGTAGCTCCAAGGCTCATCGCAACAATGTGAATCCTCGATCCAAGCATGGGCGCATTTACTATGCCAGGCCTATCTACCCGAGGGAGAAGAAGAGGTTGCCCCCACACCACCTCCAACTCGTTGTCAGTCGGCTAGTGACACGTCTCTGTCGTATCTACTTTTCCAAACACTTTTGCTCTTGTTTTGGACCCTAATTTGCATGATTTGAATGAAACTAACCCGGACTGACGTTGTTTTCAGCAGAACTAGCATGGTGTTGTTTTTGTGCAGAAATAAAAGTTCCTGGAATTGGACGAAACTTTTTGGAGATTTTTTATGGAATAAATAAAAAATACTAGAGAAAAGACCTACAGGAGGGGACCCACTAGTGGCCCACAATGCACTTGGGCGCGGCCACCCCCTGGGCACGCCCAAGTACCTTCTGGGGCCCATGTTGCTCTGCTGACCCAAATCTCAAGCCTATAAATCCCTATTTCCCGAGAAAAAAAATAAGAGAATAAGTTTCATCGCGTTTTACGATACGGAGCCGTCGCCACCTCCTGTTCTTCATCGGGAGGCTAGATCTGGAGTCCGTTTGGGGCTTCGGAGAGGGGGATTCCTCGTCATCATCATCACCAATTTCATGATGCTCACCATCGGGAGTGAGTAATTCCTTCGTAGGCTTGCTGGACGGTGATGGGGTTGTATGAGATTTGTCATGTAATCGAGTCAATTTGTTAGGGCTTGATCCCTAGTATCCACTATGTTCTGAGATTGATGTTGCTATGACTTTGCTATGCTTAATGCTTGTCATTAGGGCCGAGTGCCGTGATTTCATATTTGAACCCTTTAAGTTTTCATGAATATATTTGAGTTCTTGCACTAGTAGAAAATGGGCCTTTAGTCCCGGTTCTAGAGGGCCTTTAGTCCCGGTTCTGGAACCAGGACTAAAGGGTCGGGACTAAAGCCCCCCCCCCTTTAGTCCCGGTTGTGTTACGAACCGGGACTAAAGGCCCTCCACGTGGCCGCTGTCTGGAGCTCGACCTTTATTCCCGGTTGGTAACACCAACCGGGACTAAAGGAATTTTTTTGAAATATTTTTTTGATTTTTTTTTGGAATTTGAATGTTTTTTGAAATTTTTAAATTTTTGAATTATTTGCATTTAATCTCTAATCACCCCTCATCACTGCTCAATTTAATCTCCAATCTCTAATCATCCCTCATCATTACAAATCGTCTAACTTCCCGGCCGGTCACCCATCCTTTCACTACTCCAGCCTGAGCACGCTTAACTTTCGAGTTCTATTCCCCCTTGTTTCCAAGTCTGCACTTGTTGTTTTCCTGACAATAGTAAGCTGTCAATCCTATTAACCCTTAGGAGTTGAAGTTGAGCATGAAGTCACACGTTACATCGTTTGAGTTTGAAACTATTATTCTTAAAACCAATAATTATTTAGTAACACTAATATTTCTTGACTAAGTAGTTTGACCATAGTTTGACTAGATTTGACTAAATTTGACCAAAATTAAAAAAAAAACAGAAATAATTATTTAGTAACACTAATATTCTTGAATAATTATTTAGTAACACTAATATTTCTTGAATAAGTAGTTTGACCAGATTTAACCAAAATTCAAAAAAACTGAAATTTGAGCATAACTTTTTTTCCTTTTAGAATTTGAGGATTCTAAAAAATTGCAAAATGGCCTACGGCGGTCAAAATCGGATGCGGATTTTCGTGCTGAACATTTTGATATATTATACGTTTTCTTTCCGACATCGTATGCAAAAGTTAAAGCCGTTTTACTTTTTCATAACACTTTTTTGCAAAACATGTTCAAATTTAAGTTTTTAAATTTTCCTAACTATTAGATGTAGTAATATAACTACATCTTGAAGGATTTTATTTTTTGAAGTTTTTATCATTTTCTTTTGGTTTTTTCAAAACTGAAATGGCGATACATTGGGGGGGTAGAGTTTGAGACACGAACCCCTTTAGTCCCGGTTTGAGACACAAACCGGGACTAAAGGGCATCGCACCCTTTAGTCCCGGTTCGCGTCTCAAACCGGGACTAAAGGTCTAATCTTTAGTCCCGGTTTGAGATACGAACCGGGACTAAAGGGCATCGCACCCTTTAGTCCCGGTTCGTATCTCAAACCGGGACTAAAGGTCTCATTTGAACCGGGACTAATGCCTTTAGTCGCTCGAACCAGGAATAATGCTCACATTAGTCCCGGTTCGTAATGCAACCGGGACTAATGTGTATATTGAGCTGTGACCAAAGCCCTGTTTTCTACTAGTGTTGATCCTATCTTGCAAGTTATACGCACCTATTACGTGTTATGATCCGCATACCCCAAGGTGACAATAATTGGTATTCTTTCCGGTGATTACCGTAGTTTGAGGAGTTCATGTATTCCCTATGTGTTAATGCTTTGTTCCGGTTCTCTATTAATAGAGGCCTTAATATCCATTAGTTTCCTTACGGACCCCGTTGCCACGGGAGGGTAGGACAAAAGATGTCATGCAAGTTCTTATCATAAGCACGTATGACTATATGCGGAATACATGCCTACATTACATTGATGAATTGGAGCTAGTTCTGTGTCGCTCTAGGTTGTGACTATTACATGATGAATGTCATCCAACACAAATATCCTTCACTGATCGAATGCCTACACTTTTCATAGATTGATCTTTGCTATGTTACTTTCACTACTGCTGCTGCTGTTACAATCACTACAAAACTTCTACTGTTACTGTTACCTTACTGTTGCTACTGTTACCACTGCTATCAAACTATCATATTATTGTGCTATAGATCACTCTACTATAGATATTTAGTTCTCATGTTGTTGAATTGACAACTCAACTGCTAATACTCACGAATATTCTTTGGCTCCCCTTGTGTCGAATCAATAAATTTGGATTGAATACTCTACCCTCGAATAGTGTTGGAATCCCCTATACTTGTGGGTTATCAAGACCTTTTTCTGGCGTCGTTGCTGGGGAGCATAGCTCTATTTGCTGAGTCACTTGGGAGTTATATCTGTTAATCACTATGAAGAATCTGAAAGAAGATAGAACCAAGATCGTACCCTGTAAGACGAGGGGGTAAGGAGTTGCCGTCTCGCTCTGCACTTGATTCACCTTCTCTTTTGAGTAGTCTTGTGACACCACCATCTGCTATTAATTCTAATATGTAGCAAGTAATTGATGATGCTACTTCTACTATAAATGATGCTATTGATGATGCTAGTACTCTATTTAATGAAACGGTGCCACTAGGTGAATTTCTTGATGAACAACTTGCTAAAGCTAAAGAAATTGAGAATGCTGAAACTAATGAAATTTATGATTCGCCTATTATTTGCCTCAGTGAAGAACCAAGGTATCAGTCCAGTAGGAGGAACACACAAGTCTCCAATAATCGCACCTACACAAACAAACAAATACTTGCACCCAACGCGATAAAAGGGGTGTCAATCTCTTCACGGTTACTTGCAAGGATGAGATCTCATAGTGATAGGTATAAAAGATAAGTAAAAGTGCAAAATAAAATAAAAGTAAATAAATTTCAGCAAGGTATTTTTGTGTTTTTGATTTTGTAGATCTGAAAATAATATGATAAAAGATAGATCCGGGGGTAGTTTCACTAGAGGCTTCTCTCTTGAAAGAAAGCATACGGTGGGTAAACAAATTACTGTTGAGCAATTGATATAAAAGCACATAATTATGACGATATCTAAGGCAATGATCATGTATATAGGCATCATGTCTGAGACAAGTAGACCGACTCCTGCCTGCATCAACTACTATTACTCCACATATCGACCGCTATCCAGCATGCATCTAGTGTATTAAGTTAACAAGAATGGAGTAATGCCTTAAGCAAGATGACATGATGTAGAGGGATAGATCTAATCAAAATGAACAAACCCCATCTTTTTATCCTTAATGGCAACAATACAAATACGTGTCATGTCCCTTTCTGTCACTGGGATTGAGCACCGCAAGATTGAACCCATTACAAAGCACCTCTCCCATTGCAAGAAAAATCAATCTAGTTAGCCAAACCAAATCAATAGATCAGAGAGAAATACTAAGCTATATAAATCATGCATAAAAGAGTTCAGAGAAGACTCAAATAATATTCATAGATAATCTGATCATAAACCCACAATTCATCGGATCTCTGCAAACGCATCACAAAAGAAGATTACATCGAATAGATCTCCAAGAACATCAAGGAGAACATTGTATTGAAGATCAAAGAGAGAGAGGAAGCCATCTAGCGTTTTGATGGATTGCAAACAGAGCATGTGCCACGTGTGGAAAACAGTGTTGCCGATCATCTGTCAAAATGCGCTGCACAAAAGCTTCATGTGGAACTAGGAAGTTTTGTTCTCCACCTGACTCAACCCTCAGTATCCTTGACAACAATGGCCAGAAAGAGGAGGAAACTGGACTCCGGCAAGCCTCTCCCGGTAGAGCTTCCTGAAGCCCCCGGCAGAGAGGTTGGCGGGAACAACTCCACTTCACCTGGTGAGCAGCACCCTCCCGCCAAACTATCAGTTCTTGCGGTTGAGGTATGCGCTCCCATGAACGAGGAGGTGCCATTGATCCTTGTTGTTTTGTGCTGAACATTTTCATATATTATACGTTTTTTTCCGACATCATATGCAAAAGTTATAGCTATTTTACTTTTTCATAACACTTTTTTGCAAAACATGTCCAAATTTAAGTTTTTTAATTTTCCTAACTATTAGATGTAGTAATATAACTACATCTCGAAGGATTTTATTTTTTGAAGTTTTTATCATTTTCTTTAGTTTTTTTTAAAACTGAAATGGCGACACACGGGGTGGGGTGGGGTAGAGTTTGAGACACGAACCCCTTTAGTCCTGGTTTGAGACACGAACCGAGACTAAAGGGCATCGCACCCTTTAGTCCCGGTTTGTGTCTCAAACCGGGACTAATGGTCAACTTGAAGTTAAACCCTGAGAAGTGTGTGTTTGGCGTTCCCTCCGGCAAGCTACTTGGTTTCTTTGTATCCCACCGGGGGATAGAGGCCAACCCTGACAAGATCAAGGCGACTGAGCAGATTCAAGCACCCAAGACAGTTAAGGATGTGAGGCGCCTGACTGGATGCGTTGCCGCACTGAGTAGGTTCATTTCCAAGTCTGCCGAACGCGCCTTGCCGTTCTTCAAAATTTTGAAGAAGGCAGGGCCATTGAAATGGACCCCGGAGGCAGAAGTAGCGCTGCGAGACTTGAAGGCCTATCTTTCCTCTGCCCCCACCTTGGTCGCTCCTAAACCAAAAGAGCCATTGCTGCTGTACTTAGCGGCAACCAATCAAGTGGTTAGTGCAGTGTTGGTGGCGTAGCGGGGAGTGGATGAAGGAGCAGCCGTAGCTACTGTCCCCTCCGGAGAAGAAAGTGAACCTATCCCGGCAAGGTTTGATGCAGATTAGGAGAAAGAAGAGCAGGTTAACAGAGACAATTCCAAGACCGCGGGAAAGAAGAGGGTGGTGCAGCGGCCGGTGTACTTTGTCAGCTCCCTGTTACAGGGGGCTAAATCAAGGTACTCTGGCGTGCAAAAGTTAATCTTTGGCCTATGGCCTCGAGGAAGCTGCACCACTACTTCCAGGCCCACGAGATCACGGTGGTCACTCATTTCCCTTTGCAACACATACCGAGGAACCCAGAGGCCACTGGCAGAATAGTGGAATTGGCTTTGGAATTTTCAAGCTTTGGTCTGAAGTATGAGAGTAGGTCAACCATCCAGAGTAGACCATTGGCGGAGTTCATCGCAGAATGGACACCAACCCCAGATGAGGAGTCACCAGAAATAGTTATCCTCGGCAAGGAGCCCCCCAAGAGTGGATCATGTACTTCGATGGTGCCTTCTCACTGCAAGGTGCAGGAGCTGGCATGCTCCTTGTAGAACCCACTGGGGACCAACTCAAATATGTGGTCCAAATGCATTTCCCCTGGGAGAAAGCTACCAACAACACTGCGGAATATGAAGGACTCCTTGCCGTGCTCAGGATCGCAACAGAGTTGGGAATTAAGAAGTTGATCATTCGTGGAGACTCACAGCTTGTGGTGAGACAAGTGAGCAAGGATTACTAGAGCCCATTGATGGAGGCATATGTGGAGGAAGTGAGGAAGCTGGAGGAGGTTTTGATGGATTGCAAACAGAGCATGTGCCATGTGTGGAAAACAGTGTTGCCGATCATCTATCAAAATGCGCTGCACAAAAGCTTCATGTGGAACCAGGAAGTTTTGTTCTCCACCTGACTCAACCCTCAGTATCCCCGACAACAATGGCTAGAAAGAGGAGGAAACTGGACTCCGGCAGGCCTCTCCCGGTAGAGCTTCCCGAAGCCCCCGGCAGAGAGGTTGGCGGGACCAACTCCACTTTGCCTGGTGAGCAGCACCCTCCCGCCGAACTATCAGTTCTTGTGGTTGAGGTATGCGCTCCCACGAACGAGGAGGTGCCATTGATCCTTGTTGTCGAGCCTCAGGCTCCAACTTGGGCACGGCACATAGTCCGTTACCTCCAAACAGGAGAACTTCCCGAAGAGCAAAAAGAAGTTGAAAGAGTAGCCCGGAGGGCCAGTATGTATCAATTTGTCGATAGGACACTATACAGGAGGAGGCCCAACGATGTGAAATTGAAGTGCATTTGCTGGGAAGAGGGGAAGGAACTGTTGGCAGAGATACACAAAGGCATGTGCGGCTCCCATATTGGATCAAGAGCCTTGGTTGGAAAAGCATTCCGGCAAGGTTTCTACTGGCCCACGGCCCTCCAAGATGCAATTGAGCTAGTCACCAGATGTGAAGCTTGCCAGTTCCACTCCAAGAAAATCCATCAACCTGCTCAAGCTCTCCAGACGATCCCTTTGTCATGGCCATTTTTGGTCTGGGGGCACGATATCTTGGGCCCCTTCCCCCGTGCTACCGGGGGCTTTGAATTCTTGTACGTGACAATCAACAAGTTTACAAAGTGGCCGGAAGTGGAGCTTGTGAGAAAGGTGACCGCACAATCAGCTATCATGTTCCTGAAGGGATTGGTGTGCCACTTCGGAGTACCCGCCAGAGCCATCACTGACAACGGCACCCAATTCACAAGCCGCGCCTTCATGCAATACGTTCAAACCCTCGAAAGCAAGGTTTCATTCGCCTCTGTTGCTCATCCCAGGAGCAATCGACAAGCTGAGAGGATGAACGCTGAAGTGCTACGAGCACTCAAGACAAGAACTTTTGACAAGCTGCGGAAGTGCGGCAGACGCTGGATCGATGAGCTATCGGTGTTTCTTTGGTCCCTCCGTATGACACCAAATCGAGCTACCGGCCAGACTCCCTTCTCCCTAGTCTATGGGGCAGAAGCAATGATCCCCACGGAACTCATATACGTGTCACCTCGAGTATTTGCCTAAGATGAAGTAGAGCAAGAGCAGCACCGGTATGACGATGCCGTGCTCCTTGAGGAGAACCGTCTCCGAGCTGCTATGCGTACTGCACGCTACCAGCAAGCTCTGTGCCGCTATCACAGCCACAGGGTTCACGCCCAGAGCCTTGAGGAAGGTGACCTTGTCCTTAGGCGTGTTCAGTCCGCCGAGGGTGCAAACAAGTTGATGCCAAAGTGGGAAGGCCCTTACCGGGTAGTACGAGTCACCAGACCCGGCGCAGTCCGTCTGGAGACCGGAGATGGCATTCAATTGCAAAACTCATGGAACACTGAGCATCTTCATAAGTTCTACCCATAAGGCATGGCTGTCGGGCCCTGCCCGATAGCCACCCTTTTGTACAAGCCTTGCCGATGCGCATGTAACCCTTTATACAAACCAGGAGCAGACCCTGAGCACAAACAATAAAACGAAGCACTGGGGGCCCCAATAACTTGCATGCATGCATAGCATAACATGAACATGCCATGATCATGTAGATGAGATCATATGTTGCTTTGTTTTCCTCTGCACTAACTGCAGGACTCTTGCCGCGGACTCGGTCCCAAAAAGAAGAAATGGAAACAAGCATACATATTGATCCTCGGCAAGCCAAACAGATAAATTCCTTTTTATCCATGCATGTCTCTGTAAGAAGAAAACTTGTGCATAAAGAAACCTCGTCACCTTCAGAGCATTTGTGCTCCCATCCTTTGACCCGAACGTTGCTTCGGTCAAGATGGTTGTAGTGGATTTTGACGAAGAAGGTTCGACAAGGGGCCGGTCCCCTTCCATAATTTTGAGCCCGGCAGGCCCAGCCTTGCGGCAACAAACGGAAGGCGCCCGGCAGGATAGCTTGCCTGAGAAAACTTGTTTACTTAAAAGTATAGAGGCACTCCTCCTCTGCATGGATGTAGTACATGCACAAGTACCCGACAAGACCGTCTTTTTTCATTAATATGCGAATAAACGAGTACAAATCTTACAGGGTACAAACATGGATATAAGAGATTACATATTTGAAACTAAAGTTTGGCAAGTGCCTACATATTTTAGATTGAAAAAAGATAAGTGCCCCGTAATCCCTTTCTTGTCCCTCTCCTCCAAGGAACTACAGTGGGAGGCGAAGAGGGCAAAAGGAGTGCCTGGGTAGAAGCCTAGCCTGACCCCGTCAAGAACTGCAGGCGCAGCCTAACAAGATCGAGAGGGCGCGGATGAAGGTGATGGGTGGGGAGAGCGGCTGGGCGATGGCCTGGTCACCACCACCAGGGCACGGCAGGACAGACGAAGCCGGAACCCGCGGGGAAGCCTGCCGGGGTCCAGCTGGAAGACTGCTGGAGGAGCCACCATCCACACCCAACACCCCGGCAAATCACCTTGCCAGGTAGGAGATGCAGGTGCAGATGGTGGTGCCGCCGGCCTCCCGCTGACGGATTTTTGTGCTGAACATTTTGACATATTATACGTTTTTTTCCGACATCGTATGCAAAAGTTATAGCCGTTTTACTTTTTCATAACACTTTTTTGCAAAACATGTCCAAATTTAAGTTTTTTAATTTTCCTAAGTATTAGATGTAGTAATATAACTACATCTCGAAGGATTTTATTTTTTGAAGTTTTTATCATTTCCTTTTGTTTTTTTCAAAACTGAAATGGCGATACACTGGGGGGGGGGGGTAGAGTTTGAGACACGAACCCCTTTAGTGCCGGTTTGAGACACGAACCGGGACTAAAGGGCATTGCACCCTTTAGTCCCAGTTCGTGTCTCAAACCGGGACTAAAGGTCTAATCTTTAGTCCCGGTTTGAGATACGAACCGGGACTAAAGGGCATCGCACCCTTTAGTCCCAGTTCGTATATCAAACCGGGACTAAAGTTCTCATTTGAACCGGGACTAATGCCTTTAGCCGCTCGAACCGGGACTAATGCTCACATTAGTCCCGGTTCGTAATGCAACCGGGACTAATGTGTATATTGAGCTGTGACCAAAGCCCTGTTTTCTACTAGTGTTGATCCTATCTTGCAAGTTACACACACCTATTACGTGTTATGATCCGCATACCCCAAGGTGACAATAATTGGTATTCTTTTCGGTGATTACCGTAGTTTGAGGAGTTCATGTATTCACTATGTGTTAATGCTTTGTTCCGGTTCTCTATTAATAGAGGCCTTAATATCCATTAGTTTCCTTACGGACCCCGTTGCCACGGGAGGGTAGGACAAAAGATGCCATGCAAGTTCTTATCATAAGCATGTATGACTATATACGGAATACATGCCTACATTACATTGATGAATTGGAGCTAGTTCTGTGTCGCTCTAGGTTGTGACTATTACATGATGAATGTCATCCAGCACAAATATCCATCACTGATCGAATGCCTACACTTTTCATAGATAGATCTTTGCTAAGTTACTTTCACTACTGCTGCTGGTGTTACAATCACTACAAAACTTCTACTGTTACTGTTACCTTACTGTTGCTACTGTTACCACTGCTATCAAACTATCATATTTTTGTGCTACTGATCACTCTACTATAGATATTTAGTTCTCTAGGTGTTGTTGAATTGACAACTCAATTGCTAATACTCACGAATATTCTTTGGCTCCCCTTGTGTCGAATCAATAAATTTGGATTGAATACTCTTCCCTCGAATAGTGTTGCAATCCCCTATACTTGTGGGTTATCAAGACCTTTTTCTGGCATCGTTGCTGGGGAGCATTGCTCTATTTGCTGAGTCACTTGGGAGTTATATTTGTTGATCACTATGAAGAATCTGAAAGATGATAGAACCAAGATCATACCCTGTAAGATGAGGGGGTAAGGAGTTGCCGTCTCGCTCTGCACTTGATTCATCTTCTGTTTTGAGTAGTCTTGTGACACCACCATCTACTATTAATTCTAATATGTAGCAAGTAATTGATGATGCTACTTCTACTATAAATGATGCTATTGATGATGCTAGTACTCTATTTAATGAAACGGTGCCACTAGGTGAATTTCTTGATGAACAACTTGCTAAAGCTAAAGAAATTGAGAATGCTGAAACTAATGAAATTTATGATTCACCTATTTTTTGCCTCAGTGAAGAACCAAGGTATCAGTCCAGTAGGAGGAACACACAAGTCTCCAATAATCGCACCTACACAAACAAACAAATACTTGCACCCAACGCGATAAAGGGGTGTCAATCCCTTCACGGTTACTTGCAAGGATGAGATCTCATAGTGATAGGTATAAAAGATAAGTAAAAGTGCAAAATAAAATAAAAGTAAATAAATTTCAGCAAGGTATTTTTGTGTTTTTGATTTTGTAGATCTGAAAATAATATGATAAAAGATAGATCCGGGGGTAGTTTCACTAGAGGCTTCTCTCTTGAAAGAAAGCATACGGTGGGTAAACAAATTACTGTTGAGCAATTGATATAAAAGCGCATAATTATGACGATATCTAAGGCAATGATCATGTATATAGGCATCACGTCTGAGACAAGTAGACCGACTCCTGCCTGCATCTACTACTATTACTCCACACATCAACCGCTATCTAGCATGCATCTAGTGTATTAAGTTAACAAGAATGGAGTAACGCCTTAAGCAAGATGACATGATGTAGAGGGATAGATCCAATCAATATGAACAAACCCCATCTTTTTATCCTTAATGGCAACAATACAAATACGTGTCATGTCCCTTTCTGTTACTGGGATTGAGCACCGCAAGATTGAACCCATTACAAAGCACCTCTCCCATTGCAAGAAAAATCAATCTAGTTAGCCAAACCAAATCAATAGATCGGAGAGAAATACTAAGCTATATAAATCATGCATAAAAGAGTTCAGAGAAGACTCAAATAATATTCATAGATAATCTGATCATAAACCCACAATTCATCGGATCTCAGCAAACGCATCACAAAAGAAGATTGCATCGAATAGATCTCCAAGAACATCGAGGAGAACATTGTATTGAAGATCAAAGAGAGAGAGGAAGCCATCTAGCTACTAGCTATGGACCCGTAGGTCTGTGATAAACTACTCACACATCATCAATAGGGTAGCAAGGTTGATGTGGAAGCCCTCCGTGATCGAATCCCACTCCGGCAGAGTACCGGAAAAGGTCCCCAGATGGGATCTCACGAAGACAGTAACTTGCGGTGGCAAAAAAGTATTTTTGGTGTGCCCTCTTGTCTATAGGGAATATTTGGGTATTTATAGAAGAAAGATTAGGGTTGGAAGTGCCACGGGGGGCCCACAAGCTTGGGGGCGCCCCCCCTTGGGGCGCGCCCCCTAAGCTTGTGGCCACCTCGTGGCTCTTTTGGCATCCTCCCGAAGCTTCCAGGGTGTCTTGTGTTCCAAGAAAAATTGTCAAAAAGTTCCATTCCATTTGGACTCGATTTGGTATTGATTTTCTGTAAAGACAAAAACAAGGAAACAACAGCAACTGGCACTGGGCACTAGGTTAATAAGTTAGTCCCAAAAAATGATATAAAAAACATAATAATGCATATAAAACATCCATGATTGATAATATAATAGCATGGAACAATAAAAAATTATAGATACATTGGAGAAGTATCAAATAACAATAGCAATGATGATGTTCATGTGGATGCTCAACTAGACAATGATAAAGAACCTGATAATGATGTTGAAATAGAACCTGCTATTGATCTTGATAACCCACATCCTAAAAATAATCGTTATGATATAAGAGATTTTGTTGCTAGAAAACATGGTAAGGAAAGAGAACCATGGGTTCAGAAACCCATGCCTTTCCCAACTAAACCATCTAAGAATAAGGATGAAGAAGAATTTGAATGCTTTGCTGAAATGCTTAGGCCAGTCTTTTTGTGTACTCGTTTGACTGATATTTTAAAGATGGCCCCTTATGCTAAGTATATTAAAGATATTGTCACTAATAAAAGAAAAATACCTGAAGCTGAAATTTCAACCATGCTTGCAAACTATTCTTTTAAGAATGGAGTACCTAAAAAACTAGGAGATCTAGGAATACCAACCATACCATGCTCCATTAAAAGAAATTAGGTCAAAACTGCTTTATGTGATTTAGGAGCCGGTGTTAGTGTTATGCCTTTCTCTTTATATAAAAGACTTGATTTGAATAAACTCACTCCCACTAAAATATCATTGCAAATGGCGGATAAATCTACCGCTATACCTATCAGTATTTGTGAGGATGTGCCCATTGTAGTTGCAAATGTTACTATCTTGACAGATTTTGTTATACGTGATATGCCCGAGAACGACAACATGTCGATTATCCTTGGTAGACCCTTCTTAAATACTACAGGGGCTGTTATTGATTGCAACAAAAGCAAGGTCACTTTCATATCAATGGTAATGAGCATACGGTACACTTTCTGACGAAGCAATTTCAAGTGAATGGTATTAATGTTATTGAAAAGGGTCCAACAATTACTATTGGAAGTTTTGAACAACCTCTCCCTACTGTCAAAAAGAAATATGAAACTCTTATTATTGGGGAGATGCATATCCGCATTGAGGTAACCTAGTGTTATACGAAGGTTCTTCGGTTTCATGTCACCCGAAAGTAGTTTGTTAATAAGACCTGATCAACCTTATTAATGGATTATTTTTTAGGGGCATGTGGTCGATGAATTTAGTAAGCATAACATACTGTATCCCTTATTTACTTTCTGTTATTTAAAGTTAATAAAGTAGAAATGCCATGATTTTCCTGTTTTCTGAATTTTCCATGCAATAAAAAATGACCAGAAAATAAAAGTTCTCAGAATGCCCTAAAAATTTAGTATGATTTTTTGTGGAATATATAAGAATTTTTGGCATGGAACACAACCCAGGGGGTGCACCTGTGAGCCACGAGCTCACAGGGCACGCCACCCCCCTGAGCCGCGCCTAGTGGGCTTGTGGGTCCCCACAGGGACCTACTCACTTATCCCAGCCACCCATTCCCATCTTCTTCCTCCAGAAAAAAATCACTTGCTTGCTCAAACCCGTGTTCGTGCTCCTTGCTCGGAACCCCGTTTCCAAAACTATTTTGGGAGATTGTTCTTCGGTATGTGACTCCTCCAATGGTCCAATTTGTTTTTGTTCTAGTGCTTTATATATTGCAAATTTTTGTTCCTGTGGTGACCATGTTCTTGAGGTTGTATGTCAAATTTATATGGTCCAAAGTAGTTTTGATGCATGATATAGCATCTAGATGCTTATGGGAGTAGTTGCTATCAATTTTGTTGAGTTTGGTTCACTTTTATTTTGAGTCACTAAAAATTTCAGAATTTTTCAGTAAAAGAAAATGCTCAAGTGGAGGTTAAGAGGATCTTCAAGCCAGGCTCCTAAGGAGGTTCTGAAGCCCAAGTGTCACCTTCCTCGTGCTGCCGAAGTACGGCCATGCGAATGGCCGTGCAACACTTTCTTGAGGGATGCGGGAATTCTCGATGACTTCTAGCATTTGGCGAACAACGTCGGCATTCTTCCCTTCCTCAAAGATAAGTGTGACCAATACCTCCTCCTCACAAATACTTTTGTGCAAAGCTTTCATTTTCACTCTAGGGAAAATCCACCCACGGTTACATTCAACTTATATGATGAACCTAGGGAGATGACACTTGATGAGTTTTGTGAGGCTTGTTTTATCCCACCTAAGGGCAGCCCTATAGAGCCACATCCCCGTGACCTTGTGGATTTTATATCCGAAGTCACTGTTGGGGAGATGAGAGGAGTTTCTGAGGCTAGTGTTGCTAGTTTACATTTTTTTGTGTTGCGCTATTATTCATTATTTGCCAGGAGGTGTTTGACCGGACGGTATGAGAGTGGAACACTCAGCTCTCCTGACCTTGCTATTTTGCACCATGCTCTTTACAGCGATATGAATTTTAGTTTGGGCGCTATGATTGCTCGACGGTTACACACTAACCACTCAAAGGGAGCTATTTATGGTGGCATTTATGCTTCTCGCCTCGCTAGACATTTTTGAGAATCCTATTAGGCACGACGAGGTTGAGGAGAGGATATTACCTGTGAGACACCTAGATTATGCTAGTATGGTTGGACATGACTTTATTGACGGAGGCAAGACGTGATTCCGTTATAACTTAGTATTTAGTTAGGGCACGCGTGAGACTATTACCCTGCCTGCACCTTCTTTGTTTGATCTTTCTTCAGGCAGGTACACTATCATGTCCATGAACATTTATGCTTATTGGGGCGTGGAGCCGCCCCAAGTGGCTGAGCCAGAGCCAGCACATGTGCCTGAGGCGGTCGCAGAGCCTGTCTACCAGTGGGATCTGCACGATCCTGTTTATCAGTGGAACCCCGATGAGCCCCAGTACTATTTCGAGGGATATTTCGAGCCATGGTCATAGACCCAACTTAGGCCAAAAGCCTATGCTTGGCGGAGTACGTATCTCTCATCGACATTACATTCATGTACCACACATTTCATTCTAGTTGTCGGTGTTCATCCTTTTTATTGTATATCCATGTTAGTTTTATTCTCACTTTCTTCTTGTGTGTTTGAAAAACTTCAAAAATACAAAAATATTTCTCGTTTCTTTTTGGTTTTTCTTTCTTGTCTAAGTAGTTTGTAGTATTAAAAGAAAACCCAAAAAGATTTCTCGTTTTTCTTTTACTTGTTGCGAGCTTTCCCGTGTAAATAGTTTTTCTCATTTTTGTTTTCCTTTAATTTTCTTTTGTTGAGAAAAACAAAAACTCCAAAAATATTTTAGTGTGTTTCTCTGAATTTCTTTTCTTCCCTTTGGGTTGTCGAGAGGAGGAGGCCACGATGAACATGTTGAGTGGCTCTCATATGCATTATTGTTGATCTAACAAAGAGCCTAAATTACCTTGTCTTCTCCTCTGAATAAAATGTTTGCAAATTCCAGCTTAGTCCACGGCACACTTGCACTATTATTATTTTCATATCATTCGGTCGTGCAAGTGGATGGCAATAATGATGATTATTTGATGAAGTGATTGAGGTGAAGAAAAGCCAGTATGAACTCCTTTTGTTTTTGTTTTTGTTTTTGTAAATATGTTTAGCTCATCGCTCTTGATTCAGTATTATTATGAGAAAACATGTTTGTGATGACAATTAGAGATTATAGTTGCTCATGCCATGCTTAATTATCTAGGAGTGGATAATGATTTATCTTGAGTGTCAACATGCATTAAAATGGTTATGATGTAGATGATTGTATGGTATCCTCCTCTGAATGTCCGAGTGGCTTGACTTGGCACATGTTCACGCATGTAGTTGATTCAAAACCAACATAGCCTCCATGATATTTATGTTCATGGTGTTTGATATCCTACTCATGCTTGTATTCAATGTTAATTTTCTCAATGCATGTTTATGACCATTTTTGCTTCTTAGCTGGTCGCTTCTCAATCTATTTGCCAGCCTTCGCCTGTACTAAGCGGGAATACTGCTTGTGCATCCAAATCCTTAAACCCAAAGTTGTTCCAGATGAGTCCACTATATCTACCTATATGTCGTATTACCCCGTCGTTCTAAGTAAATTCACATGTGCCACCTCTAAATATTCAAATGAGCATCTATTTTGTGTGCCCATACCGCTCATGGAGTGACAGGGGGTGGTCAGTATCTTCCATGCTAAGCGGATTATTCTCATGATGAGTGTTTATTCACTTGTCCTTGCACGAGAGGGGCTGGTAATCGGGATGCCCAGTCCCATAATCAAAATTGCAAAAATAATAAAACAAACTCCCCCGGAAAGTTGTTTGTATGGATGGCACCCAAGGATTCGGCTAGCCATGGCTTGTGTTTGTTGGTGGAGGGGGAGTAAACTTTACTTTTACCACTTGGGAACCACCGCTAATTTGTTTAGCATGGAAGATATTGAAAACTCTCGGTCGTGACATTGATAGGAAAGGCATACCTCCCAAAATTACATTTATCTCTGTTTTAAGCTTCGAGCTCAGGCACCTCTGCAAATCCCTGCTTCCCTCTTCGAAGGGCCTATCTATTTACTTTTATGTTATTTTACTTTTATTGTTGAGTCATCACCCTCTCATTCAAGCACCAGTTGGGGAGCACTATCGTCATTCTTATGCATTGAGTATAGTTCATGTTGAATGTGACATGACTGGATCTTTTGTACCATGAATTACAATGTTTAGTCGCTGCTTGAACTTCAGAGGTGCTCTGCATTTATGTTTTGCCGTCTCAGACAGTGTCGGTACAACAAACCTTCGCGTGTGTTGCCCGGACTATACACAGGCACGGTGGCAAGGAAGCTAATTTCATCAAGTATCCAAGACAAGGACCAAGCCAGAGAGAAAGAGCCCTTTGAGAAATCAAAGGGCGGATCAAGAAGACCAAGACAAGCCAAGACAACAAGATATCACCAAGGAAAAGCCTCCCTTGCCGGGCAGACGAGCCTGGTCGGGTCGAGGCCGCCTCAAAGACAAGTCCCAAGACAGGCTCGCAGGGGCCACTGGCGGCCTGCATCCCTGCCAAGACTCCACCGCATCGCAACGCGAGTCATCCATCTCTGCGGTGTCGAGGCCCCAGATAACTAAGCGGCTGTCATTTGACACGTTGCAACCATTTAGGAGGAAGATCACCTCTGTATGACACACGTCCAGAGGCGTGTCAAGCAGACAGGTGGAAGATGACTAAAGCGGCACGGCAGGCCTGCCGGGCCGCATCCACAGCGTGACACATGGCAGTGCATTTAATGCACTTTGTCCTAACTGCCAGAGTTAGGTATGATAGCACTGTTAGCTATCTAATCGCTGGATAATGACTGTTTTGCCATTGTGGTAACCCCTTAGCCTATAAAAGGAGGACCGTGGCAACCTTAGAAAGGATTCGGACCCTCGTGTACTCATACACGCGTAGCTGCTCTTCCCATGGCGGCCTTGCCGGGCTTGAGCGCCGCGCGTTCTTCATGGTCCCTCCATCAATCCACCAAAGCAGGAGTAGGGTTTTACGCTTCTCAGCGGCCTGAACCTGGGTAAAACCCACCAGCGTCACCACTACCGTGCTGTCCCATGACCTCTGCATTTTGTGCAATGCAATCTCCCCCCTTGCTGAACCACAAAGGGGCCGATGGTCCGATAGGTAGCCGTGTTCTACCACGACATCTTTGGCGCACCAGGTAGGGGGCAGCGCTTGTGCGAACCCGAGGTCGCAGACAGCGCGTCAGTCTTCATCATCATCTTCTTCATCGTTGGCTTCATCATCCATGCCGCCCAAGAAGAAGTCCGGCGCAACTGCTCATCCTTCCACCACGAAGGCCCCCTCGCGTGCAGCCACCGATATCATGGGGGCTACAGCGGTGTCGGGGGATGCAGACACCATGGGGAACGTGACCGGCACAGGCGGCGCTGTCATTGTTCCCCCCGCGGCCGAAGTAGGAGCAGAAAACGCCGGAGGAGGGCGGCATCAACAGCATTCCGACAGCCGTGCTCCCCAACGCACAGGTGGGGAGAACGTTCAGTCTCCACCTCCCCACCGCAGCCACAGCGACAACGCTCACTCCGGTATGAACCGCGGCCCCTTGGCTGCCCCTGCAACGGGTGCAATGGCGGGGCAAGCGCCTCCTCCGGGGCGGGCTAACCAAGACGAAGCACGGAACGGGGTCGTCAACCCCCAGGCGCACCCTTCTCGCCACTGTACCGACGTGGCGGCTGGCTCGCGGCGATGAGAGAATGGCACCGCCACCACTGGTACTGGCAGGAGCCGAGCAACATCGCGGTCTGCATCGTCGTATATGCCAAGCACCACTTCGCAAGCCATGGCGTGAGCCCAACTCCTGCTGAGATTCCCACCAGCGGCCGATAAAATGGATGAGTGGAGAGCCACCATCAAGAGTTTGATCGGTTTTCCTGAAGCGGGAGGATCGCAGCGGGCAGATCCGCCGCAGCACCCGCAAGCGACAGCCACAGCCCGAGCTGCTGACCGTGCCGAGGGGGCCACTCCAACGGTACAGTCCCCTCCGGGACAGCCAGTGCAAGGACCACAACCAGAATCACGCAACCAGGAGCCCAACGAGGTATCAATGATTCATCTGACCCTTGGGCCCATCGAGATCAGCGGCAGGTCCTGGAAGATCGGTGGAGGGAGGATGCGCACGTCACCATAGAACGATGCTGTGAAACCCGCCGCCAATCTGACAGGTGCAATGGCCCAGACATCGACGAACCCGCACCCAGTGAAGGCGGATACTTGCCTTTCAAGGTTGGATGCCCTGCCTTCACTCGTGAGCTGCGGCAAGTCCGTTGGCCATCTGCCCGTGTTTTCAAGCCAGAAATACCAGAGAAGTATGATGGAAGGTTGAACCCGGCAGAGTTCTTAAGCATGTACACTATCATTGTTCAAGCCGCCGGAGGAAGAGACGAGAAGGTGTTCGCCAATTACTTCCCTTTGGCACTCAAGCCAAATGTGAGGTCATGGCTGATGCACTTTCCGAAGAATTCCATCTCATCATGGGCTGACCTGTGCAATGAGTTTGTTGGCGCCTTCACGGGCGGCCATCAAGAACCAGGACGGCCCAGCGATCTGCTGCTCCTGCCGCAAAAGGAAGCAGAGAGCTTGCGGAAGTACATGTAGCGATTTAGCCGGGTGCACAGAAACATTCCAGACATCCACCCGGCAGCTGTGATTGCCGCGTTCTAGTTCAACGTGCGCAACAGGAGGATACGTTCCAAGATGAACGTCTGGTTGCCCAAGACTGTGAATGAGTTGTACATCCTGGCGGATAAGTTTGCCCAAACAGAGGAAGGGAGGCGGCTCCCCGAAGAAGAGGATGGCTTCGAAGTCGACTCAGAGGATGATGATGATGCCGCTGACCCAAAGAGGAAGAATAAGAAACACAATAAGAAGCGCAAGGAAAAGGCAGTATTGGCTCTTGAGGGCTCTGGCACTCCTAGTACCAGCAAGAAGGCTAAAACCGAAGCCCCCGGCAAGGAAGTTGCTGCCTGCACTGATTGCCGGGAGGTTAAGGCGGCTGAAAAGGCTGGGAAGGCTGACGGACCATACTGCAAGATCCACCGGACCAAGGGCCATGATCTCCAAGAGTGTCACCAAGTTGAGCAACTTTTCAAGAAGTAGAGAGCTGAATATGAGAAGTCTGACAAAGAAAAAGACCAAGAAGGTGTTGGTAGGTAGGGCCGCGGCGGCAGAGGAGGCCGCCGTGGCAGGGTTCCCCAGCATCTGGAGAAACCTGCAAGGGGCTGTGAGAAGAAAGAAGGTGATGATGAAAGTGATGAAGGGGATGAAGAGGAAACCAGTGAGCAAGAGTTCCAGAAAGCCACTGAGGCCCTATGCGTTGACGGAGGCGCATCTTTGCACTCCTCTCACCGCCAGCTTAAACAGTGGGCGCGTGAGGTCAATGCCATAGAGCTAGTGGCAGACTCTCGGAAACCGCTTAAATGGTCCCGCACGCCCATCATATTCGACGAAGAGGATCACCCCGACCGTACCACCGTGGTAGGGTGCCTGCCGTTGTTGGTTTCACCAACAATCCGCAACCTCAAGGTCACGAAGATGTTGGTTGACGGCGGGGCTGGGTTGAATCTGATTTCCCCCAAGGTGCTCAGCAAGCTTCAAATATCAGATGAAGAGCTCAAGATTACTGACACTTTCCAAGGGATCAACCCCGGTAGGAGTCGTCCTAAGGGAAAGACACACTGCCGGTGACATTTGGAGGAGAATTGAACTACCGCACCGCAAAGGTTGTGTTTGATGTGGTTGATCTCCCCCTGTCGTACAATGGAATCCTTGGTCGTCCAGCCCAGGCAAAATTCATGGCGGCATCCCACTATGCCTACAACACACTGAAGATGCCAGGGCCGATGGGCGTCATTTCCATTCCATCAGACAAGAAGGACGCAATCATATGAGTGGATAAGATGTACCAAGACGCAGTCGCTGCTGAGGCCGCGGAAGCTGCAGCTCCCACCAAGGAAAGCAAGAAAGGGAAGAAAGCTAGCAAAGATACCAGCAAAGAATCCAGGAAGCGCACCTCTTCGGAGTGTGCTGCACCCGTCGATGATTTGCCGGAGAGCTCCGCTAGCAAGAAGCCCAAGGTTGCCTCACCTGCGGTGAAGAAGGTCCCGGTAGGGTTGGATGGCATTGGTGGTACGTTCACCATCAGCTCCACCCTTGATGACAAATAGGAAAGCGCGCTCGCTGCCTTCTTGCGGGCGAATGTAGATGTGTTTGCCTGGTAATCATCTGACATCCCCGGTGTTCCCAGGGAGGTAATCAAGCACCACCTAGCTGTCTGCCCTCATGCCCGGCCCGTCAAGCAGAAAGTCAGGAAGCAAGCTTTGGAGCGGCATAAGTTTATTGCCGAGGAGATCAAGAAACTTGAAGCAGCTGGTTAGGTCAGAGGAGTGTTGCACCCAACATGGTTGGCGAACCCGGTGGTGGTATGCAAGGCGAACGGGAAATGGAGGCTTTGCATAGACTTCAAGGATTTGAATAAGGCATGCCCAAAGGACCCATTCCCCTTGCCGTGCATCGACCAGATCGTAGATTCCACTTTCGGGTGTGATCTGCTTTCATTCTTGGATGCATACTCTGGGTACCATCAGATCTTCATGTCCAAGGAGGACGAGGAGAAGACCACGTTCATAACCCCATGTGGCACATACTACTTCATGTGGATGCCCTTCGGGTTGAAGAGCGCTGGATCCACTTGTGCAAGGGCAGTGCAAATTGGTTTTGGGTCTCAGCTGCACAGGAATATTGAAGCTTACATGGATGACATAGTGGTCAAGACCAAGGATAAATCAACTCTCATTCAGGACTTGGAAGAGACTTTTGCGAATCTACGCAAGATCAACTTGAAGTTAAACCCTGAGAAGTGTGTGTTTGGCATTCCCTCCGGCAAGCTACTTGGTTTCTTTGTATCCCACCGGGGGATAGAGGCCAACCCCGACAAGATCAAGGCGATTGAGCAGATTCAAGCACCCAAGACAGTTAAGGACGTGAGGCGCCTGACTGGATGCGTTGCCGCGCTGAGTAGGTTCATTTCCAAGTCTGCCGAACGCGCCTTGCCATTCTTCAAAATTTTGAAGAAGGCAGGGCCAACGAAATGGACCCCGGAGGCAGAAGTAGCGCTGCGAGACTTGAAGGCCTATCTTTCCTCTGCCCCCACCTTGGTCGCTCCTATACCAAAAGAGCCATTGCTGCTGTACTTAGCGGCAACCAATCAAGTGGTTAGTGCAGTGTTGGTGGCGCAGCGGGGAGTGGATGAAGGAGCAGCCGCAGCTACTGTCCCCTGCGGAGAAGAAAGTGAACCTATCCCGGCAAGGTCAGGTGCAGATCAGGAGAAAGAAGAGCAGGTTAACAGAGACAATTCCAAGACCGTGGGAAAGAAGAGGGTGTTGCAGCGGCCGGTGTACTTTGTCAGCTCCCTATTATAGGGTGCTAAATCAAGGTACTCTGGCGTGCAAAAGTTAATCTTTGGCCTATGGCCTCGAGGAAGCTGCACCACTACTTCCAGGCCCACGAGATCACGGTGGTCACTCGTTTCCCTTTGCAACACATACTGAGGAACCCGGAGGCCACTGGCAGAATAGTGGAATGGGCTTTGGAATTGTCGAGCTTTGGTCTGAAGTATGAGAGTAGGTCAACCATCCAGAGTAGACCATTGGCGGAGTTCATCGCAGAATGGACACCAACCCCAGATGAGGAGTCACCAGAAACAGTTATCCTCGGCAAGGAGACCCCCCAAGAGTGGATCATGTACTTCGATGGTGCCTTCTCACTTCAAGGTGCAGGAGCTGGCATGCTCCTTGTAGCACCCACTGGGGAGCAACTCAAGTATGTGGTCCAAATGCATTTCCCTCGGGAGAAAGCTACCAACAACACTGCGGAATATGAAGGACTCCTTGCCGGGCTCAGGATCGCAACAGAGTTGGGAATTAAGAAGTTGATCATTCGTGGAGACTCACAGCTTGTGGTGAGCCAAGTGAACAAGGATTACCAGAGTCCATTGATGGAGGCATATGCGGAGGAAGTGAGGAAGCTGGAGGAGTGTTTTGATGGATTGCAAACAGAGCATGTGCCACGTGTGGAAAACAGTGTTGCCGATCATCTGTCAAAATGCGCTGCACAAAAGCTTCATGCGGAACCAGGAAGTTTTGTTCTCCACCTTACTCAACCCTTAGTATCCCCGACAACAATGGCCAGAAAGAGGAGGAAACTGGACCTCCGGCAAGCCTCTCCCGGTAGAGCTTCCCGAAGCCCACGGCAGAGAGGTTGGTGGGAACGACTCCACTTCGCCTGGTGAGCAGCATCCTCCCGCCGAACTATCAGTTCTTGCAGTTGAGGTATGCGCTCCCACGAACAAGGAGGTGCCATTGATCCTTGTTGTTTCGTGCTGAACATTTTGATATATTATACGTTTTTTTCCGACATCGTATGCAAAAGTTATAGCCGTTTTACTTTTTCATAATACTTTTTTGCAAAACATGTCCAAATTTAAGTTTTTTAATTTTCCTAACTATTAGATGTAGTAATATAACTACATCTTGAAGGATTTTATTTTTTGAAGAATTTATCATTTTCTTTTTCTTTTTTCAAAACTGAAATGGCGATACACGGGGGGGGGGGGGTATAGTTTGAGCACGAACCCCTTTAGTCCCGGTTTGAGACACGAACCGGGACTAAAGGGCATCACACCCTTTAATCCTGGTTCGTGTCTCTAACCGGGACTAAAGGTCAACTTGAAGTTAAACCCTGAGAAGTGTGTGTTTGGCGTTCCCTCCGGCAAGCTACTTGGTTTCTTTGTATCCCACCGGGCGATAGAGGCCAACCCCGACAAGATCAAGGCGATTGAGCAGATTCAAGCACCCAAGACAGTTAAGGACGTGAGGCGCCTGACTGGATGCGTTGCCGCATTGAGTAGGTTCATTTCCAAGTCTGCCGAACGCGCCTTGCCGTTCTTCAAAATTTTGAAGAAGGCAGGGCCAACAAAATGGACCCCCGGAGGCAGAAGTAGCGCTGCGAGACTTGAAGGCCTATCTTTCCTCTGCCCCCACCTTGGTCGCTCCTAAACCAAAAGAGCCATTGCTGCTGTACTTAGCGGCAACCAATCAAGTGGTTAGTGCAGTGTTGGTGGCGCAGCGGGGAGTGGATGAAGGAGCAGCCGCAGCTACTGTCCCCTCCGGAGAAGAAAGTGAACCTATCCCGGCAAGGTCCGGTGCAGGTCAGGAGAAAGAAGAGCAGGTTAACAGAGACAATTCCAAGACCGCGGGAAAGAAGAGGGTGGTGCAGCGGCAGGTGTACTTTGTCAGCTCCCTATTACAGGGGGCTAAATCAAGGTACTCTGGCGTGCAAAAGTTAATATTTGGCCTATGGCCTCGAGGAAGCTGCACCACTACTTCCAGGCCCACGAGATCACGGTGGTCACTCGTTTCCCTTTGCAACACATACTGAGGAACCCGGAGGCCACTGGCAGAATAGTGGAATGGGCTTTGGAATTGTCGAGCTTTGGTCTGAAGTATGAGAGTAGGTCAACCATCCAGAGTAGACCATTGGCGGAGTTCATCGCAGAATGGACACCAACCCCAGATGAGGAGTCACCAGAAACAGTTATCCTCGGCAAGGAGACCCCCCAAGAGTGGATCATGTACTTCGGTGGTGCCTTCTCACTGCAAGGTGCAGGAGCTGGCATGCTCCTTGTAGCACCCACTGGGGAGCAACTCAAGTATGTGGTCCAAATGCATTTCCCCTGGGAGAAAGCTACCAACAACACTGCGGAATATGAAGGACTCCTTGTTGGGCTCAGGATCGCAACAGAGTTGGGAATTAAGAAGTTGATCATTTGTGGAGATTCACAGCTTGTGATGAGACAAGTGAACAAGGATTACCATAGCCCATTGATGGAGGCATATGCCGAGGAAGTGAGGAAGCTGGAGAAGCGTTTTGATGGATTGCAAACAGAGCATGTGCCACGTGTGGAAAACAGTGTTGCCGATCATCTGTCAAAATGCGCTGCACAAAAGCTTCATGTGGAACCAGGAAGTTTTGTTCTCCACCTGACTCAACCCTCAGTATCCCCGACAACAATGGCCAGAAAGAGGAGGAAACTGGACTCCGGCAAGCCTCTCCCGGTAGAGCTTCCCGACGCCCCCGGCAGAGAGGTTGGCGGGAGCAACTCCACTTCGCCTGGTGAGCAGCACCCTCCCGCCGAACTATCAGTACTTGCGGTTGAGGTATGCGCTCCCACGAACGAGGAGGTGCCATTGATCCTTGTTGTCGAGCCTCAGGCTCCAACGTGGGCACAGCCCATAGTCTGTTACCTCCAAATAGGAGAACTTCCCGAAGAGCAAGAAGAAGTTGAAAGAGTAGCCCGGAGGGCCAGTATGTATCAATTTGTCGATAGCACGCTATACAGGAGGAGGCCCAACGATGTGAAATTGAAGTGCATTTGCTGGGAAGAGGGGAAGGAACTGTTGGCAGAGATACACAAAGGCATGTGCGGCTCCCATATTGGATCAAGAGCCTTGGTTGGAAAAGCATTCCGGCAAGGTTTCTACTGGCCCATGGCCCTCCAAGATGCAATTGAGCTAGTCACCAGATGTGAAGCCTGCCAGTTCCACTCCAAGAAAATCCATCAACCTGCTCAAGTTCTCCAGACGATCCCTTTGTTCTTGGCCATTTTTGGTCTGGGGGCACGATATCTTGGGCCCCTTCCCCTGTGCTACCGGGGGCTTTGAATTCTTGTACGTGGCAATCAACAAGTTTACAAAGTGGCCGGAAGTGGAGCTTGTGAGAAAGGTGACCGCACAATCAGCTATCAAGTTCTTGAAGGGATTGGTGTGCCGCTTCGGAGTACCCGCCAGAGCCATCACTGACAACGGCACCCAATTCACAAGCCGCGCCTTCATGCAATATGTTCAAACCCTCGGAAGCAAGGTTTCATTCGCCTCTGTTGCTCATCCCAGGAGCAATGGACAAGCTGAGAGGATGAATGCTGAAGAGCTACGAGCACTCAAGACAAGAACTTTCGACAAGCTGCGGAAGTGCGGCAGACGTTGGACCGACGAGCTACCGGTGGTTCTTTGGTCCCTCCGTATGACACCAAATCGAGATACCGGCCAGACTCCCTTCTCCCTAGTATATGGGGCAGAAGCAATGATCCCCTCGGAACTCATATACGGGTCACCTCGAGTATTTGCCAACGATGAAGTAGAGCAAAAGCAGCACCAGTATGATGATGCCGTGCTCCTTGAGGAGAACCGTCTCCGGGCTGCTATGCGTGCTGCACGCTACCAGCAAGCTCTACGCCGCTATCACAGCCACAGGGTTCACGCCCAGAGCCTTGAGGAAGGTGACCTTGTCCTTAGGCGTGTTAAGTCCGCCAAGGGTGCAAACAAGTTGACGCCGAAGTGGGAAGGCCCTTACGGGGTAGTACGAGTCACCAGACCCAGCGCAGTCCGTCTGGAGACCGGAGATGGCATTCAATTGCAAAACTCATGGAACATTGAGCATCTTCGTAAGTTCTACCCGTAAGGTGCGGCTGTCGGGCCCTGCCCGACAGCCACCCTTTTGTACAAGCCTTGCCGATGCGCATGTAACCCTTTGTACAAAGCCAGGAGCAGACCCTGAGCACAGACAATAAAACGAAGCGCTGGGGGCCCCAATAACTTGCATGCATGCATAGCATAACATGAACATGCCATGATCATGTAGATGAGATCATATGTTGCTTTGTTTTCCTCTGCACTAACTGCAGGACTCTTGCCGCGGACTCGCCCAAAAAGAAGAAATGGAAACAAGCATACATATTGATCCTCGGCAAGCCAAAGAGATAAGTTCCTTTTTATCCATGCATGTCTCTGTAAGAAGAAAACTTGTGCATAGAGAAACCTCGTCACCTTCGGAGCATTTGTGCTCCCATCCTTTGACCCGAACGTTGCTTCAGTCAAGATGGTTGTAGTGGATTTTGACGAAGAAGGTTCGAGAAGGGGCCGGTCCCCTTCCATAATTTTGAACCCGGCAGGCCCAGCCTTGCGGCAACAAACGGAAGGCGCCCGGCAGGATAGCTTGCCTGAGAAAACTTGTTTACTTAAAAGTATAGAGGCACTCCTCCTCTGCATGGATGTAGTACATGCACAAGTACCCGACAATACCGTCTTTTTTCATTAATATGCGAATAAACATGTACAAATCTTACAGGGTACAAACATGGATATAAGAGATTACATATTTGAAACTAAAGTTTGGCAAGTGCCTACATATTTTAGATTGAAAAAAGATAAGTGCCCCGTAATCCCTTTCTTGTCCCTCTCCTCCTAGGAACTACAGTGGGAGGCGAAGAGGGCAAAAGGAGTGCCTGGGCAGAAGCCTAGCCTGACCCCGTCAAGAACTGCAGGTGCAGCCTGACAAGATCGAGAGGGCGCGGATTGAGGTGATGGGTGGGGAGAGCGACTGGGCGATGGCCTGGTCACCGCCACCAGGGCACGGCAGGACGGACGAAACCGGAACCCGCGGGGAAGCCTGCCGGGGTCCAGCTGGAAGACTGCTGGAGGAGCCACCATCCACACCCAACACCCCGGCAAATCGCCTTGCCGGGTAGGAGATGCAGGTGCAGATGGTGGTGTCGCCGGCCTCCCGCTGACGGTGCGGCTGGCGTTCAACTGGAGTCGGGGCCGTCGTCCTCCCCATCGGCACCGTCGTCATCGCCGTCACTGTCCTCCTCGTCGCTATCACTCGAGGAGGAGCTTTCGTCGTCAGTCGAGCTCTCCGCGCAGCACCCTAAGCGAGCACCTGAACGCCCGAAGACCTTAACGGAGAGCAGGGTGGTGTCCATTAACTTGAAATGGAGAACGTGCCCAGCCGCCAAGCTATGGGCATGGGCGAAGGTCTTCCAATCACGCCAGAGGAGCATAACATGAGGGGCAGGGAACTCCACGTTCGCCCGCATGCTGCCATTGCAGCAGCCCCTCCTGTGCAGCCTCAGCCCCGACGGCTGTTCGACCTCCATCACCCCTACAAATGGGGTAGGAAGCCAAAGACGGCTGCACGGGGGCCCGCGCAGCTTGACGATAAACTCCAGCGGCTGGTCCCCGACGTGGCCTTTGTTTGGTTCCTGAACGGCTAGAGGAGGTGCGATCAGAATGCCGCCCCGTCCTCCTTGACCTCGAGCTCCACGACGACCATGTCCGCGTCCTCTCCCGCCTCCCCCCACGGCGGGCTCCACCCCTGCGTCCCCAACAAGAGGAGGGAGGCACTATCGAGCAGAAGCCCTCGTCGCCACCACTGGGGTGCCACTACGCCCTCTCCCCTCACCATGGTGGAGAGATGATATCAGGAGAATGGAGGAAGGGATAGGTGTGAGCCAGCATTTCGACCACATTCCCTTTTATAGGCGAACAAGGTCAGCGGCTGGCTCCTCACCCAGGGGGCAACCACCCCGATCCACCAATCCAACTCCTTTGCGTCACTAACGGCGCAAGGAATCGAGACCAACCTCCTACGCCTATCCATGGCTCCTGGCGTTCTGCCTTGGCACTCATTCCCGTACCCTCTGCATCCGCCACCAACCCTCCGCAATGCATGTGGCATACATGGCAGAAACGGTAGGGGCAGGGGAGTTAGTGGAATGGCAGTTACCGCCCCATGAACGTGGGACGTGGGTGACCCATGGGTCATCGCGTAAATCTTCCCACGATGTCTCGCACGACGCGTGGGAAAACCGAAAACTGACCCAAGCACAGGTTAATGAAGAAGCAAGGGAAAAATCAAGGAAGAAGAGAATATCAGGGCAAGGCCCCTGCCTGTGTACCTGATAGGGCCTACCCCAACGATGCTCGGCAGCACGGTGGACCAGGCCCGGGGGCTCCTGTCGGTACAACAAACCTTCGCGTGTGTTGCCCGGACTGTACACACGCATGGCGGCAAGGAAGCGAATTTCATCAAGTATCCAAGACAAGGACCAAGCCAGAGAGAAAGAGCCCTTTGAGAAATCAAAGGGCGGATTAAGAAGACAAAGACAAGCCAAGACAGCAAGATATCACCAAGGAAAAGCCTCCCTTGCCGGGCAGGCGAGCCCGGTCGGGTCGAGGCCGCCCCGAAGACAAGTCCCAAGACTCCCCCGACAAGCTCGCCGGGGCCGCTGGCGGCCTGCATCCCCACCAAGACTCCACCACTCCACTGATCCACCGCATCGCAACGCGAGTCATCCATCGTTGCGGTGTCGAGCCCCCAGATAACTAAGTGGCTGTCATTTGGCACGTGGCAACCATTTAGGAGGAAGATCACCTCTGTATGACACCCGTCCAGAGGCGTGTCAAGCAGACATGTGGAAGATGACTAAAGCGGTGTGGCAGGCCTGCCGGGCCGCATCCGCAGCGCGACACATGGCAGTGCATTTAATGCACTTTGTCCTAACTGCCAGAGTTAGGTATGATAGCACTGTTAGCTATCTAATCGCTGGATAATGACCGTTTTGCCATTGTGGTAACCCCTTAGCCTATAAAAGGAGGACTGTGGTAACCTTAAAAAGGATTCGGACCCTCATGTACTCACACGCTCATAGCTGCTCTCCCCGTGGCGGCCTTGCCGGGCTTGAGCGCCGCACGTTCTTCATGGTCCCTCCATCAATCCACCAAAGCAAGAGTAGGGTTTTACGCTTCCCAGCGGCCCGAACCTGGGTAAAAACCACCAGCGTCACCACTGCCATGTTGTCCCATGACCTCCTCTCTTTGTGCAATGCGATCTCCCCCCTGCCGAACCACAAAGGGTCCGATGGTCCCATAGGTGGCCATGTTCTACCACGACAGACAGGGCTAGCGAGATACCATGTTATCATATTATATCATGATTGTTTTGACAAATCGTTGGCATTCGAGATATCTTATTATTTCTTGCTAGTTGGTTATGTCATTGGCATGAGTAAATGTGAGACTTAAATGTTATCATGAATATGGTTAGTTCATAATCCTTGCTGAAAATTTGAACATTAGTTAAACATGTTTACAACAACAAGAACAAAAAGAGTTTGTAATTTTTTTATCACTTTCAGTTTGTCAACTGAATTGCTTGAAGACAAGCAATGACTTAAGCTTGGGGGAGTTGATACTTCCCAAACGTATCTACTTTTCCAAACACTTTTGCTCTTGTTTTGGACTCTAATTTGCATGATTTGAATGGAACTAACCCGGACTGACGTTGTTTTCAACAGAATTGCCATGGTGTTGTTTTTGTGTAGAAATAAAAGTTCTCGGATTGGGCTGAAAATTTATGGAGAATTATTTCAGAATATATAAAAAATACTGGCGCAAGAAACTACTAGAGTAGGGTCACCAGGGCGCCACAAGCCCAGGGGCACCCCCCCGGGGCGCCCCCCTTAGGCTTTTGGGCCCCTGGCAGCCCCCGCAACCCTAACTCCAACTCCATAAATACCTATTCACCAAGAAAAAAATTAGGGAGATGGAATCATCACGTTTTATGATACGGAGCCACCGCCACCTCCGTTCTTCATCGAGAGGGCTGACCTGGAGTCCGTTCTGGGCTCCGGAGAGGGGGATTCGACACCGTCGTCATCATCAACCTTCCTCCATCACCAATTTCATGATGCTCACCACTAGAAGTGAGTAATTCCTTCATGGGCTTGCTGGACGGTGATGGGTTGGATGAGATTTATCATGTAATCGAGTTAGTTTTGTTAGGGCTTGATTCCTAGTATCCACTATGTTTTGAGATTGATGTTGCTATGACTTTGCTATGCTTAATGCTTGTCACTAGGGCCCGAGTGCCATGATTTTATATCTGAACCCTTTATGTTTTCATGAATATATTTGTGTTCTTGATCCGATCTTGCAAGTTATACACACCTATTACGTGTTATGACCCGCATACCCCAAGGTGACAATAATTGGGATTCTTTCTGGTGATTACTGTAGTTTGAGGAGTTCATGTATTCACTATGTGTTAATGCTTTGTTCTGGTTCTCTATTAAAAGGAGGCCTTAATATCCCTTAGTTTCCTTATCGACCCCACTGCCATGAGAGGGTAGGAGAAAAGATGTCATGCAAGTTCTTTTCCATAAGCACGTATGACTATTTACGGAATACATGCCTACATTACATTGATGAATTGGAGCTAGTTCTATGTCGCCCTAGGTTATGACTATTACATGATGAATGTTATCCAACGTTATCACTGATCCAATGCCTACGAGCTTTTTACATATTGATTTTGCTAAGTTACTATTACTATTGTTGTTGTTGCTACTATCACAATTGCTACAAAACTATTACTGCTACTATTATTGTTACCGTTACTATCATTGTTACTACTATCAAACTACCATACTACAGTGTTACTGATCACTCTGTTGCAGATATTTAGTCTCCGAGTGTGGTCGAATTGACGACTCAACTGCTAATAGTTGCAAATATCCTTTGGCTCCCCTTGTGTCGAATCAATAAATTTGGGTTGAATACTCTACCCTTGAAAACTGCTGTGATCCCCTATACTTGTGGGTTATCAAAGTGCTCTTAACCATTGCCAAATTGTCATCAATGTAGTCTGTTGGAACACCATAGGCCATCATGCGCAAAGCGGCAGTTATTTTCTTCTCGGTGCTATGTCCAAGTAAACCGGCACAATTCCTCCTCTACTGAAAGGATCGATCACGCTGCTTCACGGAATTGCAAATGTGGATGAACAAATCTTTGAATTAATTGGTGATGAAAATATCTCTCTGAAAAAACAAGTAGTATACCAAAATAGTTGTGCATCAACCTCTCGTGCACCTGAACCCGTTCTCTCTGGATGAACTCACGGCTAAACACGAAGCCACCATGCTTCGGTTTCTTCCTCTTGTGCATCGACACTAGCATAGCAATGTCCTCTTCTTTAGTCAACTCAAATTCTCACTACTGGGAAAAGGCTTATAGGTGTCCTCAAATTAGTGGCGGGCATAGGCTGGCACTCGCCATTGCAATTTTGGAAACTTAGCTGTGGCGGGTAGCAAAACAAACCCGCCACTGCTTTTAGCGTAGCAGTGGCGGGCAATTATCAACGCCCACCACAGGTGAACTCCCCCAAATTTGTGCACGTAATGAAAGTGAGCACTAGCGGGCAAGACCGGGTACCCACCACAGATAAGTTGGGGTGACCCACGCAAAAAATAAATTTTATGTATCCAGAACATAGTAGTGGCGGGCAATAATTATACCCTCCATAGATAAAATGTGGTGACCCGCGCAAAAAAATATATATCCATAAGTTAGGAGTGGCAGGTCCTAGGAAGTGCCCACCACACGAAAGTTACCCCGCTAATTCGGGCGTGAGAGTGTTCTGTTTTTACACGATGTGCATCAAATTTGTGTCGTAACGATCTCAATTTTTTTGCACACCCTATAGATGTTCAATGAAGACACCGTGCAAAGTTTCATCCCATTTCGAGCTCGTTTTGCATGCCCAAAGCATTTTGCCCTTTTTAGTTCCTAGAAATTCAATCAATGACGCGAAAATAGCAAATCAACTCAAAAGGCTGCAAATTTTGAGCACGGGACTTCCAATAGCGTCTATTACTCATGGAAAAAGTTTTAAATTCAAAATACTTTAAAAAATGATTTGTGTGTGTGAGGCAGCTATCTTCGTTTGAAACTCTTACACTTGGTGGAATAGTATCCGTTATGTACACAATGTGCATCAAGTTTTTGACGTAACGATCTCAATTTTTTACCACACCCTACAGGTGCCCAATGAAGACAACATGCAAAGTTTCATCCCTTTCCGAGCTCGTTTGCACACCCAAAGTTTTTTGCCCTTCTAATTTGCCAAAAATTCAATTAATGCCACGAAAATAGCAAACCAACTCAAAAGGCTGCAAATTTTGAGCACGGGGCTTCCAATAGCATCTTTTACTCATGGAAAAAGTTTTAAGTTCAAAATACTTTAAAAAATGATTTGTGTGTGTGTGAAGCGGCTGTTTTTGTTTGAAACCCTTACACTTGGTGGAAGATGTTCGGTTTATATACGATGTGCATCAAGTTTTTGTCGTAACGATCTTAGATTTTTACCACGCCCTACAGCTGTCCAACTCAAAAAACTGTATAAGTTTAAAGTTTAAATGTTCGAGAAAAATAAATAAAATGTTTGAAGTTTACAAAGGTAAGGTTAGCACTGGCTACAGCTCAACGTACCCGCCAGAGGTAATTTTTGCGGTGGCGGGCGACCTGGAGGGCCCGCCACGTGCCAATAAGGAAAACACAACCCCACCTCCTAATTTCGAATCTAACATCACTGTGACCTCATCTTTCTCTCTCCTCTTGCATGCTCGTCCACCGCAACCGCTGTCGCCACGCACCTCTCTCTCCTCTCGCACGCTCTGATTCATCGTCGCCACCGTCGTGGTCACTGCCCGTCCTCGTACACCGGCGCCACAACCATCGTAGTTTCCCCCGCAGGTCCCCGTGTGCCGGCACCTTTTTACCGTCGCGACCGTCGCAATGAACCCCGACCATCTCCTCAACACCATCGCCGGTGTCGCAAGCTCTTCTTCACATCTGTCTCATGGTATAATTTCAATAGATTCTCACATCCATATGTACCTCTATTGTAGATAATTATAATGTGTTCGATGAAATGCCACACAAAGGAGTTAGATCTTAGATGTTCTTAGATATACCTATACAAACATGTGCATGGGTTCGTGTCATTCTATGTACAACCAGATGGTTGTGTTTGATTTGCAGGACTTAATATGAGTGCCAATGTTTTGACGAAACGTTGATTCGTTTCCGTTTCGTCAAATTTTTGGTACTCAATATGCCCTACTTTTCGCAAAGGTCATGCTGCAACATTTGGTCTCCATTTTCTTTCTATTTTCAATCATAACTCTTTGTTACAATACTGTAGTTCGACAAATGGATCCTGACGCCGGAACATCATCTCAAAAGGAAACTCACTACACTAACCCTGACATCGAGATGGGCACCCATGATGTGTATACGGCCAACCCTGACGTTGAGGTGGGCGATGACCAACAGGATGAATCGACCATTGGGCCATGGGAAATGAGCCACACAGACGGGACTTCATCCAGCACGACCACCACAAACACGAGCAACCAAAAGGCTAGGGATCCAAACAAGCTTCACGAAGCTATGAATAGAATCACTACAGTTGGCCCACAAGGCGAGCCCGTCACCCCAGATGACGCAACAAAACCGTATAACAAAATGCTAGATTACATGTTGCGAAATACCGTCCCGATCGGTAGCAAGGATTTGGTCGGATACAAGTAGAATCCACTCCGGGAGTTAAATCATAGTTATGAATTTCTGCCTGATATCAAAAAGTTAGGTGAAAATTATGCCATGTCAAAATGGCCAAAGATGTTCAAGGACTGGAAGAGCAGTGCCCGTTGCAATCTAGTGGGTAAGGACTTTGAGACCGTTAAGCGACTCAATCCAACTATGGATCCCGAAGAATGGACGAAGTTTTTTGAATCCTCTAGCAGCGAGTCAACCAAGGAGATCGGCGATCATTTCCTTAATTTACGAAAAAAGCTGTTAGGTAACCACAGTCTGGGCCTGGTGGTTACAAAGCTGCAGAACCCAAGTGGGAGAAGGAGGCCACGGACTTTATAGCCGCAAGTAAACCACCCCGTTCTTGGAACATCGAGATCATGCTCGTGACTTCTGTTTTCTTAGGGCCCGTGCAGTCCAAGACCCAGACAATAAGGAGTTGGTCCTCCCGACGCAGGACTTCGCTCGACGAAGGAGAACCTAGTAGCGTCAATCACTAGTAATAATTTAGTCCCTGCAGTTTATTTGTTATGTACCTTAATAATCGTTTACCAAAACATATGTATTTTTTGTAGAGAAAAGTAAAGCAGGAATTTGGAACAGGTCCTCATGAATCTCCCCATGGCTATAGGTATGATGACCCTCTTACCCAGGCAGTGAACGAGGGCTTTGGGGTTAACAGGAAGCCCAAGACTGGGTGTGCGTTGGGAGGGGGTAAGATGTTGTGGGACGATGCCTACCCTGAAACCAAAGAACTTAAAAAATACAGAAGGAAGTACATAAGAAAAACAAAGTTAGATGCAGTAATAGATACGGTAGTTAAGGAGAGGTTAGCTGACATGTTTCCGCATGCCATGCCAAGTCCTACCCGGTAGCATACACCTAGCATCACGCAACAACTTCGAGCATCCCACTTTATTCCATGCTGGCTGCAAGCCAATGTGGATGGGGTGAACACAAGGGTTGCCAAGGCGCAAATCATCTCGTTTACCGATGGTAGCAGAATGATGCACGAGGTGGTCCTACCACTTGACATGACAAGGGTGCTAGTGCAGGAGGTAGTGACGGGCTTCGGATCTTGGTCATTGCCTCATCCCCCTGAACAGGGCGTCACTATGTTAGGACAAGTGACCCAGGGCCACCTACTTAAGTGGCCAATGAATGACATAGAGAAGAATCCCCATGGATATGCCGTCACCGGAGACATAGTACCAGATAATCCGCAATCAGGGGAGAAGAATGTACGTGACAGTTGTGGACCATCCGTGGACAAACCACATGTGCCCGTTGTCATCCCCGAAGGGCAGAAAATGAATATGTATAAGCCCGAGGAACCGTTTCTATCGAAATCTATGTTGAAGACCCTCTCGGTCAATCTTCAAGTTCTACACGCCGATGTGGTGGATAAATCAAAATAAGGTCAACATGGATACACGACCAAGTTCATAGAATGTTATAGTTTCGTCAAGGAGTTTCCGGCCAACAAAATTGATCTGGCCTTTAATGAGGTCATCCATGCAAATATCTTCTCTGTCAGCGCAGTCTCCCCAGAGTTAATGAGGCTTTGGGTACTTCATCGAGCTACAGATCCTCCACTGCCCTCGCATGGTAAAGTGTCCTTACCTGATCCTTTTTACATGCACTCCCACAACTTAGAAGCCACGGATAGCCAGGAGGTCATTTGGAACTACCTGTTCTCGTTCTTTATTGGCAATCATCCACATAAGGACACCTTTCTAGTGCCATACTGCGACAAGTAAGTCGTTAATGTTCACTCATTTATTTTGAAAATATAAATGGCGTTGTGGTTTGACCTCATCAATGCTAATTTCTTCATTTTTTGCGCAGGGACCGACATTCGAACGTAATCGCACTATTGTCGACGTAGGGCTTGGATTATTTATCCGATTCAAAGAGACACCCAGAAAAGCAATGGACCAGATTGAAGAAGGTTCTAAACGATGCTCTAGCCAAGTGTAAGAAAATTAGATAGACCATAACAGAGCATTTAGAATTTAAGTTCTTCACTAGCGCTTGTTGCTATCAAGAACCCAATGTCAAATCCTCCCTCTCATAGGTCTGGCTACTGTGCCATGGCTATGATGGATGACTTTTTGAAGAAAAAGCAAATATTTGCAAAATCATAGCCAAATCATCAAGTGGTCCGAAGAGATGGAGAGGGACATGGACATAGGGAAATTATTAACAGAGCATGGCTCGACTAGTCACCTTGGCTCGAACGAGGATTGCGCTCTGTCTCAGATCACCATGTTCGAACGAGGGACTTCATCAGCAGCAACTCCAATCTCTATCAAGATCATGGAGGAATCACCCATGGAGCTCGGGGGCTCAACGTCAACATTGCCCTCGAACGACCATGCTATTTTTCTAGAAAGCGAACTTGTATCCACCGCCACCGCCTCCTCAAGCGTCGCTTTGATGATTGCTTCATTGGAATTGTGCGGGATTGAGTCTGCAACAACCCTATGAAATTTCGTCGCGTTCCGATGGAGGAATCTCCGGCGATCTCCGATATACCAGAGCCATATCGAATCTGGACGGGAATCTGGATGAGTTTAGAGCGAGGAGTCCAGCGTCCAGCTCGGAAATCCTATGGAAGATCCAACCATTGATCGGCTGCGTAATTCCTATACCTACCACCCCTCAAAATTTCAGCTCGATCCAACCGTTCAAACTCCGGGAAACCTCCGATGAGCACATCATTTTTTGGATTTTTTCCTGCGTGAAAACGAATCCGACCCGAATTCATCTTTCTTCATGAACGGGATACTGGACATCCTTTCTGAAGAAATCTCTTTCTAGGGTATTGTGTTTTGTTTCCAAACAAATGCTCACAAACTTTGGTCCTTTTCGGAGGTAATCTACACCGTTGTGCCGGTGTCAAACCAGCCCGACCATGTGGCTCCACGGCTGTCGACCTGTGCTAGACACGTCATCGCTTCATCGAGCCGAGCTCAACCTTATCGGATCATCATCTTGGCAAGCCTACCAAGAGTTCGGCATTGCGAAGGCTCAATCATCACCAACATCGTCGCCTAATACGTCTCCAACGTATCTATAATTTTTTATTGTTCCATGCTGTTATATTATCATTCTTGGATTTTTTACAATCATTTTATAGCAACTTTATATCATTTTTTGGGACTAACCTATTGACATAGTGCCCAGTGCCAGTTGCTGTTTTTTGCTTGTTTTTTACTTCGCATGAAATCAATACCAAACGGGAAACTTTTTGGTGATTTTTTCTAGACCAGAAGATACAAGTTGGGCCAAGAAAGTACCCGAGGGGGGGCTCCGAGGGGAGCACAACCCACCAGGGCGCGCTTGGGGGCCCAGGCGCGCCCAGGTGGGTTGTGCCCACCTCGGCCACCTCCCACATCGCCTCTTTGCTCTATAAATACCCCAATATTCTAGAAACCCTAGGGGAGTCGACGAAAATCAATTCCAGCCGCCGCAAGTTCCAGAAACCACAGATCCAATCTAGACACCATCACGGAGGGGTTCATCATCCTCATTGATGCCTCTCTGATGATGCGTGAGTAGTTCATTGTAGACCTACGGGTCAGTAGGCAGTAGCTAGATGGCTTCCTGTCTCTCTTTTGATTCTCAATACAATGGTCTCTTGGAGAACTATTTGGTGTAACTCTTTTTTGCGGTGTGTTTGTTGGGATCCGATGAACTTTGAGTTTCTGATCAGATCTATGTTTTTATCCATTAATGTTATTTGAGTCTTTCGATCTCTTATATGCATGATTACTTATAGCCTCGTATTTCTTCTTCGAATCTTTGGTTTAGTTAGGCCAACTAGATCGATTTTTCTTACCATGGGAAGAGGTGCTTTGTGATGGGTTCGATCTTACGGTGCTTGATCCCAGTGACAGAAGGGGAACCGACACGTATGTATCGTTTCTATTAAGGATAACAAGATGGGGTCTATTTCTACATAAATAGATATTATCTACATCATGTCATCATTCTTATTGCATTACTCCGTTTCTCCATGAACTTAATATACTAGATGCATGTTGGATAGCAGTCGATGTATGGAGTAATAGTAGTAGATGCAGGCAGGAGTCGGTCTACTAATCTTGGACGTGATGCCTATATAATGATCATTGCCTGGATATCGTCATAATTATTTGAAGTTCTATCAATTGCCCAACAGTAATTTGTTTACCCACCGTATGCTATTTTACTCGAGAGAAGCCACTAGTGAAATCTACGGCCCCCGGGTCTAATTTCCCATCATATATTTTCAGATCTATTTTGCTATTTGCCTTTTTATTTATTTGCCACTTTTATTTTCAGATCTATATGTCCAAAAACCCAAAAATACCTCGCTGAATTTTATTTGCATCTATCAATCTACTACAATTTATCTCACGTCCGTTTGCCAATTTCTGGCGCCGTTACCCGAAAGGGATTGACAACCTCTTTAACACGTCGGGTTGCAAGTATTTGTTATTTGTGTGCAGGTGCTATTTATGTAGTGTTGCTTGGTTCTCCTACTGGTTCGATAACCTTGGTCTCATCACTGAGGGAAATACCTACCGTTGCTGTGTTGCATCATCCCTTCCTCTTTGGGGAAATACCGACGTAGTTCAAGCAAACATCAAAAGGAATTTTTGGCGCCGTTGTCGGGGAGACATCAACAACATCTACCAGGTTCCTAATCACAAATCTCATCTCCTTACAATTTACATTATTTGCCATTTGCCTCTCGTTTTCCTCTCCCCCACTTCACAAAAATTTGTCGTTTTATTCGCCTTCTTTTTTGTTCGCCTTTTTCTCATCAGATCTCATGTTTGCTTGTGTTGCCATGTGCCTTCTATTTGCTTGCATCTTCGCTTGCTAAAAATCTATTGTTATGGATCCTCATCCACTTGCTAATCTTTTCAAAAGATCCAATTATGATGAATCAATTGCTAGTGAATTGAGTTCACTAGATTATCTTTATGAAGTTTTGCTTGAGATTTATGAATCTGAAAATTATGATGAAGTGTTAAATGAAGGAATTTACAATGTGATTCATGATAGCTCCTTGAATGAAAAGCATGATTGCAATGATGATATTATAAATTCTATTAATGTCAATTGTGCTAATAATATGCAAAACCCCAAGCTTGGGGATGCTAATTTTGATATGTCCACTACTTATTGCAATGACCATGATTGGGGTGATTCTTCATATGATCTAGAAAATTTATTTAAGCCTCATGATGAATATGTTATTAATAATAATGTTTGCAATAATATTGAAAGTGGGTTTGGAAGAGTGTCAACTTTAGGTAAAAATAATCCCACATATTTGGAGAGTGTTCAATCTTATGAAATTTTTGATAAAAGTGGGCTTGGAGAGGTCATGACTTTATTTGATGATAATCCCACTATTTTGGAAGAGTGTCAACTTTGCATGCATGTGGATCATGTAGAGAATATGTTATGTGATAGCTATATTGTTGAGTTTGAATATGATCCCACATGTAATTATTATGAGAGAGGGAAATATGGTTGCAGACATTTTCATGTTACTAAATTACCTCTCTTCATGTTGAGATTGCTATTGTTTTCTTCCATGCATATGCTAGATCTTTCTTGTCTTGCTAATTTGTTTTCCTATAAAATTCCTATGCATTGGAAATATGTTAGACTTAAATATGTTTGTCACATGTTTTATGATGCTCTCTTTGTGTTTTCATTATTATGTTTTATGTGAGCATCAATAAAATATTATGCCTAGCTAAGGGCGTAAAACGATAGCGCTTGTTGGGAGGCAACCCAATGAATAAAATTTATTTTCGTCTTTTTCTTTCTGTTATTGAGTGTTTGCACAATTATTATACTGTTATGATTGTGTTTTTTGTGTTTTAATTAGTGTTTGTGCCAAGTAAAGCCTTTAGGATAGCTTTGGTGATAGTTGATTTGATCTTGTTGGAAAACAGAAACTTTTTCGTCCAGTAAAACAATTTTGCAAATTCACAGAAGCGACAAAAAATTCTGAAGTTTTTACACAAGATTTATATACAAATTGGCTCTGCTTTCATAAGTTTTCAGAATTTTTGGAGTTATATAAGTATGAGAACAATTCGCATCTTTACATACTGTTCTGTTTTTGACAGATTCTGTTTTCTTTGCATTGTGTGCTTATTTTGATGAATCTATGGTTTTTATCGGGGGGTATGAGCCATGGTAAAGTTAGAATACAGTAGATATAATGCAAGAACAAAATTTGAATGGGTTTTCTACAGTACTTAAAGTAAAGATTGGTTTTCTTATACTAACGGATCTCACGAAGGTTTTGTTGAGTTTTGTGTGATTGAAGTTTTCAAGTTTTGGGTGAGATCACGATGGATGAAGGAATAAGGAGTAAGAAGAGCCTAAGCTTGGGGATGCCCCATGCCACCCCAAGTCATTATCCAAAGAGAAGCAAGCAACTAAGCTTGGGGATGCCCGAGTGGCATCCCCTCTTTCTTCTAACGACCATCAGTATTTTACTTGGAGCTATATTTTTATTCGTCACATATCATGAGTTTTGCTTGGAGCGCCTTGTATGATATGAGTCTTTCCTTGTTTTTATTTTTATTTTAAGTCATGAATCCTTTCTGGACACACCTATTTGAGGGAGCCAAAATTATGCTATGACTTGTTAGAATTGCTCTCTATGCTTCACTTAAATATTTATGAGCTATGGAATTGCTCTAGTGCTTCACTTATATCTTTTTGAGCACGGTGTGCTTTAGTATTTTTGAAGAAATGCTCTCATGCTTCACTTAGATTTATTTGATAGTTAGTAATTTTTTTTAGAAATTCTCTCTTGCTTCACTTAAATTATTTTGAGAGAAGAAAATTTTATGCTCATGTTCTTCACTTAGATTTGTTTGAGCTATCAAAAGCAACAAATGAAATTAGTCCCAAAGTGATAGATATTCAAGAGGGATATAATAAAAACTTTCATGATGATCATTGGACAAAATAAACTTGATTCCTTGTAATAGTTTTGCGATATGTTGATATAATATGTGAGTCATGTTGATGAGTAATTATGCTAAAATCCTTAAACCAGTTTTGCCATATGAGTCCACTATACCTACCTGTATGCAGTATATCCGTGCCGTTCTAAGCAAATTTGTATGTGCCACCTCTAATTTCAAAATAAATTTCTCTTTTGTGTGCTCGTACTACTCATGAAACGGTAGGGGGTGGCTGATATATTTCCATGCTAGATGTATTATTCTCAAGATGAGTGTTTATTCACTTGTCATTGCATGAGAATACGGCAAAGGTATCAGGGATGCCCAGTCCCGAAATGAAAAATGAATTTACTTTATGTTGTCAAATAATAAATTCCTTGGAAAGTGTTGGTATCGAGGGCACCCGTGGATACGGCTAGCCATGGAAAGTGAAAGTATGGTGGAAAAAGGAATAAACTTTATTTTCTGTTTGGGAACCGCCTATGATATATCTAGCACGGAAAGTATTGGGAACTACTCGATCGTTTTCGTTGACAGGAAAAGCATGCCACCCAAAATGTTTTATCTCTACTTTTTTTTCTTTGAGCTCTGGCACCTCTACAAATCCCTACTTCCCTCTACGAAGGGCCTTTCTTTTACTTTATGCAATTTTTATTTTGAGTCTCCATCTTCTCTTATAAAGCACCAACTAAGGGGCACTATGATCGTACTTGAGCATTGGGTGTAGCTAATATGCGAGTGTGTTTCATAAATGGATCAATGATTGAGCATAATGGGCTAGGGATAACTTGCTTTAGTGTTGATATTTTGAAAGACATGGTTGCTTGTTGATATGCTTGAGTATTGAAATCTTCATGTCAAAACTAGACTATTGCTTTGAATCATATAAAAGTCCAAATGTCCATGCTACAAAGAAAAGAATATGTGATGAACATGTTAGGCAGCATTCCACATCAAAAATTCTGTTTTTATCATTTACCTACTCGAGGACGAGCAGGAATTAAGCTTGGGGATGCTGTTACGTCTCCAACGTATCTATAATTTTTGATTGTTCCATGCTGTTATATTATCATTCTTGGATGTTTTACAATCATTTTATAGCAAATTTATATCATTTTTTTGGACTAACCTATTGACATAGTGCCCAGTGCCAGTTACTGTTTTTTGCTTGTTTTTTAGTTCGCAGGAAATCAATACCAAATGGAGTCCAAACGCAGCGAAACATTTTGGTGATTTTTTCTGGACCAAAAGACACAAGTTGGGCCAAGAAAGTACCTAAGGGGGCTTCGAGGGGAGCACAACCCACCAGGGCGCGCCTGGGGGCCCAGGCGCGCCCAGGTGGTTTGTGCCCACCTCGGCCACCTCCCGCACCGCCTCTTTGCTCTATAAATACCCCAATATTCCAGAAACCCTAGGGGAGTCGACGAAAATCAATTCCAGCCGCCGCAAGTTCCAGAAACCACAGATCTAATCTAGACACCATCACGGAGGGGTTCATCGTCCTCATCGGTGCCTCTCCGATGATGCGTGAGTAGTTCATTGTAGACCTACGGGTCCGTAGGCAGTAGCTAGATGGCTTCCTGTCTCTCTTTTGATTCTCAATACAATGGTCTGTTGGAGATCTATTTGGTGTAACTCTTTTTTGCGGTGTGTTTGTTGGGATCCGATGAACTTTGAGTTTATGATCAGATCTATGTTTTTATCCATTAAAGTTATTTGAGTCTTTTGATCTCTTATATGCATGATTACTTATAGCCTCGTATTTCTTCTTCGAATCTTTGGTTTAGTTAGGCCAACTAGATCGAGTTTTATTGCCATGGGAAGAGGTGCTTTGTGATGGGTTCGATCTTACAGTGCTTGATCCCAGTGATAGAAGGGGAACCGACACATATGTATCATTGCTATTAAGGATAACAAGATGGGGTCTATTTCTACATAAATAGATCTTGTCTACATCATGTCATCGTTCTTATTGCATTACTCTGTTTCTCCATGAACTTAATACACTATATGCATGCTGGATAGCGGTCGATGTGTGGAGTAATAGTAGTAGATGCAGGCAGGAGTCGGTCTACTAATCTTGGACATGATGCCTATATAATGATCATTGCCTGGATATCGTCATAATTATTTGAAGTTCTATCAATTTCCCAACAGTAATTTGTTTACCCACCGTATGCTATTTTTCTCGAGAGAAGCCACTAGTGAAATCTACGCCCCCCGGGTCTATTTTCCCATCATATATTTTCAGATCTATTTTTCTATTTGCCTTTTTATTTATTTGCCACTTTTATTTTCAGATCTATATTTCCAAAAACCCAAAAATACCTCGCTGAATTTTATTTGCATCTATCAATCTACTACAATTTATCTCACGTCCGTTTGCCAATTTCTGGTGCCGTTACCCGAAAGGGATTGACAACCCCTTTAACACATCGGGTTGCAAGTATTTGTTCTTTGTGTGCAGGTGCTGTTTACGTAGTGTTGCTTGGTTCTCCTACTGGTTCGATAACCTTGGTCTCATCACTGAGGGAAATACCTTCCATTGCTGTGCTGCATCATCCCTTCCTCTTTGGGGAAATACCGACATAGTTCAAGCAAACATCATCGCCCCACGGATTATACGGAGCGGGCACACCGGCACCGCCGCACTGCCACTTCATCAAGCCGACATCGACCGCGTCACAAGATCTGACCTGCATCGGCATCGCCGCGCTATTGCTTCTTCAAGCCGATGTCCATCACGCCGCCCTGCTTTGACACCTTGGTTGGTATGGGGACTGCAATGTCACCTTACCGACCTGCTCCGTCACCTCGGCTAGACCGGGAGCTTCGTCATCAACCTGCTTCGGAGACTTCGGTGTCACCTGCCGACCAACTTTGTCATGATTAGCTGGATCGGGGGCTTCGCCTCGCGACATCGACCGTGCTGTTTCGCCACTTCGTCAAACCGAACTCCTCACTCGGTCACCTCAGGCTTAGGGGCTGGGAACTCGGCCAGGCCGAGGACTACGTCTTCGTCCCATCATGAGCTCGGACCTTGTCAGCAACACCGAGCACATTAACCAACTAAGTCGCTTCCATACTCAGTTTTTCTTTAATTTTTAATTTTTTTGGCTCGACCAAGCATTGTATTTACATTAAACAAAAAACTTAGTTTGTTAAAAACGTTATTTTTTAAAAACTTTTCTCTTACCCAGGTTAACCGTGGGCTCTTGAATTTATAGGAGTCGTTTTATAATAATTGTTTTCTTCTTAGTCGTTGCAAAGTCTTTTGCTATCACTCCTTTTTTCGACGCGAGTGTGTGGTCAATAGCCATGTAGCCTGGTTTCTCTCTCAAGCCGCTCGAGTTTAGTTTGGTAAACTGGCCTAACGAGAAGCACTCCACCTTCGGGATAGGAGGTTGAAGCCGAAGGCTGACCCGCTCGAAGTCTTGAGATCGGATGTGTCATGTTAAAGCACGACAGAAGCACAAACTAATTTTAAGACCAATGTTTGGATTGGCACAAAAAAACTTGATTTAATGTAGACGTAAAGTTTTTGCTGAAGTTTTTTTTGTCTTCCAAGCTTATGGCACTTTTAACATATTTGTGTGTTTCCAACATAAGTCTCGCAGTACAACGACAGACACATTTCAAGCTTCGGCAATATAAACGCGGGGCTGCGACTAGAGCCGAACCCACCAAAAGCCAAGGTACTCTGAGGGGTCCTCGGCAAAATGTTCTCGGATATTGCTTTATATGCATCGGTTTCGAATTGTGTCTTCGGTCAATAGTTGGGTTGCCCAGCTCCTGTGCTTGCCTCCTACATTCCGCTTTGTTCGGCTAGGTGTGCAAAGGGAAAACCACTACGATTGTGCTTCCAGCTCGAATGGTTAAGCGCCTCAGCGGAGAAAGCCGAAAATTGACTGTCACAATGGGCGTAACTGGTCAGCGATCCGATGACTGTGTCAAACTATAGATCGATAGAGGTTACTATCGGTGTCAAAACCGGCGGATCTCGGGTAGGGGGTCCCGAACTGTGCGTCTAAGGTCGATGGTAACAGGAGACGGGGGACACGATGTTTACCCAGGTTCGGGCCCTCTCTATGGAGGTAATACCCTACGTCCTGCTTGATTGATCTTGATGAATATGAGTATTACAAGAGTTGATCTACCACGAGATCGTAATGGCTAAAACCCTAGAAGTCCAGCCTGTCTGATTATGATTGCCTCTACGGACTAAACCCTCCGGTTTATATAGGCACCGGAGGGGACTAGGGTTGTACAAAGTCGGTTACAGAGAAAGGAATCTTCATATCCGAATGCCAAGCTTGTCGTCCACGCCAAGGAGAGTCCCATCCGGACACGGGAGAGAGTCTTCTGTCTTGTATCTTCATGGCCCATCAGTCCGGCCTACATTACGTAGCCCGGACGCCCGAGGACCCCTTAATCCAAGACTCCCTCAGTAGCCCCTGAATCAGGCTTCAATGACGATGTGTCCGGCGCCCAGATTGTCTTCGGCATTGCAAGGCGGGTTCCTCCTCCGAATACTCCAGAACAGACTTCGAGCACAGAAAACGTGTACGGCTCTGCAAAACAAGTACCACACACAACTGCAGAGAGTACAATATTTCACGAGTCCAATCCGCTGACAGCTTTTTGTAACGCGACACCACGTTCCTGCACGGTCATTATTTCAAACCGTTCTTTAGCCTCCCGCTCCATGCTTTAAGATGCGGTTTCCAGTGGCTCGTCTTGTCATAGCAGAGATCGTGTCCCTTAATTATGGGATTCTCATCAATACGGGTGTGGGTAATCCAACCGTGTCATTTGCACGGCCCTTGGGAATAGGCGAGTTTTAAGGCGAGTGGGGAGGCGCTTGATATTCACTGCCTTTATAGGGAGATAAGGGTTCCCCCCTTTCACCCACGCCTTCTCTTTCTCTGCCTCTCCATTCCTGAGCTCCAGCGCCCAAGTTCTCATCTTTTCCACCTCAAAGAAGCACTCCGACCATGTCCGGATCCGGAGCGCAGGGCAAGTGGATGGCCTCCTCCGTCAAGGAGAAGGACATCACGAAGCTCCGGGAGGCGGGGTATTTGGCCAAGGAAATCGCCCACTGGCTTTCGGCCAAGGGACAGATCATCCCCACCGCCAGGCCTCATGAGAGGGTGGTGTTCATCCCCCACTTCGTCCGCGGGTTAGGGTTTCCTCTCCACCCTTTCGTCCGCGGACTCATGTTCTACTATGGGCTAGATTTCCATGATCTAGCCCCAAATTCATTCCTCAACATCTCGGCATTTATTGTCATGTGCGAGGCCTTCCTCCGCATCCCACCCCACTTCGGACTGTGGCTCAAGATTTTCAATGTGAAGCCGAAGGTGGTGGATGGCCAACACGCAGAGTGCGGAGGCGCCATGGTGAGCAAGATGCCCAATGTCGCATGGCCCAAAGGTACCTTTATGGAGACCATCAAAGGGTGGCAGCAACTGTGGTTCTATATCATTGAGCCCCGCAACGCCACCTGGGCCGCGGCTCCTGAATTCAAGTCCGGAGCCCCAATGCGGCTCACCTCCTGGCTAGAGAAGGGCCTGAATTGGGCGTCGTTGGACGAGCTGACAGCGCTGCAGGCGCGTATCCAGAGCATGGTGGACAAGAACATCAAGCTCGTCAATGTGATCCAGGTGATGCTAGTTCGCCGGATCCTTCCATGCCAAAGCCGGACTTGCCATCTGTGGGAGTTCGATCCGGCCGAGCACCAGACCTTGCAATAGTTCTTTGGAACTACGCACGAAGACATCTGGAAGGTGCTTTTTAAGGCCAACGAGAAATGGCCAGAGATGACTGAGGACCGTGGGCATGACCTGGCCCATCCCGCCAGTCCGGTAAGTCTTTCGCGCTTCAAGGTGTATCCTTTACTTGCTTACTCAGGGAAAATGCCTAAGCCTCCCTATTTATTTTTTCAGGGCTGGACGAAGAAGGCAGAGCGGATTAAGTGTCCGGCTCCGCTGCCCGAGGAACCAGCCATCCCGCTTCTGACGAAGATGCTGGTCCCGGCGCCCTACCAAGCGCCGGAGAAGAAGGCCAAGAAAAAGGCCAAGGAGACGAGAAGCGGCCTCCGTCGCAAGGGAACTTTGGATGCGACGTCCGAAGACGCCGAGACTCACTCCATCGCCGCAGAGGACGACGAGGAGGAGGAGGAAAGCAACTCTCCCCCTGAGGGGGGAAGGAAGAAAAGGGCGGCCCCATAAATCTGGAGGCAGAGGCGTCCAAGAAGGGGAAGGTCTCCCTCGCGGATAACTTCGTGTGGGATGTCGACAGCAGCCCAGAGCGGCGCCCCCGAGATAAGCCCCTGGCCGAGTCGTGAGTACTCAAAGACCCTGACACATTCATATATCCAGCCTCTTTTCTCCATAGTTTTAACATGTTGAATCATGTACTTGCAGTCCGGCTCGTTCCGACCTCGAGCGATCCTCATCTTCGGGGAATTCGCTGGACCCGAAGGTGATGGACAGCGGGTCCCTTTCGGCGGCCTCCTCTCCCAAGGCCATTGATGACACCGAGGCATTGTCCCGAAGGATCCCAGGCTAGGGAGAGACGTAGGAGGCCGTCAGCGTGGCACCAGAGGGTGAAACCTGGGCCGCCGGACACATGGGGGAGCAAATCCCCAAGGAGACTGGCAGTGGGGGCCAGGTCCAATTCGGCCCCCAGCCAAATACGGTCCCGGAGACCTATATGGCTCCGGAATCCGGCAAGCAACCTCCTTCAAAAGAAGGGGGTGTGCCTATTTCGCCGGTGACCTCTGTCCAACCAGAGGCACCGGACACCCTACTGGAAGCGCTACGAAGTGCTTCCATTGTAGAGGAACACCATGCCCTCATGGGTACGGTGATTGAGAAGATTCAGTCCGCGAAGAGCGGACTGACCGAAGCCTGCACAAGCCTTCTAACAGGTTTTGAGGTATGAAATGCAATTATGTAAAAAGAATGCCACAGTATAGACAGTAGCCCCTGAGACACTATCCGGTGGTCGAAAAGAAAAGCCGGACAGAGGATCAAACAATTTTCGCAGGAGACTAATCCATACATGTCTATGTGAAAAAGCGGGCATCGCTTCTAGCTGCGACCTCCCATGCTGCCGAAGTCTCCGGACTGAAGTAGAGTCTGGAGCGGGCCGAGGAAGAACTCGGCCGTGTGAAAAAGCAGCTGGAGGACAAGCAAGGTATGTCATGACCTTCTGTATATCAGAAAGGATAGATGATTTGTATTCACCATACCGCCATGATATTTGTAGGAGCGGCGACCGAGGTGGAGGCCCTTAAAAAGGCGCTGGCCGAGGCCCAAAAGAGAGCAGCGGAGGAACAATCCGTCCCCGAAAAGCACGAGGCCAGGGTCGGTGAGGTCCAACAAGAGCTCCAGGACGCTGTAAAGAAATACGAGTCCTTGGAGCGCAAGATTTCGGATCAAGGGTCCGAGCTTGCTAAGGCCCACCAAAGCACACAAGAGGCCCAGGTTGAAGCCCAGGGCGCCCTCCAGGAAATCCAAGAGGCCAGGAAAATCATGGCGGGTAAGGCCTTTATAATGCAAAGCAAATTTGTGAAGAAAAGGTACCTCTTACTAACCCGGACTTGGAGTTCTCCAGGAGCGTTTGCGGATCTACCGCGCAGCATTGCTGATGCTGTGGATTTCTTCCGAGCCGAAGAGGGGAGCTCAACGGAGAAGCTGTTCTGGTCGCAATACCTTACGCCAGAGCATCTGATGCCCTTTAGCGATCAGCTGAAACAGCTGACCAAACTGCATAGGGCGGCCGAATTGGCCATGAAGGATTTGATAATCCGTCTATGGCCTGCCGAAGCCATACCCAACAGCTACTTTGGGCTCGTGAAGCGACTGGTTGCTGCCTGCCCTTGGCTTGATACCATCAAGCGGTCGGTCTGTATTGAAGGTGCGGGGATGGCCTTCGCCCGTGTCAAGATACAGTGGGCGAAGATGAACGCCGTCAAGCTCGCGACCGAGGGACCGCCCACGGGCAAGGAGCACCGCACGCCCGAGCGATATTTTGACGATGTCCTGGAGGGATCCCGCATTGTAGCGGAGCAGTGTGCAAAAGACATTATCTTTGGATGAATATATTCATGTTATCCTGTCCTGCATAATGGAACAAAACTGATATGTAATATAATATTAGTTGTTTATATCAAGATTTTTCCTCTTGTGCGGCCGTTTTATTAAATCTGAGAGTTGGCCAGTCGTCGGCTTCAGCCCCCACATAGGTAGTACGGGGGTGTTCGGGATAAAATCTAAACACTCTTGATCCAAAGTTTGGTCCTTGAAGGAGGTGTTTAGCGCAACGAACCAGGCAATCGGACTATGTGGCTTTATCACCCTCACTTAGCCATAGGAGTTTTATAATAGAAATTTAGGCGCAGCCCCTAGTATTTGTGAGTCCGAACTGGGGTGTTGTAAACACCTGATCGGGTAGAAACCGATTCGTCGCATAATGCGGAAAAAATCACAAAAGATTTGTAACCTCCGAAGAGCTGACCGGCTCACGCCACATCATGACAGTCAGTTTTCAGCTTTCTCTACTGAGGTGCTCATCCGGATGAACCAGGGCACAATCGCAGTAGTTCTCCCTTTACTGCCCTAGCCGATATAGCGGAACGTAAGGTAGTAAGCATAGGAGCCGGGCAACCCAACTATTGACCAAAGACATGATTCGGAGCCGATGCATATAATGCTAAATTCGGGGTGCCGAACTATACTGTAAAAAGTGTTCGGACTTTGTTGCCGTAATATGGGGCGCAATAAAGCCCCTGGCGAATTTAAGCCGTACCAAAGTATACGGGTGCAATTGATAAAATTATCAAGAAAAAATGAAGTAGTAAGCTAGTGCCGCAGAAGTTGGGCCGCAAACTGTTACCATTATAATTTTATTGATACGTCAAAGCGTATAAGTAGTGCGATAAGCAACAGGGCTATTTAACATGCCATGACCAAGGGAAAGCTGCGTGCGGGTCCTGAGAACAGGTAGAGTGATCAAAAAGACCTAGCGATTCCCGTATACCTCAATGCTTCTTGCTGTCTTGGTGTATCTATCCTTCGAAAGGACCGATGATCAGGCCGTCTTGAGGGGCCTGTGGAAAAGAAACCTGAAAAGGATAAAAAAGAAAAAGTGAAAGTATGTGTGTCTAGGGGAGGTCGAGCCGTATTATGGACCACAATCTAGTTATGCCTCTGTCTATGCCCATGGTATTTTAAGTGCGTAGTTATGTACGCGTGCTACGTATGCCGCCATTTGGCCGGGACGGAGACGGAGGCCGGATTGCTAGTCTAACTCTTGATGAGCCAGACTGTTATGCTGCGGAGTAGTCCAGATCCGCTTGACAGTGTCCGGGAGCTTGGCTGCTGAATTAAGATTCTGCTTGGCAAGGCCGCTCTGTACTTCCGCTGCCAAGGCTGTGGTGTGCTCCTCGGTACGGAGGGAGCGCTCCGTGTTTCCATTAACTGTTATGATTCCGCGTGGTCCTGGCATCTTGAGCTTGAGATAAGCATAGTGTGGCACCGCATTGAATCGAGCAAATGCGGTTCGTCCGAGCAGTGCGTGATAGCCGCTGCGGAAGGGGACGATATCGAAGATCAATTCTTCGCTTCTGAAGTTCTCCGGGGATCCGAAGACAACCTCCAATGTGATTGAGCCCGTACAGTGGGCCTCTACACCTGGTATGACTCCTTTAAAGGTAGTTTTTGTGGGTTTGATCCTTGAGGGATCGATGCCCATTTTGCGCACTGTATCCTGATAGAGCAGGTTCAGGCTGCTGCCGCCGTCCATGAGGACGCGCGTGAGATGGAATCCATCAACAATTGGATCGAGGACCAGTGCGGCTGAACCGCCATGACAGATACTGGTCGGATGGTCCCTGCGATCGAAGGTGATCGGGCAGGACGACCATGGGTTGAACTTTGGGTCTACTGGCTCTATCGCGTAGATGTCCCTGAGCGCTCGTTTGCGCTCCCTTTTGGGGATATGAGTGGCGTATATCATGTTCACCGTTTTAACCTGGGGAGGGAACTTCTTCTGTCCTCCTGTGTTCGGCGGACGGGACTCCTCGTCGTCGTCCTCGCTTTGTGACCCCTTCTCCTTGTTTTCGGCATTTAACTTGCCGTCCTGTTTAAAAACCCAACAGTCTCTGTTGGTATGATTGGCTGGTTTATCAGGGGTGCCGTGGATCTGACATGGACGATCGAGTATGCGGTCCAAGCTGGATGAGCCCGGATTGTTTCTTTTATATGGCTTCTTCCGCTGGCCAGACTTGGAGCCACGGAAACCGGCGTTGACCGCCGTGTCATCGGCAGTGCCACCATTGCTTCGGCGCTTGTGCCTATTGTGTCGGGGCTTGTCATTGCTATTCTTGGCTTCAGAGGTACCGACATCGCTTGCAGTGTTATTGCTACGGGCTAGCCAACTATCCTCTCCCGCACAAAAGCGGGTCATGAGTGCCGTGAGGGCTGCCATGGACTTCGGCTATGCTTAAAGGCTGCTAGGGCTTCGGCATCCGGGCAGTCGATGATCTGGTTCTTTTTAGTTAGGAACCTAGTCTAGAATTTCCTGGCCGACTCTCCAGGCTATTGAACTATGTGACTTAAGTCATCGGCATCTGGAGGTCGTACATATGTGCCTTGGAAGTTGTCGCGGAAGGCATCTTCCAAGTCCTCCCAGCTGCCAATAGAGTTTTCAAGCAGACTGTTTAACCAGTGCCGAGCTGGCCCCTTGAGTTTTAGTGGGAGGTAGTTGATGGCGTGAAGGTCATCGCCGCGGGCCATATGAATATGGAGAAGAAAATCCTCAATCCATACCGCGGGATCTGTTGTTCCATCATATGATTCGATATTTATGGGTTTAAACCCTTCTGGGAATTCGTGCTCCATTACTTCATCAGTGAAGCAGAGGGGATGTGCGGCGCCTCTATATCGGGCCAAGTCGCGATGTAGTGTGGATGTAGTCCGTCTGCGGTTTTCGGCCCAGAGGTGGTTATGCTCGTTACGTCTGGCTTGATAGCCGTCGTTGCGCGCCAGGGCATGCCCCCGCGATCCGTAGATCGATCTTGACTGGCCTACTCTGTTCCCTAGGTCTTGCCGCAGGTCGTATGTGTATTCCCGAGCTATGGTATCTTTGCCTTTACGGTGAGGTAGTATGGGCAGGTGTTCGGCTTGGGTTGCCGCTTTGTCCCGGCCACGTGATGGTCGGTCAGCCGCATTACGTGTTGATGGCATGGGCTCAAGTGCCTCGTCGTCGAATTGGGGTAGCAGTTTACGCTTCGGGTAACTTTTAATGGGGCGCTCGAGTCCGTATTCCTCAGCTGCCAGGACATCAGTCCATCTGTCGTTGAGTAGGTCTTGATCAGCTTGAAGCTGCTGCTGTTTCTTTTTCAGGCTCCTCGCAGTGGCTATTAGCTGGCGCTTAAAGCGCTCCTGCTCGACGGGTTCCTCAGGCACAATAAAGTCTTCGTCGCCGAGGCTCACCTCGTCTTTGGAAAGTGGAAGATAGTTGCTGTCCTCCGAGTCTTCGTTTATGGCCTGTTCGTCAGGGCTGACTTGCCCATCTTCCCTATCGTCCTGTTCGGAAGTTGGCTCGACGGGATCTTCTTTGTCTTCGGCGTCGTCCGGAGTATTGTTTTCTCTTGTGCCGGTATTGCTGTCTTTTCCACGGTGTGATTTAGATCAGTGCCGCTGTCATCGGCGCTTTGGCTGTGTCTCAGGAGGTTTATTCTCGACTGGATCTTTCTCGTTATCGCCATTATTCTCTTTGGGAGTATCCACCATGTACACGTCATATGAGGAGGTGGCTGTCCAGCGCCTAGAAAACGGCAGGTTTTGGGCCTGCTCCTCTCCGGCATCGTCGTCCATACCGTCGATGTCTTCGGAGTTGTAATCGAGCATGTCGGTTAAGTCTTCGATAGTGGCAATGAAGTGGGCGGTGGGTGGGAAGCGAAATTCTCCGTCATCAGCCTCCAGTTCAAACCGGATATAATTCGGCTGTGAGTCCCCCGCTAAGGAGAGGGTTTTTAATGAGTTTAGCACATCACCCAAAGGTGAGTGTCGGAAGATGTCCGCAGAGCTGAACTTGACGATCGGCGCCCGATCAAGCTCGATGGGCGCGGACGCACGCGGTTCGGAACCTGTGACCGGAGACGAATCCAAGGTCCCGGTGACACAGATCCCGTTCGAAGTTGGGTCTGTGTGCGGCTCCAACGCCGCTGAGTCTGCGGCTTCCGCGGCGGGGTTGAGCTTCCCGTCCTCGGATGGCGCAATCTGCTCCGGATCTAGGGCCAGAGCAGTTACAGGAGCTATCTCCCGGGTATGGTCCGATGACAGATTTAGGTCATGTTCATCGCGGTGGCAGGGAGCGGCTGCCATGGGCTCGAATCCGTCGAAGATCAAGTCTCCACGGATATCAGCAACATAGTTCAAGCTTCCAAACCTGACCTGACGGCCAGGGGCGTAGCTGTCGATCTGCTCTAGATGGACAAGCGAGTTGGCACGCAGCATGAAGCCGCCGAATACGAAGATCTGGCCGGGGAGAAAGACCTCCCTCAAGGCAGCATCATTGTGGATTATTGATGGAGCCATCGAGTCTTCTAGCGACGACACAGCGGAACTCTCAATGAAAGCACCAATGTCGGTGTCAAAACCGGAGGATCTCGGGTAGGGGTCCCGAACTGTGCGTCTAAGGTCGATGGTAACAGGAGACGGGGGACACGATGTTTACCCAGGTTCGGGCCCTCTCTATGGAGGTAATACCCTACGTCCTGCTTGATTGATCTTGATGAATATGAGTATTACAAGAGTTGATCTACCACGAGATCGTAATGGCTAAAACCCTAGAAAGTCAGCCTATCTGATTATGATTGCCTCTACGGACTAAACCCTCCGGTTTATATAGGCACCGGAGGGGACTAGGGTTGTACAAAGTCGGTTACAGAGAAAGGAATCTTCATATCCGTACGCCAAGCTTGTCGTCCAAGCCAAGGAGAGTCCCATCCGGACACGGGAGAGAGTCTTCTGTCTTGTATCTTCATGGCCCATCAGTCCGGCCCACATTACGTAGCCCGGACGCCCGAGGACCCCTTAATCCAGGACTCCCTCAGTTACCCTGTGGGCCTTTCATAAAATTGGCCAAAGTATTAATGGCTTGACCTCGACTGATGCCGAATACTAACCGGGGGCTAGTAACTGACCTCCCAAAAGGGTGGCTATATCATTCAATTTGGTAAGGTGTGCCACAACAATTTCAGTTTCATAACCATGGAAAGGATCAGATTCAACCAAAATAATTAACTCTGGGTCGATAGAGAATTCATAATCCTTATCATCAACAAAGATAGGTGAAGTAGCAAACTTAGGGTCACGTTTCATTCTAGCATTCAAAGATTTCTCTTTTAGTTTGCATAATAATTTCTTAAGATCATGTCTATCATTGCAAGCAAGAAAATCTCTAGCTGTCTCCTCATCCATAACATAACCTTCAGGTACCTTAGGCAATTCATATATAGGAGAGCTAGGTCTAATAGGTGTTTCAAGATTTTCAGTTTCAACAATTTCATCAATTTCAGCATTCTCAATATCTTTAGCTCTAGCAATTTGTTCGTCAAGAAAATCACCTAGTGCACACCATCATCAAGCAAGGTACTAGCGTTATCATGAGTAGTATTTATAGAAGTAGCATCATCAATAACTTGCGACATATCAAGATTAATAGCATGTGGTGGTGTTGCAAGTCTACTCAAAACAGAAGGCGAATCAAGTGCAGAGTGTGATGGCAGTTCCTTACCTCCTCTCGTCCTAGAGGGAATGATCTTGGTTTTTGTATCCTTCAGATTCTTCATAGTGATAAATTGATAATAATCCCAAGTGACCCAACAAATATAGCTATGCTCCCCGGCAACGGCGCCAGAAAAAGGTCTTGATAACCCACAAGTATAGGGGATCGCAACAGTTTTCGAGGGTAGAGTATTCAACCCAAATTTATAGATTCGACACAAGGGGAGCCAAAGAATATTTGCAAGTATTAGCAGCTGGGTTGTCAATTCAACCACACCTGGAGATTAATTATCTGCAACAATATGATCAGTAGCACAGTGATATGATAGTTTTGATAATGGTAGTAACAGTAATGGTAACGGTAACAGTGATAGCAATAATTTTGTAGCAAGTGTAACAGTAACGCCAGCAGTAGTAACTTAGCAAGAACAATATATGGAAAATTCGTAGGCATTGGATCGGTGAATTGGTTGGATGATATTCACCATATAATAGTCATAACCTAGGGCGATACGGCACTAGCTCCAGTTCATAAATATAATGTAGGCATGTCTTCCGTAAATAGTCATACGTGCTTATGGAAAGAACATGCATGACATCTTTTGTCCTACCCTCCCGTGGCAGCGGGGTCCATAAGGAAACTAAGGGATATTAAGGCCTCTTTTAATAGAGAACCGGAACAAAGCATTAGCACATAGTGAATACATGAACTCCTCAAACTACGGTCATCACCGGAAAGTATCCCGACTATTGTCACTCCGGGGTTTATGGATCATAACACGTAATAGGTGACTATAACTTGCAAGATCGGATCTAGAACATAGATATAATGGTGATAACATAAACGGTTCAGATCTGAAATCATTGCACCCGGGCCCAAAGTGACAAGCATTAAGCATGGCAAAGTCATAGCAACATCAATCTCAGAACATAATGGATACTAGGGATCAAGCCCTAACAAAACAAACTCGATTACATGATGAATCTCATCCAACTCCCTCACCAACCAGCGAGCCTACGAAGGAATTACTCACTCCCGGTGCGGAGCATCATGGAATTGGCGATGGAGAAGGGTTGGTGATGACGAAGATCAAAGATTCCCCTCTCTGGAGCCCCGAACAGACTCCAGATCTGGCCTCCCGATGAAGAACAGGAGGTGGCGGCGGCTCCATCTCGTGAAACGTGATAATTCTTTCTCCCTCATTTTTTCTTCGAAAATAGGATTTTATAGCATTGGAGATAGGGTCAGCGGGGCCACCAGGTGGGCACAACCCACCTGAGCGCGTCAGGAGGGGGGCACGCCCTGGTGGGTTGTGCTCCCCCAGGGACCCCCCCCTCCAGTGGTTTTGGGCTCCAGTATTTTTCGTTTGTTGTATGAAAATTCTCCAAAAAGTTTCGTTCCATTCCGAGAACTTTTATTTTTGCACAAAAACAACACCATGGTAGTTCTGCTGAAAACAGCATCAGTCCGGGTTAGTTTCATTCAAATCATGCAAATTAGAGTCCAAAACAAGAGTAAAAGCGTTAGGAAAAGTAGATACGACGGAGACGTATCAATTATCATTATAAAGCCATAAATATGCATCAATTTGACTTAAGATTTTGGCCAAGCTGGGTTGCCTGGCTCCTGTGCTTACCCCTTACGTTCCCGATAGTTCGGCTAGGGGGTAAAGGGAGCACCTCTGTGATTGTTACTTCCGGGTCATCCGGGTTAGTACCACAGACTGGGTGAAGCCGAAAGCTAGCTATCTTAAGAATATAATTGGTCGGCAATGACGGAAGTGAAAATTTCGGTTCATTAAAGACCATAGAGTTCGGGAACTTTTCCCAGACTAAATCCTCAATATTTTCCTCCCACACTGATCGGAGGTGAGGTTTCATGATCAACATGACAGCAAAGAAAAAGGAACTTATAACAGAACTATTTTTCCCGGAAGGTGTTTCTTACATTAAATAGTAATATAACATATCTCTCCGTGTACCTTTGTTTATAAAACCATATGGCCGGATTGCCTTGTTTGCCGTAAATCTTTGCCCTTATAAAGGCTTTATAATGTAGGACAAACACTCCCGGCTACTGGCCGAGGAGGTTGAAGCCCATGGCTGGTCAACAAAGTTTTGTACAATGCGGATCCGAGCGTTAATGATGTAAAGTACTTGGATACATAGAATCATTACACATAAACTATGATTAAAGTCAATTTACTCTGGATATTGATCCTTAATTCGGCCACCCATGCCCACATTAAGGCTCAGGGGCTACTGGGCTTCGCGCTTATCATTTACAAATATTAAAGGGGCACATCGATCCCCTGATCTGGTGTTGCCACTAGACCAGTGGCTCGGGGGCTACTGCATTGCCTATTCAATGCAGTAAATTCAAAGTGCTCAGTGTTCGACTTGACCGAGCTATGGGCAAACGCATCTTCGGACAATAATAGGTACCATCTGGGACTTATCCAACATCAAGGTGCATCTCGTATTTTAGGCCGACACACACCTTGAGGGCTACTGGCTATATATCTTGGCAGAGAATAAATTGCACCAATCGAGAAAAATATATCTGCAAAAAATCAGCCCAAGACCGAGGTGGTGCGACACCTCGGGTGCAGTCCGGCATAAAGCTTGGATACAAGTGGCCAGCTCCATAGAGAACTTTTCCAGCATTAAGCTCGGATGAACTCCTTCAACTCTTTCAGAGGCCGAGGTAATCTATGACACCTCAGATGCCGACTAGCATTGGAGCTCAGCTACAAAAAGATACCTCGGATATAGTTCAGCGTTGGAGCTTGGCTGCAAATAGACATCTCGGATGTAGATCGGCATTGGAGCTTGGATACGGTCCGGCGTTGGACCTTGGATGCAGTCCGGCGTTGGAGCTCGGCTGCAAACAGACACATCAAATGCAGTCCGGTGTTGGAGCTCGGATGCAAGAGGACACTGCTGCACGGGAAAAACTTCGAACCTGAGGTGTGGCGTAAAAAATAACAACGCATTGATAAAGGCCGAAGACCTAAAGGGGCTCCTCGGATGCCCGACGTGTGAACTCTTCGGATTTAGCTCGGCAATCCTCAAGATCGAAGATGGGAAGATTTGTTGAACCAGTTTCCAAGACTGACGACCGAAGACGAAGAATAGTTCGAAAGAACCGAGGACCGTCCCCAACTTGAAGACCAGTTCAGGGGGCTACTGACGGTGTCCTGGACTAGGGGGTACTCACCACGTCGTCTCCCGACAAGGTGGAACGGGCCGAGGACCCCATGGCGGTTCACTATTGGGCCACTTCGGGCAGACGATGACATACACGAGGAAGATTTGACAAGACTTGGTGATCAAGACAAGGACTCCTCTCCACCGACGTATTCGACTAGGACTCTTGTTATGCTAGGCCTCTGGTACATTGTATAAGCTGAGGCTAGGCTAGTCGACAGATTATTATGACATTCATCATCATACCCCTAGGGTTTAGACCACAACATATGATCTCGAGGTAGATCAACTCTGTACTTGATACTCCATCAATATAAACAAGAGTAGGACGTAGGGTTTTACCTCCATCAACAGGGCCCGAACCTGGGTAAAACATCATCTCCTTCGTTCCTGTTACCATTGACCCGAGGATCCACAGCTCGGGACCCCCTACCCCGAGGTCTACCAGTTTTGACACTGACAACGGCCCCTGGACAGCCGCACGGCTGCCGGAAGACTCCGCTCGTGGCGACGCGGCGGCAGCAACAACCGAGAAACCACTAGCTAGACGGGTTGCGGTGGTCGCCCGGCTGCCCCTTTCAGCTTCGGTAGCATGCAGCGGCTATGAGAAGGTGACCAAGAGCTACCTTAGCCATTACAGCCCCCGGAGCTCTGGCGAATATCCAAATCGGTCGCGCGGTTATCGGCGAGCAGAATCATATCGGCGGCTGCGGCTAGCGGTGGGGATAGGCAGCGGCGGTGGGCGGCGGGGTCGCGGCGGGGTTAGGGATGGACGAACGAGCGGCGGCATATCCGGGCAAAAATCGGCGGCGGCGGAGGTGGGTGGGCGTCGGTCGGGTGGAACTTTAAGTTTCGGCGGCTAGACGTTCGCGCGTGACTGTCTGTTTTACATCGCTAGGGAGGTGGAGATGCAAATTTGTATCTCCAAGTGTTGTATTTTACATCACTTAGAGGAGGTGATGTAATTTTTTTTTACATCTACATCTTATATTGGAGCAGCGTTTTTAGGCCCCGGGGATGTAAAAAGTTGTTATTTATACATCTGCATCATCTATTGAAGATGCTCTAAGTCAATTGACTAAGAGCATCTCTAGCAGACCCCGTATATCGCCGACCCGCAAAACTCGATTAGAATTCGCGGAAAAACAGTTTTGCAGGCCGGCGCGGGCACCGACCGAGCAGACCCGCATAGCGGAACTGTAAAACAGAATATTCACGGATATTCCGTTTTACAGTTCCGCCATGCGGTGTCTGCTCTGCCGACGCCCGCGCCGGCCTGCATATCAGATAAATTTTTATCTGAATTGACACATATGCCACATATTCAGAATTACTAATTCAATATAAGGAAAAATGTCAATATTACAATACAACAATCATCCAAATTACAATAATTATTGAAATCACCGAAGCAAACTAAATAATTCAATACAAAACTTGTCCCGAATACAAAACACACATGAATTAAATGAAATGAATGGAAAAATGGAATGTGTTGCTGCCCAGCCCTTTGCCAATGGTGCTCAATGAGATCCTCCTGAAGCTGAAAGTGGGTGTTTGCATTTTCAATCTCCCTGTAGGTCCGAAGAAATGCCCTAATGCGGTTAGGGTCTCTAGCTGGTTTGACACGGCTACCCACATTGTCATAGAAGAACTCCAAGTTCATGCCTCTCTCATCTTAGAGAATCATATTGTGAAGAATAACACAACATGTCATTATATTTTTCAAGGATCGCTTGTCCCAAAACCGAGCAAGACCACAAACAATGGCAAACCTAGATTGCAAAACCCCGAATGCTCTTTCAATGTCTTTTCGGGCTGCCTCTTGTACCCTTGCAAATTCACATTGTTTCCTAGTTTGGGGGTCTTTGATGCTCTTGACAAATGTGCACCAAGAAGGGTAGATACCTTCTGCAACATAGTGCCCCTTTGTGTATTCATGCCCATTGATAGTGTAGCTGCAAGCAGGAGCATCACCACTAGCAAGCCTAGCAAACAAATGAGACCGTTGCAACATATTGATATCATTGAGAGTACTCGGCATACCAAAAAAGCAATGCCAAATCCATAAATCCTCGGATGCTACGGCCTCTAGCACAATTGTTGCATCACGAGACTTGCCACAATACATTCCCTACCATGCCTTCGGGCAGTTTTTCGAAGTCCAATGCATATAATCAATGCTACCTAGCATGCCAGGCCAACCTCTTCTCTCACTTGATGCCATCAACTTTTATGTGTCTTCCTCATTGGGTGCCCGAACATATTCAGGACCAAAGACACGGATGATCACTTTGGCAAACCTACGCACTGACTCAATTGTAGTATCTTCACCAATGCGAAGGTACTCATCGGCATAGTCAGCCGGAATGCCATATGCAATTACCCGCATAGATGCCGAGATTTTTTTATATGCACTAAATACCTTCAAGCCCGCGGCATTTCTTCTTTGATTAAAATACCCACAATTGGCCTCGCAAGCTTGCACTATTTTTACAAAGAGGGATCAGCGCATTCGGTACCTTCTCCGGAAGAGGTGCGGCGGATATGTTGGATTGTCCGCGAAGTAGTCTTGCATCAACATCTCGTTCCCGAGATGGCGATCTCGAGGAATGCAAAGACAGCCGACGGTCAATCCTCGCCGTCTCTTTCGGTTATCATCTTTGTGCTCCTTCACGGCGAGGGCCATCACCAACGTCTGCTGCCGATAGTTCACAAGCAGCGTCTCAACATCTGAGTCGTCCGAGTCGGACGAATCCTCGAGCAAAAACTTCTCGCAGGGGCTCAATTACATCTAAATTCACAAATACGAATGCCGCATGAACCAACTATGCATAGCGCATCCCAAAGCACAAGCACAAGTACTCACCGGTGGCTCGGGGCGGTGGATTTGCGGCGGTGGATCCCGGGGCGGCGACGGCGACTAGGGGCGGCTCGGCTCGGCGGATCCGGGGAGCCGGTGAAGCGGCTAGGTGGAACAGGGTGAGGGGCGCCCCCACGGCGCGATTCCGCCCGCAGATTTGTCCGGAATCGCCGTCGGCGGACGAGCGGAACCAATGGCGGGCGGCTGCGGAAGGGGGTGGGGAAAGGGCACGGGCTGAAATGTCCCTCCCGCCAACCGCTTTTCTGGGATACGGGGCACCGTTGGGTCGAGGGGGAAACCTGCGTTTTCGCTTGTTGGAGATGGGATTTTACCGCGTCCCTCAAAATTTTTTACGGGTCTGACACGTTTATAGTGTCTGTTCGGGCAGCATTTTACGCGCGGACCCGTATTTTGACGGTTATTTTGCGGGTCGGGGCATTATATAGGATCTGCTGGAGATGCTCTAAGACTTGGTTGAGTCTCGGTAGACTAAGACCCACACCCGTATTGTAGATTTGTGTGACGTGAATCCAGCCCCGTCAAATAGAATACGATCCCCCGCAAAAAAAATAGAATATGATCCTACCTTTACCTTGACTATCCATTTATACCCATTGACTTAGGCACCTAAATTTTTGGCGCACAAATATACTTAGGCACCAGAAATAGTTAGTGTTCTCATTAAGCAAAGTTCTACGCGCATGTTTTATGCAAACTAGTGGTTGGGGCGCCATCCTATGGCGCCGCATGAGAGAAAGTTGTGCGCATGTTTTCATTTAAAAAAAATACATGGAGTCATCGCCTCCATCTAGAAAAAAAATTAAAAAAATTCTCACCTCCATCTAGAAAAAGAAGTAAAAAAGAAATAGCCTACCAGCGAGCGCCACTTTGTGCAGCCCTCCATTTAAAAAATTTGTGGGGTCATCACCTCCACCTAAAAAGGAAAAAAACCATTTAAAAAAATTCCTCACCTCCATCTAAAAAATATATCCCAAAAGCTTTTTCACTGTGGTTAATCAGCTTGCGCCACATGGCATAGCTAGTTAACTGTCATTTGCGCCACGCTTAATGGGCTAGAAAAACATTTAAAAAAAATCATCATCTGCATCTAAAAAAAGAAGTACAAAAGGAAAGAAAAATCATAAACGCAGCCTACCAGCGAGCGCCACTTTTGCGTAGCCCTTCATTTAAAAAAAATATGTGGGGTCATCACCTCCATCTAAAAAGAAAAAAAGTTTAAAAAAATTCGTCACCTCTATCTAAAAATAATATCCCAAAAGATTTTTCATCGCGGCCAACCAGCTTGCACCACGTGGCAGAGCTGGTTGGCCGCGCTTTGCGCCACGCTTAATGGGTTGGATTTCTGTGCCTGGATTGAAATAGAAGAGAAACACACATTCATAGTTTCATACTGTCATCTTGTAATCTTTCTACAATCCAAGAAAGGGCACCAACAAAAATTCAAAAAAAATGTTCCTGCCATAGGCACTACCAAACTGAACCTAGGCCGTCGGCATAGGCCTGATTCCCGTCGGGATAGACCTATGCCGACGGCCACCGTTGGTGTAGGGCCGTCGGCAACATATACGTCGGCGTACCCCAGGACCCGTCGGCATAGAAAGGTCATCGACATAGATGCCTACCCGGATGGCTTCCGTACATCTATGCCGACAGCCCAGGCCGTCGGCAAACTTCCACGCGGACGGCGTCTAACGGCGCCGCCGTCAAGAACATCCCAATCAGGCCGTCGGCATAGCCTCGCCACGTGGCGGCCGCTGGCAGCTCCTGGGGTGTAGCTACGCCGACGGCTATGCCCATAGCTACACCCCCGAACACGGTCCCGGCCCAACCCACCCCAAGATTCCCTCCGTGTCGGCCCGACGTGGCCGTTTCCCCCCTCCGTGACACGGCGGCAGCGACGCCCGTGAGGGAGGGCACAACCCGGAGCCGCATGTCGGGTGCTTGCGCCTGCCACCACGCTTCCACACGCGTAGGAGGGCCCACTGCAACACTTGGCATGTTTGCTACCCCCCAAGGTACCCCGTCCCGTTTCCCCCCTCCGTGACAGGGCGGCAGCGACGTCCGTGAGGGGGGGGTGGGCAATATATAATTGAGGTATGTTTTTTTTACATAAGGCACATTTAAGTTAATCAAATTAGTTTTGAAAAAAAAGAGAAAATAAATAAAATAGAAAAAAATTCGCACAAATCTATGCCGACGGCAATAGTTACGGCCACGGATCGGCAGAGCCTGGATTGGTGACGTGGCGTAGGACGCGGATCGATGAGCCATTGGCCAGGCCGATGCCGACGGCTAGGCCGTTGGCATACCTATGCCACCCCACGGACCGACGAGGGGCTCGGATCAATGACGTGGCAGAGCACGCGGATCGATGACGTCGGCATATCTATGCCGACGGCCCCCGTGAGCTCCGTCGGCGTAGGCCTCACGCCGTCAAACGGCCGTCGCCGCCCGGGTAGCCGGGCCCACCTCTATGCCGACGGCCTATCCTATGCCGACGGCCACCGTAGGCATATAGCCAGCGCTGCCGACAGCCGAGCTATGCCGACGGCCCCCGTCGGCATAGGTGGACATATGCCGACGGCTTGTCTACGTTTACAGCTTGACCTAGGCTGTCGGGATACCTCCATCTATGCCGGCGGGGGCCGTCGGCAGCTGCAGTTATTCTGGTAGTGAGGATTTCACTACGGCCATGCAAAAAAAGAAGAAGAAGAAGAAGCCATATCCTACATTTTCTTCCTACCATTTCTTCTCTATATATGTACCTGGCTAAGCTATTTACTGTTCACTCGTCACCAATTGGCGATTGTGCAATGTAATGTAATTGAGTCTTGAAGCCTTGCGCGGGCGATCACGAGATGACCGTCTTGAGCCTGTAGTTCTTGACGATTCCGCTGTACACGACGAAGTTGAGCGTGCACACTGCAGCCATGGCCCAGAAGAAGTAGTCGAGGTGGCCCTTGTTGAGGTCGTCGGAGATCCACCCGGGGCTGTCTCCCGTCGCCGTGAAGGCCTCCACGATGGCGTAGATGAAGGAGCTCATGTAGCTCCCCAGCGCGATGGTGAGCAGAGCCAGCGACGTGCACGTGCTCTTCATGGTGTCCGGCGCCTCGTCAAAGAAGAACTCTAGCTGCGCGATGTAGCAGAAGACCTCCCCGCCGGCAAGGAAGAAGTACTGGGGCAGCTGCCACGAGATGCTGATCTCTTCCCCACGCGCCGCGCTGTCGAGCCGCTTCATTTCCACGAACGCTGCCACCGCCATGGTGAGCGCCATGAGGAGCCGCCCGGCACCCATCCGCTGCAGCTGCGACGGCTCGCCGTCACCGCTCGAGGAGAAGCTCCTCAACGCCGGCACGATCACCTTGTTGTAGAGGAGCACCGATGCCATGACGCAGATCACCTCGAAGGAGGCCAGCGACGCCGCGGGCACCGGCACCGACAGGATGGTCATTTCCATGGCGCTGCCCTGCTGCACGAACGTGGTGTTCATCTGCGAGAAGGCCGATGACACGATGACGCTGGTGATCCACACGGGCAGCAGGCGGAGGAGGATCTTGAGCTCCTCCACCTGAGTCACGGTGCACAGCTTCCACGAGGTCGCTGCCTCCGGCCTCTCCTCCATGTCCGACTCCGTGACGATGGCCGCCTTGTCGAGGAACTTGAAGTCGCTGGTGTGCGCGATCCTGGGCTGGGGCGAGTCGATCTTGTCGCTGACCTCGTAGAGGTGTTCGGCTTCGGCGGGCACCTTAATGCTGACTTTCCTGCACGCGGCGGCGACGACCTGGCAGAGGCTCTTGAGCGGCGTGCCTGCGGGCATGCGGCGCTTGTACATGGGCGTGGCGAGCACGAAGGCGGCGAATGCGAGCGCGATGCAGGCGGTGGCGATGCCGAAGCCGAGGCCCCAGCTGACGTTCTGCTGGATCCAGACGAGGAACACGCCGGAGATGATGGGGCCGAAGCTCACGCATAGGTAGAACCAGCTGAAGAAGGACGTCTTGCCCTCCCGGTCGGCCGCGCTGTCGTCGTCGAACTGCTCCGCTCCGAACGGCAGCAGCGACGAGCGCACCCCGCCGCACCCGATCGCAACGAGGTACAGCCCCACGAAAGCCACGGTCTGCGGAGATAAGAACAACCACCCCCCCCCCCAACCCCCACCCCCCCACCCCACCCCCCCCTTCACCTGCCGGCGGTGCTGGCGCAGCGCCGCCGTGGTGGTGGGCACGAACGCGGAGAAGGTGACGAGCATCATGCCGAGAAGGTAGACGGCGAGGGAGACGAGGATGGTGTTGTAGTTGCCCCAGAAGGAGTCCGCGATGATGGCGCCGAAGACGGGGGTGAGGTAGCTGGTGCCGAACCAGGTGGCGACGTTGGAGGCGCTGGCGAGGTTGGTGCCGTGGAGGACGGTCTCCAGGTACACCACCAGGTTGGTGGAGATGCCATTGAACGCCGTGCTCTCCAGGCATTCGAACACTGCAACAGACAATTGCAAAAAGTTCAGTTAAACCACTAGCTCCTCTCCATTTAATCCACATTTTTGGTAACTGGAAAAACAGTCAGATGAACATGTAGCTTTGCTTACATAGAATTACTGCTGGTGCCTTACTGCCGCCCCGCTTCTTATGCTTCAGGAGTGGCACCTTAAGGCTGTCATCCTCTTGAACCTTTGGGCCATGACTATGTAACAGAGATAGATTGCAGGAATTATTAGCAACGAACAGAATCTGTATTTTTCTTAATAAAATGCATCTGTATTGAGGAGTTCCGGACATGATGCTGCAGGACGACTGTGATGTGGATATGCTTGTCTGATTAGGAAAGGAAGGGGCCTAGATATGCATGTACTATTAACTTCTTCTCTGTGTTTTTGTAAGTTAGACTCGGTCTAATGGAGGTACACAAGTGCTCTTCTTGTGTTGACGGATGTGAAGCGTGGTTCTGGATTTTGCATTTCAGTTTTTATTGTACTGAACGAAGGAGGCAGCACAGGAGGAGGAGGAGGAGGATGGTGGCAGGGAGCTAATCGTTACCTCGGGCAGGAGCGGCGCGCGCTCACCTCTCTCCATGGCGTCCATGTCGCTGACAACGACGAGCTGTGTGTCTAGCGGAAGCGGAAGTGGAAGTAATATCCGAATGAAGCTTGAGCTAATCCTAGCTACTACTAGTTTGAGCTGTGTCCTCCGTGAACTCTTAGCTCGCCTCAGGCCTTGGCTGCTGCTCTTTCTGTTGCTGCTGTCTTCTGCTGCGCGAGCGGAGTTTATATAGCAAGCAGGATTGACTTGGACAGGATCCAGTGGCAAAGCTAGTACTGCTATTATAATCTGTCTCACCAACAACTGCTCATGCGTGCGCGCATACGAGTTTGTTCTCAGTCGCACCGCAGGACTCCGCTCGCCATGCCGCGAAGTTTCGACGCAGTAGGTGGTGGCTAGCTAGGTGGTTGCAGGCTGCATGCTCAGGTTGCATGCAGCCACTCATCGATGGTCTCCAGTCTCCAGAGTGTGTGCCAAGTTGCTTATCTATTACTCTACTAATAGAAACGTGGTGATTTGCTTGACACAGGAAGGGAGACTGAACTCGGCGTGGTGCCAAGTTGGGATCACAGGGACAGCCGGGTCGATATCTCATCCTGTGGCGGGCTAGGTTAGGTAGGTGCCAAGAGGAGCAGCGGCTGATTCTGTCAAACGGAGAACGATGGTAGGTCAAACTTCTCGTCGACTACCGCCAAGGCTGCGTGATCCACTATCGTTTATTTTCGTATATCCATTCAGTTTATAGGTGAGCTTCTGAACTGTTCCTTCCTTGATTTGGATTTGAAAGCAAGAAAACAAATGTCAGTCAATCAATGTGTGCTGAAGAGTGCAGCAGTGTATTTGACCCCCTCGAGGACCACGAACGGTCTGTATGCACCTTGCTGAACGATGACCCCAGCTCAACTCTAAGGTCATATGCGTTCGACTTCACCTAGCGGCTAGCACTTGTTGAGCACCTACACCTTCAACTAAAAAGTGTGGAGGTACAGTCAGGCTGCGAAAAGTGCAAACGGTGGATCAGCTTCACCGAGGACCTTAAAAGAACACGGTTGCTAAAGCACATCGCTATAAGGGCATCTCCAACGGCCCTCAAATTTCCTCTTGCATCCGTCCACGAACAAGGGGGAATCAGTTTGCGGACACGGACGCGGGAGGACGCCATTCAATCGTAGCTGCATACATCCGGATTTCCTCATTTCTTTCCAAGTCCGTGCGATCAAATAGCCGCATGTAAAGGGTACACACGTTCAAATAGCCGCATGCAGCACTAGTTCAAATTTAAAAAAGTTCAAATATTACATCCCAACATTGTTGTCCCCTTTCACCGTCCACTAATGCTCAATAAGATCTTTTGCTTCAGCTGCTCGTGAGTTGGTTGATGACAAATTTATCGATGTATTTGAATAAACTCTTCAAATGTGGTCGGATTTTGGTCCCGAAAGTTGGATAGGATCACCCATGTTCTCAAATTCCAGAGTTGTGGCAGCATCGTCACCCTCATCCTCGACGATCATGTTGTGCATGATCACACCATATGTCATCACCTCCCACAAGGTTTCGGGATCCCATTGTTTAGCAGGTCCACGAACAACTGCAAAACGGGCATGCAGAACTCCAAATGCCCTCTCGACATCCTTTCTAGCTGCTTCTTGTCTTTGGGCAAAGTGAGCCTTTTTCTGGCCAACTGGGTTTGAGATGGTGCTGACAAAGGTAGCCCGTGGAGGATAGATACCGTCAACCGGGTAGTAGCCCATGTTGTACTCATGTCCATTGACAGTATAGTGGCAAGTAGAAGCTTTCCCTTCAGCCAGCCTCGCCAACAACAGCGATCGTTGCAGCACATTGATGTCACTGTGAGACCCGAGCATGCCAAACAAAGCGTGCCAAATCCAAAGATCATGTGATGCAACTGCTTTAAGAATGATGGTGGGCTTCTTAACATGACCCTAATATTGCCCTTGTAAAGCCTTTGAGCGGTTCTTCCATTTCCAATGCATGCAATAAAGAGATCCAAGCAAACCTGGCGACCCTCTTGCTTCTGAGATTGCCAAGAGCTTCTCGGTGCCTGCCACTGTTGATTCTCTCAGGTACTGAGGTCCGAACACCTCGGTCACGACAGTTGCAAACCTGACCATGGCATTTCCGCATGTGCTCTCAGACATCTGTAGGTACTCGTCCCATGAATCAGCGGCCGTGCCATATGCAAGCATCCGGAGTGCGGTCGTGCACTTCTGGTAACCAGACAAGCCAATTGTTCCCACGGTGTCCTTCTTCAGGATGAAGTATTCATCGTAGGACCGGACGCCACGGTAGAAATGATCGAAGACGGTCCTGCGCATCCGAAAACATCGACGAAAATGGTCAGCTAATAGTGCATCGGGGGCAAAGTAGTCGGCCATCAGTGTCAAATGGCCACGCGCCATGTTGCGTTTGAGCACTCGATGAACCTTGATCGAGCCCTTGAAATTGAGAACATGCTCCTCCACACGCTCGGTGTCTTCAAGGATCGTCTTTATCATCGCCATCTCATCGGAGTACTCCTCCTCGTCCGCCGAGGCATCAGATGACTCAACATACTGCTCGTATATGTACTCCAAATCAGAATCCATTGCTAAAAAGAAGAAAGGATATCTGTTTTTAGCTCCGGCGATTCATCAAACAGTTGCTGGGCATGGTGAGAATAGCAGTAGAGGATGGTACATCACAGGGCGGTCGGAGGACAGGGGTTGAATGGAGACGGAGTAGAAGCGGGGTGGAGCCCTGCTGGAGCGCTGGAGGTGACGGAGACGCAGAGTTCCGGTGGGGGTGTGGCGTGGTGGCCAGGGTGGTAGAGCGGCGACGAAGGTAAGAGAGAAAAGAAGGAAGGAGAGAAAATGGGGAGGATGGAGTCGTGGGGTCCGGGAAGGGTTTTGGGTGGGCTGGGGGTGTCAGATTCCTACGTTTTGCATGTCCGGATTCTCGCAACGCTCCCCCACTTTTGTTTCCGGTTTGTGGGAGAAATCGCGTTCGGACCACCACGCGGACCGATACAGGCCCACGTTGCATGGCTCCCGCGGTACGGACAGCGCGGTACGGACGGATGCGGGCGGTTTGCCGGTCCACCTTGGAGATGCCCTAAGTATTGCATCTAAGTTCTATGTCATTGATCTTACGCGGAGATTCACGTGGCTATTTTTTTTCTTTTTATGCTTGACTGAGTCACTTAGATATGCAATAACTAGAGCACATCTAGATATGTCCTAGACAAACCCTTAAAACAAAACATATTTCTACATCACAAAAAGAATGAACTTTTGTACATACACAAATACATATATAACACGATTATGGAAATTTTCATAAAAATATACTTTCATACGTGGCATAGAAAAAAACAAATGTGTCCATGAAAATGGCCTTTGTTGTTGTTGTTGGGCCGGGATTTTGTTTTATTTTGTGCAGCATGCAAATCATAATATTTTTGAACAAAAAATTACAGATCCCTCATGAACATGTATAAGTCTTCACATATTTTATTATTATTTTTTTAACTTGTTAATATCATTTTTGATTCATTTGAAATAAAGTCCTTTGATGAACTCGTCCACCAAAACTTCGCACTCAGTCAGGCTGCTCTTTCTTCCTTCATCCAGACTTACCTTCTTGCCTTTTCCCTCCACTTTGGGTGAGAGGATATTCTCCACAAAAAAGCACTTAGACGCTGCCAAATCCATAAGAAAATCCAAAGAAGCTCAATCCTGCGATGAAGTTATTGCTCTTCTCTTAGCGTCTTCAACCAGACATAGCTCATTTATTCACATTGTAGCCGTCCCTCTTATATGCAATCCCTCAAATCCAATCAATCTCATGCAACGTATATCAACACAACATAGATAAATTCAACACATAGCATCAAATGAGCAGGGTAAATTTTGCATGGACCACCACCACGCAGACGTTGCTACTTGTGAGTTGCGTTGGGATTTTCTCGAAGAGGAGAGGATGAAGCATTACAGTAGAGATAAGTATTTCCCTCAGTTAAGAACCAAGGTTATCAATCCAGTAGGAGAACCATAAGAACCCCGTTAGCAACACCTGCACACATGAAAGCAAATAATTGCCCCCACCGCAAACAAGGGGGTTGACAATCCCCTCGGCTGTTATTTGGAAGGATCAAATCTCCTAGTGGTAGGCAAATAGATAAATTGCAAAATAAAATTAAAATAAATTAAAGTGCAGCAAGGTATTTTTGGATTTTATATATGATAAAAGTAGACTCGAGGGCCATAGTTTTCACTAGAGGCTTCTCTCTCGAAGAAAAAGCATACCGTGGGTAAACAAATTACTATTGGGCAATTGATAGAAAAGCGCATAGTTATGACGATATTCAAGGCAATGATCATGTATATAGACATCACTCCAAGAAAAGTAGACTGACTCCTGTCTACATCTACTACTATTACTCCACCCATCGACCGCTATCCATCATGCATCTAGGGTATTAAGTTAATAAAAACATAGTAACACCTTAAGCAGGATGACATGATGTAGACAAAGTAAACCCTAGCAATATGAAAAAACCCCATACTTTTATCCTTAACGGCAAAAATAAAAATACGTGTCATCTCCCTTTCTATCATTAGAATTGAGCACCGCAAGATTGAACCCATCACAAAGCACCTCTCCCATTGCAAGAAAAATCAACTAGTTGGCCAAACTAAATAGATAGATCAGAGAGAAATACAATGCTAAAATAATCATGCATAAAAGAATTCAGAGAAGACTCAATTAATATTCATGAATAACCTGATCATAAACCCACAATTCGTTGGATCCCAACAAACACACCGCAAAAGAAGATTACATCGAATAGAACTCCAATAACATCGAGGAGAACATTGTATTGAAGATCAAAGGGAGAGAAGAAGCCATCTAGCTAGCTACTAGCTATGGACCCATAGGTCTGTGGTAAACTACTCACGCATCATCGGAAGGGCAGCAAGGATGATGTAGAAGCCCTCCGTGATTGATTCCCCCTCCGACAGGGTGCCGGAAAAGGCCTCCATATGGGATCATGGAAGAACAGAAACTTGCGGCGGCGGAAAAAGTATTTTGAGTGGTTCTTTGATGTATTGGGAATATTTGGGAATTTATAGAGGTGGAATTAGGTCAAGAGGTGCCACGAGGGACCCACAAGCCTGGGGGCACCCCCCTGGGGTGCGCCTAGCGAGCTTGTCGCTCCCTCGTGGCTCGTCTGGTCTTCTCCTGAACCTTCTAGGGTCCCTTCTGGTCCAGAAAAATTAATCCAGTTTTTTTCTCCGTTTGGACTCTGTTTGATATTGATTTTCAGAAAAGCCAAAAACAAGCAAAAAAACAGCAACTGGCACTGGGCACTAGGTTAATAGGTTAGTCCCAAAAAATGATATAATATTGCATATAATTGCATATAAAACATCCAAGATTGATACTATAATAGCATGGAATAATAAAAAATTATAGATACATTGGCGACGTATCAGACATGAGGAGCACTATTGAGCAAAGAAATGCCAGAGGGGGGCACCACCTGCCCATAAGGCAATCGGGCGCGGCCACCTCCCAAGCGCGCGCTGATGCCTTGTGGGTCCCATAGGTGGCCTCTGGTGCCCATCTTCTGCTATATGAGGGGTTTTGACCTAGAAAAAAAATAAGAGGATGACTTTCAAGGCGAAGCGCCGCTGTCTCGAGGCGGAACCTGGGTAGGAGCACTTTTGCTCTCTGGCGGAGTGATTCCACAGGGAAACTTCCATCTGGGAGGGGAAAATCGAAGCCATCGACAGCACCAAAGATCCTCTCATTGTGGGACGACCAATCTTCATCAACATGTTCACCAGCACCATCTCATCTCAAACCCTAGTTCATCTCTTGTATTCAATCTCTGTCTCAAAACCTCAGATTGGTACTTGTGGGTCATTAGTAGTGTTGATTACATCTTGTAGTTGATGCTAGTTGGTTTATTTGGTGGAAGTTTATATGTTCAGATCCTTAATGATATTCAATACCCTTCTAATCTTGAACATGAATACGATTTTTGAGTAGTTACTTTTGTTCTTGAGGACATGGGAGAAGTCTTGTTCTAAGTAATCATGTGAAGTTTGCATTCGTTCGATATTTTGATGATATATATGTTGTTGCTTCCTTTAGTGGTGTCGTGTGAACATCGACTACATGACACTTCACCATATTTGGTCCTAAAGGAAGGCATTATGGAGTAATAAGTAGATGATGGGTTGCTAGAGAGATAGAAGCTTAAACCCTAGTTTATGTGTTATTCTGTAAGGGGCTGATTTGGATCCATATGTTTCATGCTATGGTTAGATTTATCTTAATTCTTCTTTCGTAGGTTGGGATGATTGCGAGAGGGGGTAATCATAAGTGGGATTCTTGTTCAAGTAAGAACAACACCCAAGCACCGGTCCACCCACATATCAAATTACCAATGTAGTGAACCCGAATCAACTAAACATGATGAACATGAGTAGACGACAATTCCCATGTGTCTTCGAGAGTGCTTTGCTTTGTATAAGAGAACTTTCCGGCTTTCCCTTTGCTATAAAAAGGATTGGGCCACCTTGATGCATATTTTATTCTATTTTTACTTGTTATTTGTTACAGATTATCTTGCTACAAAACTATCTACCACTGTTACTTGCAGTACTTGCACAGAATACCTTGCTGAAAATTGCTTGTCATTTCCTTCCGCTCCTCGTTGGGTTCCACACTCTTACGTATCGAAAGGACTACGATTGACCCCCTATACTTGTGGTCATCAAGACTCTTTTCTGGTGCCATTGCCGGGGAGTGAAGCGCCTTTGGTAAGTGGAATTTGCTAAGGAACCATTTATATTATTACATGCTGAAATTTTCTGTCACTTGTCACTATGGAAAATAATCCTCTGAGGGGTTTGTTCTGGGTATATTCACCTCAACCGGAAGGAATAAGAGTTGCCCCTCAATCTACTGAACCTACTGAAAATATTTATTATGAGATTCCTTCGGGTATGTTAGAGAATCTGCTAGCTAACCCTTATGCAGGAGATGGAACGATACATCCGGATATGCACTTGATCTATGTGGATGAAATTTGTGGATTGTTTAAGCTTGCAGGTTTATCCGAGGATGGAGTTAATAAGAAGGTATTCCCTTTATCTTTTGATGTGAAGTCATTGACATGGTATAGGCTATTGATGATATTGGAACATGGGATTGGAACCGGCTGAAATTGGAATTTCATCAGAAGTTTTTATCCTATGCATCTAGTTCATCATGATCGGAATTATATATATAATTTTTGGCCCCGTGAAGGAGAAAGTATTGCTCAAGCTTGGGGGAGGCTTAAATACATGATGTATACATGCCCCAATCATGAGCTCTCAAGGGAAATTATTATACAAAAAATTTATGCTCAGCTTTCTTATAATGATCAATCCATGCTCGATCCTTCTTCTATTGGTTCCTTTATGAAGAAAACTATAGAATTCAAATGGGGTCTGATACGTCCATTTTGCATCATGTTTTCCTACTGTTATTTATAATGTTTTTATGCATAATAATGCTTTTTGGAGTAATTCTAATGCCTTTTCTCTCATAATATGCAAGGTTTACACAAAGAGGGAGAATACCGGCAGCTGGAATTCTGGACCAGAAAAAGCTACGCCAGAGTTACCTATTCTACACATCTCCAAACGAGCTGAAAATTTACGGAGAATTGTTTTGGAATATATGAAAAATACTATAGCAAATAACTACCGGAGGGGGCCCACCAGGTGGGCATAACCCACCTGGGCGCGCTAGGCACCCAGGCGCGCCTTGGTGGGTTGTGCTCAGCCCAGCCCACCTCCGGTGCCCATCTTCTGGTATAAAGGTCATTTTGACCTAGATAAAAATAGAGGGGGACTTTCGGGACGAAGCGCCGCTGTCTCGAGGCGGAACTTGGGCAGGAGCACTTTTGCCCTCCGGCGGAGCGATTCCGCCGGGGGAACTTCCCTCCCGGAGGGGGAAATCATCGTCATCATCATCACCAACAACCCTCTCATCTTTGCGAGGGCTATCTCCATGAACATCTTCAACATCACCATCTCCTCTCAAACCCTAGTTCATCTCTTGTGTTCAATGTTTGTACCAGAACCTCAGATTGATACCTGTGGGTGACTAGTAGTGTTGATTACATCTTGTAGTTGATTACTATATGGTTTATTTGGTGGAAGATTATATGTTCAGATCCATTATGCTATTTAATACCCCTCTAATCTTGAGCATGATTATCATTTGTGAGTAGTTACTTTTGTTCTTGAGGTCACGGGAGAAGTCATGTTGCAAGTGATCATGTGAACTTGATATGTGTTCGATATTTTGATGATATGTATGTTGTGATTCCCTTACTGGTGTCATGTGAACGTCGACTACATGGCACTTCGCCATATTTGGGCCTAAGGGAATGCATTGTGGAGTAGTTATTAGATGATGGGTTGCTAGAGTGACAGAAGCTTAAACCCTAGTTTATGCGCTATTTCGTAAGGGACCGATTTGGATCCAAAAGTTTAATGTTATGGTTAGATTTTATCTTAATACTTTTCTCGTAGTTGCGGATGCTTGCGAGGGGGTTAATCATAAGTAGGAGGTTTGTTCAAGTAAGAACAGCACCTAAGCACCGGTCCACCCACATATCAAATTATCAAAGTAGCGAACACGAATCGAACCAACATGATGAAAGTGATATGATGAAATTCCCGTGTACCCTCAAGAACGCTTCACTTATCATAAGAGACCGTTTTGGCCTGTCCTTTGCCACAAAAGGATTGGGCTACCTTGCTGCACTTTATTTACCATTACCATTACTTGCTCGTTACAAATTATCTTGCTATCAAACTACTTGTTACCGACTATTTCAGTGCTTGTAGAAAATACCTTGCTGAAAACCACTTGTCATTTCCTTCTGCTCCTCGTTGGGTTCGACACTCTTACTTATCGAAAGGACTATGATTGATCCCCTATACTTGTGGGTCATCAGGGTCTTCTGGAAAGAATTAAATTCAACTCTGAAGATTGGGAACTTGACAAAGGTAAAGAGCCAGGTATAAAATTTGAGTTTGATTGTGTTAAATCTTTTATGGAAACTGATGCTTTTCATAAGTTTAGTACTAAATATGGACTTGACTCTGAGATAGTAGCTTATTTTTGTGAATCATTTGCTACTCATGTTGACCTTCCTAAGGATAAGTGGTTTAAATATCATCCACCTATTGAATAATTGTTAGAGGAACATGTTATACTTAAAGACGAAACAATTATCTATAATGTTGATCCAGTTGTGCCTACTACTTATATTTAGAAACCTCCTTTCCCTGTTAGGATTAAGGAACAGGCTAAAGCTACAAATTGTGGTTAATAAAAGTAATATTAGAATGCCTAAACCCTCTGAACAAATAAATGTAGAACCTAATATTGCTATGGTTAAGGATCTCTTGGTTGATAATATTGATGGGCTTGTTATTTACTTCAATGATGAGGCTGCTCAAATTACGGAACCTTCTAGAAATGAACAAGATATGCTAGATAAGAATAAACTTGTGGTTGGCATGCCTGTTGTTTCTGTCAAAATTGGAGATCATTGTTATCATGGTTTGTGTGATATGGGTGCTAGTGTGGGTGCTATTCCATTTACTTTATATCAAGAAATTATTAATGATATAGCACCTGCTGAGATTGAAGATATTGATGTTACTATTAAACTTGCAAATAGAGATACTATTTCACCACTCGGGATTGTTCGAGATGTTGAAGTCTTGTGTGGAAAAATCAAATATCCTACTGATTTCTTAGTACTTGGTTCACAACAAGATAATTTTTGTCCCATTATATTTGGTAGGCATTTCTTCAATACCGTTAATGCTGAAATTGACAGTGTTAAAGAAAAGGTTAGAGTTAATTTTGGTGATGTATCTCATGAGTTTAATTTCTTTAAGTTTCTTAGACAACCACATGAGAAAGAATTATCTAGTAAAGACGAATTTATTGATCTTGCTTCTATTGTCGTGCCTCCTACTGATCCATTAGAACAAAATTTGCTAGATCATGAAAATGATGAACCTACTTGGTTTGGTACCAATAATTGGCATGCCAATTGTTGGCAAGTCTAAAAGTTTGGCTCTTAATTGGTTGGCTACCAATTGGTTCTTGTCCACCACTCAAAAAGTTGCCAATTTTTGGCAACTTTTGGTTTTGCCAAATGTTGGCTTGCCAAATATTGGCAATGCCAAACTTTGGTAGTGAACCAAATAGCCTCAATATGCATATGAATGTGAGAAATGAAATAGATGAGACATTCTTTAAACAAGCGTCTATTCTTAACCATAATTTGCATGTTGACACTCTAGGAGATCCTCTCCCACCTAAGAGTGATCTTTTGTTTCAATTAAAGAAACTATGTCGGGGACGAATCCGCGATCACCTATGGGACCCAGGGAAGGACCCCTTTACGTTCGGCAGGGAGAGACGGTCGCACGAAGAGCAAATCTAGCGAAGAACACGACAGTGCACGAGAGAGATTTACCCAGGTTCCGGCCGCACGGATGCGTAAAACCCTACTCCTGCTTTTTGGTTTATTATATGTATGATTGTTCTAGCTCCAGGAGCGCTACAGTACCGAGTAGCTGCGTACAATACTGGAGTTCTCCATCTCCCAGTTCCTCTCTCTCTCCACGTTGCCTATGGGCCTCCTTTTATACGCACAAAGGGGTCACCAACAGGTGGCAAACAGTAAAGGTAGAGGTGGAAAGTTGCCACAGTAAGGCCATTATTACCAGGATGACATGTCCTACCTACCACTGACGGCAGGGGACAAGGGCATTAAATGCCCATGCCTTTGCTGTCCACATACATGTACCCGGACGTCTTGGGCGTGGGAAAAGCTTATCCCACCTGCTCCTGCACCGCTAACTACAGTGTACTGCCGTCTACACAGTGCCCTGCCACACACGCTTGGAAGGACCCAGAGCGCCACGCTGGCAGAGGCACCGGAGCAGCACAGTAGCACAGTGGTACAGTAACGCTTGCCGCGGCAAGACCTTGCCGCACCTGACAGCTTGCCGCAACCCATAGCTTGCCGCGCAAGGTAACTTGCCGGGGCAAGTACCTTGCCGCAGCTGCTATCTTGCCGCAGCCAATACCTTGCCGCAGCCAATGACTTGCCGGGGCAAGTACCTTGCCGCGGCAAGTACTCTGCTACGGCAAACCTCAGGCTGGGCCTCAGCTGTCCCTCCCAGTAAGCTCCTCTTGCCGGGGCCTTAACCCTTGCTTTGTATACTTTGTTCTTGAATGGCTTAATAATCTGGAGCTTCTCTCTGGCTGTCCTCCCGCAAGCCTGGCCGCGGGATGCTACTACTGCCCGTGCACAAGTACGGGGACTAGGGTACCCTTATTCTAGTACACCGACAGGAGGCCCCGGGCTTGGGCCACACACGGTGCCGGGCGTTGTTGGGCCAGGCCCAAACAGTGCATGGGCACGCGTGGCTGGGATAAGCCGAAACGTCCCTATGCTGTTTAATTGCACGCTCTCCCACGCGTTGCGCGTTGAATGCGGAGCGTGGGAAGCGTGCGCAGCTATCTCGAATGACGAAGGGGCGGATGGTTCCGCATCTTTCCCCATAAAAGGAGGGACCTGCAGAAGCACTCACACACCCCTCTCACCATTCTCGATCTCCAAATCTCCGCCTTCTTCTTCCTCCGCTCCAAAACAAAGCGGTTTCCCAATCTTCCGCCACCGCGCGCGTCCGCATCTCCCTCGGTCCTCAGCTCCGCCTTCGCCATGCCTCCCAAAGGAGAAAAGGGGAAGACGGGGAAGTCCTCAAGGACGGAGACCCAGGCGCAGTTGAAGAGGCAGAAGTACGCACTCTTCGCTCCGACGCTCACGGGGGCGGATCTGAAGGCCAAGTTCCAAGGCATGTGGGCCGCGAGGACCAAGGCGCATCCGGCCACCCGCGTTCGCCCAGCCACCGACGAGAGCAAAGTGAGCAAGTACCCCTTCTTCGCTTGCTACTTTTGGTGCGGGCTCTGCCCACCGTACTCGGATTTCTTCAGCGACGTCATGTACACCTTCAATCTCCGTCTGCTGGATCTCACACCGAATGCCGTATCCACCATGGCAATATTTGCGCATCTGTGCGAGAACTTCGTCGGCGTCGCACCCAACACCGCGCTGTTCAGGCATTACTTCACTCCCCGTGCTGAAAAGGGGGAGCCTCTCACTGTTGGCGTCTCGTTCGTTTCAAGATTGGGCGCCAAGGAGCATTATCTGAAGGGGGATCTCCGCCCAAGATGGGGAGAAATCCGGTCTGAATGGTGTTGGATCATTGACGACGAGCCGCCACCATACTGTGAGCTTCGCAAGACCCCAGCAGCGCGTGGCACAGACTGGAGCGATCTGGATCCCCAGGACAAAAAGCTGGAGATTGCCGCTACCAGGATCATACGGCTCAGGGAGGCCGGGCTCACCATAGGGATGGTTGGCGCAGACTTCCTCCGCCGCCGCATTGCTCCTCTGCAGCAGAGAGGAAGGCCGGCATCTGATTGGAAGAACCCAGCCGATATCATGCGGCTGCGCCCTGGACTGATCAACAACTTCACAGTTCTGCAGCACGACTTTTTCATGCGAGAACTGTTCAAGCAAGAGACAGATCCAGAGAAGCGCGACAAGGCGTTCACGCTGCCGAAGCACATCGTGCCCCTTTGCAACAACTCCGCATTGAGTGCAATCATCGCTATGATGCCGCTCTGCAATGCGCACAGCGTTGAAGCAACTTGGGACGTGCCGCTCGAAGAAGACGTGCGGCGATTCTTTGACTCCACGGTCGAAAAGCAGGTCCGGGTGGAAGAGTGGCTCGTCCGCAACACCACTGAGCAAGAAATAGAATTCATTGCTCGAAGAGTGGAGGAGGACAGGCTCGCCAGGGAAGCTGGCGATTTTGGTTATACTTTGGCGGAGCTCGACGAGGCACAAAAGGAGAGCCTTGCCAAGCAGGGGATGCTTGCCGGGAAGGGCGAGCTCGCCACACCCGGCAAGGATGTCGGGCCAAGCCAGCCTGCCAACGAGTCAGGCAGCTCGGAGGATGAGGGCTCCTCTTCCGAGGAGGGCAACGAAAGCCCACCGCAGTCAGAGTCCCCAGCCCCTCTGAGGAGGAAACGCCTTCGCAGGCTTGGAAAAGTGGCTGAGCGGCAAGAAGTTCAACAACCGCCGGAGCGCCGTTCGACGCGCTCGACCGCGGCAAGGGCTGGTGCTGCGGGAGCGTCTCACGCGGCCCCGGCAACTGGAGCAGGGTCATCAAAGACCGCTGCTACTACCCCCGCCAAGCGGCCAAGGAGCCCAGCTCCCCCTCCTCCCCCTCCTCACACGGAGGCGGACTTTGATTTTTCCGCTCTCAGCGAAGAGGACGATGAGGAAGAGTAAGTTCCCTTGCCGCGACCCTCAATCTTTGTAAGGTTTTGTTTCTGTCCTCACTTGTCGCGCTCTGGCCTTGCTTCCGCAGGGAGGAAACCTTGGCGGAGAGGAAAAGGAAGAGAGCTAAGGTCTCGATGAGCAAGACCGTGGTGGTCGTCGAAGATGAGCCCACGGCAACCACCGGGAGAGCGTCTGAGACCATCCCGACCAGCTCGGAGCCCAGCCCTCGTTGCAGCCCCCAGCGCTACCCCCAGCGTAAGTATTTCAACTACCTTTCGCTGGCGGTCGGTGAGGAACAAGCATTTTGTTACTGACATCTTTGGGCGTGTAGGAGAGGAGCAGCAAGTGGAGCCATCTGAAGGTGCTCCAGAAGTACCACCCCCCTCGACCACACCGCCAAGGAGAAGATCTCCGGTAAGGGCTCCCACTAGCGAGCCGAGCCACGAAGAGGAGCCGGCAAGCGCCGAAGTGCCAAGCACCAGCGCTGGCGACCCCACCCCAATGACAAACGTTGACGGGGGAGGGGAGCCCACCGCTCCTGAGCTCAACACGGGTAAACCCACTTGCCGCAAAACTCTTTCTGCTTTCTTTCTTTTGTCTTCTTGAATTTCTTCCTGAAGCTCTTTTTGCTTTACTTCTCGGGTTGGCAGAGCCCTCCTCGGTGGAGCCAATGAACATTGACTCTTCTGCCGAGGAGAACACCACAGGGGCCATCGACGACGAGGCCGCCAAGGCCGCCGCTCCCAAGGCCGACAAGCTGGCAGCCGACAAGCTTGCCGACGAAGAAACCGCCAGGGCTGCCGAAGAGGCCGGCAAGGCCGCCGAGGATAATACCGCCAAGGCGCCCACCGATGAAGCCGCCAAGGCTGCTGAAGCTGAGGCCGCCCAGAAGGCTGCTGAGGAGGCCGGCGAGGGAGCCGGTGGTCGTACTGACGGCCCTGAGGCCACAGGAGCGCCAGGCGCTACTCCGACCATGGGTCCCTCAACCACTGACGAGGCGGCAGCACCCAACTCGCCTCTGCCAAGCAAATACATCCGGGTCGGCGAGAACGTCTACGTCAGCCTCCCCTGGACGGTGGGCTCCAGAGCGCCAACCGAGGAGGATGTTGTGGACGAGGAGATCCTTGCCGCTGCCGGCCTCCAGCTTGTGGATGCGCCAGGCGCCAGCAGCAGCAGCACGTCTGAAGAGGAGCAACTGCTTCAAAAGCTGCTGAATCTCCATCGCGCCCGACGGGAGAAGCTAGCTTCCAGGGAGGCGCTCATCGAGAAGGCCGAAGCTGACATGTTGAGGCGCGCGGAGATCTTGGCGGACGTCCGCGCGTGATCTCTTAATGCGTTAGAGGTCAAGCGGGCACAGCTGGCCGAAGAACGGCAGGCCCTCCTCCTGATGAAGCAAGACATTGAACAAAAACAGGAGGAGACCGCCAAGGAGTTGTCTGCTCAGGCCGGTGATCTGAACCAGCGGAAAGTGGACCTTGATGCCCACGAAGAAGAACTTGCCGAGCGCAAGAGGAAACTTGCCGAAACCCTCCAGCAGAAAGACGAGGAGGTGGCAAGACTTGTCGCAGAGCGGACCAAGGGGCAGGCACAAAAACACCAGAAGGAAATCGAAGCCTTGGCCCAGGAGTACGCCAGCAAGTTGGTGGAGGCCACCAACGCTGTCGCTGCTGCAGAAGTGAACAGGAAGGAAACGGAGGAGAAAGTGGCAAGACTAGAGGCCGCCCTCAAGGCAAACGGTGACAAGCTCTCAACGCTTGAAAGTGAGAGGGCAAAGGTGACCCACACTTTGGCGGAGATGCAAGTTACCATAGCCAAGAAGAACAATCTGCTTGCCGCCGCCAACGACTCCAGAGCAGACCTGAAGCTGAAGCTGACCACGCTGAAGGAGACGCTTGACACCACCAGAAAGCGCGAAGGGCTTCTAATGACAGAGCTCCAGAAGGAAAAGGGTCTGCTTCAAGACGCTATTGCAACCCACAAGAAGTTCAGGGATAACGTGGGGATCTTCACAGACAGGCTTGCCAGTGCCGCCGAGGACATCGACAAGGAGCTGACTGCCCTGAAGGTGCCGGACTTCGGGTACTCCACCGACAAGAACACGCAAACTAGCGTCAAGCTAGCCGAGTTCTTCGACGGAGTAGTAGAAGCACTCCAACAGCTCCAAGTCAATCACAAGGCTCAACTGGCCGACGAGTCACGCAGGCTTTGCCGGGGAGTTCTCCGGAGGTTGTTGGTGAAGATAGCCTACAGAAACCCGGGCGTCGACTTCAGCAACATCTTCAAAAGCTTGCCGAAGGGATACGACCCCGCGCCACTAGAGGCCCTTGTCGCGCCCATCGTGGAGAGGGTGGACCAAATCCAGAGAGTCGAAGGCGAGCACCGCAATTAGAGAGCCCATTCTTCTCCCTCCTTGCCGCCGCTAGACATGTTAAAGAACAATCTGTTTAAGCCGCGGCAACTTATCTTGTAATATAACTTGCAATATTTTGAAGTTAATGCATGTCATCTCCCTTGAGCAATTTCTTTCTTTGTGTGTACTTGCCCTACGCTTATAGGGAACTTGCCGGTGCACGCACCATTGCCGCGAGCGCTGGGTGCGGGACTTCAGCAGCCTGCTGGCGGTGCCGCTGCCGGCAAGCAACCTTGTCGCGCTCAGTGCAGCCACTTAGGTTGTTGAGCGGACTCAAAACAAGGTAAGGGCGCGACCGATTACGCTTAGGTTCCGTCGCGCACAGGTTTTCCATACAAAGAGTAGTATCGTTCAAGGAAAATAACCTTGAAAATAAAAAAGAATTTGATTGTTCAAACTTTGGCACTTAGCTTTGTCGCTGATCTCTCCGCGGCAAGGTCTTGTCACTGCTTGCCGCTGCCTTCTTCCCGGCAAGGCAAAGTTTCTTTGAACGACGCCTGGTCCACGCCTGGTCCATATCATTATCCCATCCCCCCCGGCAAACTTGTGCGCGAGGGAAGCTTCTGTCTCTTTGAGAAAAAGAAAGAAGAGAAAATAAAGATATAGGAGCTTGGCGGCTCGTTAATGCTTACCGGGGAGGCTGTACTGCACAGTATGTCAGATAATCATGCAAAATAAAAGTAAACATGAAATCGTCAAAAACTGCGAAATACAAAAGCTTTATTTATGCACAGGGTCTGCGCCTGACTTTGTACAAAGGATTACATGCAACAGCGGCAATACTTGTACAAAAGGTGGTTGCCGGGGAAGGGCCCGGCAACCGCGCCTTATGGAAAAAACTTACGAAGATGCTCAATGTTCCAGGAATTGATCACTGGAATGCCATCCTCGGTCTCCAGGCGGACAGCGCCGGGCCTGGTGACTCGTTTCACCCGATAAGGGCCTTCCCACTTCAGCGTCAACTTGTTTGAATTCTTGGCCGACTGAACGCGCCGAAGAACAAGGTCGCCTTCCTCGAGACTTCTGGCATTAACTTTGCGGCTATGGTATTGACGCAAAGCTTGCTGGTAGCGAGCAGCTCTCACAGCAGCCTGAAGACGATCCTCCTCGAGGAGCACAGCGTCATCTTGCCGCAGTTGCTCTTGCTCAAGCTCATCGTAAGCGAGCACTCGAGGTGACCCGTATACGAGTTCCATGGGGAGAACTGCCTCTGCTCCATAAACTAGAGCAAAAGGCGTCTGGCCAGTAGCTCGATTTGGCGTCGTCCTGATCGACCAAAGAACCACTGGCAGCTCCTCGATCCAGTTCTTGCCGCACTTGCGCAGCCTATCGAAAGTTCTTGTCTTGAGCCCACGCAGCACTTCAGCATTTGCCCTTTCAGCTTGACCGTTGCTTCATGGGTGAGCAACAGAAGCGAAACAGATCTTGGCACCAAGGTCTTTGACATACTGCATGAAGGCGTGGCTCGTGAACTGGGTACCGTTGTCGGTGATGATCCTATTAGGAACACCAAAGCGACAAACAATTCCCTTGAAGAACTTGATGGCTGATTGTGCTGTCACCTTCCTCACTGCTTCCACTTCCGGCCACTTCGTAAACTTGTCGATGGTCACATACAAGTACTCGAAGCCCCCGGTGGCACGGGGAAAGGGGCCGAGGATGTCGAGCCCCCAGACCAAAAATGGCCAGGAGAGAGGGATTGTCTGGAGAGCTTGAGCTGGCTGATGAATCTGCTTGGAATGAAACTGGCACGCTTCACACTTGGTTACTAGTGCAGTTGCATCCTGGAGGGCGGTGGGCCAAAAGAAACCTTGCCGGAAAGCCTTTCCAGCAAGGGCTCTTGACCCTATGTGGTGACCACATATGCCTCCATGAATCTCCGCCAACAGCTCCTGTCCTTCTTCCCGGGGAATACACTTCAATTTCACACCGTTTGGTCTTTTTCTGCACAGCATGTCATCGACAAATTGATACATATTGGACCGTCGGGCTACTTTCTCCGCTTCTTCCTGCTCTTCGGGAAGTTCTCCTGTCTGAAGGAAACAGACGATCTGCTGCGCCCACGCTGGAGCCTGTGGCTCGACAACGAGGACTAAAGGCATTTCTTCTGCTGCGGGAACATCAGGCCCTACGGCAAGAGCTTGTCGCTCTACCAGAGCCGGCCGTTCCCCGACGAGCTTGGCGGGAACAGCCGCTTCAACGACAAGAGCCTGGGGCCCTGCTGGAGCGTGCTGTCCTTCAACAAGCTCGTCGGGAGCAGTTGCTTCAACGACGGAAGCCCAAGGCCTCGTCGGAGCATCTTGCTCCTCAGCGCTTCGATCAGGAGCGCCTGCTTCAACGACAAGGACCCGAAGTCTTGTCGGAGCAAGTTGCCCCTTTGCCTCTTGCCTAGGAGCACCCGCTTCAACGACAAGAGCGTGAGGCCTTGTCGGAACAAGTTGCCCCTCTGCATCTTTGGCGCTGGCTTTGGCAGCCTTCTTGCCGGCAGCTTCGGGGAGCTCTGCCGGGAAGTAGTCGCCAGAAGCCAACTTCCTCTTCCTGCCTTGCCCTATTGATGGCGTCACGGATGGCTGAGCTAGTTGGAGCACAAAAGTGCCTGGTTCCACAGGCAATTTGAGTGCGGCGCGCTTTGACAAACCATCGGCAATGTCATTCTCAGCACGTGGGACGTGCTCCATTTGTAGGCCGTCAAAGCGTTCCTCCAACTTCCTCACCTCATCTACATAAGCTTCCATCAATGGGCATTGGTAGTTCTTGTTCACTTGCCTGACGACAAGCTGCGAATCTCCCCTGACAATAAGCTTCTTGATCCCAAGGTCTGCCGCGATCCTGAGACCGGCAAGCAACCCCTCATATTCTGCAGTATTGTTCGTCGCCTGTTCCTTGGGAAAGTGCATTTGGACCACGTACTTGAGGTGCTCTCCGGTGGGTGCGACAAGCAGTACGCCAGCACCGGCGCCTTGCAGCGAAAAGGCACCATCAAAGTACATAAGCCACTCTTTGCTTGTCTCCTTGCCGGGGAGAGTCATCTCTGGGATTTCTTCGTCTGGCGTTGGTGTCCATTCTGCGACAAACTCTGCCAAAACTCGGCTCTGTATGGTTGATGTACTCTCAAACTTGAGACCAAAGCTCGACAACTCCAACGCCCACTCGACAATCCTGCCTGTCGCTTCTGGATTTTGCAAAATCCTTTTCAGCGGGAAGCGAGTGACGACGGTAACTTCATGTGCTTTAAAGTAATGGCGTAGCTTTCTCGAGGCCATGAGAAGGCCGAAAAGCAGCTTCTGCACACCAGAATACCTTGACCTAGCTCCCTGCAGAAGAGAGCTCACAAAGTAGACCGGGCGCTGCACCATTTTCTCCTTTTGTATCACTTCGCCTGACTGCGCAGACGAATCCTTGTCGGCAGCAAAACTTGTCGGGGGAGCCCCCAGCTTGTCGCTGGACGTGCTTGCCGCAGTTACTGCCTCCTCATCCACCTCTCTCTCTCTGCTACCAGCACAGTGCTAACCACTTGATTGGTTGCCGCTAGATACAGCAACAACTTCTCTTGCGGTTTAGGTGCGACAAGTATTGGAGGAGAGGAGAGGTATCTCTTCAAGTCTTGCAGCGCTGCCTCCGCCTCCGGAGTCCATTTCAATGGACCTGCCTTTTTTAAGATTTTGAAAAATGGCAGGGCGCACTCAGCTGACTTGGAGATAAACCTACTAAGAGCAGCAACACAGCCGGCAAGTCGTCGTACATCCTTGACGCGCTTCGGTGCTTCAATTTGCTCAATGGCTTTGATCTTGTCAGGGTTGGCTTCAATTCCACGTTGAGACACAAAGAACCCGAGAAGCTTGCCGGAGGGAACTCCAAACACGCACTTCCTGGGGTTGAGCTTCAGGTTGATCTTGCGCAGATTTACAAAAGTTTCTTCTAGATCTTGAACCAAAGTAGCCCTGTCCTTGCTTTTGACCACTATATCGTCCATATAGGCTTCCACATTTCTGTGCAGCTGAGGCTCAAAAGCAATCTGGACGGCTCTTGCAAATGTTGAACCAGCATTTTTCAAACCAAATGGCATACGTACGAAATAGTATGTGCCACAGGGTGTGATAAATGCGGTCTTTTCCTCATCTTCCTCAGACATGAAGATTTGATGATACCCTGAATATGCGTCAAGAAATGAAAGCAAATCACATCCTGCCGTGGAGTCAACAATCTGGTCTATGCGGGGCAAAGGAAATGGGTCTTTGGGACAAGCTTTATTGACATCAGTGAAATCAATACAAAGCCTCCATTTTCCATTCGCTTTGCGCACGACAACAGGATTGGCCAACCACGTAGGATGGAGCACTCCTCTGACGAGGCCTGCTGCTTCCAACTTCTTGATTTCTTCTGCAATAAACTCTTGCCGCTCCACAACTTGCTTTTCTGGCTTTCTGTTTGACGGGCCTCGCGTGGGGACAAACGGCAAGGTGGTGCTCAATTACTTTCCTGGGAACACCGGGGATGTCGGACGGTTGCCATGCAAACACGTCGACATTCGCCCGCAGGAAAGCAACGAGCGCGCTTTCCTATTTGTTGTCAAGTGTGGCACTGATGGTAAAGGAACCACCAGTGCCGTCCTCCTTGGCGAGCACCTTCTTTGTCGCCGGCGGAGCGGCTTTGTTCTTTTTGCACTTGCCGGTGGAGCTCTCTGGTGCGTCCTCGACGGCAGCGCAGCACTCCGAAGAGGTGCGCTTGCCGGAGTAGGCACAGGAGCTCTTGCCGGACTTCCTCTTGTTCTCCCCACCGAGAGCTTCAGCGGCAAGTGCCTTGGCGGCAGTTGCGGCAACTGCTTCCCGGTAGATCTTGTCGGCGCAAATAAGCGCATCCTTCTTGTCGCAGGGAACTGTGATAACACTTACTGGGCCTGGCATCTTCAACACGTTGTAGGCAAAATGAGAGGCTGCCATGAACTTGGCGAGCGCTGGACGACCAAGTATCCCATTATAAGGCAATGGAATATCGGCAACGTCAAAGGTGACCTTCTCGGTCCGGTAGTTCAGCTCGCCGCCAAATGTCACTGGCAGCATGATCTTCCCTTTCGGCTTGCTCCTTCCTGGATTGACTCCTTGGAAAGTACCAGTTTCCTCAAGCTCACCGTCAGGGATTTGAAGTTTCCGGAGCACAGCGGGCGAAATCAGATTCAAGCCGGCCCCACCGTCAACTAACATCTTCGTGACCTTGAGGTTGCGGATCGTTGGTGAAACCAACATCGGCAAGCACCCGACCGCCGTTGTGCGGTCAGGGTGGTCCTCAATGTCAAAGACGATAGGCGTGTCGGACCACTTCAGAAGCTTTCTGGCGTCAACAGATGGTTCCGCCGCATTGATCTCTCACGCCCACTGTTTAAGTTGGCGGTGAGAAGAATGCAACGAAGCACCACCGTCAACACACAAGACTTCTGCGGCTTTCTGAAATTCGTGCTCACTGGATTCCTCATCATCTAGATCATCATCATCATCATCTTCTTTGTCACGGCCACGAGGAGGCCTGTCTCTCTGCTGCTGCTTGGCCTTGCCGCGACGCCCTCCTCGGGCAGTGCGCTTCTTGCCGGACCCGCCAGCACCTTCTGGGGCCTTCTCCTTGTCGCGCCTCTCATACTCAGCTTTCTGCTGTTCGAAAAGCTGCTCGACTCGTCGACAGTTCTGGAGATCGTGTCCCTTGGTGCGGTGGATCTTGCAATATTGCTTGTCGGAGCCGTCCTGCTTGTCGGCAGCCGCCAAGGCCTGACAGTTGGCGCACGCGGCAATCTCCTTGCCGGAGCCCTCGACTTTGGCCTTGTCGGCGCTGCCGTTGCCGCTGGACTGCTCGACGGCAAGCACAGCTTTGCCTTTTTTCTTCCTGTTGTTCCGCCGCCGGCCCTTCTTTGCCGGGGCGGTACCTTCGCTGTCAGAGCTCCCCCCTACGGCAACACCTTCACCGGGAAGTTTCCTTCCCTCTTCAGCGCGCGCACACTTGTCGACGAGAGCATATAGCTGGCCAATGTCTCTGACCTTGGTCATCGCCATTTCCTCCCGCATCTTGCGGTTACACATGTTCTGATGGAACGCGCTAATAACCGCAGCGGGGTGAACATCTGGGATGTTGTACTGTACGCGGCTGAACCTTTGAATGTATTTGCGCAGGGGCTCTCCTTCCTTCTGGGGGATGAGATGAAGATCACTCTCCTGGCCATGAGGTTGATGACCGCCAGTAAAGGCACCAACAAACTGATGGCACAGGTCCGCCCATGAAGAAATGGAGTTCTCCGGCAAGTGCATGAGCCATGAGACGACGTTGCGCTTTAACACGAGCGGGAAGTAGTTAGCAAGAATCTTGTCGTCTCGTCCCCCGGCAGCTTGCACCGCAATGGTGTAAATGCTGAGGAACTCCGACGGGTGTGTCTTGCCGTCATACTTCTCCGGCACATCAGGCTTGAAAGCCTTGCGATTGGGCCACTGGACCTGCCGCAGCTCACGGGTGAACGGTGGACAACTTACCGCGTACGGCAAGTCGCCAGGATCCCCTGGCGCATGCATGTCAACAGCGGGCCCTGCGCGTCTGTCGGACTGACGATGCGCTTCTCTCCTTCGCTCGATAGTGGTACGAGCGTCTTCTCCTCTGCGTTCCTGAAGAACGAGGTGCTGGTCACGACGAGCTCGCGGGTCAGACGACGCCGTGGAATCATCGTCACGGGCGTCGTTTCGACGTGTCGGCGACCGAGGCCGTCTGGGTGGGGAGTGTACGGTTGTTGTCCCCTCGCCGTTCTTGTTGGTGACAGCATTGTCACCAGTTCTCTTGTCGGCCGCGCGCACCGGGTCGGCATCAGCGAAGCTGAGAAGGCTCTGAATGGTTGCCCTCCACTCGTCAAGCTTATCTGCTGGTGGAGGGAAGTTCAGGAGCAGCTGCGCACGCGCCAACGCTTCTGCTGGTGAGGGAGGTATCGAGTGGCGTGAGGACTGTGGGATGCTCTTACTCCTAACAGTGTTAGGAGGAGCATCTCCACGCCCAGGCAACCGCACCTCGACCCCGCCAACGTGTTGTTGCGTATGGTGACCCCGCGCATCTCGAGATCGATGCGCAAGTTCATTATCCAGGGAGCGCCTGGCACCTGGGGCGTCAGGACGCTGCCTGTCACGGGCTTCTTGCGAAGGCCGCGGCGTCTGAACCGGCGCAGGCGTTCCAGAACGCGCAGCACCGTTTCTGGAGCTTGCATGGCCAGCAGCAGCGAGCAGCGCTGCGTTCCCAGACCCAGCAGCGCCAAGATTGGCGTTGCTGGCCCGGTTTTGGACAGGTGGAGGTAATAGGAGCTCTCGCTCTCCAGTCCCCCCAGCAGCCGCAATCACGTCGGCACCCTCCTGCATGGGAGCAGGCGGGTTGGACGTAGACGCACCGATGGCTGAAGTCTTCTTTTTTGGAGCCATAAGACGGAGGATGGCCCAAAAACTAACGCGCAAATCGCTAGATTAGGTTCACACAACCTCCTACCCCCCTACCTGGCGCGCCAAAGATGTCGGGGACGAATCCGTGATCACCTATGGGACCCAGGGAAGGACCCCTTTACGTTCGGCAGGGAGAGACGGTCGCACGAAGAGCAAATCTAGCGAAGAACACGACAGTGAACGAGAGAGATTTACCCAGGTTCGGGCCGCACGGATGCGTAAAACCCTACTCCTGCTTTTTGGTTTATTATCTGTTTGATTGTTCTAGCTCCAGGAGCGCTACAGTACCGAGTAGCTGCGTACAATACTGGAGTTCTCCATCTCCCAGTTCCTCTCTCTCTCCACGTTGCCTATGGGCCTCCTTTTATACGCACAAAGGGGTCACCAACAGGTGGCAAACAGTAAAGGTAGAGGTGGAAAGTTGCTACAATAAGGCCATTATTACCAGGATGACATGTCCTACCTACCACTGACGGCAGGGGACAAGGGCATTAAATGCCCATGCCTTTGCTGTCCACATACATGTACCCGGACGTCTTGGGCGTGGGAAAAGCCTATCCCACCTGCTCCTGCACCGCTAACTACAGTGTACCGCCGTCTACACAGTGCCCTGCCACACACGCTTGGAAGGACCCAGAGCGCCACGCTGGCAGAGGCACCGGAGCAGCACAGTAGCACAGTGCTACAGTAACGCTTGCCGCGGCAAGACCTTGCCGCACCTGACAGCTTGCCGCAACCCATAGCTTGCCGCGCAAGGTAACTTGCCGGGGCAAGTACCTTGCCGCAGCTGCTATCTTGCCGCAGCCAATACCTTGCCGCAGCCAATGACTTGCCGGGGCAAGTACCTTGCCGCGGCAAGTACTCTGCTACGGCAAACCTCAGGCTGGGCCTCAGCTGTCCCTCTCGGCAAGCTCCTCTTGCCAGGGCCTTAACCCTTGCTTTGTATACTTTGTTCTTGAATGGCTTAATAATCTTGAGCTTCTCTCTGGCTGTCCTCCCGCAAGCCTGGCCGCGGGATGCTACTACTGCCCATGCACAAGTACGGGGTACTAGGGTACCCTTATTCTAGTACACCGACAAACTACCTGGTACATTAAAATATGCTTATCTTGATGAAAAGGAGATATATATCATATTATTATTAGTGCCAACCTTTCAAAGCATGAAGAAAAGAGATTACTCCAAACTCTGAAGAATTACCAAGTTGCTATTGGATATACTCTTGATGATCTTAAGGGCATTAGTCCCACTTTATGTCAGCATAATATTAATATGGAGCTGGATGCTAAACCCGTCGTTGATCATCAACGTCATTTGAATCCTAAAATGAAAGAAGTGGTAAGGACCAAAATATTAAAGCTTCTGGAGGCATGTATAATTTATCCATAGCTAATAGTAGATGGGTAAGTCATGTTCATTGTGTTCCTAAGAAAGGAGGTATAATCGTTGTTCCTAATGATAAAAATGAACTTATCCCACAAAGATTTGTAAGTGGTTATAGGATGGTAATTGATTTCAGGAAATTAAACAAAGCTACTAGAAAAGATCATTACCCCTTGCATTTCATTGATCAAATGTTAGAAAGATTGTCTAAGCATACACACTTTGTTTCCTTGATGGATATTCTGGTTTTCTCAAATACCTGTGTAAAAAGAAGATCAAGAGAAAACTACTTTTACTTGTCCTTTTGGAACTTATGCTTATAGACGTATGTCTTTTGGCTTATGGAATGCACCTGCTACCTATCAAAGATGTCTGACGACTATATTCTCTGACTTTTGAAAAGATTGTTGAGGTATTCATGGATGATTTTTCCATTTACGAGACTTCTTTTGATGATTTCTTAAGCAACCTTGATCGAGTTTTGCAGAGATGTGAAGAAGCTAATCTTGTCTTGAATTGGGAGAAGTGACACTTTATGGTGAATGAAGGTATATTACTTTGGCATAAAATTGCCGGACGAGGTATTGAGGTAGATAAAGCTAAATTTGATGCAATTGAGAAAATGCCATGTCCTAAAGATATTAAAGGTAAAAGAAGTTTCCTTGGTCATGCTGGTTTTTATAGAAGATTCATTAAAGATTTCTCAAAGATTTCTAGGTCATTAACTAATCTCCTTCAAAAGGATGTTCCATCTATTTTGGATGATGATTGTGTTGAAGCCTTTGAAATACTTAAGAAAGCCTTAATTTTTGCACCTATTGTTCAAACACCTGATTGGAACTTGCCTTTTGAAATTATGTGTGATGCTAGTCATTATGCTATTGGTGTTGCTCCAGGTCAAAGAGTTGATAAGAAATTGAATGTTATTCATTATGCTAGTAAGACTCTAGATAGTGCTCAAAGAAATTATGCTACTACTGAGAAAGAATTTTTAGCAGTTGTGTTTGCATGTGATAAGTTTAGGCCTTATATTGTTGATTCTAAAGTTACTATTCACACTGATCACGCTGCTATTAAATACCTTATGGCAAAGAAAGCTGCTAAACCTACACTAATTAGGTGGGTCCTTTTACTTCAAGAATTTGACTTGCACATTATTGATAGAAAGGGAGCTGAGAATCCTGTAGCAGATAATTTGTCTAGGATGGCAAATGTTCTTGATGACCCACAACCTATTGATGATAGTTTTTCTAATGAGCAATTAGCTGTTATAAATGCTTCCCGTAATAGTCCTTGGTATGCAGACTATGCCAATTACATTGTTGCTAAATATATACCACCTAGTTTCACATACCAACAAAAGAAAAAGTTCTTCTTTGATTTAAGACATTACTTTTGGGATGACCCACATTTATATAAAGTAGTAGATGGTGTTATTTGACATTGTGTACCTGAGATGAACAGGAACAAATCCTACAAAAGTGTCATTCTGAGGTATACGGAGGGCACCACGTTGGAGACAAAACTGCACATAAGGTATTACAGTTTGGTTTTTATTGGCCTACTCTCTTCAAAGATGCACATAAGTTTGTCCTTTCTTGTGATGAATGTCAAAGAATTGGTAATATTGTTAGACGTCAGGAAATGCCTATGAATTATTCACTTGTTATCGAACCATTTGTTGTTTGGGGCTTTGATTATATGGGACCTTTTCCGTCCTCTAATGGGTATACTCGTATTTTAGTGGCTATTGATTACGTTACTAAGTGGGTAGAAGCTATTCCAACTAGTAGTGCTGATCATAACATTTCTATTAAAATGCTTAAAGAAGTTATTTTCCCAAGGGTTGGAGTCCCTAGATATTTAATGACTGATGGTGGTTCACATTTTATTCATGGTGCTTTTCATAAACTTCTAGCTAAATATGATGTTAATCATAGAATTGCATCACCTTATCATCCTTAGTCTAGTGGTCAAGTTGAATTGAGGAACAAAGAAATAAAATTGATTTGGTAAAAGACTTTCAATAGATCTAGAAAGAATTGGTCTAAGAAACTTGATGATGCATTATGGGCTTTTAGAATTGCTTATAAAAATCCTTTGGGTATGTCTCCATATAAAATGGTCTATGGACAAGCATGTCATTTACCTCTTGAGGTAGAAAATAAAGCTTATTGGGTAATTAAAGAACTTAATTATGATTTCAAACTTGCCGGTGAAAAGAGGTTATTTGATATTAGCTATTTAGATGAATGGAGGACACGAGCTTATGAAAAATGCCAAGTTGTTTAAAGAAAAAGTAAAAAGATGGCATGACAAGAGAATCCAAAAATGGGAATTTAAAGTAGGCGATCAAGTTCTTTTGTACAATTCTTGTTTTAGATTCTTTGCAAGAAAACTTTCATCTAAATGGGTCGGACCACATACCGTCGAAGCAGTTTGTCGCTCCGGAGCTATTAAGATCAACAATCCGAAGGCACCGATCCGAGAGTGGTTAATGGACAAAGAATTAAAGATTATATCTCAGGTACGCCCATTAATGTTGAAACTAATATTATTCAAGTGATGACACCGGAGGAACATATAGGAGAGACCTTCCGGAACACTCCAGAACCCAGAAAAAGTGTAGGTATGTGATACGGTAAGTAAACCGACTCTAAAAATTCCATAAAAATTATTTCTGTCCGTTTTGGAATATTAGAAAAATTATAAAAATAAGAACCAACCGACGGGACCCATGAGGAGGTCACAAGGCAATAGGGCATGCCTTACCCCCCCCTAGGCGCGCCTGGTTGCCTTGTGAGCCCCTCGTGTGCCTTCCCGACTCCGTTTTCTTCCAGAATACTTGTTTCGCAAGATAAAAATTCTTTATATATACTCCCGTATGTTTTGACCACCGTATCGCAAGTTTCTCCTCTGTTCTTGTTTCGAGCTGTTTTTTTGATAGATCTACATCGTCATGACGCCATCAAGCTCCTCCAAGGACAAGTTCTATGAGAAGGTCATCAACCCTTACCTTCCGGCGGTGATGAAACACCCTCAAGCCATTGAGATGCGCTAGGGGGTGCTTCACATCCGGGACGTTCAAGGACCAAAGAAGGAGGGAAGCGAGAAGGCCATATTGGAAGTGATATGTCCATTTTGCATCATGTTTTCCTACTGTTGTTTATGATGTTTTTATGCATAATAATGCTTTTTGGAGTAATTCTAATGCCTTTTCTCTCATAATATACAAGGTTCACACAAAGAGGGAGAATTCTGGCAGCTGGAAATCTGGACCTGAAAAAGCTACGTCAGGCTACCTATTCTGCACAACTCCAAATGAGCTGAAACTTCATGAGGAATTTTTATGGAATAAATAAGAATTATTGGAGCAAATAACTACCATAGGGGGCCCACCAGGTGGGCACAACCCACTTGGGCGCGCCAGGGAGCCCAGGCACGCCCTGGTGGGTTGTGCCCTCCTCGGCCCACCTCCGGTGCCCCTCTTCTGGTATATAAGTCATTTTGACCTAGAAAAAATAAGGAGAGGACTTTCGGGATGAAGCGCCGCCGTCTCAAGGCGGAGCTTGGGCAGGAGCACTTTTGCCCTCCGGTGGAGCGATTCCGCCGGGGGAATTTCCCTCCCGGAGGGGGAAATCATTGTCATCATCATCACCAACAACTCTCCCATCTTGGGGAGGGCAATCTCCATCAACATCTTCAACAGCACCATCTCCTCTCAAACCCTAGTTCATCTCTTGTGTTCAATCTTTGTACCGGAACTATAGATTGGTACTTGTGGGTGACTAGTAGTGTTGATTACATCTTGTAGTTGATTACTATATGGTTTATTTGGTAGAAGATTATATGTTCAGATCCATTATGCTATTTAATACCCCTCTGATCTTGAGCATGATTATCATTAGTGAGTAGCTAATTTTGTTCTTGAGGTCACGGGAGAAATCTTGTTGCAAGTAATCATGTGAACTTGATATGTGTTCGATATTTTGATGATATGTATGTTGTGATTCCCTTAGTGGTGTCATGTGAACGTCGACTACATGGCACTTCACTATATTTTGGCCTAAGGGAATGCATTGTGGAGTAGTTATTAGATGATGGGTTGCGAGAGTGACAGAAGCTTAAACCCTAGTTTATGCGCTATTTCGTAAGGGACTGATTTGGATCCAAAAGTTTAATGCTATGGTTAGATTTATTCTTAATACTTTTCTCGTAGTTGCGGATGCTTGCGAGGTAGTTAATCATAAGTAGGAGGTTTGTTCAAGTAAGAACAGCACCTAAGCACCGGTCCAGCCACATATCAAATTATCAAAGTAGCGAACACAAATCAAACCAACATGATGAAAGTGACTAGATGAAATTCCCATGTACCCTCAAGAACGCTTTGCTTATCATAAGAGACCGTTTTGGCCTGTCCTTTGCCTCAAAAGGATTGGGCTACCTTGCTGCACTTTTGTTACCATTACCGTTACTTGCTCGTTACAAATTATCTTGCCACCAAACTACTCGTTACATATAATTTCAGTGCTTGCAGACATTACCTTGCTGAAAACCGCTTGTCATTTCCTTCTGCTCCTCGTTGGGTTTGACACTCTTACTTATCGAAAGGACTATGATTGATCCCCTATACTTGTGGGTCATCAAGGCTCTTTTCTGGTGCCATTGCTGGGGAGTGAAGCGCTCTTGGTAAGTGGAAATCGGTAAGGAAAAATTATTACTACGTGCTGAAATTTATTGTCACTTGTTACTATGGAAAACAATCCTTTGAGGGGTTTGTTCGGGTTATCTTCACCTTGACCGGAACCACAATTAGTTACCCCTCAACCTACTGCACCTACTCAAAATATTTGTTATGAAATTCCTTCGGGTATGATAGAACAACTGCTAGTTAATCCTTATGCAGGAGATGGAACCGAACATCCTGATATGCACTTGATATATGTGGATGAAATTTGTGGATTATTTAAGCTTGCTGGTTTACTCGGAGATGAAGCTAATAAGAAGGTTTTCCCTTTATCTTTGAAGGGAAAAGCATTGGCATGGTATAGGCTATGCGATGATATTGGATCTTGGAATTGGAATCGATTGAAATTGGAATTTCACCAAAAAAAATTATCCTATGCATCTAGTTCATCGTGATCAGAATTATATATATAATTTTTGGCCTCGTGAAGGAGAAAGTATTGCTCCAGCTTGGGGGAGGCTTAAGTCAATGTTGTATTCATGCCCAACCATGAGCTCTCAAGAGAAATCATTATTCAGAATTTTTATGCTCGGCTTTCTCATGATGATCGATCCATGCTTGATACTTCTTGTACTGGTTCCTTTATGAAGAAGACTATTGACTTCCGGTGGGATCTTTTAGAAAGAATTAAACGCAACTATGAAGATTGGGAACTCGACAAAGGTAAAGAATCAGGTATTAAGCTCAAGTATGATTGTGTTAAATCTTTTATGAATACCGATGCTTTTCAAAAGTTTAGCACTAAATATGGACTTGACTATGAGATAGTAGCCTCCTTTTGTGATTCGTTTGCTACTCATGTTGACCTCCCTAAGGAGAAGTGGTTTAAATATCACCCACCTATCAAAGAAGAAATTAAAGAACCAGTAATAGCTAAAGATGAAACTATTATTTACAATGTTGATCTAGTTGTGCCTACTGCTTATATTGAAAACCCACCTTTCCCTGTTAGGATAAAGGAACATGCTAAAGTCTCAACTGTGGTCAAAAAAAAGTTATATTAGAACTTCCAAACCTGCTGAACAAATCAATGTAGAACCTAGTGTTGCTATGGTTAAAGATCTCTTGGTTGAAAATATAGATGGGCATGTTATTTACTTCTGTGATGAAGCTGCTAGAATTGCCAAACCCGATGAAAAAGATAAACATAGACCCGTTGTTGGCATGCCTGTTGTCTCAGTTAATATAGGAGATCACTGTTATCATGGTTTATGCGACATAGGTGCTAGCGTGAGTGACATTCCTTTTACCTTATATCAAGAAATTATGAATGATATAGCACCCGCTGAAATAGAAGACATAGATGTTACTATTAAACTTGCTAATAGGGACACCATCACACCACTTGGGATTGTTAGAGATGTTGAAGTCTTGTGTGGGAAAATAAAATACCCTACTGATTTTCTTGTTCTTGGTTCCCCACAAGATGACTTTTGTCCCATTATCTTTGGTAGACCTTTCTTGAACACCGTTAATGCTAAAATATATTGCGAGAAACAAACTATCGGTGTTAGTTTTGGTGATGAGTCTCATGAGTTTAATTTTTCCAAGTTTAATAGAAAACATCATAATAAAGAGTTGTCTAGTAAGGATGAAATAATTGGTCTTGCTTCTATTGATGTGCCTCCTACCGATCCACTAGAACAATATTTGCTAGACCATGAAAATGATATGCATCTACATGAAAGAAATGAAATAGATAAGATTTTCTTTGAACAACGTCCTCTACTTAAACACAATTTGCCTATTGAAACTCTAGGAGGTCCTCCTCCACCTAAAGGTGATCCTGTGTTTGAATTAAAACAATTACCAGACACTTTAAAATATGCTTATCTTGATGAGAAAAAGATATATCCTGTTATTATTAGTGCTAACCTTTCAGAACATGAAGAAGAAAGATTATTGAAGGTTCTGAAGAAGCACCAAGCTGCCATTGGATATACTCTTGATGATTTAAAGGGCATTAGTCCCACTCTTTGTCAGCATAAAATTAATATGGAGCCTGATGCTAAACCCGTTGTTGATCACCAATGACATTGAAATCCTAAAATGAAAGAAGTGGTAAGAATAGAAATACTGAAGCTAATGGAAGCAGGTATAATCTATCCCATAGCTGATAGTAGATGGGTAAGTCCCGTTCATTGTGTCCCTAAAAAGGGAGGTATTACCGTTGTTCCTAATGATAAGAATGAACTTATTCCACAAAGAATTGTCACTGGCTACAGAATGGTAATTGATTTTAGAAAACTAAATAAAGCTACTAGAAAAGATCATTACCCTCTGCCTTTTATTGATCAAATGTTAGAAAGACTATCAAAGCACATGCAGTTTTGCTTTCTTGATGGATATTCCGGTTTTTCTCAAATACCTGTCTCACAACCTGATCAAGAGAAAACCACTTTTACTTACCCTTTTGGAATTTATGCTTATAGACGTATCCCTTTTGGTTTATGCAATGCATCTGCTACCTTTCAAAGATGTATGACTGCTATATTCTCTGACTTTTGTGAAAAGATTGTTGAGCTTTTCATGGATGATTTTTCCGTTTACGGAACTTCTTTTGATGATTACTTGAGCAACCTTGATCGAGTTTTGCAGAGATGTGAGCAAACTAATCTCGTCTTGAATTGGGAGAAGTACCACTTTATGGTTAATGAAGGTATTGTCTTGGGACATAAAATTTCTGAACGAGCTATTGAGGTGGATAAAGCTAAAGTTGATGCAATTGAGAAAATGCCATGCCCTAAAGATGTCAAAGGTATTCGTAGTTTCCTCGGTCATGCTGGTTTCTATAGGAGGTTTATTAAAGACTTCTCTAAAATTTCTAGGCCTCTTACAAATCTTTTACAAAAGGATGTTCCATTTGTTTTTTATGATGATTGTGTAGAAGCCTTTGAAACACTTAAGAAAGCCTTGATTTCTGCACCTATTGTTTAGCCACCTGATTGGAACTTGCCTTTTGAAATTATATGTGATGCTAATGATTATGCTGTTGGTGTTATTCTAGGACAAAGAGTCGATAAGAAATTAAATGTTATTCATTATGCTAGTAAAACTCTGGACAGTGCTCAACGAAATTATGCTACTACTGAAAAGGAATTCTCAGCCGTGGTGTTTGCTTGTGATAAATTTAGATCTTACATTGTTGATTCTGAAGTGACTATTCACACCGATCATGCTGCTATAAAATATCTTATGGAAAAGAAGGATGCTAAACCTAGACTCATTAGGTGGGTTCTTTTGCTACAAGAATTTGATTTACACATCACTGATAGAAAGGGAGCTGAGAACCCCGTGGCTGATAACTTGTCTAGGTTAGAAAATATTCTTGATGACCCACAACCTATTAATGATTGTTTTCCTGATGAACAATTAGCTGTAATAAATGTTTCTCATAACACTCCTTGGTATGCTGACTATGCCAATTATATTGTTGCTAAATATATACCACCTAGCTTCACATACCAACAAAAGAAAAAATTCTTTTATGATTTAAGACATTACTTTTGGGATGACCCACATCTTTATAAAGAAGGAGTAGATGGTATTATTAGACGTTGTGTATCTGAGCATGAACAGGGACAAATCCTACGGAAATGTCACTCCAAAGCTTATGGAGGACATCATGTAGGAGTTAGAACTGCTCACGAGGTATTGCAATCTGGTTTTTATTGGCCTACTCTCTTCAAGGATGCCCGTAAGTTTGTTTTATCTTGTGATGAATGTCAAAGAATTGGTAATATTTGGTAAGCGTCAGGAAATGCTATGAATTATTCTCTTGCTGTTGAACCATTTGATGTTTGGGGATTTGATTACATGGGACCTTTTCCTTCCTCTAATGGGTATACACATATTTTGGTTGATGTTGATTATGTTACTAAGTGGGTAGAAGCTATTCCAACTAGTAGTGCTGATCACAACACCTCTATTAAAATGCTTAAGGAAGTCATTTTCCCAAGGTTTGGAGTCCCTAGATATTTAATGACTGATGGTGGTTCATGTTTTATTCATGGTGCTTTTTGTAAAATGCTTGCTAAATATGATGTTAACCATAGAATTGCATCACCTTGTCATCCGCAGTCTAGTGGTCAAGTTGAACTTAGCAATAGAGAAATAAAATTAATATTACAAAAAACTGTCAATAGGTCCCAAAAGAATTGGTCTAAGAAGTTAGATGATGCACCTTGTGCTTATAGAACAGCATATAAAAATCCTATGGGTATGTCTCCGTATAAAATGGTTATGGAAAAGCTTGTCATTTGCCTATTGAGTTAGAACATAAAGCATATTGGGCAATTAAAGAACTCAACTATGATTTCAAACTTGCCGATGAAAAGAGGTTATTTGATATTAGCTCACTAGATGAATGGAGAACCCAAGCCTATGAAAATGACAAGTTATTTAAATAAAAAGTTAAAAGATGGCATGACAAAAGAATCCAAAAGCGTGAGTTCAAAGTTGGGGAATATGTTCTTTTGTACAACTCTTGTTTCAGATTCTTTGCAGGAAAACTCCTCTCCAAATGGGAAGGACCTTATGTTATCGAGGAGGTTTATCGATCCGGAGCCATCAAGATAAATAATGCCAAAGGTACTAACCCGAAGGTTGTCAATGGGCAAAGAATAAAACATTATATCTCAGGTACGCCCATTAATGTTGAAAGCAATATTATCCAAACCATGACACCAGAAGAACACATAAAGGAAACCTTCCGGAACACTCCAGAATCGTGAAAAAAAGGAGGTACGTGATGCGGTAAGTAAACGGACTCCGAAAAATCCGCAAAAATATTTTCTATCCGTTTTGGAATATAACAAAAATTAGGAAAATAAGAAACAACCAGGAAGGCACCCCTGGTGGGCACAAGACACTAGGGCGCGCCTGGCAGCCAGGTGCGCCCAGGTGGGTTGTGCCCACCTCGGGTACCTTCCGGACTCCATTTTTCTTCTGTTTGCTTGTTTCCCAAGATAAAAAATCTTTATATACCCCCCAAACCTATTGACCACCGTATCACGGAGAAATCTTCCGTTTTCTTTTCTCGCTGTTTTCCTGACAGATCTAAAAATATGTCATCCCAAGACTCGGATGGTGAGAGCTATGTTGCTGATTATATCGCAAACCCCAAGGTTTATGGGGATGTGGAACACTATAGCTGGACTTTGGAGGAAGAAGAAGACTATGACCCTAAAAGGGAGGAGGAGACAAGCTCTGACGAAGCTGAAGTTCCATTGCCTCAACCTGGGGACATACACGTGGAATTCAAGAAATCAAGTCTCCCCAGCAAAGCAAAGAAACCTAAGGTCTGGTTTATCCCTTTTCGTCTCTTGCGGGAAAACAAGCAAGAATTATGCAAAAGGATAGTAGAGCTCGAGGAGGAGATCGGTGATTTAAAAGAGGAAAATTCCTTCCTCAAGCATAAGCTAAGGAAGAAAGACAAATCCACTGCTTCATCACCGCCACCTCCTTCTTCATGAACAACAGAAATTGAGTAATCGGGTATGGGCACTCCCCTTGGCTTGTGCCAAGCTTGGGGGAGGTGCCCCGGTATCGTATCACCTCCACTATCTTTTTCCTTTACTTATCTTAGTTCGATCCATAGTTATCTCTTGCTTTAGATGAATAAAAGTTTAGTTCGATCCTTTCTTTTCGAGTGTTTGCTTAGTGATCTATCTTTGTAATCGTGTGCGAGATATATAATAAAGTTTAGTTTAAGTTTTGTTTCCTTTACTTTCATGTTCAATAAAAAGAAAGGAAATAAATGAAAAAGATCATATGCTAATTTTATGGTAAGTAATGACATCACATAAGGAAGAGTATAAGTAGAAATTTTTATTGGAGATTGACAAACATAGCATTGGTCAATGATGCAATTCATGAAAGAATTAATAAGGGGAGAGAAGATTCACATGCAAATACACTATCCTGGACAACTTTTGTGATTGTGAGCCCCCATCAAAATATTATATGCCAAAATTGTTGACGTTGGACAAGGAAGACAACGTAATGATTTATGTTTGTTCATATTCACATGTGGTGCTTGCCCCCCATCTTTGCTATCAAAAAATTCCGCACTAAGTAGAGATACTACTTGTGCATCCAAAAACCCTTAAACCCACATCTTATTTTGAGAGTCCACCATATCTACCTATGGATTGAGTAACATCCTTCAAGTAAGTTGTCATCGGTGCAAAAAGGCAATAAAAATTGCTTCTAAAAGTGTTGGATCATTTAGTGTAAGAGAAAATTGAGCATTGTACGAACTTGTGATGGCAAAGAATAAAAGTGACAGACTGCATAATAAAGGTTGCGATCATAAGGGGCAATATAGCGTGACCTTCTTTTGCACTAAGAGATTGAGCATACAAACAAATAAGCGCATGGCAACCTCTGCTTCCCTCTGCGAAGGGCCTATCTTTTACTTTTATGTATTTACTTTTATGCAAGAGTCAAAGTTCTTCTCTCTATTCCTTTTTATTTTCTCTTTTGGGAAGCATCATGTGGTGAGGAAAGATCTAGGAACATATATCCAGTTGGATATGAGTAGCATGAGTTATTATAGTTGACATCACCCTCGAGGTGAGTATGTTGGGAGGCGAATCTATAAGCCCCTATCTTTCTATGTGTCTGGTTGAAACATTTTGCTCATATGTATGCGGTGAGTGTTAGCAATCACAGAAGACTATATGATGGTTGAGTATGTGGACTTGCCAAAAAAAGGCTCCGATACGTGACCCTTCCTGAAAAGATGATGAATTGTAGTTGCAAAGTTGACTGAGAACATAGTTTGTTGGTTTCCAATGGAGTTTATGCTTTATGCTTCGATGTTGTGATGAATTGTTACTTATTCAAGAGAAGTTTATGATAAAAGTTATGTGATAAAGTTCTATGTCAAAGTTTGTTGCTGTTATAATAATATACATGATGCTTCTATGTCCGTATTTTGTTTTTATCGACACCTCTCTCTCTAAGCATGTGGACATGTTTTTCGATTTTGGTTTTCGCTTGAGGACAAGCGAGGTCTAAGCTTGGGGGAGTTCATACGCCATTTTGCATCATGTTTTCCTACTGTTATTTATGATGTTTTTATGCATAATAATGCTTTTTGGAATAATTCTAATGCCTTTTCTCTCATAATATGCAAGGTTCACACAAAGAGGGAGAATTTCGGCAGCTAGAAATCTGGACCTGAAAAAGCTACGTCAGGCTACCTATTCTGCAGAACTCCAAATGAGCTGAAACTTCACGAGGAATTTTTATGGAATAAATAAGAATTATTGGAGCAAATAACTACCAGAGGGGGCCCACCAGGTGGGCACAACCCACCTGGGCGCGCTAGGGAGCCCAGGCACGCCCTGGTGGGTTGTGCCCTCCTCGGCCCACCTCCGGTGCCCCTCTTCTGGTATATAAGTCATTTTGACCTAGAAAAAAATAAGGAGAGGACTTTCAGGACGAAGCATCACCGTCTCGAGGCGGAACTTGGGCAGGAGCACTTTTGCCCTTCGGTGGAGCGATTTCGCCGGGGGAACTTCCCTCCTGGAGGGGGAAATCATCATCATCATCACCAACAACTCTCCCATCTTGGGGAGGGCAATCTCCATCAACATCTTCAATAGCACCATCTCCTCTCAAACCCTAGTTCATCTCTTGTGTTCAATCTTTGTACCGGAACTATAGATTGGTACTTGTGGGTGACTAGTAGTGTTGATTACATCTTGTAGTTGATTACTATATGGTTTATTTGGTGGAAGATTATATGTTCAGATCCATTATGCTATTTAATACCCCTCTGATCTTGAGCATGATTATCATTAGTGAGTAGCTAATTTTGTTCTTGAGGTCACGGGAGAAATCTTGTTGCAAGTAATCATGTGAACTTGATATGTGTTCGATATTTTGATGATATGTATGTTGTGATTCCCTTAGTGGTGTCATGTGAACGTCGACTACATGACACTTCACCATATTTGGGCCTAAGAGAATGCATTGTGGAGTAGTTATTAGATGATGGGTTGCGCGAGTGACAGAAGCTTAAACCCTAGTTTATGCGCTATTCCGTAAGGGACTGATTTGGATCCAAAAGTTTAATGCTATGGTTAGATTTATTCTTAATACTTTTCTCGTAGTTGCGGATGCTTGCGAGGGGGTTAATCATAAGTAGGAGGTTTGTTCAAGTAAGAACAGTGCCTAAGCACCGGTCCACCCACATATCAAATTATCAAAGTAGCGAACACAAATCAAACCAACATGATGAAAGTGACTAGATGAAATTCCCGTGTACCCTCAAGAACGCTTTGCTTATCATAAGAGACCGTTTTGGCCTGTCCTTTGACTCAAAAGGATTGGGCTACCTTGCTGCACTTTTGTTACCATTACCGTTACTTGCTCGTTACAAATTATCTTGCCACCAAACTACTCGTTACTTATAATTTCAGTGCTTGCAGACATTACCCTGCTGAAAACCGCTTGTCATTTCCTTCGGCTCCTCGTTGGGTTCGACGCTCTTACTTATTGAAAGGACTACGATTGATCCCCTATACTTGTGGGTCATCAGGAAGCAGTGGAGCAGGAGATCTTCAAGTGCCAAGGGATGGTGGAGTGCGGACTCGGTGCTAACCACTCCATGATCACGGAATTCATCCGTGAACACAAAGTGGACAACAAGGAAGTTGGGGGCATCATCTTCAAGATCAACGGCCGGATTGATTATCTTCTGGCCCAAGTTTCTGACTTGCAAAACCAAAATTTTGATTATGAAGCCAGGTTTAAATGTATGAGTTTAGCCACAAATTTCAAGACCCTGGAAACATGATCATCCTTTTATGATGGGGAGCCTATGCCTTGGAAGACGGAGGACAAGCCTACCGCTTCATCACCACCATTACCGAAGAAAGAAACTTTAGCACATGTGTATGGGCACCACCCTTAGCTTGTTCCAAGCTTGGGGGAGATGCCTCGGTATCATATCATCATCACTTTTTATCATTATTATATGTCTTAGTTTGATCCTTAGTTATTTCATGATTTAGAAGAATAAAAGTTTAGTATGGTTTTTGCTTCGAGTGCTTGCTTTGTGTCCTATCTATTTAATCGAATGTGAGAGTTATATAATAAAGAGTAGTTTGAGTTTTGTTTCTTTACTTTCTTGTTTCAATCTCAATAATAAAAGAAATAAAAGATCATATGCTAATCCCATGGGGAGTAATAACTTCACATAGAAAGAGTATGATTGATAAAAGTTGTTGGAAATTAACAAACATAGTGTTGGTCATGGATACAATTCATGCAAAATTATTAAAGGGAGAGGAGATTCACATATAAATATACTATCTTGGACATCTTTTATGATTGTGAGCCCCCATCAAATATTTTCTGCATGGTCAAATAGTTGATGTTGGACAAGAAATACAATGTAATGAGTTATGTTCGTTTACATTCACATAGAAGCTATATTGCCATGAATCCTCTAAAATGTGGTGCTTGTCTAGGATCTTTTGCTAGCCAAAAATTTGCACTAAGTAGAGATACTACTTGTGCATCCAAAACCCTTAACCCAGTTTCTTTCTATGAGAGTCCACCATATCTACCTATGGATTCAATAAGGTCCTTCAAGTAAGTTGTCATCGGTGCATAAAGCAATAAAAATTGCTCCTAAATATGCATGATCTTTTATTGTAAGGGAAAATAAGCTTTGTACGATCTTTTGATGGCAAAGAAATAATAGCGACAAACTGCATAATAAAGGTTTCTACAATAAGGGGCAATATAAAGTGATGTTCTTTTACATTAAGAGCTTGCACATCCAAAAATAAAAGCGCATGACAACCTCTGCTTCCCTCTGCGAAGGGCCTATCTTACTTTTTTGTATTTACTTTTATGCAAGAGTCAATAATGTCCGTCCCTATTCCACTCTATTAATTCTCTAGTTGGCAAGCATCATGTGGTGGAGAAAGATCCAGGCACATATAGCCAGTTGGATGTCGGTGATTATTAGTTATTATTGTTGACATTGTCCTCGAGATAAACAAGTTGGGTGGCAAAAACAATAAGCCTTCTATGTGTCTGACGAAAATGTTTGTTCCCAAAAAATATGCATTGAGTGTTAGCAATCATAGAATACTAAATGATGGTTGAGTATGTAAACTTGCTAAAACAAAAGCTCTTACATAGCCTCTTCCTAGAAATATGATGAATTGTGATTGTTTCTATGACTAAGAACATTGTTTGTTTGTCTTCGATGAAGCTTATGCTTCATACTTTAATGGTTGTGGATGAATTGTTACTTGTTTATGTGAAGCTATATGACAAATACTTGCCGCTCTGTTAATAATCATGATGCTATCATGTCCGTATTTTTGTTTTTATCAACACCTCTCTCTCGAAACATGTGTTCATTATTATCGAGTTTGGCTTTCGTTTGAGCACAAGCAAGGTCTAAGCTTGGGGGAGTTGATACGTCCATTTTGCATCATGATTTCCTACTGTTATTTAGATTGTTTTTGGTCATTATTCCGCCTTATGATGCAATTCTAATGCATTTTCTCTCTTAATTTGCAAGATTTACATGGAGAGGGAGATTACCGGCAACTGGAATTATGGGCCTGAAAAAGCTACAACGAAGATACCTATTCTTCAGAACTCCAAGTGACCTGAAACGTCAAGGAGATTTTTTATTGAATATATAAAAAATACTGGAGCAAAGAAATACCAGAGGGGGTCCACCACCTGCCCACAAGGCAACAGAGCGCGGCCACCCCCTCCCCCCCCTAGGCGTGCCCTGATGCCTTGTGGGTCCCACAGGTGGCCTTTGGTGCCGATCTTCTACTATTTGATGGGTATTGACCTAGAAAAAACAAGAGGAAGACTTTCGGGAGGAAGTGTCTCCGTCTAGAGGCAGAACCTGGAAAGGAGTGCTACTTCTTGAGCTTGCGTTGATTTTTCCCTTGAAGAGGAAAGGGTGATGCAGCAAAGTAGAGATATGTATTTTCCTCAGTTGAGAACCAAGGTATCAATCCAGTAGGAGGCACAAGCAAGTCTCCAATCTATGCGCCTGCACAAACTAACAAACACTTGCACTCAACGCGAAAAAGGGGTTGTCAATCCCTTCACTGTCCTGAACAAGAGTGAGATCTAATAGAGATAGGTATAAAAGATAAATAAAAGAGCAAACTAAAGTAAATATAAATAAATTGCAACAAGGTATTTTTGGGTTTTTTGGTTTATAGATCTGAAAATATATGATGGAAAATAGACCCGGGGGCCATAGGTTTCACTAGAGGCTTAACTCTTGAAGATAGCATACGGTGGGTAAACAAATTACTGTTGAGCAATTGATAGAAGAGCGCAAAGTTATGACGATATCTAAGGCAATGATAATGAATATAGGCATCACGTCCGTGACAAGTAGACTGACTCCTGCCTGCATCTACTACTATTACTCCACACATTGATCGCTATCTAGCATGCATCTAGAGTATTAAGTTCATAAGAACGGAGTAACGCCTTAAGCAAGATGACATGATGTAGAGGGATAAACTCAAGCAATATGATGAAAACCCCATCTTTTTATCCTCGATGGCAACAATACAATATGTGCCTCGCTACCCCTACTTTGCCACTGGGTGAGGACACCGCAAGATTGAACCCAAAACTAAGCACCTCTCCCATTGCAAGAAAAACCAATCTAGTTGGCCAAACCAAACCGATAGTTTGAAGAGAAATACAAAGATATCTTAATCATGCATAAAAGAGTTCAGAGAAGATTCAAATAATATTCATAGATAATCTGGTCATAAATCCACCATTCATCGGATCTCAACAAACACACATCCAAAAAAGTATTACATTGAATAGATCTCCAAGAACATCGAGGAGAACATTGTATTGAAGATCAAAGAGAGAGAAGAAGCCATCTAGATACTATCTATGGACCTGTAGGTCTGTGGTAAACTACTGACACATCATCGGAGGGGCAGCAAGGTTGATGTAGATGTCCTCCGTGATCGAATCCCCCTCCGGTAGATTGTTGGAAAAGGTCCCAAGATGGGATCTCACGGAAACAGAGGCTTACGGCAGCGGAAAAGTATTTTGGTGGACGCTTCTGGTGGTTTGGGAATATTTGGGAATTTATAGAGGCGGAGTTTGGGTTAGGAGACCCCCGAGGGACCCACAAGCCCTCAGGGTGCCCCACTAGGGCGCGCCTGGTAGGCTTGTGGTCACCTCGCGAACCTTCTAGCTCCCTCTCCAAGTCCTACGGGTGTCTTCTGGTCCATGAAAAATCATCATAAAGTTTTATTCCGTTTGGACTCCGTTTGGTATTCCTTTTCTGTAAAATTCAAAAACAAGGAAAAACAGAAACTGGCACTAGGCTCTAGGTTAATAGGTTAGTCCCAAAAATAATATAAAATAGCATATTAATGCATATAAAACATCCAAAACAGATAATATAATAGGTTGGAACAATCAAAAATTATAGATACATTGGAGACGTATTAAGCATCCCCAAGCTTAATTCCTACTCGTCCTCGAGTAGGTAAATGATAAAAACAGAATTTTTGATGTGGAATGCTACCTAACATATTTATCAATGTATTCTTCTTTATTGTGGCATGAATATTCAGATCCATAAGATTCAAAACAAAAGTTTAATATTGACATAAAAACAATAATACTTCAAGCATACTAATAAAGCAATCATGTATTCTCAAAATAACATGGCCAAAGAAAGTTATGCCTACAAAATCATACAGTCTCGCTATGCTCCATCTTCATCACACAAAGTATTTCATCATGCACAACCCCAATGACAAGCCAAGCTATGTTCTCAAACTTTTTCAACTTTCATGCAATACATGAGCGTGAGCCATGGATATAGCACTATATGTGGAATAGAATATGGTGGTTGTGGATAAGACAAAAGGAAGGAGAAAGTCTCACATCAACTAGGCAAATTAATGGGCTATGGAGATGCTCATCAATTGATATCGATGCAAGTGAGTAGGGATTGCCATGCAATGGATGCACTAGAGCTATAAGTGTATGAAACCTCAAAAAGAAACTAAGTGGGTGTGCATCCAACTTGCTTGCTCACGAAGACCTAGGGAAATTTGAGGAAGCCCATCATTGGAATATACAAGCCAAGTTCTATAATGAAAAATTCCCACTAGTATATAAAAGTGACAAAAAAGGAGACTCTCTATCATGAAGATCATGGTGCTAATTTGAAGCACAAGTATGGAAAAAGGATAGTAACATTGTCCCTTCTCTCTTTTCTCTCATTTTTTCATATTTTTTTTGTTTTGGGCTTCTTTGGCCTCTTTTATTTTTTTATTTCGTCTTCCTTGGCCTCTTTTATTTTTTATAAAGTCCGGAGACTCATCCCAACTTGTGAGGGAATCATAGCTTCCATCATCCTTTCCTCACATGGGACAATGCTCTAATAATGATGATCATCACACTTTTATTTACTTACAACTCAAGAATTACAAATCGATACTAGAACAAGATATGACTCTATATGAATGCCTCCGGCGGTGTACCGGGATGTGCAATGATCTAGCATAGCAACGATATAAAAAAATGGACAAGCCATGAAAACATCATGCTAGCTATCTTACGATCATGCAAAGCAATATGACAATGATGGTGCATGTCATAATAAAATGGAATGGTGGAAGTTGCATGGCAATATATCTCGGAATGGCTATGGAAATGCCATAATAGGTAGGTATGGTGGCTGTTTTGAGGAAAGGTATATGGTGGGTTTAATGCACCGGCGAAAGTTGCACGGTACTAGAGAGTGCGTATAATCCATGGACTCAACATTAGTCATAAAGAACTCACATACTTATTACAAAAATCTATTATCCATCGAAACAAAGTACTACACGCATGCTCCTAGGGGGATAGATTGGTAGGAAAATACCATCGCTCATCCCCGACCGCCACTCATAAGGAAGACAATCAAAAAATAAATCATGCTCCGACTTCATCACATAACGTTTCACCATACGTGCATGCTACGTGAATCACAAACTTTAACACAAGTATTTCTACCAATCCACAATTACTCACTAGCATGACTCTAATATCACCATCTTTATATCTCAAAACAAATGCAAGGAATCAAACTTCTCATCAAAGCTCTTTATATGAAAGTTTTTATTATATCCCTCTTGGATGCCCATCATATTAGGACTAAATTCATAACCTAAGCAAATTACCATGCTGTTTAAGACTCTCAAAATAATATAAGTGAAGCATGAGAGTTCAACAATTTCTATAAAATAAAGCCACCACCGTGCTCTAAAAAGATATAAGTGAAGCACTAGAGCAAACTGCCTAGCTCAAAAGATATAAGTGAAGCACATAGAGTATTCTAATAAATTCACAATTAATGTGTGTCCCTCTCAAAAGGTGTGTACAGAAAGGATGATTGTGGCAAACTAAAAAGCAAAGAATCATATCATACAAGACGCTCCAAGCAAAACACATATCATGTGGTGAATAAAAATATAGCCTCAAGTAAATTTACCGATGGATTGAAGACAAAAGAGGGGATGCCATCCGGGGCATCCCCAAGCTTAGATGCTTGGTTGTCCTTGAATATTACCTTGGGGTGCCTTGGGCATCCCCAAGCTAAGGCTCTTTCCACTCCTTATTCCGTTGTCCATCAAATCTTTACCCAAAACTTGAAAACTTCACACCACAAAACTCAACAGAAAACTCATAAGATCCATTAGTATAATAAAATAAATCACCACTTTAGGTACTGTTGTGAACTCATTATTTATTTATATTGGTGTTATATCTACTGTATTCCAACTTCTCCATGGTTAATACCCTCCGATACTACCCATAGATTCATAAAAATAAGCAAACAACACATAAAAAACTGAATCTGTCAAAAACAGAATAGTCTGCAAATATCTGAATTGTTCTCATACTTCTGTAATTCTAAAAGTTCTGAAAAATTAGTACAACTTATTCATTTAATATATCAATCTTGTGCAAAAACTTCAGAATTTGTCCGCGCTCCAGTGAATTTAAACAATTCTGTTACTGGACGCAAAACTTTATGTTTTTCAGCAAAATCAAATCAACTATCACCATAGATCATCCCAAAGGTCTTACTTGGCTCAAACACTAATTAAAACACCAAAACACAATTACTATAGAGGTAATAATGTGCATTTATTGAAAAACAGAACCAAAAACATAAAAACATAAAAATAAAATTGGGTTGCCTCCCAACAAGCGCTATTGTTTAACGCCCCTAGCTAGGCATAAAACATAGATTTAGGTATTGCCATAGAAGTGAGGGAGATCATCCATGCTCCTCCTCTCGGCAGCAAGATTTCTTAGCAGAAAACAAAAGTAATCAAAGGGGCTACATTTAATAGGGTAAGGATCTATAAGATCAAGTTTGGGAGGAATAGGATCCTCCTTCAGCCCTTTGTACTTGATAATTATTTGTTCATTATAAACGTTCCTTTGAATGAATTCTCTAAGTTTATCTCTTAGCACAAACCCAAATCTGTTATTTTGTATAGAAAAATTATCATTGAGTTCAGAAATCTTATCAACCAAAACATCGGGAGGAACTTTCTTTCTTAAGTTTTCATTATAAGCGGCATAATCCGGAGATTGCAATCTCATTATTTCTTCTTGATTAAAAAGAATATCCTCTATGGGAGGACAACCACCATTGATATTACAATGAGCAAATATTTCACCAGCTTTGTCGGGGTACACAAACAGGGGTGTATGTTTTCCCCTGACTTGTGCACAGACAGCAAGCCACCAACCCGGCAAGATTGCAACATCCAGGACCAGACCAAGGATGAGAGATCTGCTCTTTGGTAAACCAGAGTGTAGGCGAAGGAAACCAAGTCAAGCCAAGGAGCAAGACACCACTAAGGGAAAATCTCCCTTGCCGGCAGGAGAGCCTGGCGAGGTCAAGGTTGCCCCGGAAGCAAGACTCAAGACCGCCCCGGCAGGCCTGCCGGGTCCTACGAAGGCAAAACACCCCGCCAAGGCTTCAGCGCCCCACCTCGCAGCAACGCAAGTCATCGATCGGTGCGATGTCAAGCCCCAAGGTGACTAAGTGGCTGTCTTTTGCCACATGGCAGCCATTTCCTACAGGAATCGCCTCCAAATGACACCCGTCCAGCGACGTGTCATGCAGATAGGAGAGAAGGTGGCCAAACAGCCCGGCAAGGCGTGCCGGGCAGGCCATGATGTGACGCTAAGCGGGGCATTTAATGCGCCCTACTCTGTTTGTAGAGTAGATATGATAGCATTGTTTGCTATCTAATCAGTACACAATGACTGATTTGCCACTGTGGTGACCCCTTGATCTATAAAAGGAGGCCCATGGCAACCATAGAAAGGATTCGGACCCTTGTACACTCATACGCGCGTAGCTGCTCTCGCCCCAAGCCAACCCTGCCGGGCAAGAGCGCTGTGTTTTCCACCACCATCCACTAGCAATCCACCAAAGCAGGAGTAGGGTCTTACGCCTCGCGGCAGCCCGAACCTGGGTAAAATTGCCCGTGTGATCTCTGCCGCACTGAGCTGCGCTCCTCCGCTCTTTGTGCAACGCGCTCAGTCCCCCTACCGAACCAAAAGGGGTCGTGGCCCCATAGGTGGCCGTGGTTTCCCACAACATCTTTGGCGCGCCAGGTGGGGGAAGTGCTTGCGCGAACCCGAGAAGCATACGCAGCGTGTCATCTTTGTCACCATCTTCATCAATGGCGTCACCACTCATGACGCCCGAAGGAATGGCGGGGACAGAGCGGGAGAGCGACGTTGCTCCCCCGCCGACCTCGTCCAACCTCCACCACCTCCGTACGCCGTGGTCACAGTAGTGGCGGAGGCTAGCGATAAGGGCGACAGCAGGAACGCCCTGCGAGCCCTGTTCGGAAAAAGGAGCGATGTGCAAGGGTACCAGACTTCCCTCTCTACCACTCTTGTTTATTGACAATCGAGCTACTCTGGGTTTTAGCATCATCAACGTCGATGAGCCTGCGCGATACTCGGTCCAGCATTTACCCTGCTTAGGGAAATCCTGAGTAGAATGCCGGTGCAAATCCGTTGGTTGACGCCCGGCAAGTACGCTCTGGCAAGGCCGTCCGCGCTGGCGTGACTTTCGTGCCAACTGCCGTTGGATTGATCAAAAAGTGTGAAGAGGGGGAGAGAGGAACCGGCCATTCTTAACGTCGCGCCCTGTCGCCCACAAGATACATATACTTCTAGCCAACCCTTGCCGGGAGCTAGAAGTCGATAGACATGCAGCACCATCCTTCCCGGAGCATGCGAGCTCAGCAAGCGGCCGCAGCTGGGAGGAGTAGATGGAAGCACGGATAAGAGCTAAGTCTACACAATCTTTGCTTTATTTAAGAATCTAGAATTTGCGTTTGTTTATCTCTTGAATGTCGGAGTGTTCGTGTGAAGAAATCTTTCACAAGATGGTACCTTTGCTAGATTCTTGTCTGCACCCTCATTCCGTTCGAAGCCTGCTCGCGGAATGGGTGGCTATGTCGGAAACTACTAAGGAAAAACCTACCGGGACGCATCCACGCCAAGATAAATGTTAAGGGCCAGACCCTTGCGACTTTCGCGGTAATATGATATCGGCAGGCAACCAGAGCGTGCATAGAGATTAATCATGCGAACACCGATGGATAACATTCAAAAGGGATAAAACACGCAATTCAGATTTAATGAAGGCATCAATTTTCACGCAAGCATAAATAGTACGATGTCTAAACACAGGACATGCATCATGTTTTGATTACAGAACAACACAGCAGCGGACATAATTCAAGACCGGTCCTTGCGACCTCGGAGAGCAACAGGAACGCCAAGGACCCTGTCGGCGAAAGGGGTGGCCTTCTCCTCGACAGCAGAAATGTCCGCGCCACGCGGCGGCTTCCTGAAGCCATCGGCAAGGTCGAGATCCAGGTGGCGGCAGGCGATGTTGCTCAGGACCATGAAGAGGGAATTATGAGCAAGCCTCCGGGATTCAGCCTCAAAGCGACCAGCTCTTCCGTCCTCATGCACCTTCAGCTTGTCGATCAGCTCATTGAAGAAGACCCCTAGCTTAGCACTGGGGGCCTCCTGCTTGCTGGCCAAGTAGACTGGCCCCTCCATGCCCATCGCTGAGGTCTGGGCAGTGAGGCACTCAGCAATGTCAATCAAGCTCTTGATCCAGAGGTCGACCTGCTCAGACTGGTTCACCAGTTTGTCCACTACATCCTTCCGGAGGCGCTTCGTGGTGTCCAGGTCTTTCGTCAGCTGCTGCTCACGGACCCCGCTGGATTCTGCCGAGCTCTCCAAGGTGCCGATCCTGGCCTTCAGATCTTCGATGGTACCGTTGGCGCCCTCAAGGTCTTGGCTCTTGGAGGAGAGCTGCGATTGCACATCCTTTAGGAGGATCTCTGCCTTCTGCGTCTCCTCCCTGAGAGTTTTGACCTCCTTGGCACTCCCGGCAAGCTTTTCCATCAGCTCGGCCACCTGCTGGTCGAGGTCCACCTTGGCAGTAGAGGCAGTGGCAAGGTTATCAGCAAGCTTCTTCAGCTGAGTGGCAGAATCGACAGTAAGGGCATCCAGGGCAGCCTTGTGCTTGTCCTCCAGCTCTTTGGTGCGCTGCTGCACATGGACCTCTAGATCATCGTCCTTAGCGCGGAGAGCAGCCTCGAGCCTCTCCTCCCGGAGAGAGATGTCCTGCTCCCTAGCATCCAGAAGCACTTTGCGGTCCGCCAAGCAGGCCTCCTGAGCGATGACATCCTCCCTCGCCATCGAGACTATCTCCTGCTGCCTCAAGAGGACCTGGAACTGCTTGCCATGCCAATCGCACAGCTCGGCGCCCTTGTCCTTCAGCTTCTGGTCCACCTTATTGGTGGACTTACGCTGCTCGTTGAGCTCCTACCATTTCTGGCTATGCCGATCCCGCATCTCTTTGATGCCCGTCGCCACGGACTCCATGAAGGACAAATCTAGAGCGACGGTGACGGAGTCATCCACCTCTTCGACCCCTTGGTATAGCGACGCCAGAATATGCTGAAGCTCGTCGTCAAGTTCTGTGCTCGTCGCCATTGATGAGCCGGGGGCTCCAAGCCCAGGCTGCGCGAGCACCAACACCAGATGGCTTGAAGATGATCGCGGGACCCCCGCCAGGGTGCCAAATAGAGGAAGGGGACCCATGGTTTGGAGAGGTATCTTCTCTTCAATCACAACCCCTGATCCAGACGTGCTACCAGAGTTTTTCTCGAACTCCTTCAGGGGTCCCAGGGCACCCCCGGCAGCATGTTCCTGCCCTTCCATGGCAGCGATCTTGGCGGCCTCCTCCGCGGCGTCCTTCCCTATGCTGGCCACCTCATCCAGCAAATCTGGCTCCTCACTTAAAGGGGCTGCAAGCAGATCCAGCAATCAATCGCGGAAATACAGAATTGTTAGCAAGTCAGGCGTACGAAGCAAGATGATAAGAGAGAACAGGGAAAGAAGAGCGAATAAGTTACCCGGAGAGGTCTGCCGGGCGGAAGCTTCAGTTTCTCCGGCAACATTAGTTGCCCGGCCAAGGTCGGACTCTTTTGTGGAGACCCTTGGCAGGGATCCCTCGACCCGATCAATGGGCAGAGTGGGCCCCTCCTGGAAAGGCTCGCCCAGGGTGGTTCCTTCTCCTCCTTTGGCTTTAGTGCTGGGGAGCTCTCCTTCGTCGCTCCCGACGGGAGGACCACCCCTGCACGTTCAAGCTGGGGGCTGGACTGGGGGCTTGGTGCCGAGGCACTCACACTGTCCCCTGCCGGGCCCGCCCCTTCCTCTGTCCTCGGTGGCTCTGCGCGTCTGAGCCGCTTGGTCCGGTGAATGAGGGGATGCTCTTCTTCTTCTTCCTCCCTGATAAAGACGGCAAGCAAAGATCCATCAACAAGCAAGGAAACATGCAGAAATAACAGCAAGGAAGGGAGGGGGTTCTTTCTTACTCCTCGTCGATGAGCATAGAGCTCAGCACGAAGTCAACAGGCGGAGAAGGTGCCCTGCTTCTCTTTTGAGGCAGAGGAGCTGAGCTCTCCGGCAACTTTGAGCCCTGCTAAGACGCAGAGGGCTCCGACGAAGACGAGCTCTGCGAAGAGCTCGAACCCAACTAGGATAAGGAGTCGTCTTCCGTGGCTGTTGGCTACTTGGCGGGAGGGGCCTTGGCCCCGGAAAGCCGAGGACAATGCCGGCACGCAGCTTTAGGGACGCTGCTCTTGGAGGTGGTCTCCTTCACCTTCTTGGCGGCGGGCGCAGGATCGGAGACTGCCGCTCCCCGCTTGGCTGCCCGCCTACGAGGGCGTTGGTCTAAGACAGGCTCGGGGGCTTGGGGACCTTCCACGAGCCACTCCTCTCCAGGTTGCTCCGCCTCCTCAACCTCTTCTTCCTCTAGAGCCTTTGCCACTGTGACATATAGAGCCTCGATCCTGGAAGGCTCGTCCCCGGCAGGCTCGTCCCCGGCAACCTCTTCCAAGACTTGCGCCTCATCCCTGCCGTGGGAAGAACTTTTGTCCCCGGCCTTCTCCTTTCCCCTTGCTGCCTTCACGGCCTTCGCCGCTGCTGCAACTCGGAGTGCCTTGTACTTCTCAAGCCGCTTCCTAATGTATGCCTCCTCCACCCTAGAGGTGCGCTTGTACATATTGGCCTCCACCTTGGTAGCCCTTTCCACTAGGGTGGAGGACCATGCCAGCTCTTCGTCAAGCGAGGGCAACTGCTAGTCACCTGAAACTCCTTGAGCATTGCAATGTGGCATCCATTTCAAGATCTGGTCTCGGGTGGAATTGATGTTCAGAGGGATGACATTGGTGGGCAGCTTGAAAAGTTCGAAGCTGCCAAACAGCTGGTCACACAACCAGGCATGACCATAGACTAACAAGTTGTTGGCCAGGCCAGGAAGTAACCTCATCCTATCTGCGGCATCCCCATAAAGCCAGGCAAACTTGTCCCTCTTCTGCAACGGCGTGATACGGCGGAGAAGGAAGTCGGCCCCCACATGCTCAACGGTTAGCCCGGCAGCCTTCAGGCGGGCGATCCTATTTATTGCCGGGCGGAGCATATCATCGGTAAGGCCAAGTTCCCTTCAGTCGTTGTCGCGCTCAAGGCATTCCGTCCGCGCCTGACAGAAATCCGGGGCCTCCTCGTCCTGGATCTAACACAATTCTCCTCTCCACTCCTCCCATCTGCTGCGCTGTTGGCCAGAGATGTAATCCCAGTTCTCCCTTGGCACTACCCGTGGAATCCAACTTATGTTCCCAGAGCGGTGGTTTTTGTTCTCCACTCGGGGAATGAAATAGTGCCTGAACAAATCAACGTTGGGGGCAACTCCAACAAAGTTCTCGCACAAGTGAGCAAAGATCGCGATGCATGCCATTGCATTTGGCGTGAAATCCAAGAGATGGAAGCCATAGATCACCATCATTGCTTCTAAGAAATCCGAGAAAGGGGGACAAAGACCACAGATGAAGTACACGCAGAAGAATCGGTACGAATCTGGCGGGTCCTGTTCCCCCTCCGCCAGAACTTTGGGCGCGCCATGCCCCTTCGGGACTTCAATCCCCCACAAATATCCATACCTTGCCTCAAGCACTTCACCGTCCATATTCGATGGAAGGAAGACGACATCTGCCCTCCACTTCCTGTCCAGCTCCGACGCCCTCTTGCTCCCCTCGGCGGACGCCTCCTTCGCGGCGGTCGCTCGCTTCCCCCTAGCGGTGATTTTCTTCCCATTGTCTCCAAGATGCAGCGAGGATGTGGGAAGGGAATAGAGGGAGGATCGGCGGCGAGTGCGGGCAAGGAAGGAGAGCAGTTGCTTGGCTTGCGGGGGAAGATGGTGGGAAGGTGAGGCAGACGATGAATGAGCAGTACCCTTCCATGTTTTCCTCTCTTAAGAGAAAGGACGTGGGGAAGGGCGCGACTCTTCAGAAAGTTACCGTTTTACATTAACTGCAACAGTCCCACGCCCCCACGACCCACGGTAATTACGCGAAGTAGATGCTGGATTGACTGATCATCATGACAAACCGCTATGCACGCGGCCTTCTTTCGCCACGTGTCCATGCACTATTTGGGGCCTAACCCAACATGCCCAGCGACACGTATGGCTTAGGCCCGGGGGCTTCTGTCGGGGTACACAAACATGGGTATATGTTTTCCCCTGACTTGTGCACGGACAGCAAGCCACCAACCCGGCAAGATTGCAACATCCAGGACCAGACCAAGCACGAGAGATCTACTCTTTGGTAAACCAGAGTGCAGGCCAAGGAAACCAAGTCAAGCCAAGGAGCAAGACACCACTAAGGGAAAACCTCCCTTGCCGGGCAGGAGAGCCTGGCGAGGTCAAGGTTGCCCCGGAAGCAAGCCTCGAGACCGCCCCGGCAGGCCTTTTGGGTCCTACAAAGGCAAAACACCCCGCCAAGGCTTCACCGCCCCACCTCGCAGCAATGCAAGTCATCGATCACTACTAGGGAAAAGCCTAGCAGTAGCACGGGTCAAATGCTTATCAGTAGCGCGGGCAGCCGCGCTACTGATACGGCGCTACAGCTAACACTTAGTAGTAGCGCATGTTGACCCGCGCTACTGCTATCTAGGGATAGCAGTAGTCGTCGTCGCAAAAACGCGCTGCTGCTAATATCTGTAGCACCCTAGTATAAAAGGCGCTACTGCTAAGACCTCGCTGCTGCTAAAGCCATACCCCGCACTACTGTTATTAGTTTCTGAAAAAAAATCTGCTCCATATTTTGTGCTGCTGAATTTTGTTTAGGGTTTTATACAATAGTCTCTAGCATATCATACACATACAAATCTGATCATATCATACACATACAAATAGTCTCATCAAATCGATCATGTAATCACCATAATCATCATCCAACACAAAATGATGTCTCTCGTCATCATCTCAAAATAGCGATACATGTTATGAGATGTCTGGAGTACTTGTAACTACATCGTCATCCATCTAAACAATGATATAGACAAGAAGAGCTATCACTATGAGGGAGAGCCGAACTATGCAGTACATGAGGCGGCGGTTATGAATCCTCTCTCGCGTTACTGTGATCCTCAAGTAACTAGCTTTTGCTTCTTGTCTGCTTTTGAACCCTTTATGGTTGGCGCCCGAGAACCGCTCGGATCATTTACCCTACACATAATCATCATTTTCCAAATATGACACGTCCAAAACATCACATGTCCAAATTATATCACATGTCCAAATTATATCACATGTCCAAATAGAACTTAAAGAAAAATGCAAGAAGATTTTTTAAATAGGGTTCATACCACCTAATTATATCACATGTCCAAATTCTGTTTTTTTAGAACTTGAAGAAAAATATAGAACTTGAACAAAAATATATCACATGTCCAAATTCTGTTTTTTTAATAGGGTTCATGCCACCTAATTAACTAGGGTTCATACTGATTCTGTTTTTTAAATAGCAACAATTGCTTTAACTAAAAAAATTAAATATCAACAATTGCTTTAACTAAAAAATAGCAATAGTTTGAAACCTAGGGTTCATACCAATTACCACTAAAAAATAGCCACTAATATGTCCTAGGGTTTTTTTAACTAGGGTTCATACTACCTAATTAACTAGGGTTCATACTAATTCTAATTAAATAACTAGCACTAAAAAATAGCCTAGGGTTCATACTAACTAGCACTAAATAGCTAGGGTTCATAATAAGAGAGAGAGAGAGAGAGAGAGAGAGAGCAAAGAGCAGAGAAGAGGGGAGGGGAGAGTGCTTACAGAGGGCGGAGAGAGAGATAGGGTCGGGGGAGACGGCGCCACCAAGGCGCGGCGAGGCGGGGTCGGAGGAGACGGCGGCGAGGCGGGGTCGAGGAAGACGGCGGCGGAGAGCGGGGGCAGGGGCTCCGGCGAGGTCGAGGAGGAGGAGGCACACGTGCGCGGTGACGTCGAGGGCAGACTCCGGTGGAGAGCGAGGGCAGGGGCTCCCGCGAGGGCGAGGGCGAGGGTAGGGGCTCCGGCGGCGGCGACAAGGGGAGAAGAGAGAGTGGGGAACTGGGGAAGGAAGCATAGGAGGGAAGACCACGCGGGGGGGTTATGTCAAAATAGCTTTAGCAGTAGCGTGGGAAAGGAAAACGCGCTGCTGCTAAAATCCGTAGCAGTAGCGCGCTCCTCACAAACTCGCTACTGCTAAGCTAGGCCCGCCCTGTGGACAAGTTCAAACTTAGCAGTAGCGCCCTACCCTAAAAGCGCGCTACTACTAATTTGTTAGCAGTAGCGCGGTTTGCAGAAGGGCACTACTAATATACCTAGCATGTCGGCAACAGTGTGGCAATTATAGTAGTAGCGCGTTTTATTCCTGCCGTGCTACTGCTAAGTGAATAGCAGTAGCGCCCTTTCTGACCACGCGCTACTGAGTAGCGCCTCATTTTAACACGCGCTACTGGTAAGATTCTGTGTATAAGGTTTTCCCTGGTAGTGGATCGGTGCGGTGTCAAGCCCCAAGGTGACTAAGTGGCTGTCTTTTGCCACATGGCAGCCATTTCCTACAGGAATCGCCTCCAAATGACACCCGTCCAGCGACATGTCATGCAGATAGGAGAGAAGGTGGCCAAACAGCCCGGAAAGGCGTGCCAGGCAGGCCATGATGTGACGCTAAGTGGCGCATTTAATGCACCCTGCTCTGTCTGCAGAGTAGATATGATAGCACTGTTTGCTATCTAATCAGTACACAATGACTGATTTGCCACTGTGGTGACCCCTTGATCTATAAAAGGAGGCCCATGGCAACCATAGAAAGGATTTGGACCCTTGTACACTCATACGCGCGTAGCTGCTCTCGCCCCAAGCCAACCCTGCCAGGCGAGAGCACTGCATTTTCCACCACCATCCACCATCAATCCACCAAAGCAGGAGTAGGGTTTTATGCCTCGCGGCGGCCCAAACCTGGGTAAAACTGCCCGTGTGATCTCTGCCGCGCTGCGCTACGCTTCTCCGCTCTTTGTGCAACGTGCTCAGTCCCCCGAACCAAAAGGGGCTCGTGGCCCCATAGGTGGCCGTGGTTTCCCACGACACGCTTCCTTCAAAATAAACCTAAATTCATGAGCTAGGAATATGGTGGCAATGCGTTTAGCGGAAGGGTGATGAAAATTAGAGAATTCTAGGAAAACCCTTTGTATGCATGGATGCATGTGAACAAATTGTCTTTCAAGTTCAATCACAAGCAAAGATATTGCATCCGCATAGCTATTAGTTTTATTAAGGATTGACCCTCCTAGCATGGGTATTGTACCGGCACAAGTAAAGAAATCTTGAATAACACATTTTCCAATAATATTACCACTACCTGATACGCCTTCAACGTATCTATAATTTATGAAGTATTCATGCCATGTTTACAACAATTTTATATGATTTTGGTATGATTTGATTATAATTAACCCGGACTAATGTTGTTTTCAGCAGAACTACTGTGGTGTTGTTTTTTGTGCAGAAATAAAAGTTCTTGGAATGGGCTGAAAATTTACGGTGATTTTTTTATGGACCAAAAGAGAGCCCCGAAGCACCGAAGCTGGGCTAGGAAGTGACCGAGGAGGCCACAAGCCTGCTAGCCACGCCCTACCTCCCAAGGCACTAGCTCCAGGCTTGTGGGCCCCTCGGGCACCTCCTTGATGTGAGACCGACACCAAAAATTCTTATAAATACAGAAAGCTCCAAAAAGTACCCTAGATCGGAAGTTCCGCCACCGTAAGCCTTTATAGCCATGAAAAACCAATCGGTAGCCCGTTCCGGCACCCTGCCGGAGGGGGGAATCATCATTGGAGGCCATCTTCATCATCCCGGCGATCTCCATGACGAGGAGGGAGTAGTTCACCCTCAGGGCTGAGGGTATGTACCAGTAGCTATGTGTTTGATCTCTCTCTCTCGTGTTCTTGATTTGGCACGATCTTGATGTACCGCGAGCTTTGTTAATATATTTGGATCTTATGGTGTTCTTCCCTCTCTACCTTCTTGTGATGAATTGAGTCTTGCTCTTTGAGGTTTCGTTATGTTGGATTGAGTATTGGATTTGAGAACACTTGATGTATGTCTTGCGATGGGATATCTGTGGTGACAATGGGATGTTCTATTGATTCACTTGATGTATGTTTTGGAACTCAACTCGCGGATTCCCGAGGTGACACTGGGGTAATCTATGCATAGGGGTTGATGCATGTTTTCGTCCTACGTTCTCTGATAGAAACTTTGGAGTGATTCTTTGTTGCACATTGAGGGATTGTTATATGATCCTATTATGATATCATTGTTGAGAGAATTTGCACTAGTGAAAGTATGAACCATAGGCCTTGTTTTCAAGCATTGCAATACCGTTTTTGCTCACTTTTGTTACTAGTTACCTTGCTGTTTTTATATTTTCATATTACAAAAATCTATATCTACCATCCATATTACACTTGTATCACCATCTCTTCGCCGAACTAGTGCACCTATACAATTTACCATTGTATTGGGTTTGTTGGGGACACAAGAGACTCTTTATTATTTGGTTGCAGGGTTGTTTGAGAGAGACCATCTTCATCCTACGCCTCCCACGGATTGATAAACCTTAGGTCATCCACTTGAGGGAAAATTGCTACTGTCCTACAAAACTCTGCGCTTGGAGGCCCAACACGAGTCTACAAGAAGAAGGTTGCATAGTAGACATCTAGCTCTTTTCTGCCGCCGTTGCCAGGGAGGTGAGTGCTTGAAGGTATATCTTTAGATCTTACAATTGAATCTTTTAGTTTCTTGTTTTATCACTAGTTTAGTCTATAAAAGAAAACTACAAAAAATGGAATTGAGGTTGCCTCATATGCTTCATCTTTTTAATGTCTTTCGTGAAAATGATGGAAAGAAAAATTGTGCTCAAGTGTTAGAAGAAGAAGTCAATAAAATGTTTGGCACTAAGTCTTTGATGATAAACAAGATTGCAATGTTGTTAGTGTGCTTGCTATGAATATTCATGATGTCGGATTCAGGGCTCCGCAGACCCAAGAAAGGTTCAAACTCTGGGTGTGTGCGAAGAACTCAATCTCCCCAGTCTGCCAACTCGTAGATCTCACGTCCTAGCTCGATGAACTAGAAAGGAAAGGGACACAGCGATTTACCTAGGTTCAGGCCACCTTCCGGTGTAAAACCCTACTCCTGCTTTGTGGTGGATTGGCCTCGAGGTGGGCTGAGGATGAACTAGTACAGAGGGGGAACAACCTCAGGAGGTGTGTTCTTGTGTTGGTGTGAGCTGGTGGGGATGATCTGGTTCATCCGTCCCCTTCTACGGTGGTGGCCTAGCTATATTTATAGTGGCCTTGGTCCTCTTCCCCCAAAACGAAGGCGGGAAGGGATCCCACAACGGCCAAGTTTGAAGGGAGACAAGTAGTACATCTTATCCTGATGAAAGGTGGTCTTCGCCTGCAAAGCTTCTGGTTGCGACGTCGTGGTGGGCTCGGCGATGACCTCCGTCCTGCCGTCCTGGTCTTGTAGCACGGGAATGGAAACCTTTGGCTAATTCCTCAGGACTCTGCGTCTGCACCTGCTTCCTTAGCACCAAAGAGGAGACCTGCTGTACTGCGCCCACTAGCGCCCGCCTGGCCTTGGTCGTCAGAGCTTGCGTCATCTGAACCTCACGAGGTGGGGCTTGCATAGAAATCTCCGCTCCTCAGGAGCCGGCCTAAGGAGGCCGCTTCCTCTGGAGGTCTTGACGTCGTCCGCCTCGCGAGGCTTGGCCCCTCACGAGGGTCTTGTGTTGTTGATGCTGAGGATGGACCGTACCAGGCCACTGGTGAAGCCACGCTGTGGGCCGCAGGCAGGCAAGTCTGGGTACCCCGGTTCCCAGAACACCGACAGTAGCCCCCGGGCCCAAGGTGCGCTCGGACTTGGCTTCGAGGTGAAGCCAAAGGGCAAGGGCGAAGCGCCATGGGCCCTAACCGCCTGCGGACCCGGTCGACGTGTGGCGCTTGATGGGACGTGGGCATCTCCGCTTCCCCACGCTGCCTCGGTAACCGTTCAGCTTGACAACAGCCTGCTACATGCAAAAAGATCATTATTACCGGAGATCGTGGAGGCCGGCGGCTGGCCTCCCCCTGGCTATAAATGAGGGGAGGGGCAGAGCCCCCTGCTCATCTTCATCTTCCCGCTACTTGCTCCTTCTTCTTCCTTCTTGTCCCATCGTCTCGTCGAAGTATCATGGCGCTGGTGAGGAGGTTTTCCGCGGCGAAGAAGGGACAAACCCCTCGGGAGGAACCCGTGCCACTCCCGCCGAAGAAGAGGCTTGGCCGCTCCCGCGACACCGACGAAGGGGCCCAGGTGACACGGCCTTGGCACGAGTGGCCTCCACCGGGCTTCTCGATCCCTATGCATGCCCGCATGCAGAGCCCTGCGCTTAGGGGCAATGCCCAGCGCCGCGAGGGTCAGGGTCATGGAGGAGGCCAGGCGGCGGTTGCACGGCTGTCCGGCTTGCGAACTCACGCTGAAGGTACATCACGCGAGTTCATGGTGTGGGCGGCAATGCAGCCATGCACGTGGATCCGGCTCCCACGGTTCTTCGCAGAGGAGATACCGCCGAGGGGGCCCGTTGAGCTATGGCTGCAACACGCCGGGTGCTGCAGCCAAGCTACTGAAGCGGAGGTCGAGGTCGTCTGCCCTGGCGAAGCCTTCATGACTCGGGGATGGGGCGAGATCACCCGCGCCTGCTGCCCGGGGGGAGCTCTCGCCATCCACTTCGAATACAACGGAGCTTTGATGCTCCTCTTCAAGGTGTTTGGCGAGGACGGTCGGCGCCTGGAATGCTGCTCCAGAAGAGGCGATCCGCGGGGTGCGGCCATGGGCGCTGAACTTGCCCTTGGCCTTGCCAGCAGCTCCTCCGGCGCTAGCAGCGACTCTCTGGAATCCAGCGACTCTCCTGAGTCCAGCGACGACGACAGCTACGAGCCGCTGTGCTCTTGCCGCGCCCAGAGTATGGCAGCGGCGTCGACTCGGTGCGTCGGTGACGTCCTGAGGCCGGGGTTCTCCAAGGTCCCTTTCTTTTGTTTTTCCTGCACAAAACCGTGACGAGCCCCCTGGGGGTATGTAAGAATTGTAATGCTTTTGCTTTAATGTTTTTGTTCCTAGTTTGGTGTTGCGATTGCGTGTCCCGCTTTGGCATGGTGCTCCGTTTCGTTCTCGCAGTAGCTTAGCGCTCAACGCTGAAAGGACCCAGTCCCTAGGCGGGCTCCAGCCATCGCTGGTATGCCAGGTCACGATGCCGTGGTCAAGGCCAGGAGGTGGGCGGCCTGAGGTCCAGTAAGAGCCCCTGAGGCGCGATGCTCAGGAGGTCCCCTTTAGTGCGCAAGCAGCCCCCTGAAGGCCGATAGGGAAAACGGCCTTGCCCGAGCGAGATTGCGAGGATCAAAATACTGGGTCGTGATATTTACGCCGACATGTATGGGGTGACTTATCTTGGCAAGCCTGCGGCGATTCCTTCACGTGACGCCTGACTGCGTCCTGGTGGTGGCGGTTCTAGGCAGGGCTCGCGCCGATCCCCTTTTCCTTGCTCATCTAAATGCTCTATGTATTCGGGTCCCGGCCCTCGAGCGAGGCTCAGCCGCCGCTGGTATGCCAGGTCGCGATGCCGTGGTCAAGGCCAGGGGGTGAGGGCTCGAGAGCCAGTAGGAGTCCCTGAGGCGCGATGCTCAGGGACCCCCCCATTAACGTGCAAGCGAATTGCGTGAAAAGGGAGTGGCTGGCGGGGCCGCCCGTAGTCTGACTCTGGAGGTTCTACGAGTTAGTCGAGGGAAGAGAATATAACACATAGACGAGCATGTTGTCCTGCTGTTGATCTTTCCGCGAGAAGACGAAGGCACTGAGGATCCGGTGAGGTGACGTGCGCGGCGCGGGCCGCGAGCCAGAGCTCGATCTCTCAGGTTTATCAGCGCTGCAGGGACGGACCCAAGCACAGGCGCCATGCCAGCAGCCCCCGTTGTGGGGTGAGCAAAAGGTAGGTTAGCAACGCGCGGAGGCCGCGAGGGGCGACTCTATAAATAACGAGATAGCAGAGGTAATGTCGATAACCATAATAGCACAGGTGAGCATACTGGTCCGGGGTACATGAAATAAAAGGGTGCGACCGCGGGCCTGGCCCTGGCAGCTTGAGGATAATGCAGCCCGAGGGGCGCCCCCAATTAAACAAACCAAAAAGAGTGTCACCTGGCACCGTTGCTGAAGAAGTGTTGGGGTAGCTGAAGACACGCGCTGCAGAAGTCATTCCTCACAAGCTGTCCAGGTCCTGAGACTCGTAAGGCCCCGGGGGCCCGGTGGGCTCGCGAGGATCCAGCGCCTCCTCCGATAGGATCGCCTGGTGCCTGGCCTCGTGAGCCGCCAAGATGCTCCGCATGTAGCGCTGGTGCGTGGCAGCCCTGTTCAGCAGACCGAAAGGCATGCGAACATAGCTGTGAGGGGGGCCCTCGCACCGGCCCACGTGGGACAGTTAGTAGAGCTCCTAAGACGCGGCTCTATTGAGCCCTGGGATGTTGGCGCAGACGCGTAGCCCGCTGCCCTCGTTAGGGGAGGGAGCTGCACCGGGTGGTGCGGGGCGACGCTCACCTCGCATGGCCCTCGCCTCCTGAAGATTCTCGATCGCCTTGGTGATGAACTCCTGAGCGCCTGGCGCCTCGCGCCCTGCGCTCTTCTCGTGGAAGCGCGCATTGAAGAACGCCTCCACATGGTGCCCGAACACCTCCCTCGTGACACTGGCCAGGTCTGAGGCCCTCCAGAGGAGAGCCCCTGAGCCCAGCCTGAGAGGGGCGCCGGGCACGCCTTCCTATGTGAGAGGGGAAGGCGCCCCTTCAGTGGGCGCAGGGCTTGAAGCACGGTCATCGGGTGCCCCATCCTCCTTAGGTCCCAGGCGGAGAAGCTGCTTCTTCTTCTTGGGGATGACCTCAGGAGGGTAAACGGCGCCCTCGTCATCTGGGTTCTCGACTGCCGCAGCCTGGTAGGCGTGCTCGAGGGAGCACACCGCGTCCTTCTCGTCGCAGGCGACCGTGCTGATGCCTCCGCTCCCTGGCATCTTGAGGACATTGTAGCTGTGGTGACTCGCGGCCATGAACTTGGCCAGGGCAGGATACCCAAGGATGGCGTTGTATGGGAGGCAAATATGGGCGACGTTGAAGTCAATGAGCTCAGTGCGGTAGTTGTCGCGCTTGTCGAAGGTGACAGGGAGGCGGATCTGCCCTATCGGGGTGGTGGAGCCATCAGTCACTCCTGAGAAGGGCTTGGTGGGTTGAAGCTGGTCGTACGGCACTTGGAGCCTGTCGAACGTCTCAACGGAGAGGACATTGAGTCCCGCACCGCCATCGATGAGTGTCTTGGTGACGAGGACATTGCTGATGGTAGGCGAACAGAGCATCGGGAGTGCGCCGGCAGTGGCCGCACACTTGAGCTGGTCAGTAGAGTCGAAGGTGATGTCGTACTTGGACCACCTGAGCAGACGCGTCGCCTCGAGCTTGGGGAGGGCCGCGTTCACCTCACGAACAAACTACTTGAAGATGCAATGAGAGGCAGGGGCCTGAGCACCACCCAAGATGCAAGCGACGGCACGAGGCTCTTGGAAGCCCCCGGCCCCATCATCTTGGTGGTGGTCGTCATTCCTTCTTGGTGGTAGCGGAAGCGGAGGGAGGCCAGCATTGCCCTGAGGGCGGTCCTCACGAGGCTGATCCCTCCAGGGGCCCTCACGAGGCTGACCCTACCAGCGATCCTCACGAGGCTGGTCGCGCCAGTCCTGGCGGGGGTCGCGGTTGTCCCAGCGTCCCCCACCTCGGCCTCCTCCACGGCCGTAGCCGCGGTCGTTGCGCTCAGGGCGGCGGCCAAGGCGCCCATCCTAGATGGCCCTGAGCTCTTGGCAGTCATTGGTGTTGTGGCAGTGCATGTTGTGGAAGACGCAGAACGGGCGGCTGTCCTTGGAGGACTCCGGGTAGTCGCAGCCACGCTTCATCTCAGGTTCGGCCGCAAGCATAGCTGGTCCCTTGCGCTTCACGTCCTTCGCCTTGGCCTTCTTGTCTTCTGGATCAGCCTCCGGGAGCTCAAGGAGGGAGAGGCGACCTTCCTCAGCCCTCGCGCACCTGGTTGCCATGTTGAACATCTCCAGAGTCGAGCACAGGTCCTCGTGTATGGCGAGCTCTTCCTTCATCTTGACATCCCGGACGCCATCAGTGAACACAGAAATGATGGCCTCGTCCGACACCTTGGGGATCTTGAGGCGAACGTTGGTGAAGCGCTGGATGTATTTGTGCAAGGTCTCCCTGGCTGCTGCTGGATGTGCCGCAGGTCTTCCGCAGCCGGGGCGCGGTCGCGAGTGCCCTGGAAGTTGGCGATGAAGCGCTCTCACATCTCGTCCCCGGAGGAGATCGATCCAGCGGGGAGGTTCAGGAGCCATGAGCGCGCGCCATCCTTGAGGGCCATGGGGAACCAGTTCGCCATGACCTTCTCGTCGCCGTTGGCTGCCTCGATGCTCAGCTCATAGAGCTAGAGGAACTCGGCAAGGTCGGGGGTGCCGTCGTAGCATGGAGGCAGGTCTGGCTTGAACTTCCCTGGCCAGACGACACTACGCAGCTCCGGGGTGAACGCACGGCAGCCCGCCGCGCTCACGGGAGCCCGCCGTAGAGGGGGGGCCTGGACTTGGCGCTCACGCACCACCGCCTCAGGTAGCACGCGATCTTGACGTGGCGGCGCTGGAAGCGCGCGCGCCTCTCCTTGGGGCCGCTGCACCACTTGACAGCTTTCTTCGTCGCACGCCGGCGCCCTGCGCGGTGGGTCACGCCGAGGAGCCTCACGCCTTGGCTCGAGGGCGACTTCTTGCCTGGGAGGTGGAGGAGGCGCGCCATGGGCCACGTCGCCCGCAAGTGGCGGCGGGGGAGGCAGCGAGCGAGACGGTGCAGGGGTCTCTCCGGCAGCGCTGACAAGCTCGGCGATGCGGTCCAGCCAGTCCTCGTAGAGGTCGTCGGTCGGGCGATAGTGCAGAAGCTCGCGCGCCATGAGCAACGCAGCCTGCATGTTCGCCGGCCCGCGACGAGCATGGGAGGACGAAGCAGCCGCCGGAGTCGGTGATGTAGTGGCGGTGCGTCCGTCGCGCCGCACAGAGGGATGCAGCGAGGAAGCCTGCTGCTCATGGGCCGCGAGGCCGGTGGCAGCGTTCGCCACAGGCGATGGCGGACGGTGAGGAGCGCCATCACCCACAGGTGCTGTCTGGGCGACACGGGCGGCAAGAACTGCCCGGCGCTCAGCACGAACTCGACGAGCGTTAGCCATGGGAACGGTGGAACGGCGGCGAATCGACCGGCGGAAGAGAGGCTCTGACGCTCCCCCACCTGGCGCGCCAAATGTCGAATTCAGGGCTCCGCAGACCCAAGAAAGGTTCAAAAAGAACTCAATCTCCCCAGTCTACCAACTCATTGATATCACGGCCTAGCTCAATGAACTGGAAAGGAAAGGGACACAGCGATTTACCCAGGTTCGGGCCACCTTGCGGTGTAAAACCCTACTCCTGCTTTGTGGTGGATTGGCCTCGAGGTGGGCTGAGGATGAACTAGTACAGAGGGGGAACAACCTCAGGAGGTGTGTTCTTATGTTGGTGTGAGCTGGTGGGGATGATCTGGTTCATCCGTCCCCTTCTACGGTGGTCGCCTAGCTATATTTATAGTGGCCTTGGTCCTCTTCCCCCAAAACGAAGGCGGGAAGGGATCCCACAACGGCCAAGTTTGAAGGGAGACAAGTAGTACATCTTATCCTGACGAAAGGTGGTCTTCGCCTGCAAAACTTCTGGTTGTGACATCGTGGTGGGCTTGGCGATGACCTCCGTCCTGCCGTCCTAGTCTTGTAGCACGGGAATGGAAACCTTTGGCTAATTCCTCAGGACTCTGCGTCTGCACCTGCTTCCTTAGCACCAACGAGGAAACCTGCTATACTGCGCCCACTGGCGCCCGCCTGGCCTTGGTCGTCAGAGCTTGCGTCATCTGATCCTCACGAGGTGGCGCTTGCATAGAAATCTCTGCTCCTCAGGAGCCGGCCTAAGGAGGCCGCTTCCTCTGGAGGTCTTGACGTCATCCGCCTCGCGAGGCTTGGCCCCTCGCGAGGGTCTTGTGTTGTTGATGCTGAGGATGGACCGTACCAGGCCGCTGGTGAAGCCACACTGTGGGCCGCATGTAGGCAAGTCTGGGTACCCCGGTTCCTAGAACGCCGACACATGATACCAATGATGATTGCACTAATCATGATAAAGATGTTTCTTATAAGCATGTCAACTTTTGTGGAGTGCATAGAGTTTGTGAAGACATGCCTTATAGGGATGATAGATTTTGTAAGAAGCATAAACATGATGAAACCAATCGGTGGCTTAAGGTGACAGATAAATGTGCTACAAAATTATGCTCTCTTCATCCCATTACTTGTGAACTTTGCAATAGAGTTGGTCATCTTAATTTTCAATGCATAATTTTTCATGATCGAATCGTGGCCAAATATTGCAATAACTTGATCACCCTTGAACTTTATAATGAACTTTGTTTATTTTTGGGGTGTGAAGAATTATCACATAAAAATAGTTGGTTTGAAGCGTTCATATTCACCGACCATGCTGAAACTAATCTTAAAGAAATCTATATATTTTGTGTGGAAAATTGCAATGAGGATGCTTATATTGCCAACTATAGAAAGATGTGAAAACCATTAGAATATAAAAGAAATACTAATGAAAGGTTAAAGCTCTCCACTTTCCCTCCTATTGTCTCTCGTGATGAAACAGGTTACGAGAATGAGCTTCCTATGCAACCAATCTCATCAATAAGGTGCTCCAAAAAATTGATTAAACCCACACATGATGTGGAGAAGAAAAAGAAAAGACGGAGAAGCAAAGGTAAAAAGGTATCCGTCCCAAATGATGTTGCTCCTATTATTATTATGCCTCATGATAATGAATCAAAAATAAATGTGGAAGATGATATACTTGATGATGATATTGATTCTTTGTCTTATGGTACAATGTCTGAAGAAACTATTGAGGATGATTTTGTTATGCCTATTACTCATTGAGATGATTATGATTGGGAAAATAATGATACTTCTTATAATCTTAAAAATCTTTTTGGCACCAACTTAGTAAATTGTGATGCTAATAATTGCTATACTATTGGTGCTATTCATACTATTGATGATGAGAGTGATTATGCTTATGATATGCAAAGGCACAAGCTTGGGGATGCTATGTTTGATGAGAATGACATGTTTTTGAATTTATTTGCTGCACTTAATGTTTGTCCCAAGCTTTGGGATGCTATGTTTGATGAAGATGATATTTTTAGTCCCCCAAGTTTTGATGTGCAAATTTATTGTGATGATAGCATGCCTCCTATTTATGATGATTGCAATATTTATGAAAGTGGGTTTGGAAGAGTGTCAAGTTTAGATAATAATTATCCCACTATTTTGGAGGATGTTGAATCTTATTATAATGATAAAAGTGGATTTGGAGAGGTCATGACTTTATTTAGTAATGATTCCACTATCTTGGAAGAGGTTTCAATTGATTATGATGAGAACAAAGTTGCTACTTATGATGATTATTGTGATGACACCTATGTTATAAAACGTAGTGATGATTATATTTATAAAACTTGTCATAATTATGAATATCCTTTTTTGAACATTACTCTTTTAATATGGAAACAATTTATAGTATTCGAGTCTCTTATGATACTCCCATCATTATGAATGAGAAGAAAATTGCTCATGTGGAGAGTAGTAAAATTTCTATGCTTATGCTTCATGAAAAGAATGCTTTATGTGATAGTTATATTGTTGAATTCCTTCATGATGCTACTGAATATTACCATGAGAGAGGGATATACGCTTCTACGTATCTCAATAATATCAAGTTTCCTCTCTATGTGTTGAAATTTTTGAAGTTTTGCTTGTTTTGCCTCCCTATGCTAGTTGATTCTTGTTCCCATAATTTGTTTGCTCACAAAATCCCTATGCATATGAAGTGGGTTAGGCTTAAATGTTCTAGTCATATGCTTCATGATGCTCCCATTATGTTTCAATTCTTATCTTTTATGTGAGCATCATTGAACTCATCATGCCTAGCTAAAAAGGCATTAAAGAAAAGTGCTTGTTGGGAGACAACCCAACATTTACCCCTACTGTTTTTGTGTGTTCACATTATTAATCTACTGTAGCAATCATGTTTTATATCCTTTGTTTCAATAAAGTGCCAAGTAAAGCCTTTGGGATAGTGTTGTTGATAGTTGATTTGATTATGTGCAAAAACATAAACTTTTGCGTCCAGTAACAGAATTGTTGAAATTCACTGGAACGCGGATGAATTTTTTACAAAGGATTGAGACACAAACTGTCTACATTGTCCTAATTTTTCAAAAAATTTGGTGTAACATAAGTATGACCATAATTTAGATCTTTCCAGACTGTTCTATTTTTGTCAGATTCTGTTTTCAATGCATAGTTTGCTTGTTTCATGGTTTCTTTGGCTTATATTGCTTAATATAAATTGTGGAAATTATAGAGTACAGTAGGCATTATGTGGAAACAATTATGAATCTTTTCTTTGACAGTACCCAAGTGAATGTTTTGTTTTACTATTCTAACCCATCTCACGAAGTTCCGTTAAGTTTTGTGTCATTGAAGTTTTCAAGTTTTGGGTGAGATATCGATATGAGGAGAATAAGGAGTGACAAGACCCTAAGCTTGGGGATGCCCCGGAAGGCATCCCCTCTTTTGTCTTCAACATTATCGGTAACCTTACTTGGGGCTATATTTTTATTCATCACATGATATGAGTTTTGCTTGGAGCGTCATTTTATTTTATTAGGACTTGCTTGCTGTTATCTAGAGTAATGTTTTGCATCTTTTATTTCAATAAAAAGGTCAAGTATAGCCTTTACCATGCTTATTTTGCAAGTCTATATGTTGATGTTTTGAAAACAAAAAGTTTTCTATCATTGTCTGAATTCTTATGGAAAGTCAGAACATGATAAATCTTGAAATTTTTACACAATGAGTAACAACAAATTGTCTACAGTGTGGTAATTTTCAGAATTTTGGGAGTTAGGGAAGTGTGAGTAAAATTGCCCTCTTTACAGACTGTCCTGTTTAGACAGATTGCTGTTATGTTTACATTGTTTGCATATGTTTGCTTGTTTAATGATTCTATTTGAGGATAGGAGTATTAAATATGCAGAGGCATTTAGTTTGCAGTGTTAAATAATAATTTTAGTGAATTGCTACAGTAGAGAATGATAAGGTGTTGCATTGATTCATACTAACTTTTCTCACGAGTTCTTGTTGAGTTTTGTGTGGATGAAGTTTTTAAGATTTAGGGAAACCGTGATATAAAAGGAATTAAGGAGACACAAAATTTCAAGCTTGGGGATGCCCAAGGCATCCCAAGATAACATTTCAAGAAGTCTCAAGCATCTAAGCTTGTGGATGCCACGGTAGGCATCCTGATGTCTACTACACAACTTCTTCTTGTAGACTCGTGTTGGGCCTCCAAGCGCAGAGTTTTGTAGGACAGTAGCAATTTTCCCTCAAGTGGATGACCTAAGGTTTATCAATCCGTGGGAGATATAGGATGAAGATGGTCTCTCTCAAACAACCCTGCAACCAAATAACAAAAAGTCTCTTGTGTCCCCAACACACCAAATACAATGGTAATTTGTATAGGTGCACTAGTTCGGCGAAGAGATGGTAATAAAAGCGTAGTAATGATAGTAGATATTGATTTTCGTAATAAGTACAATAAAAAACAGCAAGGTAACATGTAACAAAAGTGAGCACAAATGGTATTGCAATGCTTGAAAATGAGGCCTAGGGTCCGTACTTTCGCTAGTGCAATCTCTCAACAATGCTAATCTAATTGGATCACATAACCATCCCTCAACGTGCGATGAAGAATCACTCCAAAGTTCTTATCTAGCGGAGAACATAAGAAGAAATTGTTTGTAGGTATTCTTTCCGATCGATCTATACAAGTGTTCGTACTAAAATAACAACAAGTTATTCTTTCCGATCGATGTATCAAGAGTTCGTACTAATATAACACTAAGTCATTCTTTCCGATCGATCTATCAAGAGTTCATACTAAAATAACGCCAAAGCAAATTCAGATTCATAATACTCAATCCAACACAAAGAACCTCAAAGAGATCCCCAAGATTTCTACAGGAGAAACAAAAGACGAGAACATGCATCAACCCCTTTGCATAGATTACCCCAATGTCACCTCGGGAATCTACGAGTTGAGTGCCAAAACATATCTCAAGTGAATCAATATAATACCCCATTGTCAGCACTGGTATTCATATGCTTGACATATATCAAGTGCTCACAAATCCATAAAAGTTTTCAATCCGATAAGAACGAAATCTCAAAGGAAAAACTCAATTCATCACAACAAGATAGAGAGGGGAAAACACCATATGATCCAACTATATTAACAAAGCCCGTGATACATCAAGATCGTGACATCTCAAGAACACAAGAGAGAGAGAGAGAGAGAGATTAAACACATAGCTACTAGTACAAGCCCTCAGCCCCGAGGGTGGACTACTCCCCCCTCATCATGGTGGCCACCGGGATGATGAAGATGGCCACCGGTGATGATTTCCCCCTCAGGCAGGGTGCCAGAACGGGGTCTATATTGGTTTTTCGTGGCTATAAAGGCTTGCGGCGGCGGAACTTCTGATCTAGGGTTTCCCCTGATGGTTTCTCTATTTATAGGAATTTTTGGCGTTTGTTTCATGCTAAGATGGGCCTCGAGGTGAGCACAACCCACCGGGGCAAGCCCGGCCCTTCAGGCGCGCCCCGGTGTCTTGTGCCCTACTCCTTCACCTTCTGGTCCTTCCACGAAACTTCGGGGGTCTCTTTTGTTCCAAAAAAAATCGTCAAAAAGTTTCAGCTCATTTGGAGAACTTTCATTTCTGCACAAAAAACAACACCACGGTAGTTCTGCTGAAAACAGCGTTAGTCCGGGTTAGTTCCATGCAAATCATACCAAAACCATATAAAATTATTGTAAACATGGCATGAATACTTCATCAATTATAGATGCATTGGAGACGTATCAGCATCCCCAAGCTTAGTTCCTACTCGTCCTCGAGTAGGTAAATGATAAAAGAAATAATTTATGAAGTGTGAATGCTAGCAAAGTGCACAAGTTTGATCAATGATAATTTCAATCACTTTTCCTAGCATCATAATAGCATCTCTTTCTCATAAAACTTCTCATGTTAAAGTAGCAACCAATTCACATGTTAAGGTTCAAACAATGAATTATCTTGAAACTCAACAAAATATATTCTTATTTACCAAACAATTGCAATTCAAATTATTCAACAGAGTCTAAGTAAGAGCTCCACATACTCAATCATCATATAGTCTTCTATGATTGCTAGTACTCAAAGCATATTCTTAGAACAAATGGCATCCATTGAACACAGAGAAAGATAGGGGCTTAATATTTCGCCTCCCAACTCATTTATCATAGAGATAATTGTCAACAATAATAAATCATGATCAAATATATTTGACTGGTCATATGTGCCTATATCTTTCCCCACCACATGATGCTTGCCAACTAGAGAATAGTTGAGGTTGAAATGAGAATTCATACTATTGACTATTTGCATAAAAGTAAATACCGAAAAGTAAAAGATAGTCCCTTCGCAGAGGGAAGCAGAGGTTGTCATGCGCTTTTTATTTTTGGACGCCCAAGCTCTTAATGCAAAGGAACGTCATGTTATATTGCCCCTTATGATAGCAACCTTTATTATGCAGTCCGTCGCTTTTATTACTTTTCCATCACAAGTTCGTACAACGCTCAATTTTCCCTTATAATAAAAGATCAAACATATTTAGGAGCAATTTTTATTGCTTTATGCACCGATGACAACTTACTTGAAGGATCTTATTCAATCCATAGGTAGGTATGGTAGACACTCATGGCAGGAAACTGGTTTAAGGGTTTTTGGATGCACAAGTAGTATCTCTACTTAGTACAAGTTTTTGGCTAGCAAAAGATCCTAGGCAAACACCACATGTTGGAGGATCCATGACAATATAACTTCTATGCAAATATACCAAAACATAACTCATTACATTATCTTCCTTGCCCAACTTCAACTAATTTGCTCAAGTTTGAAAATAATTAATGGGTATTCACAATCATAGAAGATGTCCAAGATAATATATTTGCATGTGAAAGTTCTCTTCCTTATACTAATCATTCATGAATTGCTTGTATGACCAATATTGAGATTGTCAAGCTTCAAAAGACTTCACTTTCTAAACCCAATGTGAAGCTACCACTAGGCATGATATTAACATATATTTTCACCTTCATGATATTAAACTCATTCAACAATTTACTCATAGGATATAAGTTAAGCACAAGAGTAAATGACAAACTACTCCAAAAAGATATAAGTGAAGATCAAGCGAGTAGTTAAGTAAATGGGTGGCTGTTTGAGGACTATCTCTTATTTAAAATCTTTAGATCTAATTATTTTATTAAAACAGCAAGGAAAACAAAATAAAATGACATTCTAAGAAAAGCAAAACTCATGTGAAGAAGCAAAAACTTAGGCTCAACCAATACTAACCGATAATTCTTGATGAAGAAAGGTGGGATGCCTACCGGGGCATCCCCAAGCCTAGATGCTTGAGACTTCTTGAACTATTATCTTGGGGTGCCTTGGGCATCCCCAAGCTTGAGCTTTTGCATCTCCTTAATTCCTTTTATACCACGGTTTCCCTAAATCTTAAAAACTTCATCCACACAAAACTCAACAAGAACTCGTGAGATAAGTTAGTATAAATCAATGCAAAAACCTTATCATTCTCTACTGTAGAAAATCACTAAAATTATTATTCAACATTGCATACTAAATGCCTCTGCATATTTAATACTCCTATCCTCAAATAGAATCATTAAACAAGCAAACATATGCAAACAATGCAAACATAACAGCAATCTGCCAAAACAGCATAGTCTGTAAAGAATGCAAGTGTATCAATACTTATTTAACTCCAATAATTATGAAAATTTACCACAATGTAGAAAATTTATCATATCTTATTTTTCAAAAAGTTTCAACATTTTATCACATTATGACTTTTCTAGATAATTTTGGCAACAGCGATAAACTTTCTGTTTTGAAACAGCAACATGTAGACTTGCAAAATAAGCATGGTAAAGGGTATCCTTCACATTTTTATTGAAATAAAAGATGAAAAACATTAATATAAATAACATAAAGAAAATACAAATAAAATAAAATGATGTTCTAAGCAAAACACATATTATGTGACGAATAAAATTATAGCTCCAAGTGAGGTTACCGATAATGTTGGAGACGAAAGAGGGGATGCCTTCCGGGGCATCCCCAAGCTTAGTTGCTTGGATCTTCCTTGAATATTACCTTGGGGTGCCTTGGGAATCCCCAATCTTAGGGTCTTGTCACTCCTTATTCTCCTCATATCGACATCTCACCCAAAACTTGAAAACTTCAATCACACAAAACTTAACGGAACTTCGTGAGATAGGTTAGTATGATAAAGAGCAAACCATTTCACTTTGGTACTGTCAAAGACAAGATTCATAATTGTTTCCACACAATGACTACTGTAGCATATCATTTCCACAATTTATATTGAGCAATATAAGCCATAGAAACTAGAAAACAAGCAAACTATGCATTGAAAACAGAATCTGTCAAAAACAGAACAGTCTGTAGTAATCTGTACTCCAACCATAATTCTGCTACTAAAAAAATTCTGAAAAATTCGGACAACGTAAATAATTTGTATATATATCACCTGTAAAAAATTCAGATCAAAATGACGTTCTAGTGAATTTTCAAAATTCCTGGACTGAGCACAAAAGTTTCTGTTTTTGCACAGATTCAAGTCAACTATCATCCACACTATCCCAAAGGCTTTACTTGGCACTTTATTGAAACAAAAGCAATAAAACATGATTACTACAGTATCATAATCATGTGAACACACAAAAACAGTAGGTAAAAGTGTTGGGTTGTCTCCCAACAAGCGCTTTTCTTTAATGCCTTTTAGCTAGGCATGATGATTTCAATGATGCTCACATAAAAGTAAAGAATTGAAACACAAGAGAGCATGATGAAGCATATGACTAGCAAATTTAAGCCTAACCCACTTCCTATGCATAGGTATTTTGTGAGCAAACAATTTATGGGAACAAGAATCAACTAGCATAGGAAGGCCAAACAAACAAAACTTCAAGATTTTCAACACATAGAGAGGGAACTTGATATTATTGCAATATGTAAAAGTATAAGTTCCTCTCTCATAATAATTTTCAGTAGCATCATGAATGAATTCAATAATATAGCTATCACATAAAGCATTCTTTTCATGATCCACAAGCATAGAAATTTTCTTACTCACCACATAAGAAAATTTATTCTCATGAACAGTAGTGGGAGCGAACTCAACAAAATAACTATAATGGGATTGGAAATTAAAATCATGATGACAAGTTTCATGGTTATCATTCAATATAGCATACATGTCATCACCATAATTATCATATATAGGAACTTTTTTGTCATAATCAATTGCAACCACTTCCAAAATAGTGGATTCATCATTAAATAAAGTCATGACCTCTCCAAATCCACTTTCATCAATATAATCATCATAAATAGGAGGCATGCAATCATCATATTAAATTTTCTCATCAAAACTTGGGGGGGCTCAAAATATCATCTTCATCAAATATAGCATTCCCAAGCTTATGGCTTTGCATATCGTTAGCATCATGGATATTCAAAGAATTCATACTAGCAACATTGCAATCATGCTCATCATTCATGGATTTTTTGTCAAACATTTTATAGAACTCTTCCTCTATCAATTGAGCACAATTTTCCTTTCCATCATTTTTATGAAAGACATTATAAAGATGAATAATATGAGACCACCTCAATTCCATTTTGTTGTAGTTTTTTTTTATAAACCACACTAGTGATAAAACAAGAAACTAAAAGATTCGATTGCAAGATCTAAAGATATACCTTCAAGCACTCACCTCCCCTGCAATGGCGCCAGAAAAGAGCTCGATGTCTACTACACAACTTGTTCTTGTAGACTCGTGTTGGGCCTCGAAGCGCAGAGTTTTGTAGGACAGTAGCAATTTTCCCTCAAGTGGATGACCTAAGGTTTATCAATCCATGGGAGACGTAGGATGAAGATGGTCTCTCTCAAACAACCCTGCAACCAAATAACAAAAAGTCTCTTGTGTCCCCAACACACAAAATACAATGGTAATTTGTATAGGTGCACTAGTTCGGCGAAGAGATGGTAAAAAAAGCGTAGTAATGATTGTAGATATTGATTTTTGTAATAAGAACAATAAAAAACAGCAAGGTAACATGTAACAAAAGTGAGCACAAACGGTATTGCAATGCTTGAAAATGAGGCCTAGGGTCCGTACTTTCGCTAGTGCAATCTCTCAACAATGCCAATCTAATTGGATCACATAACCATCCCTCAACGTGCAATGAAGAATCACTCCAAAGTTCTTATCTAGCGGAGAACATAAGAAGAAATTGTTTGTAGCTATTCTTTCCGATCGATCTATCCAAGAGTTCGTACTAAAATAACACCAAGTTATTCTTTCTGATTGATCTATCAAGAGTTCGTACTAAAATAACACTAAGTTATTCTTTTCGATTGATCTATCAAGAGTTCATACTAAAATAACGCCAAAGCAAATTCAGATTCATAATACTCAATCCAACACAAAGAACCTCAAAGAGTGCCCCAAGATTTCTACCAGAGAAACAAAAGACGAGAACGTGCATCAACCCCTATGCATAGATTACCCCAATGTCACCACGGGAATCCATGAGTTGAGTGCCAAAACATATCTCAAGTGAATCAATATAATACCCCATTGTCACCACGGGTATTCATATGCATGACATATATCAAGTGCTCTCAAATCCATAAAAGTATTCAATCTGATAAGAACGAAATCTCAAAGGAAAAACTCAATTCATCACAACAAGATAGAGAGGGGAAAACACCATATGATCCAACTATATTAACAAAACCTGTGATACATCAAGATCGTGACATCTCAAGAACACGAGAGAGAGAGAGAGATTAAACACATAGCTACTAGTACAAGCCCTCAGCCCCGAGGGTGGACTACTCCCTCCTCATCATGGTGGCCGCCGAGATGATGAAGATGGCCACCGGTGATGATTTCCCCCTCAGGCAGGGTGCTGGAACGGGGTCTAGATTGGTTTTTCATGGCTACAGAGGCTTGCGGCAGCGGAACTTCTGATCTAGGGTTTCCCCTGATGGTTTCTCTGTTTATAGGAATTTTTGGCGTTGGTTTCACGCTAAGATGGGCCTCGAGGTGAGCACAACCCACCGGGGCAAGCCCGGCCCCTCAGGCGTGCCCCGGTGTCTTGTGCCCTACTCCTTCACCTTCTGGTCCTTCCATGAATCTTCGGGGTTCTCTTTTGTTCCAAAAAATTGTCAAAAAGTTTCAGCTCATTTGGAGAACTTTCATTTCTGCACAAAAAACAACACCACGGTAGTTCTGCTAAAAACAGCGTCAGTTCGGGTTAGTTCCATGCAAATCATACCAAAACCATATAAAATTATTGTAAACATGGCATGAATACTTCATAAATTATAGGTACGTTGGAGACGTATCACATCCCACCTTTCTTCATCAAGAATTATCGGTTAGTATCGGGTGAGCCTAAGTTTTTGCTTCTTCACACGATGTGTGCTATTTTTAGAATGTCATTTTATTTTGTTTTTCTTGTTGTTTTAATAAAATACTTAAGATCTGAAATTCTTAAATGAGAGAGAATCTTCACATAGCTAATTAATTATTTGACTACTCATTGATATTCACTTATCTCTTTTTGGAGTAGTTTGTCAGTTGCTCTAGTGCTTCACTTATATCTTTTTAGAGCACGGCGGTGGTTTTATTTTGAAGAAATTGACGAACTCTCATGATTCACTTATATTATTTTGAGAGCCTTTAAACAGCATGGTAATTTGCTTAGGTTATGAATTTAGTCCTAATATGATGGGTATTCAAGAGGGATATAATAAAAACTTTTATAAAGAGCATTGAATATATGAGAAGTTTCATTCCTTGCATTTGTTTGGAGATATAAAGATGGTCATATTAGAGTCATGCTAGTGAGTAATTGTGGATTGGTAGAAATACTTGTGTTAAAGTTTGTGATTCCCGAAGCATGCACGTATGGTGAACCGTTATGTGATGAAGTCGGAGCATGATTTATTTTTTGATTGTCTTCCTTATGAGTGGCGGTCGGGGATGAGCGATGGTCTTTTCCTACCAATCTATCCCCCTAGGAGCATGCGTATTAGTACTTTGCTTCAATGGCTAATAAATTTTTGCAATAAGTATGTGAGTTCTTTATGACTAATGTTGAGTCCATGGATTATACGCACTCTCTAGTACCGTGCAACTTTCGCCGGTGCATTAAACCCACCATATACCCTTCCTCAAAACAACCACCATACCTACCTATTATGGCATTTCCATAGCCATTCCGAGATATATTGCCATGCAACTTTCACCGTTCTGTTTATTACGACACATACCATCATTGTCATATTGCTTTGCATGATCATAAAGTTGGCATAGTTTTTGTGGCTTGGCCACCGTTCATATTTTTTATACATGTCACTCTTGATCATTGCACATCTCGGTACACCGCCGGAGGCATTCATATCGAGTCATATTTTGTTCTAGTATCGAGTTGTAATTCTTGAGTTGTACGTAAATAAAAGTGTGATGATCATCATTATTATAGCATTGTCCCATGTGAGGAAAGGATGATGGAAGCTATGATTCCCTCACAAGTTGGGATGAGACTCCGGACTTAAAAAAAGAAAAAGAGCCCAAAGAGCCCAAAATAAAAAAAAGAGGCCAAAGAGCACAAACAAAAAAATAAAAAAATTAGAGAAAAAGAGAGAAGGGACAATGTTACTATCCTTTTTCCACACTTGTGCTTCAAAGTAGCACCATGTTTTTCATGATAGAGCGTCTCCTATATTATCACTTTCATATACTAGTGGGAATTTTTCATTATAGAACTTGGCTTGTATATTCCAATGATGGGCTTCCTCAAATTGCCCTAGGTCTTCGTGAGCAAGCAAGTTGGATGCACACCAACTTAGTTTTCATTTTGAGCTTTCATACACTTATAGCCCTAGTGCATCCGTTGCATGGCAATCCCTACTCACTTGCATCAATATCAATTGATGGGCATCTCCATAGCCCATTAATTTGCCTAGTTGATGTGAGACTTTCTCCTTTTTTCTTCTCCTCACAACCTCCACCATACTCTATTCCACCTATAGTGCTATATCCATGGCTCATGCTCATGTATTGCATGAAAGTTGAAAATGCTTGAGAACATTAAAAGTATGAAACAATTGCTTGTCTTGTCATCGGGGTTGTGCATGATGAATTACTTTGTGTGATGAAGATAGAGCATACCAAGACTATATGATTTTGTAGGGATAACTTTGTTTGGCCATGATATTTTGAGAAGACATGATTGCTTTATTAGTATGCTTGAAGTATTATTGTTTTTATGTCAATATTAAACTTTTGTTTTGAATCTTATGGATCTGAACATTTATGCCACAATAAAGAAGATTACATTGATAAATATGTTAGGTAGCATTCACACTTCATAAATTCTTTCTTTTATCATTTACCTACTCGAGGACGAGCAGGAATTAAGATTGGGGATGCTGATACGTCTCCAACGTATCTACAATTTATGAAGTATTCATGCCATGTTTACAACAATTTTATATGGTTTTGGTATGATTTGATTAGAACTAACCCGGACTAACGCTGTTTTCAGCAGAACTACCGTGGTATTGTTTTTTGTGCAGAAATAAAAGTTCTCGGAATGGGCTGAAAATTTACGGTGATTTTTTATGGACCAAAAGAGACCCCCGAAGCACCGAAGATGGGCCAGGAAGTGACCGAGGAGGCCACAAGCCTGCTACCCATGCTCTACCCCCTAGGGCGCTAGCTCCAGGCTTGTGGGCCCCTCGGGCACCTCCTTGACGTGAGACCGACGCCAAAAATTCTTATAAATACAGAAACCTCCGAAAAGAACCCTAGATCAGAAGTTTCGCCGCCGTAAGCCTCTGTAGCCACAAAAAACCAATCAGGAGCCCGTTCCGGCACCCTGCCAGAGGGGAGAATCATCACCGGAGGCCATCTTCATCATCCCGACGGTCTCCATGACAAGGAGGGAGTAGTTCACCCTCGGGGCTGAGGGTAAGTACCAGTAACTATGTGTTTGATCTCTCTCTCTCTCTCGTGTTCTTGATTTGGCACGATCTTGATGTACAGTGAGCTTTGTTAATATATTTGGATTTTATGGTGTTCTTCCCTCTCTACCTTCTTGTGATGAATTGAGTCTTGTACTTTGAGGTTTCGTTGTGTTAGATTGAGTATAGGATTTGAGAACACTTGATGTATGTCTTGCGATGGGATATCTGTGGTGACAATGGGATGTTCTATTGATTCACTTGATGTATGTTTTTGCACTCAACTCGTGGATTCCTGAGGTGACATTGGGGTAATCTATGCATAGGGGTTGATGCACGTTTTCGTCCTACGTTCTTCGATAGAAACTTTGTAGTGATTCTTTGTTGCACGTTGAGGGATTGTTATATGATCCAATTATGATATCATTGTTGAGAGAATTTGCACTAGTGAAAGTGTGAACCCTAGGCCTTGTCTTCAAGCATTGCAATACCATTTTTGCTCACTTTTGTTACTAGTTACCTTGCTGTTTTCATATTTTCAGATTACAAAAACCTATATCTACCATCCATATTACACTTGTATCACCATCTCTTCGCCGAACTAGTGCACCTATACAATTTACCATTGTATTGGGTGTGTTGGGGACACAAGAGACTCTTTGTTATTTGGTTGCAGGGTTGTTTGAAAGAGACCATCTTCATCCTATGCCTCCCACGGATTGATAAACCTTAGGTCATCCACTTGAGGGAAAATTGCTACTGTCCTACAAAACTCTACGCTTGGAGGCCCAACATGAGTCTACAAGAAGAAGGTTGCGTAGTAGACATCACTACCCACGCGGAGTTCTTTAGTATGCATGATAGTAGGTTCTTCATGAGGATCATTATTAGCAAATGTAACACCCCCATGTGTCAACTACAGTGATCACCTCTTAATCATGCCAAGTCATCATCCTTTGCAATGCTTGATCATAGTGGTTAAGTAGTTCAATTCAAATTCCCCCTTTTAAATCAATTCAAATTCAAAGTGCAATTTGAAGTTGCACAAAAGTTGCTGGAAAAATGTTCATCATTTAGCAAATATTCCAAAACAATTTGATGTTAAGAAAAACAACATCACCTAGGTGCTAAGATGGACAGTAGCAATTTATTCAGAGCAATTCCAGCATTTTAAAATGCTATTCCAATTATGAAAATTGCAAATGGATTCAAATAAATCCCAAGCTTATGGTGGCAGTGCACCACTGACCCTAGTATTTGTTTTCACCAGTGGCACATTTTTGCAAAAGATAGTTATTGCAAAATAAAATGCAAAAGGCTACAGTTAAATGAAAACATAAATAAAAATGCAAAAGGCCTAAATCGACTGGGCCAAAGTGCACAGTGGCACGGCCAAGCCCAACAGAGCCGCCATCGTCTCCCTCCTCCCCGTGTCACCTTGCGCGCGCTCGCCCGATGCTGTTCGCCGTCGCCACCTCACCCGTTAGCCGCCCCGCGTCGCTACAGGCCGGCGGGGTGGATTAGATCTCCACCGCGGCTTCCCCCCTCGTCATCGTCATCCACTCGCCCCTCCTCCCGCTCTCTCTCTCGCTCGCTATCCACCTCGTCCGACGCGGTCGCCGCCGTCGCCGCGTCGATCCCGCGGCCACCGTGCCCCGTTCGCTCCGCCGCTGTGTCAGGTCGCCTCCCCATCGTCGACTACGTCGGCTGTGCTGACTGGACCGAGCCGGGAAGCATCCACGCCGCCGCCATCTTCTTCTCCTTCCTTGGATCGCCGTCGCCTGTCGTCGTCGATTCCGGCTACCTCGCGCCCTCCCCGAGCTCGCTGCCACTCCCTACGGCTCCGTTGTGAGCTCCCGCTTCTCCTCCCCCTCTGCGTTAGCTTGCCCGCGTTCCGTAGCCGCTGATGCCACCGACGATCGAACGCTCTGCCGCTCCTGCTCATCGCTGGCGAAGCCACGGTGACCTTTGGGTCCCGTGCGTGCCACCGTCATGCTCGTCGAGTCGCGTAGAGGCCGTCTGGCCGTTTAGTTTCTCATTTGCGCGTCGCCCCACCGATCCCGTAGTCCATCCCCCCTGAATGCCTCGCCACCGGCGATGTCACACCGCTCGATTCCGACCATCATAGCTTGCGTGGCCACCGCCGTTCGACGCGGCGTGAAGAGATCGTTCGAAAGCAAGAAACCGCGACCATTTTGGTGCACCACAGGTGATTTCCGAGCTCGCCGGAGCTCTCTGCCGTGCCCGGCATTCGCCGGAGCGCATTCCGGTGCCGGCGATGACATGGCGCCCATGTGGCCTCCTCTGTGAGGATGACGAGTGGGCCCGGTGGGTCCCGTTGACCAGTTGACCTGGTCAACACGCGCGCACTGTTCACCTTGTTCCACTGATGTGTGGGCCCCGTGTTAATTAAAATGTTTTAAATCTAAATAAAAGTTAATTATATTAAGCAGCCACTGACAGGGAGGGCCCACCAGTTAACTAGATTAATTAGTTAGTTTAAACTCTGTTTAATTAGTCACTCACTGACCAGTGGGACCCACTGGTCAGGTTTGACTCTGGTCAGCAGGCTGTTGACTGCTGACATCACCATTACATCATGCTGACATCATAATTGATTTCTATTAATTAGAATAATTCCAGAAAATGCTAAATCTTTAGAAATTCATATCTTTTAAACCGTAGCTCGGATTGAAAAACTTTATACATGAAAAAATGATCAGAAAAACGAGACGTATCCGAATATGCCCTCCTTATACCTGTCACATGCTTCTAGCATGATGAACATGGAACTTTCCCCTCCGGTTCATCTGTTTGACAGACATCCGGAACTGGGAAAACTTTCCCGGTAAATTCCCTCTCCGTCTGTAGCACTTAACTTTGCGATAGATCACTCCGGCTTAGCTCATAGTCATGTCTTGTTTTGTGATTGCTTTTGTCGCCGTGTATTTATTTGTTTCTTCTCCCCCTTTCTTCCCGGTAGACTCCCGAGACCGCTGACGATGCCCTGGAGATCGACTTCACAGCTGACGACCCTGCCTTTGCCGCCAAGCAACTAGGCAAGCACTCCCCTTTTGAACATGCCGATATCGCCTATTCTTTCTCTCTTATGCTTGCATTAGAAATTGTTGTTGTTACTGCTTTCCTATATCTGATGCATAGCCTGTTTTTGTAACCTGCTTTTGATAACTACCTGCTTATCCTAAACAGATTAGAATAGGCCGGTTAGTGTACCCCAGTGACCCCACTTGTCCCATTTGCCCCCGCTGGATTATCGAAAGACTCGACAACCAAGCCCCGGCACCGCACATCACACCCCCTTTATCTGTACGACACTGCAGCGTTACTATCGAGTGCCAAGGGTGATACCTCATAAGCACTTCCGATGTTAACTCTGTGGAGTAGTTACCTGGTCGTGGTCATCGAGGGTGATTCCTCCTTCACCACTTCCGGTAACGACGCTGTCGTGCAACACCTCAAGTGTGAACCCATCGAGGGTGATTCCTTCGAGTTCACCTTGACGGTTACATCGAGTAGGAATCCAACGAGGGTGATACCTCAGATTCCCAAGATGTTATAGACACGTGGATACTTGGACTTTACAACTGTTACATGGAAAAGCGGGTCGACCCTAAGGGGTACCCGCGAGTGATGGGAAGCCGGGTTGATCTGGAGGGTACCCGAGAGATAATTACGAGGCGCGGCCGGGCATTCTTAGCCCTTGCAGCAAGTCCTCGAGACGGGGCGACGGGGTCACATCGATCGTGAGTCTCTGCTCGTTACCACAAACCCCCAATTCACTAGCGATTTGGATATTTGATCCGAGTGGGCCTTTGGCCCGATAGCACTAACCATCATGTGGGAACAGTTATGGGCACTCTGCGTCGTATGCATCAGCCGAAGCTTAATAGACGTCAGCGAGGGAGCGGCGTGCGTCAGGTTGGACCGGAACGCAACCGCCTTGACAGTGTGGGTTGCTAGGTCTGCTCACCGGCCGCCCACGCAACATGTAGGAGCACAAAGGGCGATGGCCCAAGATCCCTGCGCGCATAGGATTAGTCCAGCGTGCTGACCCCTCTATTGAGCTTAGGTAGGGTTGCGGCGTGTCGTTTGGCCGAGGCCGGGCATGACCCAAAAAAGTGTGTCCGGCCGGAGTTAATCGAGCGTGGTGGGTAAGTTGGTACACCCCTGCAGGGAAGAACTAATCTATGCATAGTTGGATCCTCGGTAACGGACGCTCGGAGTTGTATCCCGATCGACACAACTAGAACTTAATGATGAGAAATGGGTATTAGGGCTCTGGGATTGCTTTCTCGCAGGGAGTCGAGAAAGGATCTCTGGCCAAGGTTGATACTTAATACTGCTACTATTTTACACTGTACTAATCTACACTCTTGTAATGTTGCAAGACCGCTGAAGATGCTAGTCTTCGATAGGACTAGGCCTTCCCTCTATTCTGGCATTTCTGCAGCCCAGTCCACATATACAGCCTTTCTTTGATAATGTTGCATATGTAGTGTAGATCCTTGCTTGCTGAGTACTTCGGATGAGTACTCATGGTTTCTTTGCTTCCTCTTGTCCCCATATCCGTTTGATGCAACCAGATGACGGAGCCCCGGAGCCAGCTGCTCCCGACGATGACTACTACTACCACCCTGAGGGTGGTTACTACTATGAGTTGGCTGACGACCAGGAGTAGGTTCGGAGGGTCCCAGGCAGGAGGCCTGCGCCTTTTCGATCATAGTGCTTTCTTTTGCCTCGCCTTTTAAAGGCCTATCTGTTTTATCTTTTAGATCTGTACTCAGATATCTAATGCTTCCGCTGACGCTTGTATGCGAGCTTATTTATTCGAGCGCTTGAGGCCCCTGGCTTGTAATATAAAGCTTGTATTATTTTAAATTGTTTTAGAGTTGTGTTGTGATTCCTTCAAGTGAGTCCTTAGGCTTGATCGTGTGCATTTGCGTGTATGATTAGTGCACGATTAAGCCGGAGGCATCACAGCAAAGTCATCAAAGTTTCCCTTAAGATTATTACTATCCTTTTCAACAATAACCTCCCCATATTCAGACATGGTGGCAAGAAACCAATCTAGCAAACGAGCAAACAAAAAGCAAACGAAAAAAGATGAATGAAAGAATGGCGAATAAAAAGGCAAATATTTTTGTGTTTTTCTGAAAACGTTTTAGAAGTGGGGGAGACGAAAATGAGAGGCAAATGGCAAATAATGTAATGCAAGAGATGAGAGTTTATGATGGGTACTTGGTAGGCTTGATGTAGAACCTCCCCGACAACGGCGCCAGAAATTCTTCCTGCTAGTTCTTGAGCTTGCATTGATTTTTCCCTTGAAGAGGAAAGGGTGATGCAGCAATGTAGAGATAAGTATTTCCCTCAGTTGAGAACCAAGGTATCAATCCAGTAGGAGGCACAAGCAAGTCTCCAATCTATGCACCTGCACAAACTAACAAACACTTGCACTCAAAGCGAGGTCAATCCCTTCACGGTCTCGAACAAGAGTGAGATCTAATAGAGATAGGTATAAAAGATAAATAAAAGAGAAAACTAAAGTAAATATAAATAAATTGCAACAAGGTATTTTTGGTTTTTTTTGGTTTATAGATCTGAAAATATATGATGGAAAATAGACCCGGGGGCCATAGGTTTCACTAGAGGCTTCTCTCTTGAAGATAGCATACGGTGGGTAAATAAATTACTGTTGAGCAATTGATAGAAGAGCGCAAAGTTATGACGCTATCTAAGGCAATGATCATGAATATAGGCATCACGTCCGTGACAAGTAGACCGACTCCTGCCTGCATCTACTACTATTACTCCACACATCGACCGCTATCCAGCATGCATCTAGAGTATTAAGTTCATAAGAACGGAGTAATGCCTTAAGCAAGATGACATGATATAGATGGATAAACTCAAGCAATATGATGAAAACCCCATCTTTTTATCCTCGATGGCAACAATACAATACGTGCCTCGCTACCCCTAATTTATCACTGGGTGAGGACACCGCAAGATTGAACCCAAAACTAAGCACCTCTCCCATTGCAAGAAAAACCAATCTAGTTGGCCAAACCAAACCGATAGTTCGAAGAGAAATACAAAGATATCTTAAAATCATGCATAAAAGAGTTCAGAGAAGACTCAAATAATATTCATAGATAATCTGATCATAAATCCACAATTCATCGGATCTCAACAAACACACTGCAAAAAAGTATTACATCAAATAGATCTCTAAGAACATCGAGAAGAACATTGTATTGAAGATCAAAGAGAGAGAAGAAGCCATCTAGCTACTAGCTATGGACCCGTAGGTCTATGGTAAACTACTCACACATCATCGGAGGGGTAGCAAGGTTGATGTCGATGCCCTCCATGATCGAATCCCCCTCCGGCAGATTGCCGGAAAAGGTCCCAAGATGGGATCTGATGGAAACAGAGGCTTGCGGCGGTGGAAAAGTATTTTGGTGGACGCTTCTGGTGGTTTGGGAATATTTGGGAATTTATAGAGGCGGAGTTAGGGTTAGGAGACCCCCGAGGGACCTACAAGCCCTCAGGACGCCCTCCTAGGGCACGCCTGGCAGGCTTGTAGTCGCCTCGCGAACCTTCTGGTCCCCTCTCCAAGTCCTACGGGTGTCTTCTGCTCCAAGAAAAATCTTCGTAAAGTTTTATTTCATTTGGACTCCGTTTGGTATTCCTTTTCTGTAAAATTCAAAAACAAGGAAAAAACAGAAACTGGCACTGGGCTCTAGGTTAATAGGTTAGTCCCAAAAATAATATAAAATAGCATATTAATGCATATAAAACATCCGAAATAGATAATATAATAGCATGGAACAATAAAAAATTATAGATATGTTGGAGACGTATCAATGAGCACTGTTGCTCTCCGTGGAGTGATTTCACCGGGGAAACTTCCCTCCGGGAGGGGGAAATCAAAGCCATCGACATCACCAACAATCCTCTCATCATGGGAGGACAAATCTTCATTAACATCTTCACCAGCACTATCTCATCTCAAACCCTAGTTCATCTCTTGTATTCAATCTTTGTCTCGAAACCTCAGATTGGTACCTGTGGGTTACTAGTAGTGTTGATTACATCTTGTAGTTGATGCTAGTTGGTTTATTTGGTGGAAGATTATATGTTCAGATCCTTAATGATATTCAATACCCCTTGCTACTTCTTGAGCTTGCGTTGATTTTTTCCTTGAAGAGGAAAGGGTGATGCAGCAAAGTAGAGATAAGTTCTTCCCTCAGTTAAGAACCAAGGTATCAATCCAGTAGAAGGCACAAGCAAGTCTCCAATCTATGCACCTACACAAACTAACTAACACTTGCACTCAACGCGAAAAAAGGGGTTGTAAATCCCTTCACGGTCTCGAACAAAAGTGAGATCTAATAGAGATGGGTATAAAAGATTACAAAAACGTAAAACAAAGCAAAAAACAAATAAATTGCAGCAAGGTATTTTTGGGTTTTTTGGTTTGTAGATCTGAAAATATATGATGTAAAATAGACCCGGGGTCATAGGTTTCACTAGAGGCTTCTCTCTTGACGATAGCATACGGTGGTGAACAAATTACTGTTGAGCAATTGATAGAAAAGCACAAAGTTCTGACGATATCTAAGGCAATGATCATGAATATAGGCATCATGTCCGTGACAAGTAGACCGACTCTTGCCTGCATCTACTACTATTACTCCACACATCGACCACTATCCAGCATGCATCTAGAGTATTAAGTTCATAAGAATGGAGTAACGCCTTAAGCAAGATGACATGATGTAGAGGGATAAACTCAAGCAATATGATATAAACCCCATCTTTTTATCCTTGATGGAAACAATACAATACGTGCCTCGCTACCCCTTCTATCACTGGGTGAGGACACCGCAAGATTGAACCCAAAACTAAGCACCTCTCCCATTGCAAGAAAAACCAATCTAGTTAGCCAAACCAAATCGATAGTTCAAAGAGAAATCCAAAGATATCTTAATCATGCATAAAAGAGTTCAAAGAAGACTCAAATAATATTCATAGATAATCTGATCATAAATCCACAATTCATCGGATCTCAACAAACACACCACAAAATGTATAACATCAAATAGAACTCCAAGAACATCGAGGAGAACATTGTATTGAAGATCAAAGAGAGAGAAGAAGCCATCCAGCTACTAGCTATGAACCCGTAGGTCTGTGGTAAACTACTCACGCATCATCGGAAGGGCAATAGGCTTGATGTAGAGTCCCTCCATGATCGAATCCCCCTTCGACAGATCGCCTGAAAAGGCCCCAAGATGGGATCTCACGGGAACAGAGGCTTGCGGCGGCGGAAAAGTATTTTGCTGGACGCTTCTGGTGGTTTCGGAGTATTTGGGATTTATAGTGCAAGAATTAGGGTTGGAGGACTCCGGAGGGGCCCACAAGCCCTCAGGGCATGCCCCCCCTGGGGCGTGCCTGGCAGGCTTGTGGCCTCCTCGGGCATCTTCTGACCCCCTCTCCAAGTTCCGTGGATGTTTTCTGGTCCAAGAAAAATCATCGTAAAGTTTTATTCCGTTTAGACTCCGTTTGATATTCCTTTTCTATAAAACTCAAAAAGCAAGGAAAAAAATAGAAACTGGCACTGGGCTCTAGGTTAATAGGCTATTCCCAAAAATAATATTAAATAGCATATTAATGCATATAAAACATCCAAAGCAGATAATATAATAGCATGGAACAATCAAAAATTATAGATACGTTGGAGACGTATCAAGCATCCCCAAGCTTAATTCCTGCTCGTCCTCGAGTAGGTAAATGATAAAAATAGAATTTGATGTGGAATGCTACCTAACATATTTATCAATGCAACCTTCTTTATTGTGGCATGAATATTCAGATCCATAAGATTCAAAATAAAAGTTTAATATTGACATAAAAACAATAATACTTCAAGCATACTAATAAAGTAATTATGTCTTCTCAAAATAACATGGCCAAAGAAAGTTATCCCTATAAAATCATATAGTCTAGCTATGCTCCATCTTCATCACACAAAGTATTTCATCATCCACAACCCCGATGACAAGCCAAGCAATTGTTTCATACTTTTGGTGTTCTCAAAAATTTTCAACTTTCACGCAATACATGAGCATGAGCCATGGATATAGTACTATAGGTGGAATAGAATATGGTGGTTGTGGAGAAGACAAAAAAGAGGAGAAAGTCTCACATCAACTAGGCAAATTAATGGGCTATGGAGATGCCCATCAATTGATATCGATGCAAGTGAGTAGGGATTGCCATGCAACGGATGCACTAGAGCTATAAGTGTATCAAAGCTCAAAAAGAAACTAAGTGGGTGTGCATCCAACTTGCTTGCTCACGAAGACCTAGGGCAATTTGAGGAAGCCCATCATTGGAATATACAAGCCAAGTTCTATAATGAAAAATTCCCACGAGTATATGAAAGTGACAAAATAAGAGACTCTCTATCATGAAGATCATGGTGCTACTTTGAAGCACAAGTGTGGAAAAAGGATAGTAACATTGTCCCTTCTCTCCTTTCTCTCCCTTTTTTTCTCTCTCTTTTTTTGTTTGGGCTTCTTTGGCATCTTTTATTTTTTATTTGGGCTTATTTGGCCTCTTTTATTTTTTTGTAAAGTCCGGAGACTCATCCCAACTTGTGAGGGAATCATAGATTCCATCATCCTTTCCTCACATGGGACAATGCTCTAATAATGATGATCATCACACTTTTATTTACTTACAACTCAAGAATTACAACTCGATACTAGAACAAAGATATGACTCTATATGAATGCCTCCGGCGATGTACCGGGATGTGCTATGATCAAGAGTGACATGTATAAAAAATATGAACGGTGGCCTTGCCACAAATACTATGCCAACTACATGATCATGCAAAGCAATATGACAATGATGGTGCGTGTCATAATAAACGGAACGGTGGAAGTTGCATGGCAATATATCTCGGAATGGCTCTGGAAATGCCATAATAGGTAGGTATGGTGGCTGTTTTGAGGAAAGGTATATGGTGGGTTTAATGCACCGGCGAAAGTTGCACGGTACTAGAGAGGCAAGCAATGGTGGAAGGGTGAGAGTGTGTATAATCCATGGACTCAACATTAGTCATAAAGAACTCACACACTTATTGCAAAAATTTATTAGTCATAGAACAAATTACTACACGCATGCTCCTAGGGGGATAGATTGGTACGAAAAGACCATTGCTCGTCCCCGACCGCCACTCATAAGGAAGACAATCAAAAAATAAATCATGCCCCGACTTCATCACATAACGGTTCACCATACGTGCATGCTACGGGAATCAGAAACTTCAACACAAGTATTTCTACCAATCCATAATTACTCACTAGCATGACTCTAATATCACCATCTTTATATCTCAAAACAAATGCAAGGAATCAAACTTCTCATCTATTCAATGCTCTTTATATGAAAGTTTTTATTATATCCCTCTTAATTTATAATGGTGTAATATCTACTGTATTCCAACTTCTCCATGGTTCATACACCCCGATACTACCCAGAGATTCATTAAAATAAGCAAACAACACATAGAAAACAGAATCTGTCAAAAACAGAACAGACTGCGATGATCTGAATTGTTCTCATACTTCTGTAACTCGAAAAATTCTGAAACATTAGGAAAACAGAGGAAGTTTGAATATAAATCTTGTGTAAAAAGTTCAGAGTTTTTCCATGCTCCAGTGAATTTAAACATTTTTTTACGGGACGCAAAAGTTTCTGTTTTTCAGCAAAATCAAATCAATTATCACCATAGATCATCCCAAAGGTCTTACTTGGCTCAAACACTAATTAAAACACCAAAACACAATTACTACAGAGGTAATAATGTGTATTTTCATAGAAACATAAAATAAAAATATTGGGTTGTCTCCCAACAAGCGCTTTTCTTTAAAGCCTTTTAGCTAGGCGTTGATAATTTTAATGATGCTCACATGGAAGATAGCAATTGAAACACGAAGAGAGCATCATGTAGCATGTGAAAAACAAGTTTAAGTCTAACATAATTCCTATGCATAGGCATTTTATAAGCAAATAAATTATCAAGACAAGCAAAAACTAGCATATGCAAAGAAGAAGAAAGAAACAATAGCAATCTCAACATAACGAGAGGTAATTTAGTAAAATGAAAATTTCTACGACCATATTTCCCTCTCTCATAATAATTACATGTGGGATCATATTCAAATTCAACAATATAGCTATCACATAACATATTCTCTAGATGATCCACATGCATGCAAAGTTGACACTCTTCCAAGATAGTGGGATCATCAAATAAAGTCATGACCTCTCCAAGCCCACTTTTATCAAAAAATTCATAAGATTGATCATTTTCCAAAGTAGTGGGATTATAATTACCTAGAGTTAACACTCTTCCAAACCCACTTTCAATATTATTGCAAACACTACTATCAATATCATATTCATCATGAGGCTTAAATAAATTTTCAAGATCATAAGAAGAATCACCCCAATCATGATCATTGCAATAAGTAGTGGACATAGCAAAATTAGCATCCCCAAGCTTAGGGTTTTGCATATTATCCGCACAATTGACATTAATAGAATTTATAATAACATCATTGCAATCATGCTTTTGATTCAAGGAACTATCAAGTATGGGTGCAATAGCAATAATCTCATGTTTAACATAAGGAACTATAGCAAAATCATCTCCATAAATATTGGCATCATGGCCATAAGAATAGCAAGCATCATGTTCGTCAAGGGATATTTCAATCAAATCAACGGAATCATAATTATCTATAGATTCATGCATATCATTATTTTCTTCCAAAGCAATGGTCATTCTCTCAATAAATTCCTTAACATAGGCATTATGAGCATAGTTTTCATGGCAATATTTAAGTACGTCAAATTTTTCAGATTTGTAGAGAGTAATATCATACTTTTCAATCAAAGAAGCAACTTCATAAGCACCCTTAAAAGCAACAAATTCTTCAATTTGTTCGATATCATAGTAGTTATAAACACCCTTTTCATAAGAAGATAAGATTTCATTATCATTAAACTCACATAGGTAGCGAAGGTGTTTTTTAGGGTTCTTAGAGCAACAAGTAAAATCACAAAGTTCACAAAGATTCCAAGCATAGCATAGCAAACAATTTATTTGATTCCATAAGAGTCTCCCTTTTTGAGACAAACGGTGACGCACAAAATGAGCATGCTCATCTAAAGATTTTCCCTCAACTAAACTAGTTGGGGTTTCAGCACGAGCACATATGGATCAAAGATGATCCAAGTAGAAAACTTTAAGTGGATCCATAAATCTTTTTGTTTTCTGATTTTCAATAAATACACAATTATACCAAGCGAACGAGCAAACAAATCAAGTAAGACATAGAGGCAAACGAAAAGATGAATGAAAAGAAGGCAAATATTTTTGTGCTTTTCTGAAAACATTTTAGAAGTGGACGAGAGGAAAATGAGAGGCAAATGGCAAATAATGTAATGCAAGAGATGAGAGTTTATGATGGGTACTTGGTAGGCTTGATGTAGAACCTCCCCGGCAACGGTGCCAGAAATTCTTCCTGCTACTTCTTGAGCTTGCGTTGATTTTTCCTTGAAGAGGAAAGGGTGATGCAGCAAAGTAGAGATAAGTATTTCCCTCAGTTAAGAACCAAGGTATCAATCCAGTAGGAGTCACAAGCAAGTCTCCAATCTATGCACCTGCACAAACTAACAAATACTTGCACTCAACACGAAAAAGGGGTTGTCAATCCCTTCACGATCTCGAACAAGAGTGAGATCTAATAGAGATGGGTATAAAAGATTACTAAAATGTAAAACAAAGTAAAAACAAATAAACTGCAGCAAGGTATTTTTGATTTTTTGGTTTATAGATCTGAAAATATATGATGGAAAATAGACCCGGGGCCATTGGTTTCACTAGAGGCTTCTCTCTTGAAGATAGCATACGGTGGGTGAACAAATTGATGTTGAGCAATTGATAGAAAAGCGCAAAGTTATGATGATATCTAAGTTAATGATCATGAATATAGGCATCACGTCCGTGACAAGTAGACCAACTCCTGCCTGCATCTACTACTATTACTCCACACATCGACCGCTATCTAGCATGCATCTAGAGTATTAAGTTCATAAGAACGGAGTAACGCCTTAAGCAAGATGACATGATGTAGAGGGATAAACTCAAGCAATATGATATAAACCCCATCTTTTTATCCTTGATGGCAACAATACAATATGTGCCTCGCTACCCCTTCTGTCATTGGGTGAGGACACCGCAAGATTGAACCCAAAACTAAGCACCTCTCCCATTGCAAGAAAAACCAATCTAGTTGGCCAAACCAAATCGATAGTTCAAAGAGAAATACAAAGATATCTTAATCATGCATACAAGAGTTGAGAGAAGACTCAAATAATATTCATAGATAATCTGATCATAAATCCACAATTCATTGGATCTCAACAAACACACCGCAAAAAAGTATTACATCGAATAGATCTCCGAGAACATCAAGGAGAACATTGTATTGAAGATCAAAGAGGGAGAAGAAGCCATCCAGCTACTAGCTATGGAACCGTAGGTCTGTGGTAAACTACTCACGCATCATCGAAAGGGCAATAGGGTTGATGTAGAGGCCCTCCGTGATCGAATCCACCTCCGATAGATCACCGGAAAAGGCCCCAAGATGGGATATCATGGGAACACAGGCTTGCGGCGGCGGAAAAGTATTTTGGTGGACGCTTCTGGTGGTTTGGGAATTTATAGTGCAAGAATTAGGGTTGGAGGACTCCCGAGGGGCCCACAAGCCCTCAGGGTGCCCCCCCTGGGGGGCGCCTGGCAGGCTTGTGGCCTCCTCGGGCATCTTCTGACCCCCTCTCCAAGTTCCGTGGATGTCTTCTGGTCCAAGAAAAATCATCGTAAAGTTTTATTCTGTTTGGACTCCGTTTGATATTCCTTTTCTATAAAACTCAAAAACAAGGAAAAAACAGAAACTGGCACTGAGCTCTATGTTAATAGGTTAGTCCCAAAAATAATATAAAATAGCATATTAATGCATATAAAACATCCAAAATAGATAATATAATAGCATGGAAAAATCAAAAATTATAGATACATTGGAGACGTATCACCCCTCTAGTCTTGAACATGAATATGATTTGTGAGTAGTTACTTTTGTTCTTGAGGACATGGGAGAAGTCTTGTTATACGTAATCATGTGAAGTTGGCATTCGTTCGATATTTTCATGACATATATGTTGTTGCTTCCTTTAGTGGTGTCGTGTGAACGTCTACTACACGACACTTCACCATATTTGGGCCTAAAGGAAGGCGTTGTGGAGTAATAAGTAGATGATGGGTTGCTAGAGTGACAGAAGATTAAACCCTAGTTTATGCGTTATTCCGTAAGGGGCTGATTTGGATCCATATGTTTCATGCTATGGTTAGATTTATATTAATTCTTCTTTCGTAGTTGCGGATGCTTGCGAGAGGGGGTAATCATAAGTGGGTTTCTTGTTCAAGTAAGAACAACACCCAAGCATCGGTCAACCCCACATATCAAATTATCAAAGTAGCGAACGAGAATCATCTATAAATGATGAACATGACTGATAAGTCTCCGTCGTATATACTTTTCCTAACGCTTTTGCTCTTGTTTTGGACTCTAATTTGCATGATTTGAGTGAAACTAACCCGGACTGACGATGTTTTCAACAGAACTATCATGGTGTTGTTTCTGTGCAGAAATAAAAGTTCTCGGATTGGAACGAAACTTTTTGGAGATTTATTTCAGAATAAATAAAAAGTACAGGGACCAAGAACTACCGGAGGGGTTGCCCTGGTGGACCACGATACACCAGGGCGCCCCCCCCCCTCCACGCACGCCCTAGTGGGTTGTGCCCACTTGGTGGCCACCCTGACCCTAATTTCGACACTATAAAATCCTATTTTCGGAGAAAAAAAATAGGAAATGAAGTTTCATTGCGTTTCACAATACGGAGCCACCGCCACCTCCTGTTCTTCATCGGGAGGCCAGATCTGGAGCCCGTTCGGGGCTCCGGAGAGTGGAATCTTCGGTCTTCGTCATCACCAACTGTCCTTCATTACCAATTCCATGATGCTCCCCACCGAGAGTGAGTAATTCCTTCGTAGGCTCACTGGTCGGTGAGGAGTTGGATGAGATTCATCATGTAATTGAGTTAGTTTTGTTAGGGCTTGATCCCTAGTATCCACTACGTTCTGAGATTGATGTTGATATGACTTTGCTATGCTTAATGCTTGTCACTAGGGCCCGAGTGCCACGATTTCAGATCTGAACCATTTATGTTTCCACCATTATATCTATGTTCTAGATCCAATCTTGCCAGTCATATTCACCTATTACGTGTTATGATCCGTAAACCCCAAGGTGACAACAATTGGGATACTTTCCGGTGATGACCGTAGTTTGAGGAGTTCATGTATTCAGTATGTGTTAATGCTTTGTTCCAGTTATATATTAAAAGGAGGCCTTAATATCCCTTAGTTTCCTTATGGACCCCGCTGCCACGGGAGGGTAGGACAAAAGATTTCATACAAGTTCTTTTCCATAAGCACATATGACTATTTACGAAATGCATGCCTACATTATATTCATGAACTGGAGCTAGTTCTGTCTCGCCCTAGGTTATGACTGTTATATGATGAATATCATCCAACGAATGCACCGATCCAATGCCTATGAATTTTCCACATATTGCGCTTGCTAAGTTACTATTGCTATCGCCACTGTTACAACTGCTACAATAATGTTACTGTTACTATTGCTACTGTTACCACTACTATCAGGACTATCATATTACTGTGCTACTGATCACTTTGCTGCAGATATTTAATCTCCAAGTGTGGTTGAAATGACAACTCAACTACTAATACTTACAAATATTCTTTGGCTCCCCTTGTGTCGAATCTATAAATTTGGGTTGAATACCCTACCCTCGAAAACTGTTGCGATCCTCTATACTTGTGGGTTATCAAGACCTTTTTCTGGCGCCGTTGCCGGGGAGCATAGCTATATTTGTTGAGTCACTTGGGATTATTATCTATTTATTACTATGAAGAATCTGAAAGATACAAGAACCAAGATTTTTCCCTCTAAGACGAGGGGAGGTAAGGAACTGCCATCTAGCTCCGTACTTGATTCGCCTTCTGTTATGAGTAAATTTGCAACACAACCACCTGCTATTAATCCTGACATGTCGCAGGTTATTGATGATGCTACTTCTGCTATGGATGATGCTTATGATGATGCTAGTACCTTGCTTGATGATAATGTGCCACTAGGTGAATTTCTTGATGAACAAATTGCTAGAGCTAAAGATATTGAGAATGCTGAAACTGATGAAATTACTGAAACTGATGAAGCTCCTGAAACTGAAATTCTTGAAGCTCCTATTAGACCTAGCTCTCCTAGATTTGAAATGGCTAAGATACCTAAAGGTTATGTTATGGATGAGGAGATAGCTAGAGACTTTCTTGCTTGCAATGATAGAGATGATCTTAAGAAACTATTATGCAAACTGAAAAAAAAATCTTTGAATGATAGAATGAAATGTGATCCTAAGTTTGCTACTTCACCTATGTTTGTTACCGATAAGGATTATGAATTCTATGTCGACCAAGAGTTAATTACTATGGTTGAATTTGATCCTTTCCATGGCTATGAAACTTAAACTGTTGTGGCACATCTTACTAAGTTGAATGATATAGCCACCCTATTTGCTCATGATGAGAAAATTCGCTACTATTATATCCTCAAATTATATCCGTTCTCATTAAAGGGTGATGCTAAGATATGGTACAATACTCTTGCTCGTGGTTGTGTGCGTAGTCCCTAGGATATGATTTATTACTTCTCTGAAAAATATTTTCCTGCTCATAAGAAACAAGCTGTCTTATAGGAAATATTTAACTTTGTGCAAATTGAAGAAGAGAGTCTACCACAAGCTTGGGGCAGGCTTCTCCAATTGCTTAATGCTTTGCCTGATCATCCTCTTAAGAAAAATGAAATACTTGATATCTTCTATAACAGACTAACCGATGCTTCTAGGGACTTCCTAGATAGTTGTGTTGGTTGTGTTTTCAGGGAACGAACTGTTGAACAAGCTGAGGAATTATTTAATAATATATTGAAGAATTATGATGATTGGACTCTTCCTGAACCACCGCTTAAACCCACTCTGAAGAAGAGGGCTATCTTATTTCTCAGTCCTGAAGATATGCAAGAGGCAAAGAAATGTATGAAGGAAAAAGGTATTAAAGCTGAAGATGTTAAAAATTTACCTCCTATTGAAGAAATACATGGACTTGACATACCACCACCGCCGGTGGTAGAGGTAAATTCTTTATTAAAGTTTGATGAAGGTGACATCCCTTACAATAAACATCCTAGTCAATGCCTTTATGAATTTGATAACTACATTAGAAAACATGATTACTTCAATGCAAATGTTATGAAACAATTGATACGTCTCCAACGTATCTATAATTTATGAAGTATTCATGCTATTATATTGTCATTCTTGGATGTTTTACAATCATTTTATAGCAACTTTATATCATTTTTTGGGACTAACCTATTGACCCAGTGCCCAGTGCCAGTTGCTATTTTTTGCTTATTTTTTACATCACAGGAAATCAATATCAAACGGAATCCAAACACCGCGGAACTTTTTGTGGATTTTTTATGGACCAGAAGACATCCAATGGGCCAGAGCAGCACCTGGGGGGTGCCTCGAGGGGGGCAAAACCCACCAGGGCGCGCCTGGGCCCCGGTGGGTTGTGCCCACCTCGGTGGCCTCCCACATCGCCTCTTCGCCCTATAAATTGCCAAATATTCCAAAAACCCTCGGGGTAACCCTAGATCAGAAGTTTCGCCGCCACAAGCCTCTGTAGCCACAAGAAACCAATCTAGACCCTGTTCCGGCACCCTGCCAGAGGGGGAAATCATCACCGGTGGCCATCTTCATCATCCCGGCGGCCACCATGATGAGGAGGGAGTAGTCCACCCTTGGGGCTGAGGGTTTGTACCAGTAGCTACATGTTTAATCTCTCTCTCTCGTGTTCTTGAGATGCACAATCTTCATGTATCGCGGGCTTTGTTAATATAGTCAGATCATATGGTGTTTTCCCCTCTCTATCTTGTTGTGATGAATTGAGTTTTCCCTTTGAGATTTTGTTTTATCGGATTGAATACTCTTATGGATTTGAGAGCACTTGATATATGTCTTGCATATGAATACCCGTGGTGACAATGGGGTATTCTATTGATTCACTTGATATATGTTTTGGCACTCAACTCGCGGATTCCCGAGGTGACATTAGGGTAATCTATGCATAGGGGTTGATGCACGTTCTTGTCTTTGTTTCTTCGGTAGAAATCTTGGGGCACTCTTTGAGGTTCTTTGTGTTGGATTGAGCATTACAAATCTGAATTTGCTTTGGTGTTATTTTAGTATGAACTCTTGGATAGATCGATCGAAAAGAATAGCTTTGAGGTAGTTTCGTACCCTACAAACAATTTATTCTTATGTTCTCCGCTAGATAGGAACTTTGCAGTGATTCTTCATCGCATGTTGAGGGATGGTTATATGATCCAATTATATTAGCATTGTTGAGAGATTGCACTAGCGAAAGTACGGACCCTAGGCCTTGTTTTCAAGCATTGCAATACCGTTTGTGCTCACTTTTGTCACTTGCTACCTTGCTGTTTTTATTTATTCAGATTATAAAAATATATTTCTACCATCCATATTACACTTTTATCACAATCTCTTCGCCGAACTAGTGCACCTATACAGTTTGCCATCGTATTGGTTGTGTTGGAGACACAAGAGATTTCTTGTATTTGGTTGCAGGGTTGTTTGAGAGAGACCATCTTCACCTTACGCCTCCCACGGATTGATAAACCTTAGGTCATCCACTTGAGGGAAATTTGCTACTGTCCTACAAAACTCTGCGCTTGGAAGCCCAACACGAGTCTACAAGAACAAGTTGTGTAGTAGACATCAAGCTCTTTTCTGGCGCCGTTGCCGGGGAGGTGAGTGCTTGAAGGTATATCTTTAGATCTTGAAATTGAATCTTTTAGTTTCTTGTTTTATCACTAGTTTGGTTTATAAAAGAAAACTACATAAAAATGGAATTGAGGTTGCATCATATTATTGATCATCTTTATAATATGTTTCTTGAAAATGATGGATCGGAAAATTGTGCTCAATTGTTAGAAGAAGAAGTCAATAAAATGTTTGGCACAAAATATTTGAATGATGAGCATGATTGCAATGTTGTTAGTATGAATTCCTTGAATATCCAAAATGCTAATGATTATTGCACTAGTCATGAGAAAAATGTCTCCTATAAGAATGTCAATTTTTGCGGAGTGAATTGGGAGTGCAATTGCACACCAAAAAGGGAAGATAGATTTTGTAAGAGGCATAAATATTTAGAAACGAAGAAATTGCAAGAGAGGCTAGATCATTTAAATCTCCAATGCAAATTCTTTCATGATAAAATCATGTCCAAAAATTGTGATAACTTGATTACCCTTGAGCATCATAAAGAGCTTAGTCTTCTTTTGGGGTATGAAGAAATGAAACGTATAACTAAGGGTATTCCAAAATTTAATCTCGAGAGATTTCTTGATTTTGATCTAGAGGAAATTTATATGTTTTGTGCGGTAAATTGCATTGAGAATCCTTATATTGCCAACTATCTAAAGACAAGAAAACAAATAGAATATGAAGAGAGTACTAATGAAAGGGAAAATATTTCCCAATACTCTCCTAGTGTATATTATGATGAATCAGGTAACGAGGAGGAGCTCCCTATTCAACCAATCTCATCAATAAGAAGCTTGAAAATATTTATTAAACCCACACATGATGTGGTGAAGAAGAAGAAAAGAAGAAAGAATAAAGGTAAAAAGGTATCTCTCCCAAACGATGTTGCCTCTATTATTGTTGTGCCTCATGAAAATGAATCAAAATTAATTATGGAAGATGATGCACTTGATGATGATTTTGTTATGCCTATTGCTTCTTGTGATGATTATGATTGGGAAGATAATGATACTTCTTATAATCTTGGAAATCTTTTTGGCACCAACTTGGGAAATTATGATGATAACAATTGTTATATCGTTGGTGCTATTCATACTATTAATGATGAGGGTGATTATGCTTATGATATACCAAGCCACAAGCTTGGGGATGCTATGTTTGATGAGAATGACATGTTTGAGAATTTATTTGCTGCAATTAATGTTTGTCCCAAGCTTAGGGATGCTATGCTTAATGAATATGATCTTTTTAGTCCCCCTACTTTGAATGATCAAATTTGCTATGATGACTGCATGCCTCCTATCTATGATGAGAACAAAGTTGCTACTTATGATGATTATTGTGATGATACTTATGTTATAAAAAGTAGTGATGATTATATTTATAAAACTTGTCATAGTTATGATTACCCTTTCCTGAACATTACTCTTTTAATGTGGGAACAATTTATAGTATTCGAGTTTCATATGATACTCCCACCATTGTGAATGAGGAGAAATTTTCTTATGTGGAGAGTAATAAAATTTCTATGCTTGGGGATCATGAAAAGAATGTTTTATGTGATGGTTATATTGATGAATCTATTCATGATGCTACTCAAAATTATTATAAGAGAGGAATTTATGATTCATGATGCTCTTGTTATGTTTCAATCCTTATCTTTTATGCGAGCATCATTGAACTTATCATGCCTAGCTAAAAGGCATTAAGGAAAAGCGCTTGTTGGGAGACAACCCAACACTTTTACCTACTGTTTTTGTGTGTTAACATGATTATGCTACTTTATTAATCATGTTTTATTGCTTTTGTTTCAATAAAGTGCCAAGTAAAGCCTTTGGGATAGTGTGGATGATAGTTGACTTGAATCTGTGCAAAAACAAAAACTTTTGCGCTCAGTCCAGGAATTTCGAAAATTCACTGGAACGTGCTTTTGATATGAATTTTTTACAGGTGATATATATACAAATTCTTTACGTTTTCCTAATTTTTAAGAATGTTTGGAGTAGCATAAGTATGGTTGGAGTACCGATTACTACAGACTGTTCTGTTTTTGACAGATTCTGTTTTCAATGCATAGTTTGCTTGTTTTCTAGTTTTTATGGCTTATATGGCTCAATATAAATTGTGGAAATGATATGATACAGTAGTAATTGTGTGTAAAAATTTATGAATCTTGTCTTTGATAGTACCAAAGTGAAATGGTTTGCTCTTTATCATACTAACCTATCTCACGAAGTTTCGTTAAGTTTTGTGTGATTGAAGTTTTCAAGTTTTGGGTGAGATGTCGATATGAGGAGAATAAGGAGTGACAAGACCCTAAGCTTGGGGATGCACAAGGCACCCCAAGTTAAATATCCGAGGAAGATCCAAGCAACTAAGCTTGGGGATGCCCCGGAAGGCATCCCCTCTTTCGTCTTCAACATTATCGGTAACCTCACTTGGAGCTATATTTTTATTCGTCACATGATATGTGTTTTGCTTGGAGCATCATTTTCTTGTTAGTATTTTCTTGCTGTTATTTAGAATAATGTGTTGCATCTTTATTTTCAATAAAAATGTCGAGGATAGCCTTTACCATACTCATTTTGCAAGTATATGAGTTGCTGTTTCAAAACAGAAAGTTTATCGATGTTGCAAAAATTCCCAAGAAAAGTCAGAATGTGATAAAATGTTGAAACTTTTTGAAAAGTAAGATCTGATAAATTTTCTACAGTTTGGTAAGTTTTCATAATTTTTGGAGTTAAATAAGTATTGGTACTCTTGCATTCTTTACAGACTGTACTGTTTTGGCAGATTGCTGTTATGTTTGCATTGTTTGCATATGTTTGCTTGTTTAATGATTCTATTTGAGGATAGGAGTATTAAATATGCAGAGGCATTTAGTATGCAATGTTGAATAATAATTTTTGTGATTTTCTACAGTATAGAATGATAAGGTTTTTGCATTGGTTTATACTAACTTATCTCACGAGTTCTTGTTGAGTTTTGTGTGTATGAAGTTTTTAAGATTTAGGGAAACCGTGATATAAAAGGAATTAAGGAGATGCAAAAGCTCAACTTGGGGATGCCCAAGGCACCCCAAGATAATATTTCAAGAAGTCTCAAGCATCTAAGCTTGGGGATGCCCCGGTAGTCGTCCCACCTTTCTTCATCAACAATTATCGGTTAGTATCGGTTGAGCCTAAGTTTTTGCTTCTTCACATGGGTTGTTCTATTCTTGGAATGTCACTTTGTTTTGTTTTGCTTGCTGTTTTAATAAAATACTTAGATCTGAAAGTTTTTAAATAAGAGAGAGTTCACAATTAGCTACCTATTTACTTAACTACTCGCTTGATCTTTACTTATATCTTTTTGGAGTAGCTTGTCATTTACTCTTGTGCTTCACTTATATCCTATGAGTAAATTGTTGAATGAATTGAATATCATGAAGTTGAAATTATATGTTCATATCATGCCTAGTGGTAGCTTCACATTGGGTTTAGAAAGTGAAATCTTTTGAGGCTTGACAATCACAATATTGGTCATACAAGCAATTCATGAATGATTAGTAGAAGGAAGAGAACTTTCACATGCAAATACACTATCTTGGAAATCTTTTGTGATTGTGAGCCCCCATCAAAATATTATATGCCAAAATTGTTGACGTTGGACAAGGAAGACAACATAATGATTTATGTTTGTTCATATTCACATAGAAGTTATATTGTCATAGATCCTTCAACATGTGGTGCTTGCCCCCCATCTTTGCTAGCCAAAAATTCCGCACTAAGTAGACATACTACTTGTGCATCCAAAAACCCTTAAACCCAAATCTTATTTTCAAGAGTCCACCATACCTACCTATGGATTGATTAAGATCCTTCAAGTAAGTTGTCATCGGTGCAATAAGGCAATAAAAATTGCTTCTAAAAGTGTAACATCATTTAGTGTAAGAGAAAATTGAGTGTTGTACGAACTTGTGATGGTAAAGAAATAAAAGTGACAGACTGCATAATAAAGGTTGCCATCACAAGGGGCAATATAACATGACGTTCTTTTGCACTAAGGGGTTGAGCATACAAAAAAATAAGCGCATGGAAACCTCTGCTTCCATCTGCGAAGGGCCTATCTTTTACTTTTATGTATTTACTTTTATGCAAGAGTCAAAGTTTTTCTCTCTATTCCTTTTTATTTTTCTCCTTTGGCAAGCATCATGTGGTGAGGAAAGATCTAGGCACATATGTCCAGTTGGATATGGGTGGCATGAGTTATTATTGTTGACATCACCCTTGAGGTGAATACGTTGGGAGGCGAAATTATAAGCCCCTATCTTTCTATGTGTCCGGTTGAAACGTTTTGCTCATGTGTATGCGGTGAGTGTTAGCAATCATAGAAGACTATATGATGGTTGAGTATGTGGAGCTCTTACTTAGACTCTGTAGAATAAGTTGAATTGCAATTGTTTGGTGACTGAGAACATAGGTTGTTGAGTTTCAAGAGAATTCATTGTTTGAACCTTAACATGTGCATTGGTTGCTATTTTAACATGAGAAGTTTTATAAGAAAGAATTGCTGTTATGATGCTAGGAAAAGTGATTGAAATTGTCATTGATCAAACTTGTGCACTTTGCTAGCATTCACACTTCATAAATTATTTCTTTTATCATTTACCTACTCGAGGACGAGTAGGAATTAAGCTTGGGGATGCTGATACGTCTCCAATGTATCTATAATTTATGAAGTATTCATGCTGTTATATTATCATTCTTGGATGTTTTACAATCATTTTATAGAAACTTTATATCATTTTGTGGGACTAACCTATTGACCCAGTGCCAAGTGCCAGTTGCTGTTTTTTGCTTGTTTTTTACATCGCAGGAAATCAATATCAAACGGAGTCCAAACACTGCGAAACTTTTTGTGGATTTTTAATGGACCAGAAGACATCCAATGGGCCAGAGCAGCACATGGGGGGTGCCTTGAGGGGGGCACAATCCACCAGGGCGCGTCTGGGCCCCCAGGCGCGCCTCAGTGGGTTGTGCCCACCTCGGTGGCCTCCCGCACCGCCTCTTCGCCCTATAAATTGCCAAATATTCCAAAAACCCTCGGGGTAACCCTAGATCAGAAGTTCCGCCGCCGCGAGCCTCTGTAGCCATAAGAAGCCAATCTAGACCCCGTTCCGGCACCCTGCCAGAGGGGGAAATCATCACCGGTGGCCATCTTCATCATCCCGGCGGCCACCATGATGAGGAGGGAGAAGTCCACCCTCGGGGCTGAGGGTTTGTACCAGTAGCTATGTGTTTAATCTCTCTCTCTCTCTCTCTCTCTCTCGTGTACTTGAGAAGCACAATCTTGATGTATCGCGGGTTTTGTTAATATAGTCGGATCATATGGTGGTTTCCCCTCTCTATCTTGTTGTGATGAATTGAGTTTTCCCTTTGAGATTTCATTTTATTGGATTGAATACTTTTATGGATTTGAGAGCACTTGATATATGTCTTGCATACGAATACCCGTGGTGACAATGGGGTATTATATTGATTCACTTGATATATGTTTTGGCACTCAACTCGTAGATTCCCGAGGTGACATTGGGGTAATCTATGCATAGTGGTTGATGCACGTTCTTGTCTTTGTTTCTCCGGTAGAAATCTTGGGGCACTCTTCGAGGTTCTTTGTGTTGGATTGAGCATTATGAATCTGAATTTGCTTTGGTGTTATTTTAGTACGAACTCTTGGATAGATCGATCGGAAAGAATAGCTTTGAGGTGGTTTCATACCCTACAAACAATTTATTCTTATGTTCTCCGCTAGATAGGAACTTTGGAGTGATTCTTCATCGCACGTTGAGGGATGGTTATATGATCCAATTATATTAGCATTGTTGAGAGATTGCACTAGCGAAAGTACGGACCCTAGGCCTTGTTTTCAAGCATTGCAATACCGTTTGTGCTCACTTTTGTCACTTGCTACCTTGCTGTTTTTATATATTCAGATTATAAAAATATATTTCTACCATCCATATTAAACTTTTATCACCATCTCTTCGCCGAACTAGTGCACCTATACAATTTTCCATTGTTTTGGGTGTGTTGGGGACACAAGAGATTTCTTGTATTTGGTTGGAGGGTTGTTTGAGAGAGACCATCTTCATCCTATGCCTCCCACGGATTGATAAACCTTAGGTCATCCACTTGAGGGAAACTTGCTACTGTCCTACAAAACTCTGTGCTTGGAGGCCCAACACGAGTCTACAAGAACAAGTTGTGTAGTAGACATCAACAATTGAAATACAATTCTGATATGATTGCTCGCTTGAGTGACTTGTTATTTAGAATCACTAATGATGTTAGAGGTGTAGGGAAACATGGCTCTATGGTCCAAACTCAATTAGGACAAGTTGCTAAATCACAAAGATAATTGCTTAGTGAAATGAACAATAATATAAATGATTTTGCTGTTAGAGTAGCAACTAGAGGAGATAAATGACTCAGGAACCACTTTATCCTGAGGGACACCCTAAAAGAATTGAACAAGACTCTCAAAGAGTTAACGCTGATGCACCTAGTCCTTCTAAAAGGAAGAAGAAAAATAAAAATGATAGGACTTTGCATACCTCTAGTGAACCTGAAATAGAAAAACCTCCTGAAGATAATAATGATGTCTCTGTTTCAGATACTGAAACTCAATCTGGTAATGAACATTCATCAAGTGATAATGAAAAAGATAATGATGATGTTCATGAAGACACCCAACCAGACAATGATAAAGAACCAGATAATAATGTTGAGATAGAACCTGCTATTGATCTTGAAAACCCATAACCTAAAAATAAAAGATATGATAAAATAGACTTTGTTGCTAGAAAACATGGGAAAGAAAGAGAACCATGGGTTCAGAAACCCATGCCCTTTCCACCTAAACCAACTAAGAAAAAAGATGATAAAGAATTTGAACGCTTTGCTGAAATGCTTAGGCCATTCTTTTTGTGTACCCGCTTAACTGATATTTTAAAGATGGCCCCTTATGCAAAATACATGAAAGACATCATCACTAATAAGAGAAAGATACCTGAAGCTGAAATCTCCACCATGCTTGCTAATTATTCTTTTAAGGATGGAGTACCCAAGAAACTTGGAGATCCAGGAATACCAACTATACCTTGCTCCTTCAAAAGAAACTATGTCAAAACTGCTTTGTGTGATTTAGGAGCTGGTGTTAGTGTTATGCCTTTCTCTTTATATAAAATACTTGACTTGAATAAACTCACAACTACTAAAATATCTTTGCAAATGGATGATAAATCAACTGCCATACCTATCGGTATTTGTGAGGATGTGCCTGTTATTGTTGTTGTTGCAAATGTTACTATTTTTAACAGACTTTGTTATACTTGAGATGCCCGAGGACGACAACATGTCGATTATCCTTGGTAGACCCTTTTTGAATACTGCAGGGGTTGTTATTGATTGCAATAAAAGCAAGGTCACTTTTCATATCAATGGTAATGAGCATACGGTGCACTTTCTGAAGAAACAATTCCAAGTGAATGGTATTAATGTTATTCAAAAATCTTCGACAATCACTATTGGAAGTTTCCAACTACCTTTACCTACTGCCAAAAAGAAATATGAAATACTTATTGTTGGGGACATGCATATCCCCGTTGAGGTAACTTAGTGTTTTACGAAAGTTCTTCGGTTTCATGCTAATCGAACATGGTTGTTAATAAGACTTGATCAACCTTATTAATGGATCATTTTTTAGAGGTATGAAGTTGATGAATTTAGTAGGCACAACCTTCTGCTCCCACCTTTTGGTTTATGTTTTTCTTAGTTAAATAAAATAAAATGTCATGTTTTGTCTGCTTTCTGAATTTTCCGTGCAATAAAAAAGGTGGTCAAAAAAAGTGCTCAGAATGACCTGAAATTTTAACACTATTTTTTCTGAATTTTTGGTATAAATAACATCAGAGGGGGGTGCCCCTGGTAACCACAATACACCAGGGCGCGCCAGCAACCCCAGGCGGGCCCTGGTGGGTTGTGGCCCCCACGTGGGCCTCCTCACTTATCTCTTTAGCCCATGTCATCTCCCACCTCCAGAAAAAAATCACCATAGCTCTCTCTCTCTCTCTCTCTCGTGTTCTTGCTCTCAAACCCGCGGATTTCGATCTCTTTGCTCGAAGCTCCATTTCTGAAACTATTTTGGGGAATTGCTACTTGGTATGTGACTCCTCCATTGCTCCAATTAGTTTTGGCTTTAGTGGTTTATATTTTGAATAATTAGCTACTCTTGGTGCTGCTGTAAATGGGCTTGCATGTTGAAATCTTAGAGTTCTAAGTAGTTTGAATGCTTGATATGGCCTCTAGGCATCCTTATGAGTAGGTTATATCAATCTTGTGAAGTTTGGTTGATAAAAATTTTGTGGACTAAAATTTTCAGAATTTTATTCATAGGAGTAAGATGAGTATTTTCAGAAAGTTTTCCTCCAAGAAGAATGCTAAGGGAGTCATCGGGGAATCATCAGACAACTACCTCCACACTCCGAGAATGGCGGAGGTGCGACCATGCGAATGGCCGCATAATGCCTTCATGCAGGAGCCCGGGTTCCATCAAGACTTTGCTCAATTCGTGGCGAATGCTGGGCTGACCGACTTCATCGCAGATGAGTGTGCTCAGCACCACCTCCTCACTAACTCCTTTGTGCAGAGCTTTCATTTTTTGAGTAGGAATAACCCCCCTGAAGTGCGATTTAATTTATATGTTGAACCTTATCAGATACCACTCACTGACTTTTGTAACATATGCTTGATTCCCTCTAACGGGGAATTAAGAGAGCCTAGACCTACAGAGTTTGAGGACTTTTATCGCACTTTGACAGTGGGGGATGAGAGAGGCGTGTCGGGTCTCACCGCCATTAGTTTGCAGTTTCCTTCTATGCACTACTTTGTTTTATTCATCGCGAAGTGTTTAACTGCTAAGGAGAAGGTCGGTACACTCAGTGCCCCCAACTTCGCCATTTTATGCCGTGCACTATACAACGATCACACCTTTAGCCTAGGGGCTATTATTGCATGTTGTCTGCTCCTTAATAGAACTAAGGGCAAAATTCATGGTGGCATTTATGCTACTCGCTTAGCGAGTCACTTTAATGTTCAAATATGCTAGCATGACTATCCTTTGTCCCAAGTTTATCTAGATCACCAGGCGATGGTGGATCATTAGTTTACTGATAATGCTAACTCTCTTCATAATATTCGTTATAACTTAGTGTTCAACGTGGAGACCTATGATATTATCCCGCTACCTGCACCTGCTTTGTTTGATTCTATTGCCAGGGGCGGATACAGGGTCATGCCAGAGGACATCATTGCCTACCGGAATGACCAGGCAGCGGTAGAGCAGGAGCCTCAGGAGTGGGACGCTCAGGTGCTGCCGCCGTAACACTTTGACATGGCACCGGATGGTTACTATGGATGGTGATTACCAAGTTAGGCCAAAAGCCTAAGCTTGGGGGAGTACGTATTTCCATCGACATTATATTTATGTTCACACATTTCATTCCAGTTGTCGGTGTTCACACTTTTTCATTGTACTATCCATGCTAGATTTATTTTTCTCTCTTTCTTCTTGTGTGTTGAAAAACTTTGAGAAAATCCAAAAATATTTCTCGCTTCTTTTTGGTTTTTCTTCCTAGCTTAAACTAGTTGTAGTATTAAAAGAAAAGCCAAAAAGATTTCTTGATTCTTCTTTTGCTTGTTGGGAGCTCTCCCGTGTAAATAGTTTTTCTCATTTTTGTTTTTCTTTCTTTAATTTGCTTTCTTCTAGAAAAACTAAAAACTCCAAAAATATTTCAGTGTGTTTCTCTGAAATTCTTTTCTTTTTATTGAGTCATACCAAGGAGAAGACCACGATGAAAATGTTGAGTGGCTCTCATATGCATTACTGTTTATTTAACAAATAGCCCATATTACCTTCTCTTCTCCTTTTGAATAAAATGTTTGCAGATTCTAGCTTAGTCCACGGCACTCTTGCACTATTATTACTTTCATATCATTTGGTCATGCAAGTGAAAGGCAATAATGACGATGTTTGATGAACTGGCTGTGGCAGAGAGAAACGGGTATGAACTCAACTTGTTCTGTTTTTGTAAATATGTTTAACCTAGTATCCATGATTCAGCCTATTATGATCAAACATGTTTGCAATGACAATTATAGATTATAGTTTCTCATGCCATGCTTAAGTAGCTAGGAGTGGATAATGATTTATCTTGGATGACAACATGCATTAAAATGATTGTGATGTAGTATGATGATATGGTATCCTCCTCCGAATGTTTCAAGTGGCTTGACTTGGCACATGTTCATGCATGTAGTTGAATCAAAACCAATATAGCCTCTATAATATTTATGTTCATTGTGTTCATATCCTACTCAAGCTAGTATTCAATGTTAATTATGCATAACGCATGTTCATGACCGTTTTCGCTCTCTAGCTGGCTGCTTCTCAACCTATTTGCTAGCCTTCGCCTGTACTAAGCGGGAATACTGCTTGTGCATCAAAATCCTAAAACCCAAGTTATTCTAGATGAGTCCACTATATCTACCTATATGCGGTATTACCCTGCCGTTCCAAGTAAATTTGCATGTGCCACCTCTAAAATTTCAAATGAACATCTGTTTTGCATGCCTGGACCGCTCATGCAGCGATAGGGGGCGGTCAGTATCTTCCATGCTAAGCGGGTTATTATCATGATGAGTGTTTATTCACTCATCCTTGCACGAGAGGGGCATTAATAGGGATGCCCAGTCCTGAATTCAAAAATTGCAAATAATTAAACAAAACTCCCCCAGGATTGTTGTTGGTATGGACGGTCCTCATGGATTCATCTAGCCATGGGGTGTGTTTGTTGGTGGAGGGGGAGTAAACCTTTATTTTTATCGCTTGGGAACAGCCGCTAAGGTGTTTAGCATGGAAGATATTGATAACTCTTGGTCGTAACGTTGACAGGAAGGGTGTACCTCCCAAAATTATATTTATCTCTATTTTAAGCTTTGAGCTCTAGCACCTCTGTGAATCCCTGCTTCCCTCTGCGTAGGGACTATCTATTTAATTTTATGTTGACACATCACCTTCTCAAACAAGCGCCAGATCTAAGAGCACAATTGTCATCCTCATGCATTGTGTATAGTTAATGCTGAATGCATCATGACTGGATCTTCTTTACCATGAATTACAATATTTAGTCGCTGCTTGAACTTTGGAGTTGCTCTACATTTATGTTTTGCAGTCTCAGAAAGGGCTAGCGAGATACCACTATTGTCATATTATATCATGATTATTTTGACAAAGTGTTGGCATTTGATATATCTTATTATTGCTCTCTAGTTGATTATGCCATTGATATGAGTTAATATAATTTCTAAGAGTTATCGTTGACATGGTCAGTCATGATCTTTGCTGAAAACCTGGGTGCCACTTAAGCTTATTTATGTAAAAAAGAACAAAAGAGTTCGTAAAAGTTTTTCTTTTTCACTTTCAGTTTATCAACTGAATTGCTTGAGGACAAGCAAAGGTTTAAGCTTGGGGGAGTTGATATGTCTCCGTCGTATCTACTTTTCCTAACGCTTTTGCTCTTGTTTTGGACTCTAATTTGCATGATTTGAGTGAAACTAACCTGGACTGACGATGTTTTCAGCAGAACTACCATGGTGTTGTTTTTGTGCAGAAATAAAAGTTGTCGGATTGGAACGAAACTTTTTGGAGATTTATTTCAGAATAAATAAAAAATACTGGGACCAAGAACTACCGGAGGGGGTGCCCTGGTGGAGCACGATACACCAGGGCACCCCCCTCCAGGCGTGCCCTGGTGGGTTGTGCCCACCTGGTGGCCCCCCTGACCCTAATTCCGACGCTATAAAATCCTATTTTCGGAGAAAAAACAGGAGAGGAAGTTTCATCGCGTTTCACAATACAGAGCAGCCGCCACCTCGTGTTCTTTGTCGGGAGGCCAGATCTGGAGCCTGTTCGGGGCTTCGGAGAGGGGAATCTTCGGTCTTTGTCATCACCAACCCTCCTTCATCACCAATTCCAAGATGCTCCATACCGGGAGTGAGTAATTCCTTCGTAGGCTCACTGGTCGGTGAGGAGTTGGATGAGATTCATCATGTAATCGAGTTAGTTTTGTTAGGGCTTGATCCCTAGTATCCACTATGTTCTGAGATTGATGTTGATATGACTTTGCAATGCTTAATGCTTGTCACTAGGGCCCGAGTGCCATGATTTCATATCTGAACCATTTATGTTTTCACCATTATATCTATGTTCTAGATCCGATCTTGCAAGTAATATTCAGCTATTACGTGTTATGATCCGTAAACCCCAAGGTGACAACAATTGGGATACTTTCCGGTGATGACCGTAGTTTGAGGAGTTCATGTATTCATTATGTGTTAATGCTTTGTTCCGGTTATCTATTAAAAGGAGGCCTTAATATCCCTTAGTTTCCTTATGGACCCCGCTGCCACGGGAGGGTAGGACAAAAGATGTCATACAAGTTCTTTTCCATAAGCACGTATGACTATTTACGGAATGCATGCCTACATTATATTTATGAACTGGAGCTAGTTCTGTGTCACCCTAGGTTATGACTGTTATATGATGAATATCATCCAATGAATGCACTGATCCAATGCCTATGAATTTTCCACATATTGCGCTTGCTAAGTTACTATTGCTATCACAACCGTTACAACTGCTACAATACTGTTATTGTTACTATTGCTACTGTTACCACTGCTATCAAAACTATCATATTACTGTGCTACTGATCATTTTGCTGCAGATATTTAATCTCCAGGTGTGGTTGAATTGACAACTCAACTGCTAATACTTACAAATATTATTTGGCTCCCCTTGTGTCGAATCTATAAATTTGGGTTGAATACTCTACCCTCGAAGACTGTTGCGATCCCCTATACTTGTGGGTTATCAGTGACTAGACGACAATTCTCATGTGTCCTCGAGAGCACTTTGCTTTATATAAGAGAACATTCCGGCTTGTCCTTTGCTATAAAAAGGATTGAGCCACCTTGCTGCATCTTTGCTTCTATTGTTACTTGTTACGAATTATCTTGCTACAAAACTATCTACCATTGTTACTTCCAGCACTTGCAGAGAATACCTTGCTGAAAACTGCTTGTCATTTCATTCTGCTCCTCCTTGGGTTCGACACTCTTGCTTATTGAAATGACTACGATTGATCCCCTATACTTGTGGGTCATTAGTGTGTCAGGTGGGGCCTATGCAAAGTACAACTATTGTTTGTCATTCGACACTACTTACATGACGGACGTGTACAGGATGCCATGTGGACCCTTCATCGACATTAATAACCATGGACAATCCATTCAGTTCGGGTGCGGCTTCATTCGCAATGAACTAATGGATAAATTTGCGTGGTTGTTTAATATGTTTCTGCATTCAATGGGTGGTGTTGCACAGAAAAACATCATCACACATCAAGACTTTGAGATGAGGGCCGTTGATATGATGGGGGGCTTGTCGAGAAGTGGGCTTCTAACTCATATCATTGCGTGCATACCCCTAGGCAGACCGTCTAGTCGAATATCTGGGCTCCACAAAGAGCCCACACCTGAGTGAATGACTACCGCGAACACGTACCGCCAGGATCTCCGGAGGGGAGACGTTCCATTACCGAACGAGGGGGAGTCCAAGTCATAGGCTAGGAGACCAAGACATATAGAAGCCAAACCAACAAAGGCTGGCTATAAACACCTCAAGACCTGGACAAGGAGGGGAGGATTCTACTTGGATGGCAAAGATGATAGAGGAATTGAAACTCTAGCTTACCCGAGAGTAGATTCGATTTAAGACATCCCGTCTACTTCGACCACCTCAAAACAGAGCTACCCCATATATAAGTCGTTGGACCCCCTCGCCCATTGTGCTCACCTTCCTTGATATAACTCCAAAGAAGCGAGATTAGGGTTTTTACTTGCATCGCAAGGACCCAAACCTGGGTAATGTCTCTCCCATGTGTACATCTAATAACCTGAGGTTAAGTTCCGCTTTCATACAAATCCACTTATGTTATTGCACTGTTGGGTACTTTGTGAAACACCGTCGATGGTAGCCTTTGGGACAAGAAGAATGCGTCACTACCACATGCTTCCAATAGTGATGACCCATCACCATATTGAATCAAGCAGGAGCTTCAATCGCACGAAGTACTAGGGGCATTTGGCCTATCGCAAGAAAGACAAGCCATCCCCGAGACACCAAAAGCAAAAAAATAGAAATGGGAAATGGGGTGTAGGGTTATATTTAACTACAACTAGATAAGGCATGGATAAATAAAAGAACACAAATATCAGTATACTGATGAACAAGGGACGAAACACAATGCAAGTTCAAAAGACTCCAAATTATAAATTTGCAAGGATCCTCTTCCAAACCCTACTAAACAAGCATGGATTTACTCACTTGAGTGCCATAGACAAGAAGAAGAACTCAAATCGGATGTGATCAATAATAGCTAAACCATGCAACACCTTAACAGAAGAGGAATTAGATAGATGGGGGAGAACTCGACGAACCCTACGAAACATGAGAGGAGAAAACATTGGAAAAGAAGAGAAGCTGAGTGGAGTGGAGCAACGATCGGGTACTACCGAGTAGATAACAGGCACTCGAACGAGCAAACGTGCTAATGGGCTTCAAAGCCCACTACAAGCGTAAAAAGAATCTAACTGAAATAAATAAAGAATCCTTCAATTCTCAACTCACACTAAACAAATCAGCACGAATCTGATAAAACAAAAAAGGCCACATATTCGACCGACTTCAAATGAACATGCAACTTACATATATCCAAATTGTACATGATTACGTATTTGAAAACTTGATAACCCACAAGTATAGGGGATCATTTGTAGCCTTTTTCGATAAATCAGAGTGTCGAACCCAACGAGGAGCTAAAGGCAGAACAAATATTCCCTCAAGTTCTATCAACCACCGATACAACTCTACGCACACTTAACGTTTGCTTTACCTAGAACAAGTATAAAACTATTTGGTAGGTGAAAGGATAAGTTTGCAAGAATAAAACTAGTACTTTGTAAGAATAAAACTACGAGTAAAATGCAAGACAATAAAAGTAGATAGCTTTTGTCAACAAGAAAGTCATTTGTTCCTAGGTGATCGATAACTAAACCGGTGATCATTGTTGCAATTTTATATGAGGGAGAGGCATGAGCTAACATACTTTCTCTACTTGGATCATATGCACTTATGATTGGAACTCTAGCAAGCATCCGCAACTACTAAAGATCATTAAGGCCGTAAAACCCAACCATAGCATTAAGTATCAAGTCCTCTTTATCCCATACGCAATGACCCCCAAACTCGGGTCTGTGCTTCTATCACTCACGCCACCCACCATAAGAGAACCATGAACGTATTACAACACCCTACAGCGGGAATCCCTCCATTTCTGCGACACGGAGGGCACCATGGGACAGCACCAAAATAAAATGTACAACTCAAACCAATCATGATCATCTATCAACCCATAGGACAAAATGGATCTACTCAAACATCATAAGATAGCCATAGATCATTGGGAAATAATATATAGCATTGAGCACCATGTTTAAGTAGAGATTACAGTGAGGAGAAGAGGTGCTAGACCGCTGCATAGAGGGGAGAGAGTTGATGTTGACGGCGGCGAAGTTGTTGGTGTAGATCGCCGTCACGATGATTGCCCCGGCAGCGCTCCGGCGCCACCGGGTGAGAGGGGGAGAGAGCCCCCCTCCTTCTTCTTCCTTGGCCTCCCCCTAGATGGGAGGAGAGTTCCACCTCTGGTCCATGGCCTCCATGGCAGCGGAGGGGCAGGAGCCCCTCCTAGATTGGATCTATCTCTTTGTTCTCTTCTGTTTCGCGTTCCTGTTTTCTGGCCCTTCAACGTTTCTTAAATTCCCGGAGATCCGTAACTCCGATTGCGCTGAAATTTTTACATGATTTTTATCCATAAATTATCCTTCTTGCGTCCGAAGAAGGGCCCCAACCGACTTACAGGGAGGGCACAAGAAACCTAGGTGTGCTAGGGGGTGCCTGGCGCGCCCTGGTGGGTTGTGGAGGCCGTGGGCCTCCGTTTTGCGTTGATTCCACCTCCCAAAAATCACATATATTCCAAAATAATTCTCCGTAAATTTTTATCATGTTTGGACTTCGTTTGATATGGATATTCTGCGAAACAAAAAATATACAACAAACAGGAACTGGCACTGGGCACTGGATCAATATGTTAGTCCAATAAATCATATAAAATGTTGCCAAAAATATGTGAAAGTTGTATAATATTGGCATGAAACAATCAAAAATTATAGATACGACGGAGACATATCAGCAATCCCGAGCTTAATTCCTGCTCGTCCTTGAGTAGGTAAATGATAAAAAAAAGATAATTTTTTATGTGGAATGCTACCTAGCATAATCTTGATCATATATCTAATCATGGCATGAATATTAAGACACGAGTGATTCAAAGCAATAGTCTATAATTTGACATAAAGACATTAATACTCAGGCATCCCAACAAACAATCATGTCTTTCAAAATATCAACACTAAAGAAAGCTATCCCTACAAAATCATATAGTCTTGTCATGCTCTGTCTTCTCGACACAAAGTATTTATCATGCACAACCCCGATGACAAGCCGAGCAATTGGTTCATACTTTTTAACGCGCTTAAGCTTTTTCAACCCTCACGCAATACATGAGCGCAAGCCATGGATATAGCACTATGGGTGGAATAGAGTATGATGATAGGGGTAAATATAGAGAAGACAAAAAAGTAAGAAAGTCTCACATCGACGTGGCTAACCAACGGGCTATAGAGATGCCTATCAATTGATATCAATGCGAGGAGTAGGGATTGCCATGCAACGAATGCACTAAGAGCTATAAGTGTATGAAAGCTCAATAGGAAAACTAAGTGGGTGTGCATCTAACTCTATAATGAAAAGTTCCCACTAGTATATGAAAGTGACAACATAGGAGACTCTCTATATGAAAAACATGGTGATACTTTGAAGCACAAGTGTGGAATTATCATGCCCCTTCTCTCTTTGTCTTTTTTTTCTTCTTCTTTTTTCTTTTCCTTTTTCTCTCTCTCTTTTTGTCCGGAGTCTCATCCCGACTTGTGGGGGAATCATAGTCTCCATCATCCATTCCTCACTGGGACATGCTCTAATAATGAATAATGATGATCATCACACTTCTATTTACTTACAACTCAAAAGAAATAAAAATTACAACTTGATACCTAGAACAAAGTATGACCTTATATGAATGCCTCTGGCAATGTACCAGGATGTGCAATGATCTAGCGTAACATGTATAAAAGATGATGAACAGTGGCTGAGCCACAAATACTATGTCAGCTATATGATCATGCAAAGCAATATGATAATGAATGCTCAAGTCATCAAAACGGAAGCGGTTTGCATGGCAATATATCTCAGAATGGCTATGGAAAGGCCATAATAGGTAGGTATGGTGGCTGTTTTGAGGAAGATATAATAAGGCTTATGTGTGATAGAGCGTATCATATCACGGGGTTTGGATGCACCGGCGAAGTTTGCACCGACTCTCGAGGTGAGAAAGGGCAATGCACGATACCGTAGAGGCTAGCAAATTGTGGAAAGGTAAGAGTGCGTATAATCCATGGACTCACATTAGTCATAAAGAACTCATATACTTATTGCAAAAGTTTATTAGCCCTCAAAGCAAAGTACTACTACACATACCCCTAGGGGGATAGATTGATAGGAAAAGACCATCGCTCATCCCCGACCACCACTCATAAGGAAGACAATCAATAATAAATCATGCTCCAACTTCATAGCATAACGAGAGACTATACGTGCATGCTTCAGGAATCACAAACCTTAACACCAATATTCTTACTAACCACAACCGTTTACTAGTACCTCCCACATATTATCATCTCTATATCACAAAACTGTTGCAAGGAATCAAACATATCATATTCAGTGATCCACAAGTTTTATGTAGGATTTTATGACTAACCATGCAATTGACCAATTCATGTTGACTCTCTAAATAGATATAAGTGAAGCATGAGAGTTTAATTCTTTCTACAAAAGACCATGCGCTAACAAATATAAGTGAAGCAAAATAGAATTCTTCAAATAACGGTTTTCTATGTGAAGAGAAATAGGCAATCCAAACTTCAAATGATATAAGTGAAGCACATGAAGCTTTCTATAAAGCCATACTCAAAAGATATAAGTGAAGTGCAATGAGTATTCTATAAATCAACCATTGACTATCTCATACCAGCATGGTGCATAAAAGAAAAGTGAAAAATAAACACAAAAGACACTCCAAGATTTACACATATCACATGAACGAAACGAAAACGAAAACATACCGATACTTGTTGAAGAAAGATGGGATGCCTTCCGGGGCATCCCCAAGCTTAGACGCTTGAGTCTCCTTGAATACTTACTTGGGGTGCGTATCCTTGAATATTTACTTGGGGTGCCTTGGGCATCCCCAATTTTGAACTTTTGCCTCTCCTCCTTCTCTTCATATCGAGACCTCCTCAATCTTTGATCACTTCATCCACACAAAACTTAACAGAAAACCGGTGAGATCCATTAGTATAATAAAGCAAATTACTACTTTAAGTATTGTTGTAAACCCATTCATATTTTATTTTTGCATTATCCCTGCTGTATTATAACTTCTCCATGGCTTATACTACCAATAAAATCGATAGTTTCATCAAAACAAGCAAAACAATGCATAAAAAATAGAATATGTCTTAAACAGGATAGTCTGTAGTAATCTGAACTTTAACCATACTTCTCCTACTCCAAAAATTCTGAAAAATTAGCACAAAATAAATAATTTGCATAGAAATACTATGTAAATTTTTTAGAAACTTTTGACTTTCCAGAAAAAATGTAAAATCACACACTACAGCCAAAGTTTCTGTTTTTACACCGCACGTACCAACAAGCAATCTAATCATCCTAAAGGAAAATCTTGGCACATTATTTTTATGATACAATGGATTTTTACAAGGGGATAATTATTTTTGTTGAAAACTTTCTGTAATCGAGATTCACAAAGTTTCCATGGGCATGAACAAAGTTCAAGGATATCCCCCACTTCCACGGTGCTCGTCTTTCTCACTTTCACTTTTCTTTTTGTGAAGTTTTAAGTTCCCCTCTATATTTTTTTTGTTTTTAAACTTTATAACAGCACTCAACAGAATAAAATGACTTGCTAAAACTTCCGGGTTGTCTCCCTGGCAGCGCTTTCTTTAAAGCCATTAAGCTAGGCATAAAGTGCTCAAGTAATGGATCCACCTGGATCCCAAGGTATATCAAAGCCAATTTTAATTAACAATGATTTGGCATTTAGTAGTGAGCACAAAGCAACATATATCATGCAATGACGAAGGCTAACTTTCTTCCTATGCATCGGCATGTCATAAAAGAACAATTCATGCACATCAAGTAAAGGCCAATACATAGCATAAGCAGGTTCTTGCAATTTTATCGTGTTGGAAACATAGAGAGGTGGAGATATAGTTCCTCTCTTATAATAATTGCAAGTAGGAGCATCAAGCACATGCATATTATATTCATCAAAGTCATCATGTGCAATGGTAAAAGGCAACCCATCAATGTAATCTTTAATAAGTGCAAACTTCTCCGATATAGTGTAGTTTGGAGAATTCAAAAAGATAATAGGACTATCATGTGTGGGTGCAATAGCAACAATTTCATTCTCAACATAAGGAACTATAGCAAGTTCATCTCCATAAGCATAATTCAAATTGGCATCATGACCACAAGCATAGCAAGCATCAAGTTCATCAAAAAGAGATATTTCAAATGAATCAATGGGATGATAGAAATTATCATGGCAATCATCCTTCGGTAAGCACGAAAGGAAATTAAATAATGTATGAGTTGAAGAGTTACTCTCATTAGAAGGTGGGCACGGGTAGCTAATCCACTCTTCCTCCTTTTGTTCTTCGCTCTCCTCGTCATCTTTTTCATCCAATGAGCTCACAGTTTCATCAATTCCTTCTTCCATAGACTCCTGCAAAATATTAGTCCCTTCTTGGAAAGCGGAGACTTTCTCAATAAATACATCAATATTGGAATTGTATTTATAATTCTCATAGCAACATTTAAGTATAGCAAAATTTTCAGGCCTATAAACATCATCATCAAAAGCTTCATATTTTTCAAACAAAGATTCAATTTCATAAGCACCCTTAAAAGCAACAAATTCTTCTATTCGTTCCACATCATAATAATCATATATACCATTAGCATAAGAAGCTAAGGTTTCATCTTCATTAAATTTGCATGAAAAGGGAAGGTGTGGAGTCTTCATCCTAGAGCAACAAGTATAATCATATCTCTGGCATAAATTCCAAGCATACCAATCCAACATATCAATTTGATCCCATAATAGTTTCCCTTTTTGTGTGAAGAAATAATCCCTAAAGTATTCACGTTGATCTAACGTGTCTCGCATTATCATGTCGAATGGGGTTTTCTCAGGATTATCAAAGTAGTGTTTAATATTTTTCACATAACGATCATCGAGGGTTTTAGGAGGTTCCCCATCTCCATGAGTAGCAAGTACAACTAATTTTTTTGGTGTTTCATGTTCCACATCCATAACTAAAGATAGAGAACAACTTAGAACAGGAGATAAAAACTACTTAGTGATAAAGCAAACAAGCACACACGAGAATATTCACCCCACGCTATTGCTCCCCGGCAACGGTGCCAGAAAAAGGTCTTGATAACCCACAGTATAGGGGATCGTTTGTAGCCTTTTTTGATAAATAAGAGTGTCGAACCCAACGACGAGCTAAAGGCAGAACAAATATTCCCTCAAGTTCTATCGACCACCGATACACCTCTACGCACACTTAACGTTTGCTTTACCTAGAACAAGTATAAAACTATTTGGTAGGTGAAAGGATAAGTTTGCAAGAATAAAACTAGAAGTACTTTGCAAGAATAAAACTACGAGTAAAATGCAAGACAATAAAGGTGGATAGCTTTTGTCAACAAGAAAGTCATTTGTCCCTAGGTGATCAATAACTAAACCGGTGATCATTGTTGCAATTTTATATGAGGGAGAGGCATGACCTAACATACTTTCTCTACTTGGATCATATGCACTTATGATTGGAACTCTAGCAAGCATCTGCAACTACTAAAGATCATTAAGGTCGTAAAACCCAACCATAGCATTAAGTATCAAGTCCTCTTTATCCCATACTCAATGACCCCCAAACTCGGGTCTGTGCTTCTGTCACTCACGCCACCCACCATAAGAGAACCAAGAACGTATTGCAACACCCTACAGCGGGGATCCCTCCGTTTGCGCGACACGGAGGGCGTCGTAGGACAGCACCAAACTAAAATGTACAACTCAAACCAATCATGATCATCTATCAACCCATAGGACAAAACGGATCTACTCAAACATCATAAGAGAGCCATAGATTATTGGGAAATAATATATAGCGTTGAGCACCATGTTTAAGTAGAGATTACAGCGGGGAGAAGAGGTGTTAGACCTCTGCATAGAGGGGGAGAGATTTGGTGTTGACGGCGGCGAAGTTGTTGGTGTAGATCGCCATCATGATGATTGCCCCAGCGGCGCTCTGGCGCCATCGGGAGAGAGGGGAGAGAGCCCCCCTCCTTATTTTTCTTCCTTGGCCTCCCCCCTAGATGGGAGGAGAGTTCCCGCTCTGGTCCATGGCCTCCATGGCGGCGGAGGGGCAGGAACCCCTCCTAGATTGGATCTATCTCTCTGTTCTATTCTGTTTCGCGTTCCTGTTTTCTGGCCCTTCACCGTTTCTTAAATTCCCGGAGATCCGTAACTCCGATTTCGCTGAAAATTTTACACGTTTTTTTCCATAAATTATCTTTCTTGCACCCCGAAGAAGGGCCCCAACCGAGTTACGGGGAGGGCACAAGACACCTGGGCGTGCCAGGGGGTGCCCGGCGCGCCTTGGTGGGTTGTGGAGGCCGTGGGCCTCCGTTTGCGTTGATTCCACCTCCCAAAAATCAGATATATTCCAAAATAATTCTCCGTAAAAAAATTATCGCGTTTGGACTTCGTTTGATATGGATATTCTGTGAAACAAAAAACATGCAACAAACAGGAACTGGCACTGGGCACTGGATCAATATGTTAGTCCAATAAATCATATAAAATGTTGCCAAAAATATGTGAAAGTTGTATAATGTTGGCATGAAACAGTAAAAAATTATAGATACGACGGAGACATATCAAAACTCCAAAGGCACAGATAAAGAAAAGAACACAAGTTTTAAATAGTTTTGCTAAGTCTCAGTCGGCTGAGACTTGTTTATGTCTCAGTCGATTTATATTTGTTTAATCTTGCATGAAGATCTATGAAAAAAAATATTTTTTGTTTTTCCCTTTTCTTTTTATATACTAAGAGCAACTTCAATAGATGATGTAAATTTGGAGATGTAAAAGTGGGTGTTGTATAATTTACATCACCAAAAAGTGCTTTTTACATCTCCAAAAAAGTCTCAACTCTAACGGATGATCTATATATGGTGATGTTAAACTCCTACTCCGGCAAATGATGTAAAAACGGCTAACGGTCGCGCGGCATCAGTGATGCAGCCGATGTATAGTAGCAGTTCAGCCGCACTCCGGCCACACAATTTGAAATAAAAACATCCTGAATTAAAACTTAAAATTTTCATCAATCCACAATATCAAATTATTACATATTTCATCAAATCCAAAACATCGAATACAACACAAATATAATAAAGTTCTTACAAAATAGAAGAAACAAAGAATGAAACTAGGTTCTCTTGCACAATACAACAAACAAAGAATGAAACTAGGAGATTCTTTCGCCATGCCATTTTCAGTACTCCTCCATCAAATCTTTCTGAAGTTCATCATGTGTATCGGAATCTCTAATTTCCTTGTACACCTTCATGAAACGTCTGATTCACTCCTCTTTTCTCTTCAGCATAACGCATATGGCCATGAGATCATAGAAGGTTTATGTCCATGCTATTTCTCAATGATCATGTTATGCATAATCACACAAACAGTCATGATGTACCAAAGGTTTTTTAATCTAGACGGTCCTCGCAGAATAGCAAATTGGGATTGCAAAATCCCAAATGCCCTCTCAACATCTTTTCTAGCCGTTGCTTGAGCATTGTGAAAATAGAGTTCTTTCTTACCTTTGGGGGTTTAGATTGGCTTCACAAAAGTACTCCACCGCGGATAGATCCCATCCGCAAGGTAGTACCCATAGTAGTATGTGCGGCCATTTGCTTCGAATGTCACTGGTGGAGCTTCCCCATTGGCTAACTTGGCAAAAGGAGGTGACCGATCGAGCACATTGATGTCGTTGCAAGATCCAGGCATCCCAAAATATGAATGCCAAATCCATATTTCTTGATTGGCAACAGCCTCAAGAATGATGGTGGCATCCTTCGAGCATCCCTTAAACTGTCCATGACATGCTTTAGGACAATTCTTCCATTTTCCAGTGTACGCAATCAATGGACACATGGGCTTTGTTCATCTCCAAAAACCTCTGGGTGTCTTGAGCATTGGGTGCTCTCAATACTATGGACCAAACACTTCTCAAGTACCGTGGACCAAACACTTCTCAAGTACTGTGGACCAAACACTTCTACCATAGTCTTTGCAAATTATTTGACATAAAAGATAGAAGTGCTCTCAGCCATCGCCCAATTGTCATCAATGTAGTATGCCGGAACACAATAGGCCATCATGCGCAAAGCGGTAGTAACCTTCTGCTCGGTGCTATATATGTCCATGTAAACCGACACAATTCTTCCTCTGCTGAAAGGATCGATCATGGTGCTTCATGGAATTGCAAATGTGGATAAACAAATCTTTGGACATCCTGAACCGGCGATGAAAGTACCTCTCTGGAAAAAACGGGTGGTGTACCAAAATAGTTGCGCATCAACCTCTCATGCGCGTGAACCAATTCTCTCTGGATGAACTCATGGCCAAACATGGAAACGTCGTGCTTCGGCTTCTTCCTCTTGTGCATCGCCACTAGCATAGCAATGTCCTCTTCTTCGGTCAAATCAAATTCCTCATCCGACAAGGAATCATCCACGAAAGAGGAATCACACGAGCTCATCTACAATGCGGAAATCATCGTCAAACTACATCTTCATGCCCGATAAAAAACTCCTAGTTTGCACGAATTTTTTTACCTTGGGGGAATTCTGTTGAACACTTTGCTGCGAGGTGGAAGAAACTGGTCGGCGGCTGGTCGGAGCCTTGATGGTGCTCACAAAAGGCCGACTAGGGTGGGCGGCGGCTGCTTCAATGGCCCCTGGATGGCCGTGTGGCTGCCGGAGGACTCCACTCGCGGCGAAGCGCCGGCGGCGGCAACAACCGAGAAAGCGCCGACCCGATGGGTTGCGGTGGTTGCGCGGCCGCCCCTTTTAGCTCCGGAGCCGGGCATCGGCTACCAGAAGGCGAACAAATGCTTCTACAGCCATTACAGCCGCTGGAGCTCTGGCGAATATCTGAACCGGCCGTGCGCTCATCGGCGGAGCGGAATCAAATTGGCGGCGACGGCCACAGCAGCGCGGCTGGTGGCGGGGTCGAGGATGGACGGGCGGTCGGCGGCGTTTTCGGGCAAAAATCGCCGGCGGTGGAGGCGGACGGGTGTGCGGGTGGAGCTTTCTGTTTTGGCGGTTGGCAATTCACGCGCGGGTGGCCGTTTTACATCACCAGGGAGATGGAGCTGCAAATTTGCGTCTCCAAGTGTTGTATTTTACTTCAGAGGTAATATCACCGGGAGTAATAGAACATGCGTCGTATGTTCAGTTTGGTGCTAAAACTTTGAAAATATGACTTTATGATCGCCTAACTTGACTCAAGCGTGCAGATACGGGTCATAGTACACGTACGCAGGCATATTCATGTGTATTGCCCCACTTGTTAGTGAGTGACGGCGTTGGGTGGGACGTATTTTACACAAAACACCCTCATTATTTTTTTATTTGTGGTAAAAGTCAACCACCTCGATCCATTTTTGCACAAAAGCCTCTCTCATTTTTTATTTACAGAATACCCCGACCATGGTACTGCACGTAAATGCGAAAAGTTAGCTGCAAGAACAGGTGCGGTAGGTTTTGGTCCCACGACCAGTTGTTTTAACGTGACAAGTCTAGCCACAACGACCTTCAGGTTCCGATGTCCAGTTTAGATAACTAATTTATATTCGTGTTAAAAAAAACTAATTTATATTCTCCTAAAAGAAAAGATAACTTTTTTTTAGGGATTTCATGTGGAGCTTAAAAGGGCTGGGGGTACTGTGGCCCATGTTGTGCGCCCTAGCTTTTTAAGATAATTGTAAAATGTAAGTAATAAAGTTATGTTCAAATATTTGTGTGTGAAAAATATTATATGTGCCGATGATGATTAGTAAAAAACATTTAAATAAACATGTGTATTATATATAACTATTTAGTTAAACATATAAAATATTTTTAAAATATAAGTAATAAATCATGTTCAAATATTTGTGTGTTAAAAAACTATACATATAAACAATGATTATTAAAAATGATAATATAAACCTGTGTATTATATAAAAATATTTAGTTAATACGGACATTGAAAATGTTTATTATATAATTCTTTTTAATGAATCCAATTTTTGTTTACACTTCCGGCTTATATGTAAATAATACAAGATGATGAATACAAACATTTACTAAATATTTATGAATATTCACTCTTGTATAATTTTTACTCGTGACTTATTCAAAAAAATATTACTTAAATATTAGCCATGATTGAATATTCGTATTAACTGTTTAAAGTTGAAATTGTGAATAATTTTAATTACACAAACATTTAAATTTTTTTCGTTGTACAAACATTATAAAAAAATAAATTTTTTTAATTACTAATAGCCATGATTACTAAATATTTAATATATAACACATGTTTATATTTAAATATTTATAATTACTAATCATCGCCTGTATGTATAATATTTTTAGCAAACATATATTTGAACGTAACTTTATACGTCTTACAATTATTTAAAAAAAATAGCATCCGCAAAATGGGCCGCAGTACCCCCAGCCAGTTTTATCTCCACATTAATCCGTCTTCAGTACATATAATTTAGTTATCCAAATGTCTAGATCATCTTGCATTAAAACTGTTGATCGCAGGTTCAAATCCTATCACACTTATTTATGCAGTTAATTTTGGCATTTATGTGCTGTACCGTGGACAGGTTATTCTGGAAATAAAAAAAATATGAGGGGGTTTGTTCAAAAATAGGTCGAGGTGGTTGACTTTTTCCGCAAATAAAAAAATTATGCAGGTGTTTCGTGTAAAAATACGTCCAGCCCAACGCCATCACTCACTGACAGGTGGGGCCATATGCATCGATACGCCCGCGTACGTGTACTATGATCGTATCAGTCAGCTTGAGTCAAGTTAGGTGACCATAAAACCGTATTTTCAAAGTTCTAGCACCAAACTGAACATGCGACGCAAGTACTATGACTTCCAGTGATATTATCTCTTTACGTCATCTCCAAGTGTTGTATTTTACTTCACTTAAAGGAGGTGATGTAATTCTTTTTACATCTACATCATCTGTTGAAGCAGCGTTTTTAGGTCTCGGAGATGTAAAATGCAGTTATTTATACATCTACATCATATATTGAAGATGCTCTAAATCACTTGACCAAGACTTGGTTAAGTCTCAGTTAATTAAGACCTAGCTACATCCATATTGTAGATCTGTATGACGTGAATCCAGTCCCGTCAAATAGAATACGATCCTACCTTTACCTTGACTATCCATTTATACCCATTGATTTAGGCACCTAAATTTTTCGCAAAGAAAAATATTTAGGCACCTGAGTTAGTTAGTGTTCTCACTAAGCAAAGTTCTACGCGCATGTTAAATGCAAATTCTGTCCCTGGATTGAAATAGAAGAGAAGCACACATTCATAATGTCATCTTGTAATCTTTCTACAATCCAAGAAAGGGCACCAACAAAAATTCAAAAAAATATTCCTGCCATAGGATTACACTACGGCCTTCCCGCAAAAAAGAAAAAGAAAAAGAAAAAAGGATTACACTACGGCCATGAAAAGAAAGAGAAGCGATATCCTACACTTTCTTCCTACTGTGTCTTGTGTATATATGTACCTGGCTACTAGCTGTTACTGTTCATCCATCACCAATTGGCGATTGTGCAATCTAATCTACGTAATGGAATCCTGAATCCTGAATCCTGGCGGGAGCGATCACGAGATGACCGTCTTGAGCCTGTAGTTCTTGACGATGCCGCTGTACACGACGAAGTTGAGCGTGCACATTGCGGCCATGGCCCAGAAGAAGTAGTCGAGGTGGCCCTTGTTGAGGTCGTCGGAGATCCACCCGGGGCTGTCTCCCGTCGCCGTGAAGGCCTCCACGATGGCGTAGATGAAGGAGCTCATGTAGCTCCCCAGCGCGATGGTGAGCAGAGCGAGCGACGTGCACATGCTCTTCATGGTGTCCGGCGCCTCGTCAAAGAAGAACTCTAGCTGCGCGATGTAGCAGAACACCTCCCCGCCGGCAAGGAAGAAGTACTGGGGCAGTTGCCACGAGATGCTGATCTCTTCCCCACGCGCCGCGCTGTCGAGCCGCTTCATTTCCACGAGCGCTGCCACCGCCATGGTGAGCGCCATGAGGAGCCGCCCGGCACCCATCCGCTGCAGCTGCGACGGCTCGCCGTCACCGCTCGAGGAGAAGCTCCTCAACGCCGGCACGATCATCTTGTTGTAGAGGAGCACCCATGTCATGACGCAGATCACCTCGAAGGAGGCCAGCGACGCCGCGGGCACCGGCACCGACAGGATGGTCATTTCCATGGCGCTGCCCTGCTGCACGAACGTGGTGTTCATCTGCGAGAAGGCCGATGACACGATGACGCTGGTGATCCACACGGGCAGCAGGCGGAGCAGGATCTTGAGCTCCTCCACCTGAGTCACGGTGCACAGCTTCCACGAGGTCGCTGCCTCCGGCCTCTCCTCCATGTCCGACTCAGTGACGATGGCCGCCTTGTCGAGGAACTTGAAGTCGCTAGTGTGCGCGATCCTTGGCTGGGGCGAATCGATCTTGTCGCTGACCTCGTAGAGGTGTCCGGCTTCGGCGGGCACCTTGATGCTGATTTTCTTGCAAGCGGCGGCGACGACCTGGCAGAGGCTCTTGAGCGGCGTGCCTGCGGGCATGCGGCGCTTGTACATGGGCGTGGCGAGCACGAAGGCGGCGAAGGCGAGCGCGATGCAGGCCGTGGCGATGCCGAAGCCGAGGCCCCAGCTGATGTTCTGCTGGATCCAGACGAGGAACACGCCGGAGATGATGGGGCCGAAGCTCACGCAGAGGTAGAACCAGCTGAAGAAGGATGCCTTGCCCTCCCGGTCCGCCGCGCTGTCATCGTCGAACTGCTCCGCTCCGAACGGCAGCAGCGACGAGCGCACCCCTCCGCACCCGATCGCAACGAGGTACAGCCCCACGAAAGCCACGGTCTGCGAGCTCAGCCCCCACGTGCCGGCGGTGCCGGCACACGACGCGCCCGCCGCGCACAGCGCCGCCGTGGTCGTGGGCAAGAACGCGGAGAAGGTGACGAGCATCATGCCGAGAAGGTAGACGACGAGGGAGACGAGGATGGTGTTGTAGTTGCCCCAGAAGGAGTCGGCGATGATGGCGCCGAAAACGGGGGTGAGGTAGCTGGTGCCGAACCAGGTGGCGACGTTGGAGGCGCTGGCGAGGTTGGTGCCGTGGAGGACGGTCTCCAGGTACACCACCAGGTTTGTGGAGATGCCGTTGAACGCCGTGCTCTCCAGGCACTCGAACACTACACCAACAATGGCGAAAGTTCAGTTAAACCACTAGCTCCTCTCCATTTAATCCACATTTTTGGTAACTGGAAAAACAATTAGATGAACATGTAGCTTTGCTTACATAGAATTACTGCTGGCGCCTTGCTGCCGCCCCGCTTCTTATGCTTCAGGAGTGGCACCTGCAGACTGTCATCCTCTTGAACCTTTGGGCCATGGCTCTGTAACAGAGATAGATTGCAGGAATTGTTAGCAACAAGAACAGAACCTGTATTTTTCTTAATAAAATGCATCTTCATGATGTGCTTGTCTGATTAGGAAAGGAAGGGGCTTGGATATGCATGTACCATTAACCACGTGTTAAAAACCATTTGGTCCTTTTTTTTCTATCTGTTATTTGTAATTGTAAGTTAGACTCGGTCTAATCTAATGGAGGTACACAAATGCTCTTCTTGTGTGGACGGATGCTGAAGGGTGGTTCTGGATTTTGCATTTCAGTTTTCATTGCCATCCTCCTTCCAGAACGAAGAGGGGGCAGCACCACACGAGGTGGAGGATGGTGGCAGGGAGCTAATCGTTACCTCGGGCAGGAGCGTCGCGCGCTCGCCTCTCTCCATGGCGTCCATGTCGCTGACACGAACGACGAGCTGTGTGTCTGGCGGAAGCGGAGGTAATATGCGGACGAAGAAGTTTGAGCTGTGTCCTCCGTGAACTCGCCCCAGGCTTTGGCTGCTGCTCTGTCTGTCTGTCTGCTGCTGCTGTGTTCTGCTGCGAGACGGAGCTTATATAGCAAGCAGGATCAACTTGGACTTGGACGGCTAATAATAATCAAATCCCTCTCACCAACAACTGCTCATGCGTGCGCGCATACGAGTTTGTTCTCAGTCGCAACGCACGACTCCGCTACCCAAGCCGCGAAGTTTCGACGCAGTAGGTGGCGGCTAGCTAGGTGGTTGCGGCCTGCAGGCTCAGGTTGCAGGCAGCCACTCATCGCCGGTCTCCGGTCTCCAGAGTGTGTGCCAAGTTGCTTATCTATTATTACTAGCAGAAACGTGGTGATTGTGATTTGCTTGGCGCCGGAAGGGGGACTGAACTGGGCGTGGCGCCAAGTTGGGATCACAGCGACAGCCTGTGGTAGGTCGATGTTTCATCCCGTGGCGCGGTAGGTTGGGTGATGAGCTGATTCTGTCAAACAGAGAACGATGGTAGGTCAAACTTGTCGTCGACTACCGCCGAGGCTGCCTGATACACTATCATGTACTCCCTCGCTGGTGTCAAAAACGCTTTTATATTATGGGACGCATTGAATACTATTTCCGTATTCATTCAGTTTTTTTTTTGGAAAAGAAAGAGGTCCCCCCCCCCCCAACTTTTATTAAAGCCAAGGCAAACCACGACCGGACAGACTGTTAAACAGCTCTCGGCGACAACCAAAGTAGCCGCCACAGATCACGCATACATGGATTCAAATACTACCCTATTACATCTCTCACAGAGAGTTTTGAGCAAAGGTAGGATAGAGACACAGCAGAGCAGTGATAGAAGGACAAGATGAAACTACACTACTCTACGAGCTCCACCACTAGGATCCTTCAGCTAGTCCAGGCGATTCTAAGCAGTTCCCCTCTTCGCCGATCCAAAAGTCTTAAGCACTAGAGAAGTAGAGCACCCTGGACCTCTGAATATAAGATTTTCCATTGCCTGATCATTGCCCCCACCCGATCCATCACACAGCGCATACTTCGCCATCTTCTCCCCTGAAAGACAAAGTCATTTCGCAAAAGCCATAAGCACCATAAGGTGGCAGAAGAGGCAATATTTAGAGCTTCACAATGTTTTTTCTTCTTCCAGAAGGAAGACAGGGATGTAAAAGATGCAGGAGGGGGGATATTAAAAGATTCAGCAATCACATCCCATATCTCTCTCACAACAATGCACTCAAATAACAAGTGCTGAATCGACTCCATTTCATTGCAAAAGACACAAGTCATATCTTCTACATGTCTTCTTTTGGCAAGATTATCTCTAGTCAGGCTTTTATTATTATACATCAACCATAAGAAAACATGAATATTGAAGGAACTTTAATTTTCCAGATGCAATCTTTAATTTCAGATGATATCCCACCAAAGTTAATCATTTTATAGAAAGATCTAACAGAAATATCTAATCTCCAAATAGGACAGTCTGGCTGGGAAGATAGTGTAGTTTGTTTAACCAGATCCACTAAAAGGTTCCATTTAGTCATAATGGACTCATCTACACATCTTCGAAAAGTAAGTTGAAGATGCTCTCCATCCCAAACCTGGGCCAGAGTAGCATCTTGTTGTTGGCAAATATCATATAAGTCCCAAAAGGCAGTTTTGAGGGAGTACCCTCCCACCCAATTATCATGCCAAAAGGCAATATTCTCACCATTCCCAGGGGTCCATTTCCAGAAATTTTTTGTTGCAGCAAAAGCCCAAGCAATGCTTTTCCAGAAGGGAGAGCCCAGGGTAGGTTTAGCATAAAAAATATTTGGTTTGCCAGTGCCATATTTGAAGCAAAGCATTTTTTTTCCAATCACCCTCTCTTCCATCATAAAATCTTTTACCCCATGAGTCAAGAAGAACCATGTTAAATTCCCTGAGATTGGGAACTCCCAGGCCACCAAATTCTTTCTTTCTAGCCACAAGGCCCCAGTTAGCTAAATGGTATTTATGTATATCCCCCACATTGCCCCAGAAGAAATGAGACATTTGGGATGAAATCATGTCAATAGCCCACTTAGGAAATTTCATCATAGCCATGAGATAGGAAGGAATACTAGCAATACAAGTGGTTAATAAGATCAATTTGCCTCTATAGGACAGAAGTTTACCTAGCCAATCAGCAATGTTCTTAATAATTCTATCAATAATAGGTTGCAGGTCCTCTCTCCTAAGTTTTTTAAAGTGTAGGGGAACCCCAAGATATTTGAAAGGAAATTCTCCAAATTGACAACAGAAAATCTGAGCAAATTCATTGGACCTTGTCTCAGAGACATGAATGGAATGAAGGTCACTTTTATGAAAATTAATTTTTAAACCAGAAAGTTTCTCAAAGCAAGTCAAAATCCACTTCAAGTTCCTGGCATAGTCCAATGAATCTTGAATGAAGAGAATGGTATCATCTGCATACTGCAGACTTACCACCCCTCCAGGTATGGCATGAGGAAAGAGCCCACCAATCAGACCATGATTGACAGCTTTAACCAACATCTTAGAAAAGACATCAGCCACCAGATTAAAGAGCAGGGGGGAATGAGGGTCACCTTGTTTCAGCCCTTTCTTCCCAACAAAATGAGGTCCATTGGTGTCATTCATCCTAACTTGAAAAGTCCCATTTTTCAGGGTACTAAAAACCCAAGAAACCCATTTTTTTACCAAAGCCTCTAGAAAGAAGCATTTCCTCCAAAAAAATCCCAACTAACTCTATCATAGGCTTTCTCGTAATCCAATTTAAGAATGATCCCACTAGAGTTGGATCTGTGAAGTTCATGGATCACTTCATGAGCCATAACTACGCTCTCCAAGATAAATCTCCCTTTAATAAAAGCAGTTTGATTGAGGGAAATTAATTTGTCACAAAGAGGTGAAACCCTAGTAGTCATAGCCTTAGAAAAAAATCTTAACAGCACAATTACTAAGGCTGATAGGTCTAAAGTTTTTCATCTCTCTTGCCTGAGGAATTTTTGGGATGAGGGTGATGATGGCAAAGTTAAGTTTATAGATATCAAGATTTCCATTCTCAAAATCTTTAACCATCCACATAAAGTCATCTTTAATCAGATCCCAAAAGCTTTGGTAGAAAAGAAACGATAAGCCATCTGGACCAGGGGCCCCACTCGCATATAAGCCATCATTCAGTTTTTAGATGAGCCTTCCTTGATTTAGAGGGTGCAATTTGAAAACAAACAAATGTCAGTCAATCGATGTGTGCTCAAGAGTGCACCAGTGTATTTGACCCCCTTGAGGACCACGAACGATGATCCCCAGCTCTAAGGTCGCATGCATTCGAGTTCACCTAGCGGCTAGCACTTCACCTACACTACGCCTTAGCGAAAAAGTGTCGAAGTACACTCAGGCTGCACTTTCGTTCTTGCCTTTTCCCTCCACTTTAGGTGAGAGGATATTCTCCACGAGACATCACTCGAACGCTGCCAAATCCATAAGGAGATCCAAAGAAGCTCAGTCCTCCAATGAAGTTCTTAGAGCAACTCCAACGCGGTGACCTAAATGGATGTCGATTTTGTCCGGTTTTTTGTCTGTTTGGGTCGTTCGTCCGCTCGACCGTGTCTGCTTTTTTATTTGGGTCAGCCGGTGTGTCCAACGGGGGCAAACACATTTTGTGACATGTCCGTCCTGGCATTCCGTCGAACACCTGGTGGGTGAGTCCTCCTTGAACTGCCCCGAGCTCCCGCGCCGCTGCCACGAGCTCCCGCGGACACGACCAGTGCCCGGCAACCCTGCCCTGCTCGAGGACGAGGCCGAGGCGTAGTGTGCCGCATCACCTCCTCGTCACGCCCCGTGCCGGCGATGAATCCATGGGGTCGTGCGCTCGTCCCCATGCCCTCCCGTTGTCGGGTGCCCGCCCTTGCTCACGCGCCTGCATGTGCTCGCCCGTACTCGTGCACTCGCACCCCCCTTGCTCCAAGTCACGCTACTGCCCCTAGCGGCGCTGCCACGGCTTCTGCTCCCCGCCGAAGGCCATGACACACCCGGCACGGCGTCCACGCGCTATCCAGCAGTAGCGGCCGCCGGGCGCATGGGAGGCATTGCCGGGCGCGGCACGGGGGGGGGGAGCGCTCCCACTCCAGTGGCGGCGGCGGCCGGGCATGGGGGAGGCGGGTCGAGGCCGGCCGCCGGCGTGGGTGCATGGTGGCGTCAGAGAAAGAGGAGGAGAGGAAGGTGGGAGGTGGTGGGTCTGTAAAAGGTGGGCCAGACTCGCATGCAGCGGGCAAAGAGGACACAGAAAACGTCCGCTTTGTGTCCACCTCCGACCCAAATATGACCCAAATTTGGACGGAAATGGGTCTGAGCGGACACAAAATGGAAATGGGTCTCTGTGTTGGGTTGTGTTTTTTGTCTGCGCAGACACAAACAGGCACGCGCGGACGCTGCGTTGGAGTTGCTCTTAGGCCAACTTCAACGCATGACCCGACACGGACACGCATTTTGTTCGTTTGGGTCACCGTACGCACAGGCGGACATGGGGCGGACATGTGCGTCCGGTCGGTGCACCTAGCGTTGCTACCGCATTTCGTGATGACTTTGATGTCGGCATTTCTTCGAACATGTAGCAGCTGCCGGTGACATGGGCAACACAAAGCAATGTGCCCCTGCCACGGTGCCTCCAACGCGGTCCCAACAGTGTCGGCCTTGTCGGCGCCCTTGGATTTCGCACCCTTCATGGCTAGTTCCTGTCGTGAAAATAGAAAATCAGGTCAGATCCGCGGCTGGTGAGGAGAAAGCCGCCGCGAATCGGGCGAAAAGACGGTGGATCAAGGATCACCTGGTGGGAAGGGAGGGGCAGACTGTTGGGGGATGAGGATGCTCCTGGTTTGTGGAAAGGAGGAGGATATGGAGATAAGGCAGGCTGGGCTACGCATCAGGACCGCATCCTACTATGGGCAGGACTGCCACCGGGATCGCGAGGTCGACCTGCATAGGACTCCATGGTGGCGGGGTCGAGGTGGTGAGCGCATGGGACAGCGGGGCTCTGCCATAGGCCGCGGAGCGCACGGGGCAGCAGAACTCTGTGTGCAATGGCAGCCGCCTCGGCGATGGCGTAGGAGCCAAGCCAAAGGCGCCCGCGCAGCCTGGGCTCCTTGCTTTTGATGATGTGTTATGTTCTTCTTCCTTTTGTGGTGTCATGTGAACATCGACTACATGACACATTACCATTCTTGGGCCTAGGGGAAGCCATTGTGGGATTATTAAGTAGATGATGGGTTGCGAGAGTGATAGAAGCTTAAATCCTAGTTTATGCACTATTCCGTAAGGAGCTGATTTGGATCCATATGTTTCATGCTACGGTTAGATTTATCATAATTCTTCTTTCATAGTTGCGGATGCTTGCGAGAGGGGTAATCATAAGTGGTTTGTTTGTTCAAGTAAGAACAACACCCTAGCACCGGTCCACCCACATAACAACAAACATGGTGAAGTTAACTAGATGTGATTCCCATGCGTCCTCAAGAATGCTTTTGTAGGATCGGAGAACATAGGTCTAGGGGGGGTGAATAGACACTTAACCAACCAAAGGTGCAGTTTTTAGTTTTCTTGAAACTTAGGCAGATTTTGGCACAAGTTAAGATAACACCAAGACTTTATATACATGCATATCTAGGGTAGAGCAACGGAAATAGTAAATCATGCAATTGTGCGAACAGTAAGGGGTATAGTCGGAAGATCAAATGCAATGAAGACACGATAATTTTTGGTGTGGTTCTGATAGATGGTGCTATCGTACATCCACGTTGATAGAGACTTCAACCCACACAGGGTAACAGTTGTGCGAGTCCACGGAGGGCTCCACCCACGAAGGGTCCACGAAGAAGCAACCTTGTCTATTCCACCATGGACAATGCCCACAAGGGACTTGCCTCACTCGGGTAGATCTTCACGAAGTAGGCGATCTCCTTGCCCTTTACAAACTCCTTGGTTCAACTCCACATGATCTTGGAGGCTCCCAAGTAACACCTAACCAATCTAGGAGACACCACTCCAAAATGTAATAGATGTTGTGTTGGTGATGAACTCCTTGCTCTTGTGCTTCAAATGATAGTCTCCTCAATACTCAATCTCTCTCACACAGATTTGGCTTGGGTAGGAGAAGGATTGGAGTGGAAAGCAACTTGAAGAGGCTAGAAATCAAGGTTCAAATGGTAGGAATGGAATCTCTTGATCTCAACACATGAGTAGGTGGTTCTCTCTCAGAAAATGAATGGTGGAAGTTGTGTTTCATTCTGATGGCTCTCTTAGAGAATAAAAGTGGGGGTGGAGGGGTATAAATAGCCTTCACCCAAAATCCAACCATTACACACTTTTGACCCAAATCGGTGAGACCGAATGTAAAACTCGGTGAGACCGATTAGTGTAAAAGATATGAACGTTGGGCTTTTTGGTGAAGTGGAACAACTCAGTGGGACCGAAGTGCAATGGTGCTACTTCTTGAGCTTGCGTTGGTTTTTCCCTTGAAGAGGAAAGGGTGATGCAACAAAGTAGAGATAAGTATTTCCCTCAGTTTGAGAACCAAGGTATCAATCCAGTAGTAGACAACGCACAAATCACCGAATACCTGCACAAACAATCAAACAACTTGCACCCAACGCGATAAAGGGGTTGTCAATCCCTGCACGGTTACTTGCAAAAGTGAGATCTGATAGAGATAGATAAACGATAAAGTAAATATTTTTGGTTTATAGATCGGAAAGTAAAAGATTGCAAAATAGTATATCAGAAACTAATATGATGGAAAATAGATACTTATATGATGGAAAATAGACCCGAGGGCCATAGGTTTCACTAGAGGCTTCTCTCAAGATAGCAAATAATACGGTGGGTGAACAAATTACTGCCAAGCAATTGATAGAAAAGCGCAAAGTTATGACGATATCTAAGGCAATGATCATGAATATAGGCATCACGTCCGTGTCAAGTAGACCGAAACCATTCTGCATCTACTACTATTACTCCACACATCGACCGCTATCCAGCATGCATCTAGAGTATTAAGTTCATAAAGAACGGAGTAACGCATTAAGTAAGATGACATAATGTAGAGGAATTAACTCAAGCAATATGATGAAAACCCCATTTTTTATCCTCGATGGCAACAATACAATACGTGCCTTGCTACCCCTACTGTCACTGGGAAAGGACACCGCAAGATTGAACCCAAAGCTAAGCACTTCTCCCATTGCAAGAAAAACCAATCTAGTTGGCCAAACCAAACCGATAGTTCGAAGAGAATTACAAAGATATCAAATCATGCATAAAAGAATTCAGAGAAGATTCAAATAATATTCATAGATAAGCTGATCATAAATCCACAATTCATCGGATCTCGGCAAACACACCACAAAAAATAGTATTACATCGAATAGATCTCCAAGAACATCGAGGAGAACATGGTATTGAGAATCAAAGAGAGAGAAGAAGCCATCTAGCTACTAGCTATGGACCCGTAGGTCTGTGGTAAACTACTCACGCTTCATCGGAAGGGCAATAGAGTTGATGTAGAAGCCCTCCGTGATCAAATCCCCCTTCGGCAGGGTGCCGGAAAAGGTCCCTTGATGGGATCTCACGGGTACAGAAGGTTGCGGCGGTGGAAAAGTGTTTTCGCGGATGCCTCTAGTGGTTTGGGAATATTTGGGAATATATAGGCAAAAGAATTAGGCCAGGAGGGTCACGGGGGGCCCACAAGGGTGGGGGGCGCGCCCTACCCCCTGGGCGCGCCTCGTGGCTCCTCTGACTTCATCTCCAAGTCTTCTGGTTGTCTTTTGGTCCAAGAAAAATCATCGCGAAGGTTTTATTCCGTTTGGACTCCATTTGGTATTCCTTCTCCACAAAGCTAAAAAACAAGGAAAAAAACAGAAACTGGCACTGGACTCTAGGTTAATAGGTTAGTCCCAAAAATAATATAAAATAGCATATTAATGCATATAAAACATCCAAAATAGATAATATAATAGCATGGAACAATAAAAAATTATAGATACGTTGGAGACGTATCAAGCATCCCCAAGCTTAATTCCTGCTCGTCCTCGAGTAGGTAAATGATAAAAACAGAATTTTTGATGTGGAATGCTACCCAACATATTTATCAATGTAATTTTCTTTATTGTGGCATGAATGTTCAAATCCATAAGATTCAAAACAAAAGTTTAATATTGACATAAAAACAATAATACTTTAAGCATACTAACAAAGCAATCATGTCTTCTCAAAATAACATGGCCAAAGAAAGTTATCCCTACAAAATCATATAGTCTGGCTATGCTCCATCTTCATCACACAAAATATTCAAATCATGCACAACCCCGATGACAAGCCAAGCAATTGTTTCATACTTTTGATGTTCTCAAACCTTTTCAACTTTCACGCAATACATGAGCGTGAGCCATGGACATAGCACTATAGGTGGAATAGAATATGGTGGTTGTGGAGAAGACAAAAAGAAGGAGATAGTCTCACATCAACTAGGCGTATCAACAGGCTATGGAGATGCCCATCAATAGATATCGATGTGAGTGAGTAGGGATTGCCATGCCACGGATGCACTAGAGCTATAAGTTTATGAAAGCTCAAAAGAAAACTAAGTGGGTGTGCATCCAACTCGCTTGCTCACGAAGACCTAGGGCAATTTGAGGAAGCCCATCATTGGAATATACAAGCCAAGTTCTATAATGAAAAATTCCCACTAGTATATGAAAATGACAATATAGGAGACTCTCTATCATGAAGATCATGGTGCTACTTTGAAGCACAAGTGTGGTAAAAGGATAGTAACATTGTCCCTTCTCTCTTTTCTCTCATTTTTTTTTATTTGGGCCTTCTCATTTTTTTTGACCTCTTTTTTTTCGTCCGGAGTCTCATTCCGACTTGTGGGGGAATCATATTCTCCATCATCCTTTCCTCACTTGGGACAATGCTCTAATAATGAAGATCATCACACTTTTATTTACTTACAACTCAAGAATTACAACTCGATACTTAGAACAAAATATGACTCTATATGAATGCCTCCTGCGGTGTACCGGGATGTGCAATGAATCAAGAGTGACATGTATGAAAGAATTATGAATGGTGGCTTTGCCACAAATACGATGTCAACTACATGATCATGCAAAGCAATATGACAATGATGGAACGTGTCATAATAAACGGAACGGTGGAAAGTTGCATGGCAATATATCTCGGAATGGCAATGAAAATGCCATAATAGGTAGGTATGGTGGCTGTTTTGAGGAAGATAAATGGTGGGTGTATGGTAACGGTGAAAGTTGCGCGGCACAAGAGAGGCTAGCAATGGTGGAAGGGTGAGAGTGCGTATAATCCATGGACTCAACATTAGTCATAAAGAACTCACATACTTATTGCAAAAGTCTATTAGTTGTCGAAACGAAGTACTACGCGCATGCTCCTAGGGGGGTAGATTGGTAGGAAAAGACCATTGCTCGTCCCCGACTGCCACTCATAAGGAAGACAATCAATAAATAAATCATGCTCCGACTTCATCACATAACGGCTCACCATACGTGCATGCTACGGGAATCACAAACTTTAACACAAGTGTTCGTCAAATTCACAATTACTCATTAGCATGACTCTAATATCACCATTTTATATCTCAAAACAACCATAAAGAATCAAACTTCTCATAGTATTCAATGCACTTTATATGAAAGTTTTTATTATATCCCTCTTGGATGCCTATCATATTAGGACTAAATTTATAACCAAAACAAATTACCATGCTGTTTAAAGACTCTCAAAATAATATAAGTGAAGCATGAGAGTTCAACAATTTCTATAAAATAAAGCCACCGCCATGCTCTAAAAAGATATAAGTGAAGCACTAGAGCAAAATTGCCTAGCTCAAAAGATATAAGTGAAGCACATAGAGTATTCTAATAAATCATGATTCATGCATGTCCCTCTCAAAAGGTGTGTACAGTAAGGATGATTTTGGCAAACTAAAAAGAAAATACTCAAATCATACAAGACGCTCCAAGCAAAACACATATCATGTGGTGAATAAAAATATAGCCTCAAGTAAAGTTACCGGTAGACGAAGACGAAAGAGGGGATGCCTTCCGGGGCATCACCAAGCTTAGGCTCTTGGTTGTCCTTGAATATTACCTTGGGGTGCCTTGGGCATCCCCAAGCTTAGGCTCTTGCCACTCCTTATTCCATAGTCCATCAAATCCTTACCCAAAACTTGAAAACTTCACAACACAAAACTCAACAGAAAATCTCATAAGCTCCGTTAGTATAAGAAAATAAATCACCACTTTTGGTACTGTTGTGAACTCATTATTTATTTATATTGGTGTAATATCTACTGTATTCCAACTTTTTCATGGTTCATACCCCCCGATACTACCCATAGATTCATCAAAATAAGCAAACAACACATAGAAAACAGAATCTGTCAAAAACAGAACAGTCTGCGAAGATCTGAATTGTTCTAATACTTATGTAACTCCAAAAATTCTGAAAAATTAGTAAAACATAGGAAATTTGTATATAAATATTGTGTAAAACATTAAGGAGTTTTCCACGCTCCAGTGAAACTAAACAATTCTGTTACTGGGCGCAAAAGTTTCTATTTTTCAACAGGATCAAATCAACTATCACCGTAAGCCATCCCAAAGGTCTTACTTGGCACAAACACTAATTAAAACACAAAACCACATCTAACCAGAGGCTAGATGAATTATTTATTGCAAAACAGAACCAAAAAAAGCAAAAACAAAAATAAAATTGGGTTGCCTCCCAACAAGCGCTATTGTTTAACGCCCTTAGCTAGGCATAAAAACACGAATAGATCTAGGTATTGTCATCTTTGGTATGCAATCCTTTAGTCACACACTTAATCCTTAGGAGGTCCTTTGGTTTTTTCAATGATCAAACTCCTAGGCAAGAAATCAAGAAATTCACTTGTAGCAATTGGTTCCTTAATAAGATCGAAAAAATTGGGGTGAACACTTATTGTTTTGAGATCTTCATTTTCCTTACTAGAAGATTCACCCTTATTCTTAGGAGCGTAAGTAAACTTAGCAATCTTAGTAGGAGGAAGATTTTGAGTAGTTTTAACGGAGGAAAAAGCGGATCCCAAGTTGGTAATAATATCTTCTAGTTTGCCAATTCTAGTAGAATCTTGATCTATCTTTTCATTAACTATGGGTTCCTTTTCCCTAAGGGTTTTTAAAGTAACTCCTACCTTAGATCCATATTGAGTAATCTGATTATGAATCTTTTTATCCAAATTTTCAATCTACTCTGTGGTAGAAATTTTATTCTCAATAATATCCAACCTTTGCATCACGTGTTCCAAGGTTAAAACAGTTCCATTGATCAAAAGAGGTGGTGGGCCTAGCAAATCTATCATGGCATTGTAAGAATCAAAAGTATGGCTCCCCAAGAAATTTCCGCCGGTAATGGTATCTAGAACATATCTATTCCAAGGAGTAATGCCTACATAAAAATTGCGGAGAAGAACAGCAGTAGATTGCTTTCGAGTAGATCTATTTTGAGCATTGCAAATTATATACCAAGCATCCTTTAAACTTTCCCCTTCCCTTTGTTTAAAATTGAGAACTTCGTTATTGGGAGTGCTAACAATGACGGGAGGACTAGCCATGGGAACGAGACAAACGATCAAACGCACGAGCAAACAAAAGGAAAATGAAGAAGACGAACGGAAGAGGGGCGAAGAAAAGGCAAATCTTTTCGAAAATCATTTTAGAAGTGGGGGACAGGAAAACGAGAGGCAAATGGCGAATAATGTAATGCAAGGGATGAGAGTTTATGATGGGTACTTGGTATGTCTTGACTTGGCGTAGATCTCCCCGGCAACAGCGCCAAAAAAATTTCCTGCTACTTCTTGAGCTTGCGTTGGTTTTTCCCTTGAAGAGGAAAGGGTGATGCAGCAAAGTAGAGATAAGTATTTCCCTCAGTTTGAGAACCAAGGTATCAATCCAGTAGGAGACAACGCACAAATCACCGAATACCTGCACAAACAATCAAACAACTTGCACCCAACGCGATAAAGGGGTTGTAAATCCCTTCACGGTTACTTGCAAAAGTGAGATCTGATAGAGATAGATAAACGAGAAAGTAAATATTTTTGGTATTTTTGGTTTATAGATCGGAAAGTAAAAGATTGAAAAATAGTAGATCGGAAACTAATATGATGGAAAATAGACCCGGGGGCCATAGGCTTCACTAGAGGCTTCTCTCAAGATAGCAAATAATACGGTGGGTGAACAAATTACTGCCAAGCAATTGATAGAAAGCGCAAAGTTATGACGATATCTAAGGCAATGATCATGAATATAGGCATCACGTCCGTGTCAAGTAGACCGAAATGATTCTGCATCTACTACTATTACTCCACACATCGACCACTATCCAGCATGCATCTAGAGTATTAAGTTCATAAAGAACGGAGTAACGCATTAAGTAAGATGACATGATGTAGAGGAATTAACTCAAGCAATATGATGAAAACCCCATCATTTTATCCTCGATGGCAACAATACAATACGTGCATTGCTGCCCCTACTGTCACTGGGAAAGGACACCGCAAGATTGAACCCAAAGCTAAGCACTTCTCCCATTGCAAGAAAAACCAATCTAGTTGGCCAAACCAAACCGATAGTTTGAAGAGAATTACAAAGATATCAAATCATGCATAAAAGAATCCAGAGAAGATTCAAATAATATTCATAGATAAGCTGATCATAAATCCAGAATTCATCGGATCTCGGCAAACACACCGCAAAAAAAAAGTATTACATCGAATAGTTCTCCAAGAACATCGAGGAGAACATGGTATTGAGAATCAAAGAGAGAGAAGAAGCCATCTAGCTACTAGCTATGGACCCGTAGGTCTGTGGTAAACTACTCATGCTTCATCGGAAGGGCAATAGGGTTGATGTAGAAGCCCTCCGTGATCGAATCCCCCTCCGGCAGGGTGCCGGAAAAGGTCCCTAGATGGGATCTCACGGGTACAGAAGGTTGCGGCGGTGGAAAAGTGTTTTCGTGGATGCCTCTGGTGGTTTGGGAATATTTGGGAATATATAGGCGAAAGAATTAGGTCAGGAGGGTCACAGGGGGCCCACAAGGGTGGGGGCGTGCCCTACCCCCCTGGGCGCGCCCTCTGTCCTTGTGGCCGCCTCGTGGCTCCTCCGACTTCATCTCCAAGTCTCCTGGTTGTCTTCTAGTCCAGGAAAAATCATCGCGAAGGTTTTATTCCGTTTGGACTCCGTTTGGTATTCCTTCTCCACAAAGCTAAAAAACAAGGAAAAAAATAGAAACTGGCGCTTGGCTCTAGGTTAATAGGTTAGTCCCAAAAATAATATAAAATAGCATATTAATGCATATAAAACATCCAAAACAGATAATATAATAGCATGGAACAATCAAAAATTATAGATACGTTGGAGACGTATCAAATGGCTAGGGCAAAACCCAGTCTCAGAAATTCCGATTGTTTCAACTCGGTGATTCCGAAGTGAAACAATGTCATCACAAAAACTTGGCAATGCCATCTCGGTGGGACCGAGATCCATTTCAGTCTAACCGAATTGCTAGGGTTTTGGCTGTGGCAAAGGAATGGTCATCTCGGTGGGTTCGGAGTAGGTGATATCAGTGGGACCGAAATGAAGATTTTGGGTTTATGACAGATGTGTTTGAGATAATGACTGAGGGTTTTTGCAGCAATATCACTAAGCACTTTGACCAACAACCTCATCATCAATACCTCATCCCCTTTTAATAGTATTGGCTTTCCTAAGGGACTCAATGTGATATTGGATCACTAAACCAAAAATGTAGAGTCTTGGAGTAGCTAATTCTTGTCCTTGACATTTTGAAGGAGTCCACATCCTCATGTCCTTGCCATTCCGCTGTTGAACTTGTCTGAAATATTCTAGATAAAAATATTAGTCCACCAATATGTATGTTGACATTAATTACCAAAACCACCAAGGGAGAAAATGTGCTTTGAATCTCCCCCTTTTTGGTAATTTATGACAACATACATCAAAGCTTCAAGTAAGAATATAGTGAATAGTACATTAAAGCTTTGAAAGAACATGTAACATGCATAAGCTCCCCCTACAAGTGTGCAATCATGTTTATGATATGAGCTAAAGAGATGTCAATGCAGAATAGGAAGGAATGAGTAAGGATTTACATGTATCTTGGCTGTATGTATCAAAGCAGTATGATGAAAGATGTACCTTCATGCCCATGATTCCTTCTTGCAAACAATATGTGCAACAAGCAAGAGATCATCATGTGCATGAGTGAGATGCATATACTTACCTTGGGATTCTTGAACTGGTTCTTGAAGAAATAGGCTTGAGAAAACAAGGTTAGATAACACAAGGAAATTTCAACAAGGCAGTCACAAGATCCACAAGAATACCAAGACGGGAACGACATGTATTAGATAAGTATCACTGGGTGAGTACTTCTTTAGGTATAGACATGTCCCCAAAAGGTTTTAATAAGATTTGCAATAAAATTTCAAGGATTTTTCTCCCCTAAACTTGAGCTTCCTCTCCCCTTGAATCTATTGGATAATGGGAGTAGGTAGGTTGAGACAAAATTAGAGCAAAACTACTTATCAAGCTGAGAAGGCAAAGACTCAACTTGAAATAACAACATGTCTCTCCCCTCTTAGAGACATGTGGGTTCTCTCCTCTTTTTAAAAATGCATCTCCCTTCCTTAGGAAGTGAATTTTGATATGGAAGAGATTTGAAGGTCAGCTTTGATGTGTATCTCTCTCCCCCTTTGACATCAATTTCCAAGAAGGGTTGGCTTCAAGGTTATGAGTCAACTGAGTGTGGTCCTGGAGAAGCACAGGTATGCATTATGTAGTTGTAGATGCAGATAGAGGGAAAGAATCATTGAGTGGAGCCGGAGAAGGAATAAAGAGAAATTTTTGATTGAGTATTCTTTAGGTGGTGAAGTCGGTGACGCCAATTTGTGCCAATCGGTGTGTCCGAGACTAGGACAACACAAAGAGGCCACATCGCTGAGTCTGAAGAAGTCCATTTTGGTTGAACCAATGAACTAAGTTGTAGTGTTACTACACTTCGGTGGCGCCGATGCGTTTCAAGTCGGTGGGACCGAGTTCGACACAGAGACAATATTGAATCAACTCAGCTCACTAGGCAAAGAATTCTCACAAATATATGCAAGGAATTTGATAAGATTTGCAATGAATTTACCAAAAAATGACTAAAGAAAAAGAACACAGAAAAGAAAGAAAGAAATCTAGATGAAGTTTTTTTTTGTTAAAAGGAAACACTCTAGCAAAAGAAAGGCAAATGAAGAGGGCACTAGAGAACTTCATCTAGAAGGGGGGTTAGCGAGTAAGTCACCTATGTTAGAGTATATTGACTTAGGAGCGAAGTGAGATCACTTGAAAATAGGTCATACTCATCGTTAAGCTCAAAATGGGGTTGACATTTCTCATTTAAGCATTTCAATGTATTCACATGTTGTTGAGTTGCTTCAACTCATGTATTTGAGTAAAACTTCTCTAAGATGTGAGAACTTACATTGGGTTTGATGTGGATGTCCTTCATGTAGTTGAATTGAGGTGGATGCTCATGGAGTGGAAATTGGAGCAATCCTTTCATTTGTATCTCATCTTCCTACATGGGTTAGTTTTGCAAGGAACAACATATGTATCCATTTTGACAAGAGTGAAACATAGATTCATATAGTGTCAAAGGATACGTTTGAGTTGTCTTGTTCCTTGAACACATCAAAGGTATAGATACTTGGTTCAATCTCATTTGCTCTAAGTATGAATGTTGAGATCAAGCTTTATGTAGTAGTACATATCCAAGTACCTACAAGGGTTAGATGCAATACAAGGGAGCAAAGTGTCCAAGATATGAAACTATCAATCATAAGGGTGATATCAAGGATTAGTCATAATAGTTCATGCCCTCGCATGCATCCAAGTGAGTGTCTAGTTCACATTTGAAGCATCAATGACATTCAACTCACTTCTCAAGTGACAAAATATTTTTCATCAAGAGGCTTAGTGAAGATATCCACCAATTGTTTGTTGAGGTACGAACATGCTTAAGGTCAGTGTCACCTTTAGCAACATGATCTCAAATGAAATGGTGACGAACCTCAATATGCTTGGTTCGAGAATGTTGCACGGGATTGTGTGCAATTTTAATAGCACTCTCATTGTCACATAGTAATGCCACATGTTTCACATGTATCCCATAATCTTTGACAATTTGTGTCATCCATAGTAATTGAGTAAAACATGATCCCGAGCGATGTATTCGGCTTCGGCGGTGGATAGGGATACCGAGTTTTCTTTCTTAGAGGACCAAGACATGAGAGATCTACCAAGGAATTGACGTGTACCCAAGTGTATTTTCTGTCAACCTTGTCTCCGGCATAGTCTGAATCAGAATAGGCAACAAGTTTGAAAGAAGATCCTCTTGGATACCAAATGCCAAAGTTTGGTGTATGTATAAGGTATCTCACAATCCTCTTCATGACCTTAAGATGACACTCTTTTGGTGCCACTTGATATCATGCACACATGCACACACTTAGCACAATGTCGGGACGAGAGGCACATAGATATAGCAATGAACCAATCATGGATCGATAAAAAATTTTATCAACGGGTTTGCCATCATTTGACAAGTCAAGATGTCCGTTGGAAGGCTGATGTCTACTACGCAACTTTATTATTGTAGACTCGTGTTTGGCCTCCAAGCGCAGAGTTTTGTAGGATAGTAGCAATTTTCCCTCAAGTGGATGACCTAAGGTTTATCAATCTGTGGGAGGTGTAGGATGAAGATGGTCTCTCTCAAACAACCCTGCAACCAAATAACAAAGAGTCTCTTGTGTCCCCAACACACCAAATACAATGGTAAATTTTATAGGTGCACTAGTTCGGCGAAGAGATGGTGATACAAGTGTAGTAATGATAGTAGATATTGATTTTTGTAATAGGAACAATAAAAAACAGCAAGGTAGCAAGTAACAAAAGTGAGCACGAACGGTATTGCAATGCTTGAAAATGAGGCCTAGGGTTCATACTTTCGCCAGTGCAATCTCTCAACAATGCTAATATAATTGAATCATATAACCATCCCTCAACGTGGGACGAAGAATCACTCCAAAGTTCTTATCTAGCGGAGATGTAACATCCCAATTTTCAATTTGGATGTTAAACATTAGGTCATCATATGCATTCATACTCTTTGCATTTTTATTTGTTTTTATTTGGACATTTTGATCCTAGAGACCTTAAGCAACTCAAGGACCATTTGAGAGAGTTGGAGGTTTTCATAAAATCCATTTTTGAATTTTTCAAAATTGGTAAATTGGATCAAAGTGATTTTTATTTAAAATTATTTTTTTGATTATTTAGAAAATAAATAAAATAATGAGAGAAGATAATATGACTTCTTCAAACAGAGGAAATATTGGAAATTTAGTTTTAAATAAAAATAAAGTTTATTCGAATTTTATTTGAGATTTATTCGAGTAAATTAGGGAAAAATTGCATTTTAGCCCAGAGAAATGTTCATGTTGTCCTAAATATTAGGAGAGGACCGTGAAAATTGTTTCTGGAATTTTAGGATTTTTATTTTATTTTATTTTGATTTTTCCTCGCGGCGCTGTTTAAAAAAAAGTCCGATCCGAACTGGGCCGGCCCAGCTAGCGCCAGGCCGCGGCCCAGCCACCGTCGCCGCCCCGAGCTCGGGACGGAGTCCCGAGCGAGCACGAGCCGCCGCCGCCTCGTTTGCCCCTCCTCGAAGCCGCCGCACCCCACCCCTCCCCGCCTTTATAAGCCGCCGCACCCCCCCTCTCTCCTCCTCAAGTCGCCGCATCGCCACCGCCGCCCCGCAGCAGCAGCAGTAGCAATCAGCCGCCGCCGCCGCTCGCGCCGCGCCTCCGCCTGCCGCTCGGCGCCGGGCCACCCCGCCCCACCCCGCAGCCGCCGGAGCCGGAGTTCGTCGCCGCCGCCGCCGGTTTTTTTTCGTGAACCGGTATAAACCGTCGAAAACAGCCCATTTTTTTTTGTTTCGGTTTTTTCATTTTAGATCGGTTTATTTTTATTAGGTTAGATTAATTAGCGAACGTTCACCGGATTTTCTCTGTTAGCGAACGGTTTCGTTCGTTAGGTTCTGTTAGCGAACGTTCGTTCGTTAGATTTTTTTCTTTTAGTTTTATTTTCGGCCACGGACCTATCCACGAATAGTTTTCTTACAGATTAGTCCCTGATCTTTAAACCCTCGCAACTTTTTGCTCGTTTATCCAAATCCAGTGAAACCAACACCAAAATCTTCGTCTTGTTCCCCTCTGTCGAGATTTTCAACTTGAATATGTTTTTGAAAATTTACAATTTGGTTTCAAGCAGATTTGAATTTGAACTTCTTTTGATCGTAGTTTGAGTTTCGTATCTCCGATTCGATTGATTCTTTTTGCAAATTGAAGCTCTTCACCTGAACTTTCTGTTTAGATCTTTTCTTTTGGGTTTTACCTTTGCATATTATGCTTGAGTGCTTATGTATGCTATTGTTTGATCACGATAGAGTTTCCGGAGTGCGAGGCTTGCTACTACGAATCACTAGGGTTTTCTGATCGTCAGCAAGGCAACTAACACTTTGATCATACCCCTTTATTACCCAGGTTTTATGCATTAGTTTCAATCCTCAAACACTGCATGGTTAGGGTTTGATAACATGTGGGTACTGGGAAGTAGTTGATGAGGTAGGAACCTATTGTCCTTCATCAAACCATGGGTTTTACTACGTTATGCTTACTTTGCTATGCTCGTAGACGTGGTTTGGTTTGAGAGAATTCATGAAAGATGTGAGAGTAATTTTAACTAAGGAAAACTTAAGGTGGCTACTTTAACACACATCTGGGTGGATTGGTTGTGGGCACCTGGGGAATCCTGTGTTGTCCAAGGAGATCCCGGGGAATCCGTGTGATCATCCTATGGTTCGCCACCCAGGCTCAAAGGGATCATAAGATTATTCATGCTAGAAACTTCCGTGTGTAGCCACATGCCATTATGGGCTCTGGCATAGTTGAGTAAGTTGTGGGAATCCTTTCCATGATGGGCTAGCAGATGTAGGGGATTGTAGGTGTACCGGCCTATCTATCGGTTAAGGGGACCTCTTCGGAAAGACTGTGTCTCGGTCATCCATTTCTCAAACATCATGCAGTGCGAGAAATACAATGGAGGAGATCGAGTCTTGTGGGGAAAAGTGCGCAAACCTCTGCAGAGTGTACAAATTAATCATGGTTAGCCGTGTCCCCGATTATGGACATCTTGAGTATCTGGTACTTGAATTATTGATTTGATCTCATCACATTACTTAATTAATTTGATTGGGTTGTCAACTTTTAATTGGTATTGAGTTGGGGTTACCTTCTCAATGTTCTCAACAAACTTTGTAGTTAAATAAAATATATTCCTTTGTTGTAGGGAAAAATTAGCTTTATGCAAATGATAACCGTAGAGCCTCCACCAGCCAAATATGCATGTAGTGATAGCTGTTATTTTGTTCATTGCTCTATAGTGTTATCTTGCCAGCATATTCCATGTGCTGACCTACACGGCTGCAACGTATCATGTTGCAGAATTTTCAGACGAAGAGTAAGGTGCGATAGGTCGTTTTCATGCACTCAGCTATGCCGTTGGGGTTGATGGACTCATTTATCTTCGAAGCTTCCGCAGTTATTTTATTTAGTTGGCCTTCAGCCATATTTATGTAATAAATACTCTTTATGAGGATTTTCGATGTAATAAGTGTGTGATTGAACTCTGTTAAAAATCCTCGAGTACTGTGTGTGTCAGCAGACCGATCCAGGGATGACACTTAAGCACAGAGACTTCGATCCATTGGGATCGGGTCGCTACAAGATGGTATCAGAGCACACGCTGACTGTAGAACGCGACCACTAGGAAAAGCCACATGATACTCTTCTCTACTCTTTTCTAACTCTTCTCCACTCATTTCTAACTCTTCTCTATTTCTACTCTATAGATGTCGGATCCCAGGAACAAGTTCACTCAGCCGGATGACGACACCCCTTTCGGACGTCACTTGAAGGAAGTCACCAAGTACCTGAACATCGGTCTACCAAGTTTCACCGGAACCTTCACTGCCACTTTACCAGAAGAGGAGCGCTGGAGGATCAAAGTTCGTGTACCTGGAAGGACATTTGCACCAACAACCGAGCCCATCGAGTTTACCTTGGATGCACCAACTTGGAGCTTGGGAAAGAGCATGGCAGCACACATCACTTTTGGACGCATTTGCGAGGAGTACCACAAGGATCTTGAAGACACCGTCTACCAGATATGTGGACGCCGAGACGAGCAATGGGAGATGATTCATACCAGGAAGGATGGATCTATTGCAGTGTACATTCAGGAGATGGATCAACACATTTGTCGATATGAGAACCAGATGTGCGCTATCATGAAGAAGACCAAGAAGGTGATGAAGAGGAATGTCGAGTTAGAAGAGGAATTCAAGTCAACACGCGATGAATATGAAGAAGAAATTGTTGTGCTACTGGAGAAGCGTGAAGAACTGAAGAAGAAGCTAGGAGTACCCATGGTGAAACCAGAACCTGAAGTGGACATTCAATCAGAAGACTACATCATACTAGATGACACCAACACAGACACTGATGATGGAGATGAAGACAGTGATGCAGATGAGGACAGTGATGACTATGAAGACGAAGATGGAGCGGATATTATGGAGTCTTCCACCGATCAAAATTTCTAGTCGACCACCATATTATTATTAGGGCCCTTCCAAATAGTTAGAAATCTTTTCGAGCTTTTGTAATAGTAGTTTAGAATCGATTGTGTGAATCTTGTTTGAAATTGAGTGGTGTGGATTGAATATGTTTGTCTCATATGCATATGGGTAGTGAAATCTCTCATTAGACCTATTCTATTCTGTTCTCACCCCTCTAACCTATCAGATGCCTCCGAGACGAGACCCCGGATTCGCTTTTCCGTCGGAGCTCACCCAGTTGATCCAACAACAGAATGCCTTGATGCAGCTGTTAGTCTAGAACCAGAACAAAGGCAACAACAACAACAACAACAACAACCCACCGCCACCACCCCCAGTTGACAACCTAGCCCGTTTCCTAAGGTTGAATCCGCCGGTGTTCTCTAGCAGCACCGAGCCGATTGTTGCTGATGATTGGCTCCGCAATATTGGAAGGGAGTTGACCACTGCTGGATGCACGGATGCGGAGAAAGTGCGCTTTGCCACACATCAGCTTGATGGACCCGCAGCCTCTTGGTGGGAGAACTTCACCACCACCTACCCCATTGCTACTGTTACTTGGGATCAATTTCAGCAGGTTTTCTGCACTGCACATGTCTCAGCTGGAGCCATGAGTTTGAAGAAGCGTGAGTTTCGCAACTTACGCCAAGGGAATCATACTGTGGGGCAGTATGTGGATGAGTTCAGTAAGCTAGCACACTATGCCCCAGATGATGTGGCCACAGATGCAGCGAAGCAGGAGAAATTTCTTGAAGGACTGAATGATGAGCTGAGCATGCAGTTGATGGTGGCAACTTTCAACAACTACCAGGAGCTGGTAGACAAGGCCCTAATGATTGAAGGCAAGCAGCAGTAGATAGATAACCGCAAGAGGAAGTATGGACAGGGGAAGTATAATTCTGGAGCTCAGCAGAAGCCTCGCTATTCCCCGTACTTAGGAGGGCATACTCATCATAACCATGGAGGACATTCTCACAATGGAGGAAATTCACACACCCACAGTGGCCCTAAGAATGGAAATGGGAATGGAAGTAACAACAACCAGAACTGTTCCAACCCAGCAACACCCGCTAAGAAGGATCTGAGTCACGTTACCTGTTACAAGTGTGGGAAGACTGGACACTACACCAATGATTGTTCTGAGGCAAAGAATGGAAATAGCAATGGAAGCTCAGGAAAGAAGCCAAATCCCTTCACCCGAGGTCAGGTGAACCATGTCAACGTGGAGGAAGTTGAAGAGCAGCCTGATGCAGTTATTGGTAAGTTTTTGATTAAGTCATTTACAGCCCATGTTCTTTTTGACACTGGTGCATCGCATTCATACATATCAAGGGGATTTGTAGACAAGTTTAAGTTGCCAACCGTAGCCCTTAAGACACCTATGTTAGTAAGCTCACCAGGAGCGGAGTATATGGCTAGCCGAGGATGTTTTTAGCTGCCATTGACCATAGGTAGGCATGTTTTTCCCACAGACCTCATTATCCTGGAATCACAAGGATTGGATGTGATACTAGGCATGGATTGGCTATCCAAGTACGAGGGAAACCTCGATTGTGCTAGTAAGTCGATTCTTCTCAACACCCCAGAGGGAAAACAGATCAATTATGTGTCTAGGCATGTGCCAAGGAGGACTCAAGTAAATTCACTCTCGGGAGTTGTTCAGGAGGAAGTGCCAGTTGTGAAGGATTATCCCGATGTATTCCCGGAGGAACTACCAGGCATGGCACCAGACCGAGACATAGAGTTCTTGATTGAGTTGTTACCAGGCAGGACCAATATCAAAGAGACCGTATCGGATGCCTGCAAATGATCTGGAGGAAATTAAGAAGCAGATTAAGGAGTTATTGGAGAAAGGTTATATACGACCAAGTTCATCGCCTTGGGGAGCCCCAGTGCTTCTAGTCGATAAAAAGGATGGATCTTTGAGAATGGTTGTTGATTATCGTGCGTTGAATGAGGTGATGATCAAGAACAAATACCCACTACCGATGATCAATGATTTGTTTGACCAGCTGCAAGGAGCTAAAATATTTTCCAAGATCGATCTTCGATCAGGATACCACCAGCTGAAGATCCGAGAACAGGATATACCCAAGACAACCTTTACCACGAGGTATGGGCTATATGAGTATACAGTTATGTCATTTGGTTTGACTAACGCCCCTGCCTATTTCATGAGTATGATGAACAAGGTGTTCATGGAGTTCTTGGATAAGTTTGTTATGGTTTTCATTGATGATATATTGGTTTATTTGAAGAATGAAGAAGAACACAAGGAACATTTACGCTTGGTTCTCGAGAAGCTCAGGGAACATCAGCTATATGCCAAGTTCAGCAAATGCGAGTTTTGGTTGAAGGAAGTCGGATTTCTCGGACATGTTATATCAGGAGAAGGTATAGCAGTAGACCCTTCCAAGGTTAAATCTGTCACCGAGTGGATGGCACCCACCACAGTTGGGAAGATACGCAGTTTCCTTGGACTTGCAGGATATTATCGGAGATTCATTGAGAATTTTTCCAAGATCGCGAAGCCCATGACGGAGTTATTGAAGAAAGACACCAAGTTCAAATGGACCGACAATTGTGAGGCCAGTTTTCAGGAGTTGAAGAAACATTTGGTTACAGCCCCAGTGTTGATTCTCTCGAACATACGCAAGGATTTCCAAGTATATTGCGACGGTTCACGTCAGGGACTTGGAGGCGTTCTTATGCAAGAAGGAAGAGTTGTTTCATATGCCTCACGACAGCTTCGACCTCATGAGTTGAATTATGCCACGCATGATTTGGAATTAGCAGCCGTAGTGCATGCACTCAAGACATGGAGACATTTTCTTATCGGAAATCGTTGTGATGTTTACATGGATCATAAGAGTTTGAAGTACATCTTCACATAGAAGGAGTTAAACCTCAGGCAGAGGAGATGGTTGGAGCTCATAAAGGATTATGACATGAAGTTGCATTATCATCCAGGAAAGGCCAATGTTGTAGCAGATGCGTTGAGCCGCAAGAGTTATGTTAACACGCTCATAACCGGAGGATTACCTCAGGAGTTAGCCGACGATCTCAGAGAACTTTGCTTGGAGATAGTTCTGAGAGGTTTTCTTGCGGCATTGGAAATTCAGTCCACTTTACTGTGAAAGATCCGAGAAGCTCAGAAGACGGACAAGGAGATTGCAGAGATAAAATAAAGCATGAGCAAAGGAAAGGCTAAAGGTTTTTGTGAGGATGAGCACGAAACTTTATGGTTTGAGGATCGTATCTATGTGCCCAATGACCCCGAGATCAGGAAGTTAATACTTCAGGAGGCTCATGATTCGCCCTACTCAATTCACCCAGGCAACACCAAGATGTATCTGGATTTGAAAGAGAGTTTCTGGTGGACAGGAATGAAGAAGGATATTGCGGAGTATGTAGCAGTATGTGACATATGTCAGAGAGTTAAGGCAGAGCATCAGAAACCAGCAGGGTTACTCCAGCCTTTGCCGATACCCAAATGGAGGTGGAATAAACTTGGCATGGATTTCATCACCGGATTACCCAGGACTCATTCAGGATATGATTCTATCTGGGTTGTAGTTGATCGCTTGGCTAAAGTGGCTCACTTCATCCCCGTGAAAACCACTTATACAAGTGCTAAGTTGGCGAAGATATACATGACCAGGATCGTATGTCTGCATGGAGTTCTGAGGACCATCATATCAGATAGAGGAACCCAGTTTACCCTGAAGTTTTGGAATCAGTTACACGAAACTTTGGGTACCAGGCTAGAGTTTAGTACAGCCTTTCACCCGCAGACAGATGGACAAACCGAGAGAGTCAACCAGATTCTGGAGGACATGTTGAGAGCTTGTGTGCTAGATTATGGATCTAGTTGGGATGATAATTTGCCTTACGCAGAGTTCTCATATAACAACAGCTATCAAGCTAGTTTGAAGATGGCCCCTTTCGAAGCCTTGTACGGAAGAAGGTGCAGGACACCACTATCGTGGGATGAAGTTGGAGATAGACAGTTTTTCGGACCAGACTTAATCAGAGATTCTGAAGAGAAGGTTAAGTTGATTCGAGATAGACTCAAGATAGCCCAGTCCAGGCAGAAGAGTTATGCAGATACTAAACGCAAGGAGGTAACCTATGAAGTCGGAGACAGGGCATATCTTCGTGTGTCCCCACTTCGAGGAGTAAAACGATTTGGAGTCAAAGGAAAGCTAGCACCACGATTTGTGGGACCATACAGAGTGTTGGAACGTATGGGTGAAGTTGCCTACAAGTTCGAGTTACCCGAAGGTTTGTCAGGAGTTCATGATGTGTTTCACGTTTCCCAGTTGAAGAAGTGCCATGCAGAGATGGCCAATATTTCCCTAAGAGATACAGTGCCCCTAGAAGCAATTCAGTTGGAAAGTGACCTAACTTACGAGGAGAAACCCGTCAAGATTCTCGAGTTTGCCAGCCGAGTTACACGCAGCAAGGTTATCAAGTTTTGCAAAGTTCAGTGGAGCCACCATACCGAAGAAGAAGCCACCTGGGAGCAAGAAGAAGACCTACGGAAAGACCACCCACACCTATTTTCTAGCCAACCTGAATCTCGAGGGCGCGATTCATCTTAAGGGGGGTAGGTTTGTAACATCCCAATTTTCAATTTGGATGTTAAACATTAGGTCATCATATGCATTCATGCTCTTTGCATTTTTATTTGTTTTTATTTGGACATTTTGATCCTAGAGACCTTAAGCAACTCAAGGACCATTTGAGAGAGTTGGAGGTTTTCATAAAATCCATTTTGAATTTTTCAAAATTGGTAAATTCGATCAAAGTGATTTTTATTTAAAATTATTTTTCCGATTATTTTGAAAATAAATAAAATAATGAGAGAAGATAATATGACTTCTTCAAACAGAGGAAATATTGGAAATTTAGTTTTAAATAAAAATAAAGTTTATTCGAATTTTATTTGAGATTTATTCGAGTAAATTAGGGAAAAAATGCATTTTTAAAAATTGCATTTTAGCCCAGAGAAATGTTCATGTTGTCCTAAATATTAGGAGAGGACCGTGAAAATTGTTTCTGGAATTTTATGTTTTTTATTTTATTTTATTTTGATTTTTCCTCGCGGCACTGTTTAAAAAAAACTCCGATCCGAACTGGGCCGGCCCAGCTAGCGCCAGGCCGCGGCCCAGCCACCGTCGCCGCCCCGAGCTCGGGACGGAGTCCCGAGCGAGCACGAGCCGCCGCCGCCTCGTTTGCCCCTCCTTCAATCCGCCGTACCCCACCCCTCCCCGCCTTTATAAGCCGCCGCACCCCCCTCTCTCCTCCTCAAGTCGCCGCATCGCCGCCGCCGCCCCGCAGCAGCAGCAGCAGCAGTCAGCCGCCGCTGCTCGCGCCGCAGCCGCCGCCGCCGCTCGCGCCGCGCCGTCGCCTGCCGCCCCGCGCCCACGCCTTCGCCGCTCCGCGCCGCGCCACCCCGCCCCGCCCTACAGCCGCCGGAGCCGGAGTTCGTCGCCGCCGCCGCCGGTTTTTTTTCGCGAACCGGTATAAACTATCGTAAACCGCCCGTTTTTTTTATTTTCGGTTTTTTTGTTTTAGATCGGTTTATTTTTATTAGGTTAGATTAATTAGCGAATGTTCACCCGATTTTCTCTGTTAGCGAACGGTTTCGTTCGTTAGGTTCTGTTAGCGAACGTTCGTTCGTTAGATTTTTTTCTTTTTAGTTTTATTTTCGGCCAGGGACCTATTCATGAATAGTTTTCTTACAGATTAGTCCCTGATATTTAAACCCTCGCAACTTTTTTCTCGTTTATCCAAATCCAGTGAAACCAATGCCAAAATCTTCGTCTTGTTCCCCTCTGTCCAGATTTTCAACTTGAATATGTTTTTGATAATTTACAATTTGGTTTCAAGCAGATTTGAATTTGAACTTCTTTTGATCGTAGTTTGAGTTTCGTATCTCCGATTCGATCGATTCTTTTTGCAAATTGAAGCTCTTCACCTGAACTTTCTGTTTAGATCTTTTCTTTTGGGTTTTACCTTTGCATATTATGCTTGAGTGCTTATGTATGCTATTGTTTGTTCACGGTAGAGTTTCCGGAGTGCGAGGCTTGCTACTACGAATCACTAGGGTTTTCTGATCGTCAGCAAGGCAACTAACACTTTGATCATACCCCTTTATTACCCAGTTTTTATGCATTAGTTTCAATCCTCAAACACTGCATGGTTAGGGTTTGATAACATGTGGGTACTGGGAAGTAGTTGATGAGGTAGGAACATATTGTCCTTCATCAAACCATGGGTATTACTACGTTATGCTTACTTTGCTATGCTCGTAGACGTGGTTTGGTTTGAGAGAATTCATGAAAGATGTGAGAGTAATTTTAACTAAGGAAAACTTAAGGTGGATACTTTAACACACATCTGGGTGGATTGGTTGTGGGCACCTGGGGAATCCAGTGTTGTCCAAGGAGATCCCGGGGAATCCGTGTGATCATCCTATGGTTCACCACCCAGGCTCAAAGGGATCATAAGATTATTCATGCTAGAAACTTCCGTGTGCAGCCACATGCCATTATGGGCTCTGGCATAGTTGAGTAAGTTGTGGGAATCCTTTCCATGATGGGCTAGCAGATGTAGGGGATTGTAGGTGTACCGGCCTATCTATCGGTTAAGGGGACCTCTTCGGAAAGACTGTGTCTCGGTCATCCGTTGCTCAAACATCATGCAGTGCGAGAAATACAACAGAGAAGATCGAGTCTTGTGGGGAAAAGTGCGCAAACCTCTGCAGAGTGTACAAACTAATCATGGTTAGCCGTGTCCCCGGTTATGGACATCTTGAGTATCTGGTACTTGAGTTATTGATTTGATCTCATCACATTACTTAATTAATTTGATTGGGTTGTCAACTTTTAATTGGGATTGAGTTGGGGTTACCTTCTCAATGTTCTCAACAAACTTTGTAGTTAAATAAAATATATTCCTTTGTTGTAGGAAAAAATTAGCTTTATGCAAATGATAACCATAGAGCCTCCACCAGCCAAATATGCATGTAGTGATAGCTGTTATTTTGTTCATTGCTCTATAGTGTTATCTTGCCAGCATATTCCATGTGCTGACCTACACGGCTGCAACGTATCATGTTGCAGAATTTTCAGACGAAGAGTAAGGTGCGATAGGTCGTTGTCATGCACTTAGCTATGCCGTTGGGGTTGATGGACTCATTTATCTTCAAAGCTTCCGCAGTTATTTTATTTAGTTGGCCTTCAGCCATATTTATGTAATAAATACTCTTTATGAGGATTTTCAATGTAATAAGTGTGTGATTGAACTCTGTTAAAAATCCTCGAGTACTGTGTGTGTCAGCTTACCGATCCAGGGATGACACTTAAGCACAAAGACTTCGGTCCATTGGGATCGGGTCGCTACAGGAGAACATAAGAAGAAATTGTTTGTAGGGTACGAAACCACCTCAAAGTTATTATTTCCGATCGATCTATCCAAGAGTTCGTACTAAAATAACACCAAGTTAACCTTTTCGATCGATCTATCTAAGAGTTCGTACTAAAATAACACCATATGATACATATCAACCAACTCTAATGTCACCTAGATACTCCAATGTCACCATGAGCATCCGTGAGTTGAATATACGATATGCATCAAACAATTTCAGATTCATAATACTCAATCCAACACAAAGAACCTCAAAGAGTGCCCCAAGATTTCTACCGGAGAAACAAGGACGAAAATGTGCGTCAACCCCTATGCATAGATTACCCCAATGTCACCTCGGGAATCCGCGAGTTGAGTGCCAAAACATATATCAAGTGAATCAATATGATACCCCATTGTCACCATGGGTATTCATAGCAAGACATGCATCAAGTGCTCTCAAATCCATAAAAGTATTCAATCCGATAATAACGAAATCTCAAAGGGAAAACTCAATTCATCACAACAAGATAGAGAGGGAAAAACACCATATGATCCAACTATATTAACAAACCTCGCGATACATCAAGTTCGTGCCAAATCAAGAACACGAGAGAGAGAGAGATTAAACACATAGCTACTGGTACGAACCCTCAGCCCCGAGGGTGACTACTCCCTCCTCGTCATGGTGGCCACCGGGATGATGAAGATGGACTCCGGTGATGATTTTCCCCTCCAGTAGGGTGCCAGAACAAGGTCCAGATTGGGTTTTCATGGCTACAGAGGCTTGCCACGGCAGAACTTATGATCTAGGGTTATTTCTAGGGGTTTCTGAATATATAGGATTTTTTGGCGTCGGTTTCACGTGAAGATGGGCCTCAAGGGGCCCACTACCCACCAGGGCGCGCCAGGGGGGTGGCGCGCCCTGGTGCCTTGTGGGCAGCAGGGGCCCCCCCTCCAGTGGTTCTTTGCTCCAGTATTTTTCTTTTCTTCCAAAAAAATTGTCAAAAAGTTCCGTCCAATTCCGAGAACTTTTATTTCTGCACAAAAAGAACACCACGGTAGTTCTGCTGAAAACAACGTCAGTCCGAGTTAGTTCCATGCAAATCATACCAAAACCATATAAAATTGTTGTAAACATGGCATGAATACTTCATAAATTATAGATACGTTGGAGACGTATCAGCATCCCCAAGCTTAATTCCTACTCGTCCTCGAGTAGGTAAATGATAAAAGAAATAATTTATGAAGTGTGAATGCTAGTATAGTGCATAAGTTTGATCAATGATAATTTCAATCACTTTTCCTAGCATCATAACAACAACTCTTTCTTATAAAAATCATCATGATAAAGTAGCAATCAATTCACATGTTATGGTTCAAACAATGCCTTCTCTTGAAACTTTACAACCTATGTTCTTAGTCACCAAACAATTCAATTCAACTTATTCAACAAAGTCTAATTAAGAGCTCCACATACTCAATCATCATATAGTCTTCTATGATTACTAGTACTCAAAGCATATTTTTAGAACACATGGCATCCATCGAACACAGAGAAAGATAGGGGCTTAATGTTTCGCCTCCCAACTCATTTATCATAGAGATAATTGTCAACAATAATAAATCATGATCAAATATATTTGACTGGCCATATGTTCCTAGATCTTTCCCCACCACATGATGCTTGCCAACTGGAGAATAATTGAGGTTGAAATGAGAATGCATACTATTGACTCTTGCATAAAAGTAAATACTAAAAAGTAAAAGATAGGCCCTTCGCAGAGGGAAGCAGAGGTTGTCATGCGCTTTTTATTTTTGGATGCACAATCTCTTAATGCAAAGGAACATCACATTATATTGCCCCTTATGATAGCAATCTTTATTATGCAGTCCGTCGCTTTTATTACTTTGTCATCACAAGTTTGTACAACGCTTATTTTCCCTTACAATAAAAGATCAAACATATTTAGGAGCAATTTTTATTGCTTTATGCACCAATGACAACTTACTTGAAGGATATCATTCAATCCATAGGTAGGTATGGTGGACACTCATGGCAAGAAACTGGGTTTAAGGGTTTTTGGATGCACAAGTAGTATCTCTACTTTGTACGGATTTTTGGCTAGAAAAAGATCCTAAGCAAACACCACATGTTGGAGGATCAATAACAATATTACTTCTATGCAAATATACACAACCATAACTAATTATGTTGTCTTCCTTGTCCAACTCAACTAATTTGCTCAAGTTTGAAAATAATTAATGGGTATTCACAATCATAGAAGATGTCCAAGATAATATATTTGTATGTGAAAGTTCTCTTCCTTATACTAATCATTCATGAATTGCTTGTATGACCAATATTGTGATTGTCAAGCTTCAAAAGATTTCACTTTCTAAACCCAATGTGAGGCTACTACGGGGCATGATATGAACATATAATTTCAACTTCATGATATTCAATCCATTCAATAATTTACTCATAGGATATAAGTGAAGCACAAGAGTAAATGACAAACTACTCCAAAAAGATATAAGTGAAGATCAAGCGAGTACTCAAGTAAATGGGTAGCTAATTGAGGACTCTCTCTTATTTAAAAAATTTCAGATCTAAGTATTTTATTAAAACAGCAAGCAATACAAAATAAAATGACATTCCAAGAATAGCACATATCATGCGGAGATGCAAAAACTTAGGTTCAACCGATACTAACCGATAATTGTTCATGAAGAAAGGTGGGATGCCTTCTGGGGCATCCCCAAGCTTAGATGCTTGAGACTTATTGGAATATTATCTTGGGTGCCTTGTGCATCTCCAAGCTTGAGCTTTTGTGTCTCCTTAATTCCTTTTATATTACAGTTTCCCCAAATCTTAAAAAACTTCATCCACACAAAACTCAACAAGAACTCGTGAGATAAGTTAGTATAAATCAATGCCTAACCTTATCATTCTCTACTGTACGAAATCACTAAAATTATTATTTAACATTGCATACTAAATTTCTCTGCATATTTAATACTCCTATCCTCAAATAGAATCATTAAACAAGCAAACATATGCAAACATAACAGCAATCTGTCTAAACAGGACACTCTGTAAAGAGTGCAATTATAATCATACTTCACTAACTCCAAAAATTCTGAAAATTAACCACACTGTAGAAAATTTGTCATATCTAACTGTGTAAAAATTTCAAGATTTTATCATGTTCTGACTATTCACAAATATTCAAAACATAACAATAAACTTTCTATTTTCAAACAGCAACATATAGACTTGCAAAATAAGCATAGTAAAGGCTATCCTTGACACTTTTATTGAAATAAAAGATGCAAAACATTATTCTAAATAACATTAAGTAAACCCTAATAAAATAAAATGACGCTCCAAGCAAAACACATATCATGTGACTAATAAAAATATAGCCCCAAGTACGGTTACCGATAATGATGCTGACGAAAGAGGGGATGCCTTCCGGGGCATCCCCAAGCTTAGTTGCTTGGATCTTCCTTGAATATTAACTTGGGGTGCCTTGTGAATCCCAAATCTTAGTTTCTTGTCACTCCTTATTCTCCTCATATCGATATCTCACCAAAAACTTGAAAACTTCAATCACACAAAACTTAACGGAACTTCGTGAGATGGGTTAGCATAGTAAAATAAATCATTCACTTGGGTACTGTCAAAGACAAGATTCATAATTGTTTTCACATAATTCCTACTGTACTCTATAATTTCCAAAATTTATATTAAGCCATATAAGCCATAGAAACTATAAAACAAGCAAACTATGCATTGCAAATAGGACAGAATCTGTCAAAAACAGAACAGTCTGTAAAGATCTGAATAATTACTATACTTCTGTTGCTCAAAAAATGTTGAAAATATAGTAAACGTAGGATATTTGTATATCAATCATCTGTAAAAAATTCAGAATTTTTCAACACTCCAGTGATTTCTAACAATTCTGTTACTGGGCGCAAAAGTTTCTGTTTTTGCACAGAATCAAGTCAACTATCATCCACACTATCCCAAAGGCTTTACTTGACACTTTATTGAAACAAAAGCTATGAAACATGATTAATACAGTAGATTAATAATGTTAACACACAAAAACATTAGGGGTAAATGTTGGGTTGTCTCCCAACAAGCGCTTTTCTTTAATGCCTTTTTAGCTAGGCATGATGATTTCAATGATGCTCACATAAAAGAAAACAATTGAAACATAACGGGAGAATCATGAATCACATGACAAGCACATTTAAACCTAACCCACTTCCTATGCATGGGGATTTCGTGAGCAAACAATTTATGGGAACAAGAATCAACTAGCATAGGAAGGCAAAACAAGTATAACTTCAAGATTTTCAACACATAGAGAGGAAACTTGATATTATTGAGATATGTAAAAGCAGATGTTCCTCTCTCATAATAATTTTCAGTAGCATCATGAATGAATTCAAAAATATAACTAGCACACAAATCATTCTTTTCATGATCTACAAGTATAGAACTTTTATTACTCTCGACATAAGCAAATTTATTCTCATTCATAATAGTGGGAGTAAACTCAACAAAATAACTATCATGTGATTGAAAATTAAAATCATGACGACAAGTTTCATGCTTATAATTATTCTCTATAATATATATGTCATCACCATAATCATCATTGATAGCAACTTTATTGCCATAATCAATTGAAACCTCTTCCGAAATAGTGGATTCATCACTAAATAAAGTCATGACCTCACCAAATCCACTTTTATCAATATTGTAATAAGGTTCAACACCCTCCAAAATAGTGGGACCATCATTACCTAGAGTTGACACTCTTCCAAACCCACTTTCATCAATATAATCATCATAAATAGGAGGCATGCAATCATCATAATAAATATTCTCATCAAAACTTGGGGGACTAAAAATACCATATTCATCAAAGATAGCATCCCCAAGCTTATGGCTTTGCATATAATTAACATCATGGATATTCAAAGAATTCATACTAGCAACATTGCAATCATGCTCATCATTCAAAGATTTTATTTCCAACATTTTATTGAATTCTTCTTCTATCAATTGAGCACAATTTTCCGATCCATCATTTTCAAGAGAGACATGATAAAGACGAATAATATGAGGCAACCTCAATTCCATTTTGTAGTTTTCTTTTATAAACCAAACTAGTGATAAAACAAGAAACAAAAAGATTCAATTGCAAGATCTAAAGATATACCTTCAAGCACTCACCTCCCCGGCAGCGGCGCCATAAAAGAGCTTGATGTCTACTATGTAACTTTATTCTTGTAGACTCGTGTTGGGCCTCCAAGCGCAGAGTTTTGTAGGACAGTAAGAATTTTCCCTCAAGTGGATGATCTAAGGTTTATCAATCCGTGGGAGGCGTAGGATGAAGATGGTCTCTCTCAAACAACCCTGCAACCAAATAACAAAGAGTCTCTTGTGTCCCAAACACACCAAATACAATGGTAAATTGTATAGGTGCACTAGTTCAGCGAAGAGATGGTGATACAAGTGTAGTAATGATAGTAGATATTGATTTTTGTAATAGGAACAATAAAAAACAGCAAGGTAGCAAGTAACAAAAGTGAGCACAAACGGTATTGCAATGCTTGAAAATGAGGCCTAGGGTTCATACTTTCGCCAGTGCAATCTCTCAACAATGCTAATATAATTGGATCATATAACCATCCCTCAACGTGCAACGAAGAATCACTCCAAAGTTCTTATCTAGTGGAGAACATAAGAAGAAATTGTTTGTAGGGTATGAAACCACCTCAAAGTTATTATTTCCGATTGATCTATCCAAGAGTTCGTACTAAAAGAACACCAAGTTATCCTTTACGATCGATCTATCTAAGAGTTCGTACTAAAATAACACCATACGATACATATCAACCAACTCTAATGTCACCTAGATACTCCAATGTCACCATGAGCATCCGTGAGTTGATTATACGATATGCATCAAACAATTTCAGATTCATAATACTCAATCCAACACAAAGAACCTCAAAGAGTGCCCCAAGATTTTTACCGGAGAAACAAGGATGAAAACGTGCATCAACCCCTATGCATAGATTACCCCAATGTCACCTCGGGAATCCACGAGTTGAGTGCCAAAACATATATCAAGTGATTCAATATGATACCCCATTGTCACCACGGGTATTCTTAGCAAGACATACATCAAGTGCTCTTGAATCCATAAAAGTATTCAATCCGATAATAACGAAATCTCAAAGGGAAAACCCAATTCATCACAACAAGATAGAGAGGGGAAAACACCATATGATCCAACTATATTAACAAAGCTCGCGATACATCAAGATCGTGCCAAATCAAGAACACGAGAGAGAGAGAGATTAAACACATAGCTACTGGTACAAACCCTCAGCCCCGAGGGTGGACTACTCCCTCCTCATCATGGTGGCCGCCGAGATGATGAATATGGCCTCCGATGATGATTTCCCCCTCCGGCAGGGTGCCGGAACAGGGTCCAGATTGGGTTTTCGTGCTACAGAGGCTTGGGGCGGCGGAACTTCTGATCTAGGGTTATTTCTGGGGTTTTTTGAATATATAGGATTTTTTGGCGTTGGTTTCACGCGAAGATGGGCCTCAGGGGGCCCCACTACCCACCAGGGCATGCTAGGGGGGGTGGCGCGCCCTGGTGCCTTGTGGGCAGCAGGGGCCCCCTCCAATGGTTCTTTGCTCCGGTATTTTTCTTTTCTTCCAAAAAAATTGTCAAAAAGTTTTGTCCAATTCCGAGAACTTTTATTTCTGCACGAAAAAAAACACCACGGTAGTTTTGCTGAAAGCAACATCAGTCCGGGTTAGTTCCATACAAATCATGCCAAAACCATATAAAATTGTTGTAAACATGGCATGAATACTTCATAAATTATAGATATGTTGGAGACGTATCATAGGCATGGGAGTTTTCATACCTTTGCTTTGTTACATGTTGAACTTTTTGAATAGATCCTTGGTATACTTTGTTTGCGAGACAAAGTTACCATCCCGGGTTTGCTTGATTTGCTACCTGAGTAAGAATTTTAGTTCACACATCATAGACATCTCATACATCTTTGACATGAGCCTTTCAAACTTTTCACTAAAGAGAGGGTCAGTAGATCCAAAGATAATATCATCAACATATATTTGGCACACAAATAGTTCACCATTTACTCTCTTAGTGAACAAGGTTGAATCAATTTTACCAATCAGCCTTTTTCAAGAAGAAACTTTGTGAAGCATTTAAACCAAGCTCTAGGAGCTTGTTTGAGACCATAGAGAGCTTTGTGAAGTTTGTAAACATGGTTTGGTTTCTTGGGATTAACAAAGCCGGGAGGTTGTTTTACATAAACTTCCTCCTCAATTTCACCATTTAGAAAAGCACTTTTAATATCCATTTGATACAGGGTAATATCATGGTGACTAGCATAAGCAAGTAAGATGCGAATAGACTCAAGTCTAGCAATGGGGGCGTAGGTCTAGTCCATACCTTCGACTTGAGTGTAGCCTTGAGCAACGAGACGAGCCTTGTTGCGTATGAATTGTACATCCTCATCTTGCTTGTTCTGAAACACCCATTTGGTGTCGATGATGTTTTGTTCATCTTTGGGATTCTCAACCAATGTCCACACTTGGTTTCTCTCTCGAAGTTGTGTAGCTCTTTGTGCATAGCATTTACCCAATCGGGGTCTTCAAGAGCTTCATCAACCTTCATAGGCTCAATGCTAGAGATGAATGAGTAATGCTCACAAAAGTTAGCTAAGCGAGATTTAGAGCGAGTAATTCTCCCAGATTTGATGTCGCTAAGGATTTGTTCCACTGGATGATGCTTGTCGATTCTTGCTCTAACTCGAGGTAGCTTTTTCTTGGGTTGTGGTGATGCATCCTCTTCATCATCATCATCTTCTTCTTCATTGTTGTTAGTGTCATTGTTCGCTTGTGGATATGGAGAAGGAGGTCGAGGTGGATCATCTTGTTGTACTTCCTCATTCCCTTCATCTTGACATGTTCCACTTGTGGACGCCTCCATGTCAACTTGTGGTTCACCTTGATGTGAAGTTGAGGCTTCCACTTAAATGGACGAAGTGCTCTCCTTCACCTCCGTTGGACGGATTTGGCCAATAGCCAAGTCTTGAATTGCTTCCGAAAGATCTTTGTTTCCTACATCAATTGGCAATCGCTCTACTTGCGAGCCGTTAGATTCATCAAACTTCACATCTACCGTATCTTCAACTTTTTGAGTAAAGTTGTCGTAGACACGGTAAGTGTGACAGTTCGATCCGTAACTGAGTAGGAAACCTTCATGAGATTTGGGAGGAAATTTTGAATGATGATGCTTGTCAAGAATGTAACACTTGGAGCCAAATACTCTAAAATCACCAACTTGTGGCTTGTTACCGGTGAGTAGCTCGTATGTCGTTTTACCAAGAAGCTTGTGAAGATAAAGTCGATTCATAGCATGACAAGCCGTCTCAACTGCTTCCGCCCAAAAGTGTTTTGGTGTCTTGTATTCATATAGCATCGTCCTTGCCATCTCAATAAGGGTACGGTTCTTCCTCTCAACGACTCCATTTTTTTGAGGTGTGTACGTAGCCGAGAACTCATGTGAGATGCCTTCTTCGTCAAGAAAGGTATCTACATTTGCGTTCTTGAACTCCGTTCTATTGTCACTTAGAACCTTCTTGATCTTTACCTCAAATTGATTTTGAGCCTTCCTAGCGAAGTTCTTGAAGATCTTTTGTACCTGAGATTTGTCATCAAGAAAGAACACCACATAAGTCTTGAAAAATCATCAATAATGACCAAACCGAAGGAGTTACCACCAAGGCTCTTATAATCGTTGGGACCGAAAAGATCCATATGAAGTAGCTCAAGTGGTCTCCTTGTGGTCATGATGTTCTTCACGAGATGACTTCCACCAACTTGTTTTCCTGCTTGGTAAGCACTACAAAGTCTATCCTTGTCAAATATAATATCTTTAACACCAAGGATGTGATCTCCTTTAATAAGCTTATCAAGATTTCGCATTCCAACATGTACTAGTCGTCTATGCCCTAGCCAACCTTTAGAAGATTTTGCAGTAAGACATGTACGAGGTTGGGCTCTTTTAGTGAAATCAACAATGTATAGATCACCTCTACGGATACCAGTAAAGACCATATTATGATTGTCTCTATGAAACACTTGGAAATCTACTTTGGTAAATAGAACATCGAAACAAAGTCGGCTAGTCTAGATACGGAAAGAAGATTGTAACCAAGAGATTCAATAAGCATAACATTTTGAATGGAGCTATCATTGGATATGGCCACCTTACCCTTGGAGTTGTCTCCAAAAGTCATGTGATCGGTGCAACCACTATCGAGAATCCACTCTTTTCCTCCGGCCATGTAGTTCTGAAGATTAGCCATGAGACTATGATTTCTCATAGTCTTCTCATATTTGATGTCGGATTCTTCGTCTTCATCATAATAGCCATGCTCAATATCATCATCATGTATGTGATCATCACCTAGGGAAAATGATTTGTTAGATTTATGATCATGACAATGTGCAAGTTTGTGAATTCTAAAGGTTCTCGAGATAATGTTGCTAATGGTTCCAACGTCACATTTAGCACGCATGATATCACGAAGCTCAAATAGACATTCATCAAACTTAGGATCACTAGGATTCATTTTATGAAAAGCAATGGACTTATGTAGAATTTCATTGAGGTTCTTTAATGATTAATTTGGAAAGCGTATCTCAATGTCCTTCCATAGGGTGTATTGATAACCCACAAGTATAGGGGATCGTTTGTAGCCTTCTTCGATAAATAAGAGTGTCAAACCCAACGAGGAGCTAAAGGTAGAACAAATATTCCCTCAAGTTCTATCGACCACCGATACAACTCTATGCACACTTGATGTTTGCTCTACCTAAAACAAGTATGAAACTAATTTGCAAGAATAAAACACGAGTATTTTGCGAGAATAAAACTATGAATAAATTGCAAGGTAATAAAAGTGGATAGCTTTTGTCAACAAGAAAGTCATTTGTCCCTAGGCAATCGATAACAAGTACCGGTAATCATTCTTGCAATTTTACATGAGGGAGAGGCATGAGCTAACATACTTTCTCTACTTGGATCGTATGCACTTATGATTGGACCCCTAGCAAGCATCCGCAACTACTAAAGATCATTAAGGTCGTGAAACCCAACCATAGCATTAAGTATCAAGTCCTCTTTATCCCATACGCAACAACCCACTTACTCGGGTTTAAGCTTCTGTCACTCTCGCAACCCACCATAAGCGAATCATGAACATATTGCAACACCCTACAGCGGGGATCCCTCATGTTTGCACAAGATGGAGGGCACTGTAGGACAGCACAATAAATAAAATATACAATCATACCAACCAAGATCACGATTAACCCATAGGACAAAACGGATCTACTCAAACATCATAGGATAACCAAATATCATTGGGAAATAATATATGGAGTTGAGCACCATGTTTAAGTAGAGATTATAGCAGGGAGAAGAGGTGTTACACCGCTCCATAGAGGGGGAGAAAGTTGGTGTAGACGGTAGCAAGATTGTTGATGTAGACCGCCGTCACGATCCTTGCCCCGGCGGCACTCCGGCGCCACCGGGAGAGAGGGGGAGAGCCCCCCCTCCTTCTTCTTCCTTGGCCTCCCCCTAGATAGGAGGAGAGTTCCCCCTCTGGTCCATGGCATCCTTGGCGGCGGAGGGGTGGGAGCCCCTCCGAGATTGGATCTCCCTCTCTGTTCTCTTCTGTTTCGCGTTTTCCAGATCTGGCCCTTCACGGTTTCTTAAATTCCTGGAGATCCGTAACTCCGATTGCGCTGAGATTTTAACATGATTTTTTTCCGAATATAAGATTCCTTGCGCCCGAAGTATAGCTCCAACCGACGTTCGAGGTGGGCATAAGACACCTGGGCGTGCCTGGGCCCCCAGACGTGCCCTGGTGGGTTGTGGTCACTGTGGGCCCCCTGTTCTGATGATTCCAACTCCCAAAAATTACAAATATTCCAAAATAATTCTCCGTAAAATTTTATTGCATTTGGACTTCGTTTGATATGGGTTTTCTGCGTAACAAAAAACATGCAACAAACAGGAACTAGCACTGGGCACTGGATCAATAGGTTAGTCCAATAAATCATATAAAAAGTTGCCAAAAATATGTGAAAGTTGTATAATATTGGCATGAAACAATCAAAAATTATAGATACGATGGAGACGTATCATGTATGCACATTCAAAGTTTTGCATGCAAATAAGCACATTTCTAGGTAAAACCTCTCATGATAAGATCACTGGTTCTAAGATTATGAAGCATGTCAATTTGCTCTTCATGAGTGGGATGCAAGGGATCAATAGGAGGCACATCAGGATTTTGAACATACTTACTCAAGTCAAATTCATCAAAGATAGCAAGCATTTCAGCTTTCCAAGAGTCATAATACTCTCCATCAAGAATGGGCATTCTATGTCTAAGACTCCCCAAAGTAGACTCATCCATCTTCCTCCAATGGTGATGAAAGCAAAGCAATGGAGACCAATGCTCTGATACCAATTGTAGGATCGGAGAAGATAGGTCTAGAGGGGGTGAATAGTCACTTAACCAACCAAAGGTGCAGTTTTTAGTTTTCTTGAAACTTAGGGAGATTTTGGCACAAGTTAAGATAACACCAAGACTTTCTACACATCATACGTAGGGATAGATCAGCTGAAATAGTAAATCATGCAACTGTGCGGAAATTAAGGGGTAGAGTCGGAAGATCAAATGCTATGAAGACACGATGATTCTTGGCATGATTCCGATAGGTGGTGCTATCGTACATCCACGTTGATGGAGACTTCAACCCACGGAGGGTAACGGTTGCGTGAGTCCACGGAGGACTCCACCCACGAAGGGTCCATGAAGAAGCAACTTTGTCTATTCCGTCATGGCCAACGCCCACGAAGGACTTGCCTCACTCGGGTAGATCTTCAAGAAGTAGGCAATCTCCTTTCCCTTACAAACTCCTTGGTTCAACTCCACGTGATCTTGGAGGCTCCCAAGTGACACCTAACCAATCTAGGAGACACCACTCTCCAAAAGGTAATAGATGTTGTGTTGGTGATGAACTCCTTGCTCTTGTGCTTCAAATGATAGTCTCCTCAACACTCAATCTCTCTCTCAATGATTTGGCTTGGGTAGGAGAAGGATTGGAGTGGAAAGAAACTTGAAGAGGCTAGAAATCAAGGTTCAAATGGTAGGAATGAAATCTCTTGATCTCAACACATGAGTAGGTGATTCTCTCTCAGAAAATGAATGGTGGAAGTTGTGTTTCGTTCTGATGGCTCTCTTAGAGAGTAAGTGGGGGTGGAGGGGTATAAATAGCCTTCACCCAAAATCCAACTGTTACACACTTTTGACCGAAATCGGTGAGACCAAATGTAAAACTCGGTGAGACCTATTAGTGTAAAAGATATGAACGTTGGGCTTTTCAGTGAAGTAGAACAACTCGGTGGGACCGAAGTGCAATGGCTAGGGCAAAACCCAGTCTCAGAAATTCCGAATGTTTCAACTCAGTGATTCCAAAGTGAAACAATGTCATCACAGAAACTTGGCAATGCCATCTCCGTGTGACCAAGATCCATTTCAGTCTAACCGGATTGCTAGGGTTCTTGTTGTGGCAAAGCAATGGTCATCTCGGTGGATCCATGGTAGGTCAGGGACCGAAATAAAGATTTAGGGTTTTGGACAGATGTGTTTGAAATAATGACTGAGGGGTTTTCGAGCAATATCAGTAAGCACTTTGAGCAACAACCTAATCATTAATACCTCATCCCCTTTTAATAGTACTGGCTTTCCTAAGGGACTCAATGTGATCTTGGATTACTAAACCAAAAATGTAGAGTCTTGGAGTAGCCAATTCTTGTCCTTGACATTTTGAAGGGGTGCACATCCTCATGTCCTTGCCATGCCGATGTTGAACTTGTCTGAAATATTCTAGGTAAAAATATTAGTCAAACAATATGTATGTTGACATTAATTACCAAAACCACCAAGGGAGCAAATGTGATTTCATCTTTACTTACTATAAGAAGTATTTTTGTCTTGTCCTTTCCAATAAAAGGTTTGGGCCACCTTGTTGCACCTTGTTACTTTGGTTACTTGTTACTTGCTATCAAACTATCTGTTACTACTACTTTACAACACTTGCAGAGAATACGTTGCTTATTAATTCCTTCTGTTCCTCATTGGGTTCGACACTCTTACTTATCAAAAGGACCACGCTTGATCCCCTATTATTATGGGTCATCAATGGCCACCGGGCGCAGTGCAAGCCGTTGTGCCCTGCCGAGCACCATACCGGCAAGGAGTACAGGAGCTCTGCCCGAAGCCAAGAACCACTATGGTTCTGGGCACAGCCAAACGTCAGGCGCCCTGACACGCCCCGCGTGTGCCACCGCGTGCCCACGGGAGACCAGATCTGAGAACAAGCAGCACCGATAGAAGCTTGAAGATTAACCTAGCTGCTGCATCACCGCCACCACCCACCACCACCCCACCCATGTCAGCTACCACACCACAGAGGTGGACCACAGCAGGCCCACCGGCCTCGGAGTCCAAAACCGCTCGATCTAGAAAACCAGATTAGGAGTAGCATAGACCTGCACCTTGACACGAGGACGCCGGTCGAGCCTGCCACAGGGGGGCGGACAATGACCCAAAGGCCACCCAGCATGCACCCGGATGCGGGGGTGCTTCACTGGCATAGGGATGTGCAGATCTGGTGCCTCATCGGGAGCAACAGGGGCGCCGGTAACCAATGGTGCGCCGCCGCGCCATGGAGGAGCAGGCCATGCACCGCCTGAGCACTGCCACGCATGGAGATGCACCTATGCCAGGTCGGCCGCTGCCTCGGCCTTGAATTCAAGGAGGAAAATGTTGCATGTGAGAGAGAGAGAGAGACAGAGAGAGAGAGCTTGCCTCACCGCCATCGTCCACGATAGAGGCTTAGCCCGGTCACCTCCTCCAACGATAATGATGGGGGAGAAATGGGTGGGGCTTGCACTAGCCGGTGCTAGCCTGCAAGTGCACATGGTTTAGTTGTAGCCTTTCCGAAGTAAGAGTATTGATCCCATAGGGAGCACAAGAATCAGACGTTACCTCTTGTAATGAATTATGAAGTTGTGCCTGCAAGTGATTGTAGACTCCGGACAAAGTGAGGGCAAAAATAAATGGTTGTATGCGAAGCAAACTTTAAAGTAAATAACATAAAAGTAATAAGAAAATAGTATCTTGAATAACTGACGAACTAGCAGAGGAGTAAGGCGTTCTCAGGGAGTCCGAAAGCCCCATTGGAATGTTACGCAACCTATGCGTGGGCATAGTAAGGTAAGGATACTTGAGCCACTCTTGATGATTATGCTGGGCGGAGCCGGGTACAGAACACGTTCTACTCGAGGTATACTTCATGTCGTGCACGTCACTACCATAGTCTCCCCTTGCAGGTTACAACTATGATAATTAAGGGTTACCTCGTTGTTCGTGCCATGAACGGTTGGTCCACTATGCTAGCCATGGATTGTGAAAGAATGGTGGAAAAAGGAATAAACTTTATTTTATGTTTGGGAACCGCCTATGATTTATCTAGCATGGAAAGTATTGGGAATTCTCAGTTGTTTTAATTGACAGGAAAAGCATGCCTCTCAAAACAATTTTATCTCTCAATTTAAGCTTTGAGCTCTCGCACCTCTTCAAATCTCTGCTTCCCTCTGCGAATGGCTTATCTATTTACTTTATGCTATTTTTATTTTTGTTGAGTCTCCATCTTCTCTTATAAAGCACCAACTAGGGAACACTATTATCATACTTGTGCATTGGGCATAGTTAATATTTGAATGTATTTCATGAACGCATCAGTGATTGAGCATAATGGGCTAGGGATAGCTTTCTTTAGTGTTGATATTTTGAAAGACATGGTTGCTTGTTGATATGCTTGAGTATTCATGTCCTCATGTAAATTATAGACTATTGCTTTGAATCATCTAAAAGTACAAGTGTCCATGCTACAAAAAAAAGAATATGTGATGAATATGTTAGGCAGCATTCCACATCAAAAATTCTGTTTTTATCATTTACCTACTCGAGGAAGAGTAGTAATTAAGCTTGGGGATGCTGATACGTCTCCAATGTATCTATAATTTTTTATTGTTCCATGTTGTTATATTATCAATCTTGGATGTTTTATATTCATTTACTAGCAACTTTATATCATTTTTTGGGACTAACCTATTGACATAGTGCCCAGTGCCAGTTGCTGTATTTTGCTTATTTTTTACTTCGCAGAATATCAATACCAAACGGAGTCCAAATGCCATGAAACTTTTTGGAGATTTTTTTCTGGACAGAAGACACCCAGGTAGCCAAAGAAGTGCATGGAGGAGGCCTATGGGGCCCACTAGGCACCAGGCCGTGCTAGAGGCCCCCGGCGCGCCCTGGTGGGTAGTGGAGCCCACGGGAAGCTTCTCCACCGACCTCTGCCTCTATAAATACTCTAAAATCCCCAAAACCCTAGGGGAGTCGAGAGAATACAGTTTCCGTCGCCGCAAGTTCCAGAACAACGAGATCCAATCTAGAGGCCTTTTCCGACACTCTGCCGGAGGGGGCAACGATCACGGAGGGGTTCTTCATCATACCTGTTGTCCCTCTGATGATGCGTGAGTAGTTTACCACAGACCTACGGGTTCGTAGCTAGATGGCTTCTTCTCTCTTTTTGATATTCAATACAATGTTCTTGGAGATCTATTTGATGTAATGACTTTTTGCGGTGTGTTTGTTGGGATCCGATGAATTGTGGGTTTATGATTAGTTCTATCCATGTATGTTATTTGAGTCTTTTCTAAACTCTTTTATGCATGATTGTTATAGCCTCGTATTTCTTCTCCGAAATTTTGGTTTGGTTTGGCCAACTAGATTGATTTTTCTTGCCATGGGAACATGTGCTTTGTGATGGGTTCGATCTTGCGGTGCTCAATCTCAGTGATAGAAAGAGACATGACACGCATGTATCGTAGCTATTAAGGATAAAAAGATGGGGTCTATTCCTACATGAATAGATCTTGTCTACATCATGTCATCATTCTTATTGCATTACTCCGTTTTTCCATGAACTTAATACACTAGATGCATGCTGGATAGCGGTCGATGTGTGGAGTAATAGTAGTAGATGCAGAATCGTTTTGGTCTACTAATCTTGGATGTGATGCCTATATACATGATCATTTCCTTGGATATCATCATGATTATTCACTTTTCTATCAATTGCCCAACAGTAATTTGTTTACCCACCGTATGCTATTTTCGCAAGAGAAGCCTCTAGTGAAAACTACGGCCCCCGGGTCTATTTTCCTATCATATACAACCAAAAATACCTTGCTGCATTTTTATTTATTTATTTTATTTTGTGTTTTATTTAGATATATTTGTCAAATCTCATACAATTTAATTTATCTCAATACCGAGGAGGGATTGACAACCCCTCTTATGCGTTGGGTTGCAAGTATTTGCTATTTGTGTGCAGGTGTTGTTTACATAGTGTTGCTTGGTTCTCCTACTGGATTGATAACCTTGGTTTCATAACTGAGGGAAATACTTACCTTTGTTGTGCCGCATCATCCTCTCCTCTTTGGGGAAATACCAACGCAGATACAAGCAATCAGGAAGAATTGCTGGCGTCGTTGTCGGGGAGACATCATCAACATCTATCAAGTACCCACGCATAAACTCTCATCTCCTTGCAATTACTTTATTTCCATTTGCCTCTCGTTCTCATCTCCCCCACTTCTAAAAAGTTTTACAAAAATACAAAAATATTTTTTCGTTTGCCTTTTTGCTTGTTTGCTATCTTTGCTTGTGTTACCATGTGTCTTCTATTTGCTTGCATCATCGCTTGCTAAAAATCTATTGATATGGATCCTCGTCCACTTGCTAATCTTTTAAAAATACCAAATTATAATGAACCAATTGCTAGTGAGTTGAGTGCGCTTGATTATCTCTATGAAGTTTTACTTGAAAACCATGAATCTGACAATTTTGGTGAAGGGTTGAAAGAGGAAATTTATAAAGTGATTTATGATAGTTCATTGAATGAAAAGCATGATTGCAATGATGTTATGATAAGTTCTATTAATGTCACTTGTGCCAATAATATGAAAAACCCCAAGCTTGGGGATGCTATTTTTTCTATGTCCACTACTTATTGCAATGATCATGATTGGGGTGATTCTTCTTATGATCTTGAAAATTTTATTTAAGCCTCATGATGAATATGATATTGATAATAGTGTTTGCAATAATCTTGAAAGTGGGTTTGGAAGAGTCCCAACCTTAGGTAATAATGATCCCACTACTTTGGAGAATGATCAATCTTATGAAATTATTGATAAAAGTGGGCCAGGAGAGGTCATGACTTTATTTGATGATAATCCCACTATATTGGAAGAGTGTCAACTTTGCATGCATGTGGATCATGTAGAGAATATGTTATGTGATAGCTATATTGTTGAATTTGAATATGGCCCCACATGTAATTATAATGAGAGAGGAAAATATGGTTGTAGAAATTTTCATGTTACTAAATTACGTCTCTTCATGTTGAGATTGTCTATGTTTTATTCTTCTCCCTTGCATATGCTAGTCTTTGCTTGTTTTGATAATTTGTTTTCTTATAAAATGCCTATGCATAGGAAGTATGTTAGACTTAAATGTGATTCTCATATGCTATATGATGCTCCCTTTGTGCTTCAATTCTTGTCTTTCATGCGAGCATCATTAAAATTATCAATGCCTAGCTAAGATGCTTTAAAGAGAAGCGCTTGTTGGGAGAGAACCCAATATTTTTCTTTTCTATTTTTCTGAGTTTACACAATTATGCCTCTATTATGATGGTGCTTTTTATGTTTTAGTTAGTGTTTGTGCCAAGTAATGCCTTTAGGATGGCTTGGGTGATAGTTGATTTGATCCTGTTGGAAAACAGAAACTTTTACGTCCATTAGCAGAATTGTTAAAAATAAATCACTGGAGTGAAAAAAAATCTGAATTTTTTACACAAGATTTATATACGAATTGCCTCGGTTGTCCTAATTTTTCAGAATTTTTGGAGTTACAGAAGTATGAGCTTAATTTGGTTCTCTACCGACTGTTCTATTTTTGATAGATTTTGTTTTCTTTGCATTGTGTGCTTATTTTGATGAATCTATGGAGTGTATCGGAGGGTATAAGCCATGGTAAAGTTATACAGTAGGTATAATGCAATAACAAAGTATGAATAGGTTGCAACAGCACTTAAAGTAGTGAATTGTGTTCTTATATTAACGGATCTCATGAAGGTTCTTGTTAAGTTTTGTGTGATTGAAGTTCTCAAGTTTTGCGTGAGATCACAATGGATGAAGGAATAAGGAGTGAAAAGAGCCTAAGCTTGGGGATTCCCATGTCACCCCAAGGTAATATTCAAGGAGTACCAAGAAACTAAGCTTGGGGATGCCCCGGAAGGCATCCCCTCTTTCTTCTAACGACCATCGGTAATTTTACTTGGAGCTATATTTTTATTCGTCACATATCATGAGTTTTGCTTGGAGCGTCTTGTATTATATCAGTCTTTGCTTGTTTTGATTTTTTTCCTTAAACCAAGTTGTGCCAACTGAGTCCACCATACCTACCTATATGCGGTATTTCCCGCTCATGAAGCGGCAGGGGGTGGCCAATATTTCCATGCTAGATATTTTATTCTCATGATGAGTGTTTATTCACTTGTCATTGCACGAGAGTGTGGCAGGTAATAGGGATGCTCAGCCCCGAAATGAAAAAATATATTTATGTTGTCAATAATAAATTCCTTGGAAAGTGTTGGTATGGAAGGCACCCATGGATATGGCTAGCCATGGATTGTGAAAGAATGGTGGAAAAAGGAATAAAAATTATTTTATATTTGGGAACCGCCTATGATTTATCTAGCATGGAAAGTATTGGGAATTCTCGGTCATTTTCGTTGACAGGAAAAGCATGCCTCTCAAAACAATTGTATCTTTCAATTTAAGCTTTGAGCTCTGGCACCTCTACAAATCTCTGCTCCCCTCTGCGAAGGGCCTATCTATTTACTTTATGCAATTTTTATTTTTATTGAGTCTCCATCTTCTCTTATAAAGCACCAACTAGGGAACACTATTATCATACTTGTGCATTGGGCATAGTTAAAATTTGAGTGTGTTTCATAAATGGATCAATGATTGGGCATAATGGGCTAGGGATAGCTTTCTTTAGTGTTGATATTTTGAAAGACATGGTTGCTTGTTGATATGCTTGAGTATTGATGTCCTCATGTCAATTATAGACTATTACTTTGAATCATCTAAAAGCCCAAGTGTCCATGCTACAAAAGAAAAGAATATGTGATGAATATGTTAGGCAGCATTCCACATCAAAAATTCTGTTTTTATCATTTACCTACTTGAGGACGAGCAGGAATTAAGCTTGGGGATGCTGATACGTCTCCAACGTATCTATAATTTTTTATTGTTCCATGTTGTTATATTATCAATCTTGGATGTTTTATAATCATTTACTAGCAACTTTATATCATTTTTTGGGACTAACCTATTGACATAGTACCCGGTGCCAGTTGCTATATTTTGCTTATTTTTTACTTCGCAGAATATCAATACCAAACGGAGTGCAAATGCCACGAAACTTTTTGGAGATTTGTTTCTAGACAGAAGACACCCAAGGAGCCAAAGAAGTGCATGGGAGGAGGCCCGTGGGGCCCACTAGGCACCAGGCCGTGCTAGAGGCCCCCGGCGCGCCCTGGTGGGTAGTGGAGCCGACGGGAAGCTTCTCCACCGACCTCTTCCTCTATAAATACTCTAAAATCCCAAAAACCCTAGGGGTGTCGAGGGAATACAGTTTCCGCCGCCGCAAGTTACAGAACCACAAGATCCAATCTAGAGGCCTTCTTCGGCACTCTGCCGGAGGGGGCAATGATCAGGGAGGGGTTCTTCATCATCCTTGTTGCCCCTCCGATGATGCGTGAGTAGTTTACCACAGACCTACGGGTCTGTAGCTAGTAGCTAGATGGCTTCTTCTCTCTTTTTGATCTTCAATACAATGTTCTCCTCGATGTTCTTGGAGATCTATTTGATGTAATGACTTTTTGCGGTGTGTTTGTTGGGATCCGATGAATTGTGGGTTTATGATTAGTTCTATCCATGAATATTGCTTGAGTCTTTGCTGAACTCTTTTATGCATGATTGTTATAGCCTCGTATTTCTTCTCTGAAATTTTGGTTTGGTTTGGCCAAATAGTTTGATTTTTCTTGCCATGGGAAGAGGTGCTTTGTGATGGGTTCGATCTTGCGATGCTCAATCTCAGTGACAGAAAGAGACATGACACGCATGTATTGTTGCTATTAAGGATAAAAAGATGGGGTCTATTCCTACATGAATAGATCTTGTCTACATCATGTCATCATTGTTATTGCATTACTCCATTTTTTCATGAACTTAATACACTAGATGCATGCTGGATAGCGGTCGATGTGTGGAGTAATAGTAGTAGATGCAGAATCATTTCGGTCTACTAATCTTGGACATGATGCCTATATACATGATCATTGCCCTGGATATCGTCATGATTATTCGCATTTCTATCAATTGCCCAATAGTAATTTGTTTACCCACCGTATGCTATTTTCTCGAGAGAAGCCTCTAGTGAAAACTACGGCCCTCGGGTCTATTTTCCTATCATATACAACCAAAAATACCTTGCTGCATTTTTTCTTTATTTATTTTATTTTGTGTTTTTGTTAGATCTATCTTACATTCTTAAGAAGTTGATCCCCACTACTATGAATTCTCTCAACATGCAGCCCGTCCACATCATCATCTAGCCACGTCAGCAATTCTCCTATACATGCATGCATCCTGTACGTAAGGTTTGTATTTGGCAACGGAGTGCATGCATGGCTATAATTGCCAAACACAAGCGTTGTGGTCCCAAATAATTAGCTGTAGTATGTTGTTTCACTAATGGCGTCCCACTACTATGCCGTTTCATCTTCTCACGCATCTTCCACACAAAAAACTGACGTGGCAGTCAAGCGGCCGGCCGTCGGTTCATTACCATTCACCACTAATCAGCCGGTGTTGCGTCTTTTATATGGTTGCCTCTCCACTTTCCTTCCCGTGTTCTCCCAGCTGCTGGTCATGCCGGTTTATAGAACATCAGATGTTAACCCCTTAGCTTTCGCTTCGATAAGCAAGCTGCATCGGTGTGGTTAGAATTTGGAATGCTTTCGGATATTTGCTGCTCACTTATGGAGGCGCCCAAGTGAAGCAGCTGCCATAATTGCTCCCGTCAGCCGTAAGGTGCCCCTCATCTGTCGTACTACAACTGATTTGTTTGTTTTCTCCTTCCTTTGTTGAACTTAGGACTTGCAAAGTATATGCTTGCATTTTTAGGCGGAACTCTTGGTGTTGATGGAAATGGCTTCCGCCTGCCTTTCACATGTATGTCTTTCTCATATATGGCAGCTAAAAGCTTTTCTTTAAACGTACTGCTAATTTATTTTCTCTCAGTCCGAGTGTTCTCTTCTCTATACTGAACCAGTATATTTTCGATATGGATTTAAGCTTACACTTTTTTAACGTTGCTAGCTCTAGGAATATATGGACCAACTTTGCAGAGGTGATGAAGTCTGGCTGCTGTCTAATTAGTCTTTTTATGTAAATTTACAATCTTGCAACTAACTAGGTGATTTCTTTAATTCATATGTTGTTAGGCCACAGACACTTGGTATCATTTCAGGAAGGATCTACCTGAGTGACATGGCTACACTGAAAAACATGAATATGCACGTTATTTCCATTTCCATTTGTGCTTCTAATTGGGTAGTAGTACTTTTTTTTGCGAAGGGGGTAACAGTAATGTTAGCTCTCCATCCTAGAATAATTAACAAAATAACTTCTACCGCCTAGACTGGTAAACAATATATGTGGACACATAAGGCAATCCACGGCTACACTAGAACATGTAGCTAGATCTGACCTACTTTTTTTCCATTTTTAGAACTACCACTTTCTTTTGCGCATCTGCAAACTATGTTCTAACTTTTGAAGTCCCAACTCTCGACCCGTTTACCTGTCCAGGTGCAAAAAAAATGTATTAATTCTCCCTCTATCCATTACATGCTACCATTTATCCATTTTCTATACATTGTTTTCAGAATAATTGTGTGATGTAGCCATTCGATCAAAAATATTTATCTATTTAAGCTACAAACTAATTTTTTTCTATTGAGTACTACCTTTTTGTTTGAACCTCAATGACCTTTGATGTAGATACGTAGCGCAGTACTTCCATGTTCTTTTAGGCGACAGTACTTCCAAGTTATATTCAATGAATATGAGACATATATGTATCAACTATTGTGGAACTATTGTATATTTTTCATATGGTGCCAAATCTTATCTCAAGAAGTCCTTCGGAAATCCCGCAGCAATGCGCGGGGAATCTTCTAGTTTATCAAATCTCATACAATTTAATCTATCTCAATACCGAGGAGGGATTGCCAACCCCTCTGACGCGTTGGGTTACAAGTATTTGTTATTTGTGTGCAGGTGCTGTTTACATAGTGTTTCTTGGTTCTCCTACTATATTGATAACCTTGGTTTCATAACTAAGGGAAATACTTACCTGTGCTGTGATGCATCATCCTCTCCTCTTGGGGGAAATACCAACGCAGATACAAGCAATAAGTGATGTGACTGGTTTGTTCCCGGAGAGAAGACGGTGACAACACATCATTGCACATTTAATGCGCTCACCTGCCGTCTCGGATCAGGGCAGTTCCTTAGCAAATACGCCATTGTGGTATCCCTTGACCTATAAAAGGAGGACCGGGCGAAAGTAGAAAAATGTTGTACACTTGTTAAAACACTAGTAGGAGCACACTACGCTTTCTCGAAAAGGACTTGTAGATCTAATCCACCCATAAACACACACAAAAAGCAGGAGTAGGGTATTATGCACCATGCAGCCCGAACATGGGTAAACCATCGTGTCCATAGTGCGTATTTTAGTAGCGTAGGTTTGTGCCTTCGTGCCCCAATCCCGAACTAGCAAAAGGACATCATCAGTCCGTGGTGTCACGCGTGTGTTCTGCACATGCACCCCAACATCTGGCGCACCAGGCATGGGGGCGCTCGTGTGGATCTACGTAACAAAGTCCTCGGCACCTCTGCAGACGCCAGATTCGCCATCACCAACCCCTTCACCAACATTCGGTCGAGATGGCACCTCCCAAGACCCAAAGTGCCGCGAAGGCTAAGGGCACAGCGAAGAAAGTTTCGCCCCAGCCTCAAGCCGAAGAAGGCCTGGTGGCTCAGAGTTCCCAGAACCTCGGCTCCCATGGTTAATAGGCGGCTGGGGGTAGGAGCGTCGCGGCTGCGACTCTCCTTTCTCCAGCCGACGCTGCAGAGAATCATTCTCTTGACCATGCCAATGGGCACATGGCGCAGTCCCTCGGGGGTTGTGGGATGCGCCCCGCCAGGCATGCAAGCACCAGGCCGAGGCGGGGCCATGACGCGTACTTCTGTGCATCCATCCAAGTCGGTGGATGGGTGGCGGCGCCAACTCCTTCTCGAGATGATCCTGAGTCTCTTAGCGATGGCGTTACATAGAGCTCAAGGTTGTCCAGGGCATACGATGGGGTTAACACTCCCGCAGAAGCACTGGCCTGGGCTCGCCTGTTGCTTGGGTTTCTGCCAGAAGCTAACAAGATGGAGGCTTGGATGGCCACAATCCGGAGTCTGGTCGATTACGCTGGCCCAAGTGAGTAGGGCGGCACATCCACATGTCATCCGCCTTTTGCTCCAGCCAATAATGGAAGTCATCGAAGCCAACGGCACACGACGACGGCCTAGTCTCCACAGCGCCAAGCTCGGTCTAGGCCGCGTGGTGATCGTAAACACTCTGTGTGAGTGGCTTCGTCACTTCCAAGGCATCACCAAGATCGGCGATAGACCATCAGGGATCGCCAAGGTCAGGACGCGTGCACTCACATCAAGAGACGTCGGGAGACCCGTTAACAATCCGGCGCCCAGGCGGATCTTGAGGATGCAAAATGGTCTGATCAGGACATGGAAGATTTGCCCTACGGGGCAGGTTGTGCTGCGTTCACCCCGGAGCTGCACCGCTTCAAGTGGCCTATGTGTTTCCGCTCCGACCTTTCCATCCAATATGATGGGAAGACCAATCCTACTGAGTTCCTCAGCATCTACACCATCACGGTCGTGGCTGCTAGGGGCAGGAAGCGAGCACTTGCCAACTGGTTCCCCATGGCCTCAAGCCGAACGTCCGCTTGTGGCTCATGAACTTGCTAGAGAATTCCATAACCTCATGGGATGATCTGTGCAAGCAGTTTGTGGGCGCCTTCCAAGGAGGGTTCAAGCAGCCAGGGATGCCTAGTGATTTGCACCTCCTCATGCAGAAGCCATGGGAACCACTGTGCAAGTACATGCATCCAGCCTTCAGCCAAGTGCAGCACAATATCCCTGATATTATTTCCAGCTACGATCATTACCTTGTTTCACGCAAATGTTCGACATCACAAGATCGGGGAAAAGCTCAACATCGCAAAGTTTGCACCATGGCTGAGCTCTTTGAGCTCGCCAACAAGTGTGCGCCAGCGGAGGAAGGGAGAAGGATGCCCAAAGAAATCATCGATGACGTTGATGATGGTGCTGATACTTCTCCCATTCGTCTCAAGCATAGGCATCAGAAGCGCAAGACCAAGGCGGTACTTGCAGTGGAGTCACCTGACAAGAAACCCAAGGCCAACACTGTTGGAAAACGTAGTAGAAAACAAAAAAATTGCCCGACGAACACCAAGGAACAATATGAAGATGCATATAGGGTTTGGATCAACAATCGTTACCAACTCCGGAGTGCAGCGGAAGTAGAAGAGCCGGTGTAGATCATACTTGGAGTCCCTCAAACCGTTGAAGACGATCCCGCGAACCACCCTCCAATGATCCCTCGAACGGGAGACCGAAAGCACGGCCTCTCTACTTGGTTGCAAGTGTACGGTATTCACAATTCGGCTGCGCTTCGCCATCCAGAGCTAATCATCACCGGAGAATTAGAGGGAGGATATTAGAACCACACTAGGCTTCTAATTATATGGATTGTAGGATCTAGGTCAAGCTCTAATTGATCAACTAGGATCAACTAGAACTAGAGGAACTAGAGGAGGCTCCAAAACTTGTGTGTCCAAAAGAGCTCAATACCTCAAGTATATATAGGTTCGAGGAGGGGAGGGGCACCACGAGGGGGGAAGAACTCCACTCCTCTTGCGCTGGCCAAGGGGGGTGGAGGAGTCCTTCCCCCACCCCAATTTGGCCTCCATAGGAGGACAGAGGAGGCGCCTCCCCTATTGGGCCTTGGTGGCCCAATTCTCCCTCCACCACTAGGCCTTTTAAGGCTCATTGATACTAAATTAAATATAAAACCCCTCTAACAATTACTAGAGCATATTTATAATTTAACATCACCGAAAACATTTTCCACCCATATATTAATTATTGGCAATACCCAGTATTGCCCGATAAACTCTACAACCCTTTCGGTGACCCCCAAACGCTTTCGGTTCCTCTCGAAACTATTCTGAATATTTCCACAAATAAATCCTCGATACTCTCATCCAACTAACACTCAACAGATCATGATTACCTCAAGCTTGTGACCCCGTAGGTTCGGTAAATCATAGACATGAACGAAACCTATTTGTTCAATGACCGATAGCGGAACCGTGGACGTCCATATCAATCCCTATGATTACACGAATGACATTCGAGTGAATCTTTTGGTTATTATGTGATGTTCCCTTTTCTTCGCGATACTTTACAAAACCCAGGGTGTATCGGTATCCTCCTGAGTCATGCACATGCTTGATGACCCGCAAGTATAGGGGGTCAATCATAGTCCTTTTGATAAGTAAGAGTGTCGAACCCAACGAGGAGCAGAAGGAAATGACAAGCGGTTTTTAGCAAGGTAATGTCTGCAAGCACTGAAATTATAAGTAACGAGTAGTTTGGTAGCAAGATAATTTGTAACGAGCAAGTAACGGTAATGGTAACAAAAGTGCAGCAAGGTAGCCCAATCCTTTTGAGGCAAAGGACAGGCCGAGACAGTCTCTTATGATAAGCAAAGCGTTCTTGAGGGTACACGGGAATTTCATCTAGTCACTTTCATCATGTTGGTTCGATTTGTGTTCGCTACTTTGATAATTTGATATGTGGGTGGACCGGTGCTTAGGTGCTGTTCTTACTTGAACAAACCTCCTACTTTATGATTAACCCCCTCGCAAGCATCCGCAACTACGAGAGAAGTATTAAGAATAAATCTAACCATTGCATTAAACTTTTGGATCCAAATCAGTCCCTTACGGAATAGCGCATAAACTAGGGTTTAAGCTTCTGTCACTCGCGCAACCCATCATCTAATAACTACTCCACAATGCATTCCCTTAGGCCCAAATATGGTGAAGTGTCATGTAGTCGACGTTCACATGACACCACTAAGGGAATCACAACATACATATCATCAAAATATCGAACACATATCAAGTTCACATGATTACTTGCAACATGATTTCTCCCGTGACCTCAAGAACAAAAGTAGCTACTCACTAATGATAATCATGCTCAAGATCAGAGGGGTATTAAATAGCATAATGGATCTGAACATATAATCTTCCACCAAATAAACCATATAGTAATCAACTACAAGATGTAATCAACACTACTAATCACCCACAAGTACCAATCTATAGTTCCGGTACAAAGATTGAACACAAGAGATGAACTAGGGTTTGAGAGGAGATGGTGCTATTGAAGATGTTGATGGAGATTGCCCTCCCCAAGATGGCAGAGTTGTTGGTGATGATGATGACGATGATTTCCCCCTCCGGGAGGGAGGTTCCCCTGGCGGAATCGCTCTACCGGAGGGCAAAAGTGCTCCTGCCCAAGTTCCGCCTCGAGACGGCGATGCTTCGTCCTGAAAGTCCTCTCCTTATTTTTTTCTAGGTCAAAATGACTTATATACCAGAAGAGGGGCACCGGAGGTGGGTCGAGGAGGGCACAACCCACCAGGGCGTGCCTGGGCTCCCTGGCGCGCCCAGGTGGGTTGTGCCCACCTGGTGGGCCCCCTCTGGTAGTTATTTGCTCCAATAATTCTTATTTATTCCATAAAAATTCCTCGTGAAGTTTCAGCTCATTTGGAGTTGTGCAGAATAGGTAGCCTGACGTAGCTTTTTCAGGTCCAGATTTCTAGCTGCCAGAATTCTCCCTCTTTGTGTGAACCTTGCATATTATGAGAGAAAAGGCATTAGAATTACTCCAAAAAGCATTATTATGCATAAAAACATCATAAATAACAGTAGGAAAACATGATGCAAAATGGACGTATCAATGCTCACTATATTGTTGATCCCGTTGTCGGCTTAGTTCTTCTTTCTCGTTGAAGTGTTTCGGCATCCCTGTGACATAGTCACCTGTGTCTGGCCAGACGATGATGGATGTCATCACACCGAGAGGTCCCTAAGAATATCTCTTCATCGTCGGAGGAGGAAATTCGATTCTTGAGCTATCTAGTGCCTTGTCAAACTTTCTGATGAACCCGTAAGCTGTCGTTATGATCACCATTTTACTGATGATGTTTGAGCAACCCCAAAGTCCACCGTACGGTAGGAAGTGACTAAGATACTCTCATAGTCTGAGGTACTAAAATTCATGCTAACACTCCATGTTATAACAACTGATTTCAGATGATATTATCTCAAAGTATAACAAACAAGATTGGGTCAATTCAATATGACCGTTCTTCTAACGTCATACTCTCAATGTTGTTTCAGGACTATCGTTACACCTAACGATATCCTAAGATTCGGAAAACATGATCACCAACAACACTTGAGCCAGTCTTAGATGCAAGACCGGAAACCTATACTTTATCGTTTATCATTCCACACGTGCATATGAATTTTCCACTAAATCACATATTCCAGTATGACAACAGTTATATCATGAAATATGAACTTCTTAATTATGATGGAAATATAATAATACAATATTATTGCCTCTAGGGCATCTTTCCAACAAACACTAAGTGTGGAGATTGAGCCGTAGGCGGTGGCTCGAGAACTCCATACTGCAAGATTCACCGTTCGTCCGACCACGACATTCAAGACTGCCGCCAGGCTGAGTGCCTGGCCGAGAATAAAAAGAAGGAGTACAAGTGACGCGACAAGGAAAGGAATGCCAAGCGAGTAGCTAGAGACTTCAAGAAGAAGGACAACAAGCAAGACGAGCGGCCAGCTAGAGGCCACGACAAGCGGAGTGGGATGAAATGGAGGAGGATGAGGAAGAGGAAGCCGTTGAGTTTCAAAAGGCTGACGCCGTGGCTTGTGTCCACGGGGGAGCATTTTTTTCACTTCTCTCATCAGAAGTTTAAGAAACTCTCCTACAAAGTGAACGCCCTTCAGCCTACCATTGAAGCTCAATGTACCCTCAAATGGTCCCAGACACCCATCACTTTTGATGCTAGTGATCATCCAGACCATACTTCAGGCGTTGGAGTTCTCCTGATGCTGGTAGCCCTGATAATACGGAATATGAAGGTCACTAAAATGTTGGTGGATGGTGGATCTAGCCTCAGTCTCATCTACATTGAAATCCTTAAGAAACTCCAACTCTCAGAAGCAGACCTTCAAGAAACAGGGGCGTTTCAGGGAGTCAATCCATGAAAGACCAAGCTGAAGGGACAGATCACCTTGAATGTGATGTTTGGTACCCCCTTCAACTTCAGGACTAAGAAGATTGTCTTTGACATTGTGGACATCCCTTTGTCCTACAACGGCATCTTGGGGTGCCCGACACTCGAGAAATTCATGGCGGCATCTCACTACGCCTATAGTACGTTGAAAATGCCGGGCCCCAGAGAGATAATCACTATCATGACTGGCAGGAAGGATGCGGTGATGTGTTTGGAAAAGATGTACAAGGACTCGGTCGCTGCATCCACTTGTAGTCTTGAAACACTCGTCGTATCCGAAGCTTCCGGGAAGGGCAGCAACCAAAGCATTCCTGGGGGTGAGGACAAGCCATCCGGAAATTACACCCATCGTAGTGCTCCCGAAGGAGATCAGGCTCTCGGCAAGCACTCAGACCCGTGTGTTTCTGGGAAGGACAACCGTTCATCAACACAAAAGAGAATGAAGTTGACAATTGGTGCTCTCACTAAACAGGTCGTGGCTTGGGCAGACGGGTCCGGTGCCTTCACTATATGCACCACCCTCTCTGACAAATAGGAAAGCGTGCTCATTGTCTTCATGTGGGAAAATATAGATGTGTTTGCTTCACAACCATCGGATATTCTCGACATTCCTAGGGAGGTAATCGAGTAACACCTAGCTATGTCCCCTGATGCCAAACCTATTAAAAAAGTGAGAAATCAAGCCCTAGGTCGCCAGCAGTTCGTTGTTGACGAGGTTGAGAAGCTGAAGAAGGCTGAATTCATTAGAGAGGTGTTGCACCCCATGTGGATAGCCAATCCCATGGTCGTTCCAAAGGCCAATGGAAAATTCAGGCAATGCATTGATTTCATATACTTGAACAAAGAATGCCCCAAGGATCCGTTCCTGCTCCCAGGATCGACCAAATCATGGATTCCACTGCTAGGTGTGACCTGCTATCATTCCTTGATGCTTATTCTCGATACCATCAAATACTAATTGTGCAAGAAGACGAAGAAAAGACCGTGTTCATTACCCCGTCTGGAGCGTAGTGCTATACGAGGATACCATTTGGGTTAAAGAACGTTGGTTCCACTTTTCAGAGGGTTGTGAAGGTTGGGTTTGGACCACGGTTGCATCGCAATGTTGAAGCTTACATGGATGATATTTTGGTCAAGACACAGTGCTAGTCTACACTCATTCAAGACCTGGAGGAGACTTTTGCTAACCTGTGGAAGATGAAACTAAAGCTCAATCCGGAGAAGTGCATCTTTGGCATGCCCTTCGGGAAACTCCTCAGATTTTTCATAACTCACCGCGGGGTTGAAGCCAACCCAGACAAGATTGAAGCTATTGAACAAAATTAGGCACCAAAACGCATAAAAGATGTCTAGAAGCTAAACGGCTGTCTAACCGCTCTCAGAAGATTCATCTTGAAGCTTGTCGAGAGGGCTCTACCTTTGTTCAAAGTGTTGAAGAAGACGGGACCCTTGTAATGGACGCCTGAAGCAGAGTCGGCCCTCTAGGAGCTCAAGAAGTACCTTTCATCTTATCCAATACTGGTGGGCCCAGGACCCAACGAGAAATTGTTCCTGTACATAGCCGCCACCAACCAGGTGGTGAACTCGGCCCTAGTTGTGGAGCGAGAAGACGAAGGTACCCCAATGAAAGAACCTAATTCTGATAGATCGGAGCCATCAACTTCAGCTGGACCCGAGCAATGCCAACCCCCCCAAGAAGATACCCGTGTAGCACCCGGTGTACTTTGCCAGCTCATTGCTACAAGGTACCTGGACATCCAGAAAATCCTTCTAGGTGTCATGGTTGCTTCCCGGAAACATAGGCATTACTTCCAAGCTCACCCTATTACTGTGGTTACGTCCTTTCTCCACAGTAGGATGGTGACCGGTCACATCGCTGAATGGTCTTTGGAGCTGTTAGAATTCGACATCACACATGAGAGCACATCAGCCATCAAGAGCAGAGTGTTTCCCGAATTCATTACGGAATGGACAGTGATACGTCTCAAATGTATCTATAATTTTTTATTGTTACATGCTATTATAGTATCAATCTTGGATGTTTTATATGCAATTATATATTATTTTTTGGGACTAACCTATTAACCTTGTGCCCAGTGCCAGTTGTAGTTTTTTGCTTGTTTTTGGCTTTTCAGGAAATGAATATCGAATAGAGTCCAAATAGACAAAAATGTTTGGATTAATTTTTTCTAGACCAGAAGGTACCCTAGAAGGTTCGGGAGAAGACCTAATGAGCCACGAGGGAGCAACAAGCTCGGGGGGCGCTGATGACCCACAAGTATAGGGAATCAATCGTAGTCCTTTCGATAAGTAAGAGTGTCGAACCAAACGAGAAGCAGAAGGAAATGACAAGCGGTTTTCAGCAAGGTGTTTTCTGCAAGCACTGAAATTATCGGTAACGAATAGTTTGATAGCAAGATAATTTGTAACAAGTGACAAGTAGCAATAGTAACTAAGGTGCAGCATGGTATCCCAATCCTTTTTGTTGCAAAGGACAGGCCGGAACAAACTCTTATAATAAGTAAAACGTTCTCGAGGATGCATGGGAATTTCATCTAGCTAGTCACTTTCATCATGTTTGTTTTATTCGTGTTTGCTACTTTGATAATTTGATATGTGGGTGGACCGGTGCTTGGGTGCTATTCTTACTTGAACAAGCCTTCCACTTATGATTAACCCCTCTCTCGCAAGCATCCGCAACTACGAAAGAAGAATGAAGATAAAATCTAACCATAGCATTAAACGTATGGATCCAAATCAGCCCCTTACGGAATAGCGCATAAACTAGGGTTTAAGCTTCTGTCACTCTAGCAACCCATCGTCTAATAACTACTCCACAATGCATTCCCTTAGGCTCAAAGATGGTGAAGTGTCATGTAGTCGACATTCACATAACACCACTAAGGGAATCACAACATACACATCATCAAAATATCGAACGAATACTAAATTCACATGATTACTTACGACAAGACCTCTCCCATGTCCTCAAGAACAAAAGTAACTACTCACAAATCACATTCATGCTCAAGATCAGAGGGCTATTTTATAGCATAATAGATCTGAACATATAATCCTCCACCAACTAAACCAACTAGCATCAACTACGAGATGTAATCAACACTACTAGCAACCCACAGGTACCAATCTGAGGTTTTGATACAAAGATTGAATACAAGAGATGAACTAGGGTTTGATATAAGATGGTGCTGGTGAAAATGTTAATGAAGATTGATCCTCCCACGATGAGAGGGTTTTTGGTGATGACGATGGCTTCGATTTTCCCCTCCCGGAGGGAAGTATCCCCAGCGGAATCGCTCCACCGGTGAGCAAAAGTGCTCCTGCCCAAGTTCTGCCTCGAGACGGCAGCACTCCGTCCCCAAAGTCCTCTCCTTATTTTTTTCTAGGGAAAATGGGCTTATATACCAGAAGATGGGCACCGGAGGCCGGCCAAGGGCCCCACAAGCCACCAGGGCACGCTTGGGGGGTGGGCGCACCCTGGTGCCTTGTGGGCACCTGGGTGGCCCCCTCTGGTACTTCTTTGCTCAGGTATTTTTTATTTATTCCAAAATAAATCTCCGTAAAATTTCAGCTCATTTGGAGATGTGCAGAATAGGTATCTCTAACGTAGCTTTTCCAGGTCCAGAATTCCAGCTGCCTGCAATCTCCCTCTTCATGTGAATCTTGCATATTAAGAGAGAAAAGGCATTAGAATTGCTCCACAAAGTGTTATATTGATTAAAAACACTATAAATACAGTAGGAAATCATGATGCAAAATGGGCGTATCAACTCCCCCAAGCTTAGACCTCATCTGTCCTCGAGCGAAAGCCGATATCGATAATCATGTCCACATGTTTAGAGAGGTAGATGTCGATAAAAAAATACGAACATAGTAGCATCATGATCATTATTATAATAATAATAGCAATATATAGTATCATACGACTTCTCATCAACAAGTAACAATTCATCACAACAACAAAGTATAAGGCATAAACTTTCTTGAAAACTAACAAACTATGTTCTCAGTCAACAATGCAATTGCAATTCATCATCTTTTTAGGAAGGGTCTCATGTCGGAGCTTTTTAGCAAGTCCACATACTCAACCATCATTTAGTCTTCTATGATTTCTAACACTCACAACATATATATGCAGCAAAAAAATTCAGCCATACACATAGAAAGATAGGGACTTATAATTTTGCCTCCCAACTTATTCACATCAAGGGTGATGTCAACAAAAATAACTCATGATCACTCATATCCAATTGGGTATATGTGCCTAGATCTTTCCCCGCCACATGATGCTTACAAAAGAGAAAAATAAAAAAGAATAGAGGAGAACACTATTACTCGTGCATAAAAAGTAAATACATAAAAGTAAAAGATAGTCCCTTCGCAAAGGGAAGCATAGGTTGTCATGCGCTTTTTGTGTTTGGATGCAAAGGAACATTATGTTATATTGCCCCTTGTGATAGCAACCTTTATTATGCAGTCCGTCGCTTTTATTTCTTCACCATCACAAGTTCGTACAACGCTTATTTTCCCTTACACTAAAAGATCGTACACATTTAAGAGCAATTTTTATTGCTTTAGGCACCGATGACAACTTACTTGAAGGATCTTATTCAATCCATAGGTAGGTATAGTGGACTCTCATGGCATGGAACTGGGTTTAAGGTTTTTGGATGCACAAGTAGTATCTCTACTTGGTGCGGATTTTTAGCTAGCAAAGGTATTGAGCAAGCACCACATGTTGGAGGATCTATTACAATATAACTTCTATGTGATTATAAGCAAACATAATTCATTATGTTGTCTTCCTTGTCCAGCGTTAACAGTTTGGCATAAAATATTTAATGGGGGCTCACAATCATAAAAGATGTCCAAGATAGTATATTTGCATGTGAATCTTCTCTTCCCTTATTAATTCTTTCATGAATTGCACCATTGACCAATGCTATGTTTGTCAACTTTCAATAAATTTTACCACTTATGCTTTTCCTTATGTAATGTCACTACTTACCATAAGATTAGCATATGATCTTTTTCATTATTTTCATTGCTAGCATTGAAACATGAAAGTAAAGAAGCAAAAACTCAAACTACTCTTTATTATATAACTCTCAACTCGATTACTTAGATGGGTAGATCACGAACTAGCACTCAAAAATAGATCATACTAAACTTTTATTCAACTAAATCATGAAATAACTAAGGATCGAACTAAAAATAGGTAAAGATAATAAAAGTGATGGTGATACGATACCGGGGCACCTCCCCCAAGCTTGGCACAAGCCAAGGGGAGTGCCCATACCCGTGTACTCAAGTTTCTTTCTTAGGTGATGGTGGTGGTGATGAAGTGGTGGGCTTGTGAAAGGATCGGGAAGAGGGGTCTAGAGGGGGGTGATTAGACCCTTAACAAGTAAAAGTGGCACTTTTTAATTTCTTCAAGTTAAGGTTGAGTTTAACACAAGTTAAAGCACTCTCAATACATTTCAAGCCAGCATGACAAGAGTATATGCAGCAGAAAGAGTAAAGCATGCAAGTTGCAAGAAAGTAAAGGGATGGGATTGGAGTTTGCAAACGCAATGGAGACACGGAGATTTTTGGCGTGGTTCCGATAGGTGGTGCTATGGTATGTCCACGTTGATGGAGACTTCAACCCACGAAGGATAACAGCCGCGTGAGTCCACGGAGGGCTCCACCCATGAAGGGTCCACGAAGAAGCAACCTTGTCTATCCCACCATGGCCATCACCCATGAAGGACTTGCCTCACTCGGGTAGATCTTCACGAAGTAGGCGATCTCCTTGCCCTTACAAACTTGTTGGTTCAACTCCACATCTTGACGGAGGATCCCAAGCGATACCTAACCAATCTAGGAGACACCACTCTCCAAAAGGTAATAGGCGATGTGTTGATGATGAACTCCTTGCTCTTGCGCTTCAAATGATAGTCTCCCCAACACTCAACTCTCTCTCTCTCTCAGATTTGGCTATGGTGGAAAGATGATTTGAGTGGAAAGCAACTTGGGGAAGGCTAGAAATCAAGATTCTTGTGGTAGGATTGGAATATCTTGATCTCAACACATGAGTAGGTGGTTCTCTCTCAGAAAATGTATGGTGGAAGTGTAGGCACGTTCTGATGGATCTCTCACAAATGGAGATGGGGTGGAGGGGTATATATAGCCTCCACACAAAATCCAACTGTTACACACATTTGACTCATCTCAGTGGGACCGAATAGTTATACTCGGTGGCACCGATCTGTTCAAAAATGTGAACGTTAGGAATCTCGGTGGGACCGACTGGAACAACTTGGTGGGACTGATGTGCTAGGGCTTAGGGCAAACCTCATCTCGGTGGCGCCGATTACATCAACTCGGTGAGACTGAAGTGAAACAATAGGGCAACAAAGAGTTGGTCAAGCCAACTCGGTGAGACCGATTGCATAACTCGGTGAGACCGAAATAAATGCAACAAGTCACAGAGTGTTGGCAAGGCCATCTCGGTGAGACCGAACTATTAGGGTTTCTGGTTGTGGCTATGTCATGTGAACTCGGTGGCGCCGGATAGAAAGAATCGGTGGGGCCGAGTTGGAGTTTAGGATTTTTGACATATTTGGATGGAGAAAGTGGCTGAGGGTTTTGGAGCAATATCACTAAGGATTTGAGCAAGCAAGCCATTAAGGAACACTTCATCCCCTTTTAATAGTATTGGCTTTCCTATGGACTCAATGTGATCTTGGATCACTAAAATAAAATGGAGAGTCTTGAGCTTTTGCCAATATTTGTCCTTAGCATTTTGAAGGGGTTCCACATCCTCTTGTTGAACTTGTCTGAAATACACTAGATAAAACTATTAGTCCAACAAGAGATATGTTAACATTAATTACCAAAATCACCCAGGGAGAACTTGTGCTTTCAATCTCCCCCTTTTTGGTAGATGACAACATACATCAAAGCTTTAAGTAAATGATATGAAGAGTAGTAAGCAAAGTTTTGGAGGAACATGTAACATGCATAAGCTCCCCCTATATGTATGCAATCATGTGAAGATGACATGGAAGAACATGTGAATGCATATCATGGTAGAGTAAGCAATGAGTTACATGTATCTTGGCTATATGCATCAGAGCAAACAATGTGGTTGAGAAATGTACCTTCATGTTTATGAATCCCTCTTGCAAACAATATGTGCAATAGCAAGAGATCATCATGCACATGAATGTGATGCATATACTTACCTTGTGGTTCTTGAGCTGACTTTTGAAGGAGTGGACTTGAGAAAAAGAGTTAGATAGCACAAGACACTCCAAACAAGAAGAATTCAAGATCCACAAGAATACCAAGACTGGGATGACATGTAATGGGTGAGTACTATAGGTCAGTACACTACAAAAAAAATACACTTCCGTGATGATACGTGTTTGTCACAGTAGGTCACGTTTTCTGTCATGCATGTACATCCATGACGATTTTATGACAGAATCAAGATAGTCATACCTGCGCTGTCGTAGAAGTGTTCCATGACAATACCAAAATTATCATCACGGAAGTGTCCACTTCCATGATAATAAATCACGTGTCATGGAAGTGTTTTCGTCAAGGGTAACCGACATGTGGCATCCACCGTAACGGGTCGCCGTTAAGCTATCGGGTTCCGGCTTGGATCCGATAACCCCGTTAACAGCCCTGACCAGTGGGGATTTTCCACGTGTAAAATTCTCATTTGCCGAAGTATCCACATGTCAGCTCAGTGCTGGGACAGATGTCATCCAGCGAATGGACGGGATGCGCCTATGATACATCGACATGTGGCATGGCCCAACAGTGGCCCATTCAGGTCAAAAGGCCGGCCTGTTTGACTTAGTCAAAAGGTAGCGGCCCGGCCCACCAAAGGCCTGTTAACGGCCTGTTCGCATATAGCCCATTTACAGCCCGCTAACTCACGGCCCGTTATAGCCTATCTGTCGTGGTTTTGTCATGGCAGATGTCCTAATGTGAGGACTTGTCGTGAGGCCATCGCAACTAGGTAGTAGCTTGAACGGGGTTGGTCAGAATCAAGAGATGCGAGATTTTACCCAGGTTAGGCCCCTCGCGGTGGAGGTAAAAGCCTACATCCTGCTTGATTGATATTGATGATGATGATGATCTCGGTTACAAGGGTGGTGTTTCGCTACCTCTATCTCGAGAGCATCTCTTTGATCTTGTCTAAGACTTGTTTGTCTCTCTAGAACTTGTCAAAACCTGTCCCTCTTGGGGTGCCCTGCCTCTCCTTATATAAGTTGGCGGGGCGGGTTACATGTGGAGTCCTAATAGGATTAGGACTATTCTATTACAAGTGGAATCCTAGTCTTGCTTCCCTTGCTAGGGAAATATTCCTTATGTCTTCTTTCTCAAGCCGGACCGCCATCACGTGAGTCGGCCTTCCCATGAGCCGCCTTATGGGCCGTTGGGTCTTGTCATCTATCTGACCCGCCCGTCGGGTCACTAATGAACCGCAAAGCTCGGGCGGGTCACCCGTGAGTCGCCAGGTCCGGGCGGGTCACCAATGAGTCGCCAGTCTTCAGGCGGGTTACCGATAAAGCACCAAGTCTCGGCCAGGTCATATATCCGGCCGAGTCATACCGCGGGGTATATCCTCGACATTAGCCCCCAGCTTAATTTGGATTTATCCATGTTAAACTGATCCTGCAAAATAAACACTAGAACAAATTTGACAGGTTGTGCTCCGGGTTAAAAGTTTTTCTGAACCGGCACCTGATCATCCTTAAATCCTTGTCATTTTCTTCTTGATACGTGTCCATGATCTCATAGCAAATCTCCTTTATCAAATATGTTCAAACTTTGCCAATGCAAAAAATCCAGGTACTTCTTCTGAAAAATCCGGGTCAATAGGACAGCTTAAAAATCAATTTGCTGACATAGGTTTCTTGCAGAAAAATATTATAAAGAATAATCCATTTGATTCGGCTTTCAATGCTCTAGTTTGACAAAAATATTGGTCTTGAAATACTCATCTGATTTTCAGCCGGCTTAAAGATGTAGATCTTGCCGATTTATGATTGCCAAAATTGCCGGGTTGTAAAATAGATGATGCCGGGTCATGATTGTTGCTGATGCCGGGTCAATCTTATGGCGACTTGGTGCTTGCTTTTGTAAATGTAGCTTTCCAATCATTGAGTCGGCTCTCTAAACCTTTCTATGAATAGCTTAGAGGAAATAAACTTTGCAAATTTCTCCAATAATAATATAATACCTGGTTTGCTCAAAACTGAGAATTTGAAGATGTTCCTTCCTTATATGCATATCACCTGTAGACCCCAAGTCTTAAGAGGAGAACGTAGTGATAGCTTAAGACTTGCTTTAATATAAATGCTACAACTTTGGAGAAATCCGGGTTGTTCATGTAAGTCGCCAATCATAAACTGCACACTTTGAACTTCCCATGTGTAGCCCCCAAGGGCCGGCTCAGTAAGATAATACTGAGCTGGGACTTTACATGTACTTCAAAAAATAACACCATATGATGTAGCTCCCAAGTTTTGGGTTACCTTTGACAGGAGCAATTAGTAGCCCCCAAGGGCCGACTCATCACTATGTGATGGGTCGGGTCTTCAATGAGGCGAGTTAAAATGACTTTGCATTAGCCCCCAAGTACCATGGTGCATGCTTGCAGTGACATGGGACTTGCATACTCGATGTAATCTTGATTTGAATAATGTAGCCCCCAAGTGCCGGGTCGTAGTGCAGCGACTCGGGACTAAATAAAACCATATCTATTGTCCAGATGATGTTGCTGAAAGCCTTTGCATATCAATATTGAACCATGCTCTCTGTTGTGAACCAGTACTCTTGTATGAAAATAATAGCCATTGCTCTGAAGCGGCTTTTGAAAACCTCAATCATAATACTGATTATTGATAACCATAACAAAAATTCAGCCATGTTGGCTATTAAAGATTTGAATAATATAACCCAATTGGAAAAACTCAATCATTCAATATTGGTTATGACCATCATAATGAAAAATCCAGCCATATTTGGCTATTAAAAATTTGAATAATATAATCCAGTATGAAAACCTAAATTATTCAATACTGGTTATGACAACCATAATGAAAAATCCAGCCATGTTTGGCTATTAAAGATTGGAATAATATAATCTGGTATAAAAACAATCACAAGATCTTGTGTGTTGACAAGTAAATCCAGAGTTAAATACTCAGTGGCTCTTGCCCGATGGCGACTTAATGCGCATTCATTGTAATCCGGGATTTTTGTAACCCGTCGGCTTATAGCCTTTGTAAAAATCAAGAACTGATAACCCTTTTGAAACACCAATTTTAATATTTGATGATGGGCTTGAACAGAATCATTTATGTAAACCATAGCTCTGCATGTCTTGCACAAAGTTTAAACAACATATGCCCTGGCAACTTAACGTTAAAAGCCAGGGGGTAACAACCCAAACATAATATAGTCTTATGCAATTATGGAAAAGACTAGAATTAAGGCCATCGAAGCCAAAATACACTGGCGACTTAAAGTCAATAGCCAGGACAGGTTATCAAACCTCGCATGTTCGTATAATAATTAAAAACATACCTGCCAAATTGGCTCATACTGCCGGCTGTAGATTGACACCATGGTGATGCCTTGATAATTATAATCTGGAGCCAGTATCAACTCGGAGTCATGAAATATCATAATTTTGATTGCTCAAGGCAAAATATCCTGGCGCATAAAGTCCGCTATCAGGGCGGGTTGCCAACTCAATATGCTCAATTATGAGTCACATAATCAAGGCTACATGGCCTGAATTGTACCAAACACACTTGAGCAGAAAAATTCTTCAATGGATGCAAATCCAAAATATCCAGAAGAAAAGAAATTCAGAAAAAATTCAAGTGCTTTCATAGGCCGCACAACCTGAAAATTCAAGTGCTTTCATTGGTCGCACAGCCGCTAAGATTCAAGTGCTTTCATAGGCCGCACAGCCTTAGAGTTGTCCTCGCTCACTTTAAGCCGGCCCTCACATGACAAACCGTCGTTTTAACCTTAACAAGTTCAGGGTCTTAGTTAAAAGATTGACTGTTAAGAGTACGGCGGGTCATTCAGGATTACCTGGTGGAGTAGCATCATGCAGATAGGCAGGTCAAAACTCGGGATTCGGCATCTAGCCTGGTCACGAGGGTAAGAAAGCTAAACCCGGTGGGTTGGAAGCCCTCAAGTAACCTTATGAACAAATAATAAAGACTCAGATACTTAGAAATGAAATGACAGAGGCACTGAATTATCAGGGATGCTGGCTTTATTAAGTTGATCATAATAAGATAAGCCTGTAAGGCAGGATACCCATGTTTGAACCGCGCTTCATGGCAGCAAGCTCTCTTTGGCAACCTTTAATTCTTCTGAGAACTCGAACTTGCGAGAGATGAATTCCTATTGAACCGGATGTTGAGCCAGATATTGAGAGCTCAAAACTTTATGGGAGAACAGATTTCTCTTGAGCCGGATTTTGAACCGGAATCTCTTTTAATAACCCGGAACTCTTCTATTGAGCCGGAATTGTTTGATTGCCAGACACTTTTTAAGCCGGATATTTTTCTGACGGCCTTTAAATTTTCACCAATGTGGCAGTAACTCCCGAGACCGGGTTATTTTCCTTCCAATGACCCGAGGTTCTTGAATCTGGCAAAATTTGCTAAGTCATGTCTGTGTAGCCCCCAAGTCTTAAGACGACTCGAGGAGTTGGCTTGAGACTCTCCATGCTTGACCGTGATATAAACCGGCATATAGCTGAAACTGGAGGCAAGGTGGCGAGTTGATGATCTTCGCAATACTCATTGTATATCCTTGGCATTGATAACGCGATGTAAACCCACGGAAGGTTGAGGTTGACCATGGCGGGTTATAAATGATCCCGTATGATTTGTGTCAGTAATCCGACCAGTGGTTCATCCCAGCTGGTTGTTTGGAATTACCCAAACCGCAATAGCGGTGACTTGTACGCCTGTCCATTGATCCATCCGGTATAGGCAAGGGCCATAGCTTGATGGTCTCTTTTGTAACGATGAATTTGTTCTGCATAAGAAATTTCACAGACGAGAGTAATTGTTCTCGATGAAAATAAAAATGTATCAATAGAAACTTGACAGGATGAATTTCACCTGATATATTTTATCGAAAATTATAATCCGTAGGGTTGCAACAATGACGACAGATGTGGCAGCTTAAAGCGCGGCACCTGGCGGCTCGAAAGGGTTCTTCTGGATCATGTTGACCATTTTTTTAAATCCGGCCCCTTTTCTTTCTTTCCACGGTCAGCCCCCACCTTTTCAATGCAGCGGCCAGTTACAGCAATGGTGCAGGTGGAGGCAGCATCTCACAAGTAGTTTGGAGGTGAGGCTTCGTCGGCGGAGGCCGCGGCCGGCTTGCAGCAGAGGCTGGGGGCGGCTCGGAGTGAAGATGACCGGCGAGGGCAGGCCGCAGCGGCCCGCGAATGACCGGCTCAAGGGAGAAGGCCGGCGGCGGCTTGCAGCGGTGAGTCAGAGCACTTGATGGCGGGTCGTGCGGACCGTGACAGAGGTGTGGCGGCGAGGTGGCCCGTATAGCGGCGGGTTAGCAAGGTGAAGCGGCTCGCTGCGACGCGGACGGAGGCAAGGCACGGCAGCGGTCGGTGGAAGCAGGCGAGCCAGCTTGACGTGCGGACCGTCAGCAAGGCCGAGGTGGAGGAAAACTGCGTCGAGGCGGCCGGCGGCTCAGAACACGGCCGGAGAAAGAGGTGGAGGTCAGCGGCTGCTTGGCACGCCGGCGAATCCATTTGACTGATGCCATCCAGAAAGTGTGCGTACATGCACCATCTTCCATTTGACTGACGCTTCACGTGGGGTTATGGCAGCCAGCACTAGTACTCCACGTTTGAATTATCTAGTATTGGATTGATATTACTGATCCAGCTCGTAGTGGCACACTGCTCTTGGGCTCCTCACGGGGTGAGTTTAAGTCCGGCCTGAATGAGGTCTCGGGAGGACTACTGGACTGCAGGACTGCAGGCGCATAGAATTTTGGCACGGTGGACGGTGACTGAAAAAACCAAGTGATGAGGCCGGTGTTGTAAAAGCAAGAAGCAGCGACTTGAAAAGGCCTCATCTCAAATCCACACGGGCAGCGTCTGATTGTAACCGGCTGGGGCGGCTGAGGACCATAGGAGCGAGTTCCACACGGGGCGGCTCAGCGGCAGCGGAGGCCGAAGAAGGCCGTGGCAGAGGCGGAACCGCCGCAGAGGAGAGCGAGGTCGTGGGAGGGCCGGCTCGCATGCAGCAAGGCAAGGCAGCGGCGGCCCGCTGCATGACTTGCGGAGGCGGCGAAGCGGGCGGCTGGTCCGGAAGCAAACCAACTCGGCGGTTTTGCAGGTGGTGGCGGCTTCGTGCGCCAGTCATCTCGTGATGGCGATGCCGCGTGGCGGCTCGGTGAAAGAAGTGCGAGAGTGGCTTGACGAAACCGCGGTGACAGAGGCTGGCTGATAAGCCGGCGATGGCGACTCGGACGGCCGCAAGGGCGGCTTGGATGGCGCGGTTGTGGAGGAGTCTCGGCAAGGCGAACCAGCGGGGTGAAGCCGCGGTGGCGACTTCGCGACAGAGGCGATGCGGCAGCTGAGGCGGCTCACAGGCCGGGTCACGGCGGCTCCAGGTGGTCCTCGCGATGACTTGTGGACGGCAGCCGGCGGCTTGGGGACGGCAGCTCTGAGTAGGCCACGACAGAAACAGCAGCTCGGAGTAGGCCACAATGGAGCCCGCGGCGGCTTAGCGGAAACGCAGTCCGGGTCGGAGGCAAGGAGAGGCCACGGCGGCTCAGTGGCGAGGCACGACTGAGCCGGCGGCGGGCTTGAAAAAACATCGGTGCCGCGGGGCTGGAAAAGCGTCCTGCAAAGGGGCGGCTCATGGCGGAGGAGTGGCTCCAGGTGGTGAGGCCGACTCAACGTAGTTCAGCGGAGGAAGCAGTTCTACGAGGTCAGGCTGCAATGAAGGAGTTCCTCCCTGCTTACGGATCGCGGTCAGTCCAGCGAGCTTATGTCTGTAGTAATTTTTCTTCCATATTTCTTGTCTCAGCCTCCTGGTAGTTTCACTCCCTTGGGGGCGTGCACAAATCGGATTGTATCTTTTGGACTTGATTAGTCTTCATGTCAGGAAAAGGTAGCAGCAGCAATAAATTATTCCCTCAGGACTTGAAATCTGGGAATCGCGAATGTGGAGCAGTAGAAATTTGTTGGGACAATTGCCGCGCCCTTGTTCCGGCTTAGAGACGGTGACGACGCGCGAGACCCAGACGGCGGCTCTCACCTAGCAGTTTCGCCGTATTGGGGTTCCTGATGCCCTCTTCGATTTGTTTTTGGCCTCCAACGGGAGTAGGTTTCCATTAGATGCAAACTTGCCATGTGGCCGCCGTCCGTGTTGCCCTCGGTTTGACTGCAATTTGATGGATTACACAACCGGTGGCGGCGGTTCAACAGCAACCCTAACTTCTTTGATGATGAATTTGCCAACTCTTTCCAATGTTGGTTCTTCTTCTCCCGGTCAATCGCGAGCTTCTCGATCCCCGGGGAAAATTCCTTCAAGAACTCAACACCACCGTGCGCGTCCCCACAGTGGGCGCCATCTGCCGTGGTTTTGTCACGGCAGATGTCCTAATGTGAGGACTTGTCGTGAGGCCATCGCAACTAGATAGTAGCCCCTCGTGATGGAGGTAAAAGCCTACATCATGCTTGATTGATATTGATGATGATGATGATCTCGGTTACAAGGGTGATGTTTCGCTACCTCTATCTCAAGAGCATCTCTTTGATCTTGTCTAAGACTTGTCTGTCTCTCTAGAACTTGTCAAAACCTGTCCCTCTTGGGGTGCCCTGCCTCTCCTTATATAAGTTGGAGGGGCGGGTTACATGTGGAGTCCTAATAGGATTAGGACTATTCTATTACAAGTGGAATCCTAGTCTTGCTTCCCTTGCAAGGGAAATATTCCTTCTGTCTTCTTCCTCAAGCCGGCCCGCCATCACGTGAGTTGGCCTTCCCATGAGCCGCCTTATGGGCCGTTGGGTCTTGTCGTCTGTCTGACCCGCCCGCCGGGTCACTAATGAACCGCAAAGCTCGGGCGGGTCACCCGTGAGTCGCCAGGTCCGGGCGGGTCACCAATGATTCGCCAGACCATTGAGTCGCCAGTCTTCAGGCGGGTTACCGATGAAGCACCAAGTCTCGGCCAGGTCATATATCTGGCCGGGTCATACCGCGGGGTATATCCCCGACACTATCCGAATTAGGCCCAGTAGTACCATATGAGCCGTCCAATATGATTCCAGCCCGTTGTAACTTCCGACCCATGTATGGCCCATGACGTCTTTCGGCCCATATGAGGCCCTTTCTAAATCTTGGCTCATAAACGGCCCGTGGTGAAACTGGCCCATAATGAACAGTATATAGCTTTATACCCATTAACGGCCCATTATTCCATTGGGTCGTTTCAGCCCATGTTATCTTTCGGCCTTCTCAGGGCCCATTTATTATTGGGCTCATTTCCGGCATTCGATTACTTATGGTCCGTTACTGGCCTGTTCCGCTTGTGGGCCAAATTTAGCCCGTGGTTAAAGTCGGCCCGTCTGTGGCCCTTTAATCCGTTGGGTCGTTTTCATGGCATCATCAAATATGGCCCATTAACGACCCGTTATGCCTGCCGTTGGAATTAAGCCTGTTGTACACATGGGCCTGTTAACGGCCCATAAACAGACGATTCCCATTATAGCCTGTTTACGGCCATATTGTGGTCCGTTAATTGTCCACGAAAGTACGACACATGTTTGGCCAATCGATCATACGGCCCGTAGAAGTCCCATTGAATCTATGGCCCGTACAAGGCCCATGGATCATACGGACCTTAGGAGGCCCACTACAGCAGGCAGTTGTACCATGGTTACAACGGTCAGTATGTTGCCCATGTTTACTGTGGCCTAGTTCTAAATAAAAAGGTTACCGCGGAAAAAGAACTGCAGCGACTACCGGCAAAAAAATAAACAAGACAATAAGGAAATAAATAAGCAAGCAACTTACGCTAGGCTATTACGGCTATTACAAATATTACATCCACTGGGCATCAAAGTTCGCCACCAGTGCAAATATAGTGAACAAAGCAGCATATTACATACATTGGGCGTCTAAATTGGCCACCAGTGAAAATAAACGTGGCAGCAAAACAAGTCCAGAACTGAAACCACTTCAAAAGAGCTCAAGAAACGATATCCTGGATACCCACCATGCTGGCAAGAAGCTTAGCAAGCTTATTAGTTTTCTCTTGTTTGGCGCTAAAATCGTCCAGCACTTGTTGTTGCACCAGAAAGTATGCATCTGAATTCTGCAGGAACTTCCTCAGTCCTTTGGCTTCTTGCCACAGCACAGCTGACTGATGCCTTTCAGCTTGTAGCTGAGACTGAAGAAGCCGAAGTGATTCAGGCAGCGAGTTCAAAGAGATTGTGCCAGCGGTAGTGGCCAGTAACTCGAACACTACATCAACGCAGGACTTTGGGGTTGTCTCACTGTCTACAAGATAGTTTTTATCACCTTTCTTGGAGACCAACAAGGTTGTCTCACTGTCTTGAACCTTATCTGCATTATTTTCTCTACCATTGCATAATGGGGTGCTCTTCTCCAATATTCTGTTCGCATTCTACAAGAGAAGCAAGCAGACACATCACAGGCTTAGCATGTAGTATATGAAACTCATTTTGGTAAACCGGTTCAGTAGTAAGGTGGAAAGGATAACAACATGAAACAAACATATATCTATGTACTATGGTCACTGTATTGTCCATATCATTCTAGTTTATGTTGCCAAATCAGGATAGGGACACAGTTCAAATCATATATTTTTAAGACACAACAGCATAGACAGAATATAAGTGTGGGATACTACACAACACTGGCAACACTTATAATGTGCATGACATGAGAACATAACTGTTTATACAACTGAAACTGAAATCAACATAGAGCAAGAAGTTAGAACAGCAATCCAGTTAAAGAAATAGGTTTAAAACATACCTGTTGCGCCATTGGAGTTTCAATTGGATCCTTCAAATTCGAAATTAGTTGGTATGAGTAAATACAGTGATGCAAGAGCAAAGGAGTATAGACCATAGCTACGAAACCTGACCTGAGAATAGCTGCTCTTCTGCTTTAAACGTGGAGTTTGGGTTCGCTGTGGTGGTCTTCGTGCTTTGGGCACTGCAGTAGCTTTACAAACTGCTCGTGTGGGGGTACTCTGTGGTGGACATGGTGCTGTGTCCACTAGAAGTGGGTTACTATCCGCTGGGGTTGGGGTTAGATGGGGTGTAGCTGGTTCTCTGTCCAACGGTGTAAGTGTACAATCTGGAAGAGTCTCGATTATGTGTGGTGGGGCTAGTTCGTGGGCTAGTACAACCATGGTTCTATCTGCATCAACGGGTAGCACCGTCTTTTGTGAAGAACGGGTTTTTACTCCCGTAGATACTGCCATCACCCCCTCCAATTCAAATGGCTGATAAACAAGAAAAGAAATTGAAAGTACAGACATTGTATGATAGACAGATGTGGTAATTCACATATATGTTGTCTAACCAAACAGGACAGCATGACACAATTTCACATATATGATGGCTAACTAAACAGGATAGCATGACACAGTTTCAAATATATGATGGATAACTTAACAGGATATAATGGCATACTTCAACATATGATGAGTATCTAAACAGGATGACATGACAAAACTATATGATGTCTTTCTAAAATAGGTTGGGATGAAATAATTCACATACATGTTGTCTAAGTATACAGGATGGCATGATATAATTCACATAATTGATTCATATACTAAGCAGCTGGCACTCGCATGTATGATCTCTAAACTAAGCAGATGGCATTGAATATTGTGTATATGATGTCTAAACTAAGCAATGCAAGACACCATATGCATGATATGAGAAATATAAACATTGCAAGTTAGAGCATACTCCTCAGGTGGGATATAGGACTGGTCATCTGTCTCTGAATCCTCCTCTGAGGAGCTACCTGTAACCATCGAGATATATGCTTCAACAGGTACCATTGCCTGCTCTGAAGACCTTGTTTTCACTCCTGATTTTTCTATAACCGGCTCAAATGGCTGATACACATGAAGAGTAGTTCAATATACACAGATTGTCGACAAATGGAATACATAATGAAAAAAAGGATGGCATGAGATAATTCACATATATGATGCCTTGCTACATGGCGGTGCATAATTCACATATATGATAACTGGCTGAAAAACATGGCATTGCATAATTCACATATCTGATATAGAAAGCAAACAGGAGGCATTCACACAAAGCATGTCTAATCTAAGCAGATGGCATCGCAATGCAAGACACCATATGCATGATATGAGCAATATAACCCTGCCAAGTTAGATCATACATCTCGGGGGGGGGGAGGGGAATACGACTGGTCATCTATCTCTGAATCCTCCTGTGAGGAGCTATCTGTAACTAGCAAGAAATCTGCATAGACAGGTAGCACTGACTGCTCAGAAAACCTTGTTTTCACTCCAGATTTTTCCATGACCGACTCAAATGGCTGATGCACAGGAAGAGTAGATGAATGTATACACATTTTTGACAAATGGAATACATTATGAAAAAAAAAATATGGCACGATACAATTCACATATACGATGACTGGCTAAATAGGATGGCATTGCATGATTCACGTATATGATGCCTGGCTAAAGAAGATGGCATTGCATAATTCACATATACTCCCTCCGTTCCTAAATATTTGTCTTTTTAGAGATTTCAAATGGACTACCACATACGGATGTATATAGACATATTTTAGAGTGTAGATTCACTCATTTTGCTCCGTATGTAGTCACTTGTTGAAATCTCTAAAAAGACAAATATTTAGGAACGGTGGGAGTATGATATAGAAACCAAACAGGTGGCATTCACACAAAGCAAATCTAAACTAAGCTGATGACATATAAGATGTATAATGTAAGCAATGCGAGGCGCCATATGCATGATATGACCAACATCAGCATGCCAGGTTAGAGCAAACACCTCAGGGGGTAAATAGGAGTGGTCGGCTCCCTCTGAATCCCCCTCTGAACAGTTATCTTCCTCTGGAATACAATCTGGAATGGCGGGAGGGGGGCCCACTTCGCCCACCATGGAGCGGCATCTGCATCAAATTATATTCCCACGCACGGTCTTCTCTTTTACTCTACATGTTCAGTATGATTGTGTACAATAACTGACATGCATAATAAAAAAACATAGTTAGATTATGTAAGGCCTAAGGGGTGCATGCAGAAATCAAGACTGATGGTAGCAAACGAGTGGATAGATCCAAAACTAATGATAGCAGGTAGATTATAGCTTCAGTTTAAAAAGATAGACGATGGATCATCTATTGTTTGTTGCCCACCCAACATGAACCACATAGAAGACCCCAGATGAACCAGATAGTAGACAGATACTATTCGTTGCTGCCTCCATATGTGCCCCATAGGCATTTTAAAACTCAAGTTTGAACATTAGTTTGGACCTGACTCGGAGTCTATGAGGTGAACAGGACGATAAAGTAGCAGGTAATAATAACCGATGTATAACGTAAGCAGACACGAAAGAGTGTGACCTCTCTTCCGGAACTGTGTAGTCCTCAGGTTCATCTGCTTAGTCAATGATGGTAATGCAATTGGCGTGGCTGCCGGCAATGGGGAAGATGATCTAAGGCGGCGAAAGAAAGTCTGCAGGGGGAATCTCTGCTGCAGTGAATGCTTCCGTCGATGGTGCACCTCAGGTGGGGTGGATGACGGCACGGCAGGAGCAGGACATAACACACAGAGTTTTCTTTGACACCTATCTAAAAATGAAGTAAATTTGTAAGGGCTCCTTAGAATTGGAGAATTCTATAAACACAGGGACAGGAAAAACACAGGAATAGGATAGGAATGCACGTGCAAAACAGAGCATTTGCAAACATAGGATTTCTGTCAACCTGGGTGTTTGGTTTACATGAATTGGAAGAACACAGGAATGGAGAAACATGGTCAAATTAAAGTCAAACCACATGAAAATGAAAAAATAAGAATCTTATTATGCCAGTAATGCAATTAGTCCTGTTCTTCATGCATATTAATTTGAAAAGGACGTCCAAGTGGATATTAAAATTCGTAAGTTTTTTCTTTGAAAGAGACACCAAAGGAAAAAAAATCCTCTAGTTTTGCTTTGCTCCATTCCTTCTAATCAAATGCACAAATAGTAGTACCATAGTAAAGTTTCCAATTCCTATGTTTTCCTTCAAGTTTTCTTTGAACCAGTGGTGATTCTAGTAGGCAGTCTTCAACAGGCTGAAGCCTGCCATCGAAATATTTTGTGAGCTTAGATTTGGTCCACATGAGTATCATATAATGGCTATCTTGCTAAACCAATTCAAATTGTGGTTCAAAAGAGCATTTAGTTTTCTCCCTGTTAACTTTGTGACCATGATTCATTTATTTCTAGATTTGCAACTGCTTTAAACCAAAGGATCCCTGAGGGATCGACATGAATGCAGAGTAACAAAGTGATGCGATGAGTGTACAACCTCTTTGGCATAGCCTTGTTGACCTCAGCATCATTGGGTTGGACGTGGAGGATGGTGATGCTGGTGTGACTGTCGGAGGCGAGTAAGAACATCTGAGGCCTCTGGAGATGGCGCCGAGGGTACTGCTTCGCTGTGATGGACGGTTTCGTCATTGGAGCAGCTCTAGTGAGGTGTACGAGGGCAAGGCTGAAGCAGGACAAGATAGACAACGTTAATCTGAAGTGGGACTCTAATAGCATCTGCAATAGATGATGTAAAATACATCACCAAAAAGTGCTAGATGTAAAATGCATCAGCCGCGCCATGGCCGCTCCGACAGATGCTGTAAATACTGTTCACACTGAACTTAACTAAAGAAACTGAACTTTACAGTCAAAACTGAATTTTACTGTCGAAACTGATTGAACTAGTAGCAGAGCATTGCAATAGAAGTTTAGGGCGTTCGAGCACTAGTAGCAGAGAAGCAGTGATCTAAATTAGCAGCCGCTCGAGCAGGGAATGCACTAGCAGAGAGCAACTCGTGCAGCAGCACCGCGTGCGAGTGATAAAGCAGCAACTCTTGTAGCTGCCGCAGGTCATGCAGCAGCAGCAGTGCGAGCGAGAGCAAGAGCAGAGCAGAGCAGCAGCACGAACGAGAGCAAGAGCGGAGCAACAGCGTGACCGACAGCAATAGCAGAGCAGAGCAGCAGCACGAACGAAAGCAAGAGCAATGCAGCAGCGCGACCGATAGCAAGAACAGAGCTGCAGTGCGAGCGAGAGCTGGAGCAGCAGCAGCAGCGCGAGCGAGAGCCGGAGCAACAGCAGCTAGTGCTGGTGTGGAAGTTGCCGCCGAGGAAGCAACGACATGGGGGAGAGACGCCATGGAGGAAGTGGCCGGCGACGGCGCTGTCGATTGAGACCCGCCATGGCTGCTCGGTATCGAGCACCGGCAGCCCCGTGAGATTGAATAAAAGATAAAATGCAGCGGTGAGTGCAGAACCTCCTTGGTGGTGCCGAGTAGGCCTCGGCTTCATTGGAGGAGTTGGTGAGGGTGCTGCGGTTCTGGTGGGGCAGGTCAGGACGACGCTGTGGGGATGGAGGTGGTGTGATAGACGAGGCGAACGTTGGGGTAGCTCCTTGGAGGTGGAGGACGGGGCGGCTGATTCGGCGGGACGACAAGATCGACGACGGATCCTCATCCGGTGCGGTGGATGAGGGATGTCGAGCTGTTGCTGTGGACGACGTCGTCGGGGTAGAGTCTCCGGCTGGGCGGCGGTCGGGAGGCCGACGGAGGAGCGTGGGGTTTCACGGGTTTTGGCGGCCTTGGTGTACAAATGGGGGGGACGAAGGGGAAGGTAGGGGGAGCCATGGCTTAGGGACGCGCTTGTCCGAAATGTAGGGTAAGTTACGAACGTACACCCACCGGTTTTGACCACGCGACATCGAGGCGGCATTTCCGGCTGAGGGGTAGAAGGGGGATTTCGCGTGTCTGGGCTGCGGGACCGATTTCGGATGAAGAGCGAGTTTTCGCGCGCGTCAAAATTTTGGGATAACAAGGTGCGGCGTGGGTTGAAGAGGCTGGAGTTTCACAGCAGAAGAGACAAAAGATACTCGAGCTTGAAAATTTCAGGATAACAAGGCGCGGATTCCATGTTCGGCAGAACAAACTTAACGTGTACAAAAAAACAATTCATACAAGACACAAGAGAGTCATGTCCCCTTTTACTATATTGCTATAAATGCCATTGAAAAACTACAAGAAAAATGTAAAAAAAATTGGCAGAACAAGATTAGCGTGTACAGTACCAAATCAATTCGCACATCCCTCAACAACAACAAAAATATCAATTCCCACCACAAGAAAGAGTCATGTCCCTTTCTATATGATTACAAATGCCAGGATCTTGAATTTCAATTTTTGAATCCACGTTATGTTGAATTCGAATATATCATTAGGTGATCTTGCGGTTTATAATGGATGTAGTCCTACATTTTGATCTTCCATCTTATATGAACATTTTACTCCACCCTATGAATATATATATTGTCATCTACCATATGGACTAAATTTGAATCAATTTTTCTTATTTGAATACGATTGTTGTCAAGTTATACCATCATTTAAATATTATCTTGATAATAGAAAACATGCATATAGTAGTAATCATATTTCACTATGAACTACATGTACCATACGATCTCCAATTCAAATATTTGTATCCATTTTATGTTGAATTCAAATCACAGTACATTGGTCTAGGTAGCTAGATGTTCGGGATAATCTAAACCCTGTTTTCATATGTATAATTTTTGGCCGAATTGGGACAAGTTTTGGTATAAGCTTCTTGCAAACCGGAGATTCTCTCAACAAGCTTCGTGGTTCCGAGAGGGAACGTGTCACCTTTGTGTGCGAAACAATATACGCTGCCTTCCCCCTGATTTTCTTTATAGAGGCAACATAGAACTACATGAGTGCCCTGTTAAATTTTGGAATTATTCCGGGTTTGTTTGGCCTTTTTATACATTAATTCAGTTTCTGGTCATTTAATGTGCATAATTCAAATTTGAACTGCAAGCACATGCTCCAATACACGAAAGTTGGTTGAAAAATCACATGTGTGTTCTTGGGTGAATTTCTAGGTCCCATGCAAGAAATGGGAATGAAATTCAAACATCTGGGCGTCGTGACTCGGCCGAGAACATTGAGAAACTTGGTTTTTAAATTCTTGTAAATCCAAAACACGCCTGAAAATCATGAAACTTGGCATGGTGTCATGTCATGGCACTAACATGCTATGGTAAAAAAATTGGCCGAATTGGAACAAGTTTTGGTGTAAGCTTCTTGCAAACTGGAGCTTCTCTCAAGAAGGCTTGTGGTTCTGAGAGGGAATGTGTCACCTTTGTGTGTGAAACGATATACGCTGCCCCCGCTTGATTTTCTTTACAGAGGCAACATAGAACTATATGAGTGTCATGTTAAATTTTGGAATTATTTCGGGTTCGTTTGGCCTTTTTTATACACTAATTGAGTTTCTGGTCATTTAATGTGCATAATTCAAATTTGAACTACAAGCACATGCTCCAGTGCACCAAAGTTGGTTGAAAATTCACATGTGTGTCCTCGGGTAAATTTCTAGGTCCCATGCAAGAAATGGGAATGAAATTCAAACATCTAGGCATCATGGCTCGGTCGGAAACATTGAGAAACTTGGTTTTTTAATTCCTGTAAATCCAAAACACGCATGAAAATCATGAAACTTGGCTTGGTGTCATGACATGGCACCAACATGTTGTGGTAATTTTGCTGTCCGATTTGCGAAGGCGCACACATTAACAATCAACAAAGTCATTTTGGAACAAGTGATGTCACATTACAATCGGAAACACAAGTATTATTGAAACCATGGGCATTCTACTTACCACTTACGTGCCACCACGTGTCCCCTTTTTTTATTGGCTAGGAGGCGCCGTGCGGGATAGCTATTTGAGTACGGGAGGCGTGCGATCAGACCCCTGCGCGTGCTTATCGGGAGGAGAGCCCTTTGACCTCCATCTGCTGCCCACCTCTCTCCCAAGGTCTCCATTAATGGCGCCCGAGCCCCTGTTTAATGGCATGGCTATGTCTCACTTGACTGAGATTTAAGAGAGAGAAAAGAAAATCTGAAAAGAAAATTTTGCATGGATCTTGATGTAAGATCCGATGGACCTATTTAGCATCTACTGCGACTTATAGCAAGACTGATAAATATATAAGGACGACGATAGTGGATAATAATTGTCTTACATATTTAGGAAGATAATTAAAAAAGCCACATGCGGCTACGCCCGAAATACACAAGGGCAAAAGAAGAAGGAAGACGCATACAACGATCTGGCTCGCTGATCTCTACTTTCTTGATGCGCTGCAGGTTGCGGAGACTAGTTCTCGCGGCGAGCGGCGATGATCTCTTTCATCAGTTTCATGTCCTTAATACGCTGCTTGGTAGTATCCACGGATTCCTCCACCAGCCTTTTGCGCTCGATGCGGAGCATGGCATTCTCGTCCATAAGTTTCTTGATGATGACGTCCGTCCTCTTCAACAAGGCAGCGGTCTCCTCCGCCTGCTTCACCCTTCTAGTGATCTTCGCCCTCAGCATGTCACGCTCGGTGCGGAGCTTCGCCTTGTCCTCCCCTAGTCCCCAGATGACAGCGGTAGCATTTTCAAACGAGGCATTCATCTCGTCCTGCAACTTCATCCAGCCGGAGATCCGACCCATCAGGCCATCGAGCATAGCGCGCATGCGCCTGTGAGAGTCCTCACCTGCCCACGAGACATTTTCCAAGGCCGCCGCAGCGCGGGAGGACCTCCCTGCTGCATTTGCGGCGCGGAGGGACCTCTGTGCTGCTACGGCGGCGCGGCGGGACATGTCGGCTGCTACGGCGGCGAGGTGGGACATCTCTCGTGCTTCCGCTTCCATGCTCACCTCCCCCTGGTAGTAATCTCTCGACCCAGAACTCATGTGGGCCATGGCAGACGCAAGGGAACGACGATGAAAGACTTGTTTGTTTTTGTGGATGAGGAGTTGAGGAGGAATGTGCAGTCATCTTGGAGTAGAGTATTTATAATCGAGTACTAATACGCTCCTAAGTGGGAAACCATTTAGGTTTTGATCGGTGTGGACAGGTTTGCAATTAAATATAACGTGGTAGTAATTTGGAATATGACGAGACGCAAGCTCAAAATTTATTGACGGTTCTAGTTTTGAAGTGCGGCACTATTCCCGGATGGCGTAACGTGGGCATGCGTTCTCGGCCGTGGTGTAGCTGTTTTGTAATATGCCATGGTACTTCTTTTTCTACTGTTGTGTACGTGCAATAACTGGCACTGTCGGATACATATCTTACGGTTATTGGGGCGTTCACCAGGAATAGCCTCGTGGCGAGCTATAGACTAGTCTTTTTTTCACACGCATTACATCGACACATATCATCTCTCTCCCTCTTTCCCACGCACACACCTAGTCTCTCGGGACTTCTTGCACGCACCATCTCTAGCTCCCTAGGTCGATGCCACCCACATACACTTGTACTCTGAGTTTAGTACGTTATACACAAAGAGAAGAGGAGCACGCACGCACTCATCCTCTCTCACACACGCATCTGTAGCTACGAATTGTAGTGTTCTCAACCATCTGATTGGCTCTATCATAGGTTCCCGTTGCTCCTTGGCCTTGAGATTGAGAAGTTTAAAATGCGGAGGCTAAGCTGGAGGCGCAAGGTTTTGGTTAATGTGCAGGCCGCACACGCCACCAACATGACACGAGCTTCGTCTGCCTGGTGCGCAGTCGGGTGAGTACTACTAGTAGTAGTACTACTTTGATGTGTCGCGTCAACTCGCAGAAGTATGCAACACTTCCTCAACAAACAAGCATATAAGCTGCTTATACTTCTTACCCAAAGGATCTTTATATCCAACAGACACAAAATATCTGTTCGACTGTTGGAAATTACTTTAACTGTTGATCTGATGTCGAAGTAATTCCTGCATCGCCACCAAAATCCACCATCTCTTAAGCTAAAGTAGACCGAGCAAACCCCTATATTAGCATATTACTAAGATAAACAGAAGGCACTGTAGAATCATTTAGGAGGCAAGCTTGTCAATCTGAATGTGGAGGGACACCATCCTCGACAAACCAGCCCCGGCCAGCAGCTTGGGCGGAACTGTGAAGAAGGTCAGCTCCTGCACGGCGACGGCGCCGGGATCCTTGCTGCTTGTCACCTCAATTTCCACCTTGACGGTGTCGATCCTGCCTTTGGGCTCCCCCGGCGGGCTGTTCGCCCACAGCTTGGCCGTGTAGTGCGGCGGTGGGGACGCCCCCGCTCTGATGCAGACGACCGACGCGGCGATAGGCGCGCCGATGTCGAGCACACCGCCGACCAAGAAAAATGCACGGCCGTCCTCCTCCGCGAACAGCAAGAGCCGCGGCTCCGACACTGGCACTTGCAGCTGGAGCACCTTGCCGTACTGGATCCTGTGCATGGGCATGGGATGCACGGTGCTGATGTGGTGGGGGAGCACCGGCGGCGGGCCTTCATAGCCGTAGACGGGCACGGGGCATTTGCAGGGTGCGAGCGGACACACGCTCTGGTGATCGGCGAGCTTGTGGTAAGTGACGTAGATCCCACAGCCTTCGTGCGGGCACTCCACCCTCACCAAGGAGAGGACGGCATCCATCGCCGTGTTCCGCATGTCGAAGCCGCCGCCGCGCTCGCACTTCTGGCACTGCCGCTGGTTCCTAGGGTGCTCGCCGTGGCAGTCCACGCAGGCCAGGCGCCCTCCCTTGCACTGCACAAATCAATCGAACAGCACATCAATCAAGAAACCTGCACCTTGCTCGATCAGCCGAACGGACGAGGTGTATTCGAACCTCATACACTGGAGGCTTCAAGGGGCGGAGGCACAAGGGGTAGTGGAGCAAGGTGAGGTCCATAGAGACCATAGAGAGCTCCATCGTCGGGTCCTGTTCCGTCGGCATGATGTCGCCCTCCTCGTGCACCACCATCTCTCGCTTTAGGGCCGGGGCATTAGAAAGTTTTACCATCACATATTCATACTACTTCAAGGTGCATTAAATCAACACATGCAAGTATCAAAAGGAAAGTCACGGCATGCATGCATGCGTTGTAATTAATGCATCGGTAAATGCAAATTATTGAAATATATCGAGTGCACTGCTTTGATGTGTCGCGCCAACTCATACAACAAGGAGAAGTTTGATTACAACACCGTCTCCCTCGCCCATGAGCGTGGTGGCTCGCAGGACTAGGAGAAGCTTTCGCTACACGCTCTCCCTCCCGCACGCGGTGGACATGCAGCAGTTCATTCGGTGTCAGATGGCCAGAAGCATACTAGTAGTACTCCACTGTAGTAGTACCATCATTGTTCGACTTCCCAAAGAGGCGAAGAGCCAAGCGCAACCCGAACGCTCGTGTGGCAGTTTCATGTGTAGGGGAGGTAGTATAGTAACATAGTCTAGGATAGCATGTACCGTTGAGGGAGTCCCGGATTTAGGGGTCCTCGGGCGTCCGGGCTACGTAACGTGGGCCGGACTGATGGGCCATGAAGATACAAGACAGAAGACTCTCTCCCGTGTCCAGATGGGACTCTCCTTGGCGTGGATGGCAAGCTTGGCATTCGATATGAGGATTCCTTTCTCTGTAACCGACTTTGTACAACCCTAGTCCCCTCCGGTGTCTATATAAACCGGAGGGTTTTATTCCGTAGGAGAAAATCATAATCAGACAGGCTAGACTTCTAGGGTTTTAGCCATTACGATCTCGTGGTAGATCAACTCTTGTAATACTCATGTTCATCAATATCAATCAAGCAGGACGTAGGGTATTACCTCCATAGAGAGGGCCCGAACCTGGGCAAACATCGAGTCCCCCGTCTCCTGTTACCATCGACCTTAGACGCACAGTTCGGGACCCCCTACCTGAGATCCGCCGGTTTTGACACCGACATTGGTGCTTTCATTGAGAGTTCCGCTGTGATGTCGAAGACAGGGTTGATGGCTCGCCTTGTTATCAAGGACAATATCACCGCCGGAGGAGCCCTGGCCTCAGGTCAAACCCTCCGGCTGGGCGGCTTTATCATGACCGCCCGTCCGGCCGTTAAGCCGACGATGACTTCTCAGGTCATCGAAAATCGCCTCCGCGTTAACTCCGAATACTCCAAACGGATGGATCCGACGGAATTGTCGTCTTTAAACAAACTCCTGGATCGCATCGCCGCCTTGGGGGTCGTTACAGACTACGATCGGGTTGGGCTTAAACCCGATCAGAGAGAAATCAAATCTCCACCGATCACCCATCAGATAGCGGTGGTAGAAGAGCAAAACAACAAATTTTCCCCGGTGTTGAGGATGAACTATGTTCGGATTTCCGAGCTCGAAGAGCTGGATACCTGTCCGCGGAACGGCATGCCCTATCCTCCGAACCTAGAATCAGACGATGGGCCTGAAAAATCAGTCGATATCCCGGAGCCCGAATTATTAAGCTCGGAAGTTCCTCAAACTCCGGATCCTAAACTGGGTCAGGGTTCGGATTTAAAGCCACCCACCCACCCAGATATACGCGATCTCATGTAAGTACGACAGCAGTCTCAGGAAACAGTCCATCACTTTTGGGCCAGATTCCTCCTTGTCAAAGACAAGATTGAAGATTGCGCGACGAAGACGTGATCTCAGCATTCTGCAACAATTGCACGGACGAAGGAATCCTCAACGCCATCAACCGCTGTCGCGTATCACACTTCGCTGACTTGGCAACCATAGTACAGAAGTACTGCGCAATGGAAAGCGCCTGGAAAACTCAGGCAGCTTGTTGGGAACCACTGGTTTCCACTCAACCCCTCGTCCGAGCAAAAAGGATGCACCCCCATAGGGTGCCCGACCCAATGGTAAAGAAATCTAAGCCCATTACGGGGCGCGGAACCGCTCTGGAGGGATGGCTTGATAGGCCATGCAAAATACACACAACACCGGATACCATACCAACTCACAGCCTTAGAGCATGTTGGATACTCCGGCAAGTGGCCAAGAGTGGCAAGGATATCCTCACCAAAAACACCTCAGAACAACACCCCCCGGAAGACGACGACCTTAGAGTATTTACGGTCTTTGAGACCTTCGCTTCAAACAATAGGCGCAAAAGGGCCCTTCGCAACCTCGCCGAAGTCTGCCAAGTCGCAGCAATAAATCCCTGGAATGACACGGCCATAACTTTCAATGCCAGTGACGAACCAAAATCCAGGACAGTCCGGGCACCAGCTGCCTTGGTCCTCAATCCAATTGTGGACGGCTGTCGGCTCACCAATTACTCATGGACGGCGGCAGCGTACTAAACCTCATCTATGAGGACACACTCAACAAAATGAAAATAGACAGGAGCCGCATCGAGCAAAGTAGCACGACCTTCCGAGGAATCATTCCCAGTCGGGAGGCGCGATGCGCGGGAAAAATCACATTTGACGTGGTATTCGGCATGCCGGAGAATTATCGGTCCGAAGAGATAACCTTCCAAGTGGCCCCTTTCAACAGTGGATATCACGCCCTATTGGGGCGAGATGCATTTACACGCTTCCAAGCTATACCTCATTACGGGTACTTGAAGCTCAAGATGCCCGAGCCCAATGGTATTATCACTCTTTCCAGTGATCCGGACATAGCACTCCGCGCCGAAAACAAAACCGCATCCCTGGCCCTCGAGGCATTGTCCGAAGCCCTCGCGGCCGAAGAATTAGCCGCACTACGCTCCACGGTGGATAGGGAAGACGTAATCCTGGACAAGCGACCCAAATCCACCTCCTTCAAACCAGCAGACGAAATCGTCAAATTCCAGGTCCACCCAACGGACCCCAAGAAGACAGCCTCTATCGGGGCACAGCTGGACCCAACGGTTGACGCCGCATTACGAGCGTTCTTACGCGAAAATTGGGACATATTTGCCTGGCACCCTTCTGATATGCCAGGAATCCCACACAGGTTGGCCGAACACAGCCTCAATATATTGAAGGGATACAAGCCGGTCAAACAAACACTGCGGCGTTTTTCCGAACCCAAACGACAAGCTACGGGGGAGGAGCTGGCCAAGTTAATCGAGGCCGGATTCATCAGAGAAATAAAACATCCGGACTGGCTAGCAAACCTGGTGATGGTACCAAAGAAGGATAAATCCTGGCACCTATGCGTCGATTTCAAAGACCTAAACAAAGCCTGCCCCAAGGATCCCTTCCCCCTCCCCCGCATCGATCAGATCATTGATGCTACTGCAGGACACGACTCACTGTGCTTCCTCGACGCATACTCCGGATACCATCAAATCAAAATGAAGGAGTCCGATCAAGCCGCAACGGCATTCATTACCCCATACGGGCCTTTCTGCTTCAACACTATGCCCTTTGGGCTTAAAAATGATGGCGCTACCTACCAACGCATGATTCAAACATGCCTGGAGAAGCAAATCGACAAGATAGTTGAAGCATACATGGATGATGTTGTCATCAAGACTAGACACGTCGAGTCATTAATAGACGACTTACGTCTCACATTCGACAACCTCTGTGCATATGACATCAAGCTCAATCCGGAAAAGTGCATTTTCGGCGTTCCCGCTGGAAAGCTGCTGGGCTTCATTGTTTCCAGTAGAGGAATTGAGGCAAATCCAGCCAAAATTCAAGCTTTGTCACAATTGGCTACACCAACTGACCTTAAACAGGTCCAAAAACTAGCCGGATGTGTGGCAGCTTTAAGCCGCTTCATCTCCAGCATTGCCACTTTATCGCCTTCTCCGACGCACCGACCACTTCGAGTGGACGGATGCATCAATGGCTGGACTGGAAGAAATAAAGGCTCTTTTAGCAAGCAACCCAATCCTGGCTGCGCCAAACGTAGGCGAACCAATGTTGTTATACATCTCTGCGACTCATCAGGTGGTGAGCACAGTGCTCATTGTTGAACGAGAGGAGGACGGACACAAATTCCCGCTTCAGAAGCCGGTATACTATGTATCCACTGTCCTCACACCATGCAAATCCCGGTACCCTCATTACCAAAAGATAGCATACGCGGTCTTCATGGCATCCCGGAAGATACGACACTACTTCCAAGAATGCTCGATCACGGTGGCTTCCGAAGTACCACTCAATGACATAATAAACAACCGCGATGCTACGGGCCAGATTGCCAAATGGGCCATTGAGCTCCTGCCATTCAACATAACGTATAAACTGCACCGAGCCATTAAATCCCAAGTGTTGGCTGACTTCATTGCCGAATGGACAGAGGCCTAACTCCCTAAAGAGTATGGCACATATTCCAACAGGGTCATGTACTTCGATGGCTCTAAGATGCTGGCCGGTTTGGGAGCGGGCGTCGTGTTAACATCCCCAACGGAAGACACAGTCCAGTACGTACTCCAAATCTTATATACAGGCTCCAATAATGCAGCCGAATACGAAGCCTTACTGCATGGTCTTCGGATGGCTGTCTCCATGGGCATACAACGTCTGGAGGTGCGCGGGGATTCAAATCTCGCAATATCCCAAATAAACGGAGACTTTGACGCAAAAGATCCGAAAATGGCGGCCTATCGTAACGCCGTACTCAAAATCTCAGCCCGGTTCGAGGGACTCGAGTTTCATCATGTGGCTCGAGAAAGTAATCAAGCGGCGGATGTCCTTGCTCACATGGGAGCCAAGCGCGACCCCGTCCCGCCTAACATCTTTCTGGAACGGTTCTTCAAGCCATCTGTGGTGTGGCAGGATGAAAGCGGCAACACTAGCCCGGACCCGATCATACCCCCTGAGTCCGAGCACAATACCGATATCATCGGGGGCTCAGCCACCGAAGCAACACCATCGGCCCATCTCATAATGGCAGTAATTGCCCCATGGACCGAACCCTTCTTGGCCTACCTTAATAGGCGAGAGCTCCCTGAGGATCCTAACAAGGCTCGCTACATTGTCCGGCGCTCGAAAGCCTACAAGGTCCATGACGGTGAGCTCTACAAGAAAAGTGCTACCGGAGTCCTTCAAAGATGTATCTCCGAAGAAGAGGGGCGGCAGCTCCTGGCCGAAATCCATGCTGGCCTTGGCGGTCACCACGCCGCGGCTCGGGCCCTTGTGAGTAAAGCCTTCTGTACAGGTTTCTTTTGGCCTACAGCCCGAGCAGATGCACAGGACCTTGTCCAACGTTGTGTCGGATGCCAGCTTTTCGCTAATCAAAGCCATATGCCGCCTACTGCGCTACAAACAATCTCCATTACATGGCCTTTCGTGGTCTGGGGGCTTGATATGGTCAGACCCCTTAAAGGGGGAAGCCACAAGAAGAAATATCTGCTGGTCATGGTAGATAAATTCACTAAGTGGATTGAGGCCAAACCGGTTGAAATGGCCGAAGCCGGACCAGTGATAGACTTTATATCCGGTGTCGTACACCGTTATGGTGTTCCACACAGCATTATCATAGACAACGGCTCCAACTTTACAGCCGACGAGGTGAAAACCTGGTGCGCTAACCTGGGCATCAAGCTCGATTATGCCTCCGTCTATCACCCGCAAACAAATGGTCAAGTCGAACGAGCCAATGGTCTTATTATGAGCGGCATTAAGCCCAGACTAGTGCGGTCTTTGAAAGAATCAGACAAGCACTGGGTTTAGGAGCTCAACTCCGTACTCTGGGGGCTACGGACCACGCCCAACCGCACTACCGGATACACACCGTTCTTCATGGTGTACGGCGCAGAGGCCGTGTTGCCCTGCGACATTATGCATGACTCACCACGAGTGCGCATGTATGAAGAGAGAGAGGCCGAGCTGGATCGGCAGGACAGCTTAGATGCCCTGGAGGAGGAGCGCGATGTCGCAAAGGCCCGTTCCGCATTGTATCAACAACAGGCTCGCAGATATCAAAGCAGAGAACTGCGGGCCAAGACTTATAATGTTGGCGAACTCATTCTACGCTTGCCAGAGAAGAAAAAGGACAAACTCAAGCCCAAATGGGAGGGTCCCTTCATCATTGACGAAGTTCTCGCTGGAGGAGCGTACCGACTGCGTGATGCATCAAACAATCGCTTGGAGCCGAACCCATGGAACGCCGCCAGACTCCGAAGATTCTACGCCTAGCGCTGGACTCTTTGTTCGTCTTCTTCTCCCTTTTTGTCCATTACCTTCTTTTCCTCTCTTTCATTTTTTTCCTAGCTTTAAGATCTTGAGCAGCTAAACCGCGCACCTATGACGTACACATCCTTAAATATGTACGTCCATAATACCTGGGGGCTTCTTGTACAGAAGCTTATTATTATTATTATTATTATTTTCCGAGCATCAAGCTCACCACATATGTGTCTTTTCCTCATATGTATCTTTTCTTCGCCATTATATGCATCATTATGACTTAAGTTTTGGCCAAGATGGGTTCCCTGGCTCCTGTGCTTATGCCCTACGTTCCCATTAGTTCAGCTAGGGCATAAAGGGAGCACCTCTGCGATTGTTACTGCCGGGTCATCCGGATGTGTACCTCAGACTGGGTGAAGCCGAAAGCTAGCGTTCTTAAGGGAATATTCGGTCGGCGGACTAAATATGTTTTTTCACTCATTACACTATGAACCCCCAGATGCTATGTATACTGCGATTTTTTAATCACAGTTCGGACATGAACATTAACGCATGTTCACCCAGGGAAAGGAACCCTTAACGGAACTATTCTCTCTGGAAGATGTTTCTTACAATCACATGTAATATAACATAGCTAGCCGGATACAACTTGTCTGCTCAAGCAACTATGACCCCTATGCCTGGTTTCCACGCATACCCCGGTTTATATTACCGTGCGGGTATTTGGAAACACTCCGCACCTTCGGGTCCAGAGGTCGAAGCGAAAAGGTCCGCCATGACAATCGTTTTACAATCCGGCACATAGTCACTTAGACTCAAAAGCACATAGTCACTTAAAAGCTTCTTCCTCTATGCCGTCCAACAGGCTGTCTAGCCTACAATCCTGTTGGGACAATTTGGCGACTACCTTTACTTGGTCATATACTAAACTAACTGGAACTTCTTTTCCGTCTGATCCTCGAGGTCCGACCCGAGCCATATGATTCGGATCAAGCTTGGTATACCGTGTTTTCACCATGGCCCAGGCCTCTCGCGCACCTTCTCGGCAAGCTGATATCTTCCATAATCGGAAGTGCCTCCGCACTCCTTTGAATAGATGAACAAGTTCCTCCATACTTCCTGGAGGGGAGGCGGATGGCCACAAGGCCTTGGCAACACTCCGCATTGCCTGCCGAGCTCGCTCGTGCATTTGCGACAGCTCTTGTAGCAGATCGCCTGAAGATCCGGACATTTCCTCTTCGGGACGGCCGGTCAGCATACCTGCAGACATAAATCTGTCAGTTCCTTTCCTCGCCGAATTACACGGAGGTAAGATCGAAAGCATATTGAATATGCCGCCTCGAAGCCTCTTATTTTCCTTCATGGAGTCAGCTAGCTGGGCTCGCACATCTTTCAGTTCTTCGCCCAGCAAGGTGTTGGAATCCTGCAGCTTGTTTTTATCCTCCCTGACGCGTGTCAGCACACGTTCGCCCGTGGCCAGTAGCCTTTTGGCTTCTTGTTTATCCACTTGAGCGACTTCGAGTACCTCCTTCAGCTGATCTGACGATCCTGCCATGAGATATACAACACTGTTAGCATTGCTGATATATCATTATATTTTCTCGATGGAGGGGAATATTACCAGGCAACGCCTTCTTGGATTTCTCCAATTCGGCGGTGGCAGTAGTTAGCTGAGTCCGACATTTTTCCAGTTCTTGAGACAGCAGGTTGTTCTTCTCTGTAAGCACCTGGTTATACAATGATCCTTAAATCAGTTGTATCAACTGCTTCAAGTCTCGGGGGCTACTGGTATATAATTATCAGGTTTGTACGATGTGAATTTACCCGCATGTCTTTTAAATGCTGGTCTGTGGCTCTGGTAAGCCCGTCTCGAGCAGCTCAGATGTATGCATCAGCCGAGCTGAAGGCATTGAATGCCTCTTTTGTAAAGCCGGGGTCGCGAAGAGCGGCCCTCCGGCGCCGATGATTCATGGCGCTCTCCACTTCTGAGTTTGTGACGGATACATCATCCGAATCCTCTGCCGAAGGACAATCCGGCGTCACTCCCGTACCGGCCCTCGCCTTTATGGCAGGTTCTGGAGCCTGGCTGTTGGGAGCGTGACCTGCATGACCCCCGGACATAGTCCGGCGAACGCTCTTCCTGATGAGACACAAACAGACAATGTCACAGTTGGATGTGACTGCCAAGGGGCGTATTTACGAAGCCATACCTCTTCGACGTCGGCTCGGTCGTGATTTCATTTGCCTTCCTCTTCGAAGGCTTGCCCGATGTAGGCGCCGCTCTCTTTTGAGTCGCCTCTGGTGTAACATGACGCGCCGAGCGCCTCCCCTTTGGAACATGAGACAGTGCGTTGGGTGAGGCAAAATGAGGAAGCTCTTTCGGAGGAGAGGTCTCCTGATTACTTATGTGTGAGGCAGGAAGGAGGCCGGGATAGTCTGCTATAATGGCCACTTCTGTGCCATCGTAGCTCGCCTGGTAAAATGCTCCCTCCTCCAGCTCCACAAATATGTCCGGATCTTCCTCAAATCCGGGGTCAAGATCCCGGTTATGGTCCTCTGGCTGTGGAGCGGGGCTGTAGATCCCCGTGACGACCTTTCGCCATTCCTGTTACAAATGGACGGGTTAGTATCAGTCAAAAGTGACTCCTGGAAAGGATTGAGTATGGTGGTGGGATTAAAACTCACCCAGCTGGGAGGATTGTACATGGAAAATCCCTCCCGGCGTTTGAGACGAATAAATTCCTCTTTATCCCCTTTATACAGATTGACCAATATTTTGGCCAGAGCGACGGGGGTGTCCGGACCTTTTCGGCCACAGCGTGAGGCGTCATCTTCCCCATTGTAGTGCCACATAGGGAGCCCTCTAAATTGGAGTGGCTGGACACCCCGCACTATGGAGATCGCCATTACCTTGATTATTGATAATCCGGACTGGGCGAGCGTCTTTATCTTGCTCATTAATTGATGGATTTCCGCACTATCTTCCTCCTCGAGGCTCCTAGGGCGCCAGCTGTGGCGTTTCTTCAAAGGAGCGCTGGAAAATTCAGGGAGACCCATTCGGATTGGGTCAGGGAGAGCGACGTCCTCAATATAAAACCACTCTGAGGGCCGCTCCTCGGATGCCTTCTTCAGTGTGCCGGATAGGTATCCGGTCCCGGCTATGCGCCATACTTCGGCGCCGCCCACCTCGAATATGGATCCCTCTTGGGTACGAGGGACGAGGCAGAATAGTTTTCTCCATAAATCAAAGTGGGCTTCACAGCCTAGGAAAAGCTCACAAAGGGCAACAAAACCTGCGATGTGCAAGATAGAGGCCGGCGTGAGGTTGTGCAGTTGGAGGCCATAGTACTCCAGGAGTTCTCGGAGGAAAGGGTGGATTGGAAACCCAATGCCTCTTAGCAAATAAGAAATGAAGCACACCCGCTCCCCCCTGGTTGGATTGGGGAAATTTTCCGCCAGAGCTTCGCCTGAGAAGGAAGTCAAACCTGCTCGAACAGGGACCAGATCCGCGGGGGGAAGGAATCCCTGTGTTTGGAGCTTCACCAGCTGATCATGAGATACAGAACATCTTTCCCAATCGCCTTTTTTGGAGCCGTGGGAGCGGGTGGAAGAACTGGGAGCACTAGCCATGTTGGAATGGTTTCTCCTAGCAAGCTTTGAGGATTTCCCGCTTGGCATGGAATGGATCTGAAGATCCAATCTCTTTAAACAGACGCCTTTCTTACATGATCAGGGAGTTATGTGCAAAGATCCCCCGACCTCTCATATTCGCTCGACACGTGGAAACTGAAGTCATGAAGGCGTGGAAGCCGATGAGCACGACATTAAATGGAAGGCCGAATACAGCTCCTTAAGTCAGGTACTTCGAAGTAATCGGAGGAGGAACCCGCCTTGCAATGCCGAAGACAATCTGCGCTTCGGACACATCGTCATTGAAAGCCTGGTTCAGGGGCTACTAAGGGAGTCCCGGATTTAGGGGTCCTCGGGCGTCCGGGCTACGTAACGTGGGCCGGACTGATGGGCCATGAAGATACAAGACAGAAGACTCTCTCCCGTGTCCAGATGGGACTCTCCTTGGTGTGGATGGCAAGCTTGGCGTTCGATATGAGGATTCCTTTCTCTGTAACCGACTTTGTACAACCCTAGTCCCCTCTGGTGTCTATATAAACCGGAGGGTTTTAGTCCGTAGGAGAAAATCATAATCAGACAGGCTAGACTTCTAGGGTATTAGCCATTATGATCTCGTGGTAGATCAACTCTTGTAATACTCATATTCATCAATATCAATCAAGCAGGACGTAGGGTATTATCTCCATAGAGAGGGCCCGAACCTGGGTAAACATCGTGTCCCCCGTCTCTTGTTACCATCGACCTTAGACGCACAGTTCGGGACCCCCTACCCGAGATCCGCCGGTTTTGACACCGACAACCGTGCCTCTAAGCTTAAAATCGTTGGAGTCGGCTCCATGCTATGAGGCCGTCTCGAAGCATTTTTTGATTAAAATAATCTTCTGGCCCTACCTGTCATCCTGGTGATTGTAGTTTGCACGCTGATCTGGTCAAGATAGGAATATATATTTTAATTTGTGGTGGGGTAAATGTTAGAGGTTGCAGCAAATATATTGTACACTACGGGTCTTTTAGCCAAGTTTAGAGGCAAGCATGTGGGGCCAGTGCTATGATGTGTCGCGTCAACTCGTACAACGAGGAGAAGCTTGATTTTACTACTAGTACGCCCTCTCCCTTGCCCATGCGCGTGGTGGCTCGCAGACGAGAAGAGGCTTTTGCTTACTACAACAAACTATCCCTCCCGCACGCGATGGACGGACATGCAGCAGTTGATTCGATACTGTAGAAGTAGTAACATCATTGTTCGTTTTCTCGAAGAGGCGAAGAGCCAAGCGCAACCCGAACGTGGCAGTTGCGAACGCTCGCGTGGCAGTCTTTGTGTAGGGATGGGGCGTGGTGCGGCAGTTTTGTGGTAATTCTTTTCTACTGTTGTTTGCGTCCAATAGGTGCCACCGTCGGATGCAGATCTTACGGTTATTGTGGCGATTGCTAGTAATAGTCATCTTACGAAAATCAAATAATCCCAAAACAAACCCGACCACGTTTCTTGTTTCTAGACATGAATAGGAATCAACCAATGAGAGACGTGGGACGTAGTACCTAGCACGACATGCAGCGGTCAGTTCAGAGCAAGTACAATAGTGGGATTATAGCCTGCTTACATGGCAACATTGCCTATGTGGAGGAGAGAGACATAAAAAAGTTAATAATATAGCCAGCTGCTGACTATAAGATGTTGCCATATCATTTATAGCCAACACATATACAACAAGCTTAGCTATAAGGTTGGCTATAAGATTAGTACTCCATCTCTTTCCTCACATTTATTGCATCTACCTCTCATCTTCTCTCTATCTCTTTCCTCACATTTATTGCATCTACCTTGGAGCACGCATATAGCCAGGCTCTTGCATGAGAGCCCACTCCCCTTAATTTTTTATGTCTCTCTCCTCCACATAGACAAAATTGCCATGTAAGCAGGCTATAAGCCCACTATTGTACTTGCTCTTAATAGTATAGCCCTGTAAACCGGAAAGGAGGGACTACTCCCTCCGTTCCTAAATATTTGTCTTTCTGGAGATTTCAACAAGTGACTACACCGTAAACGAGTACATACAGAGCAAAATGAGTGAATCTACACCGTAAATAAATATGTATTAAGTTCTCTCATTTTCCTCTCCGCCTTGGTCACGGTGCACAATATTGAGTATACTACTACTGACTAGTCTCTTTTTGACACGCATTTACGTTGATACGGCTTGAATGCCAATGAGGGAGAGGGTAGCGGTTCTCAAAACATTGAACGGTCAATGATGCCTCCGCATTCAATTAGCATGCAGAGGTAAGTAATTGGAGAAGCAGAATGGAGCCAGCATGATGTGAATGCAACGCAGTTTGGACTCTCATATAAAGGCGCCCCACCACTCCAATCCATCTACTCCTAGTCTCTGCACAACACTGTCCACTCCAATCCAAGACCAAGACCAAGTGACCAGAAGCCACAAGCACCCATGGCGTCAATGGACGCGAGCGGCAGTCAGCTGTGCCGGATCATCCAAGACGCCGGCATGTGGCCCCGCACCGTGCAGCGTTTCCAGATGGTGCTGACAACCGCCGGCGTCATAGCCCTCATCGACACCGGCTTCGCCTCTCGCATGTGCGAGATGATGGTCGGCTCCATCCGCAAGTTCACCACCGTCAAGAAGCGCGCGGATGACCTTGCCGTACTGCTCCAGCCCACGCGCCCAGGCTCCTTGTTCCCTGCCACCCTCATCGGCCTCCAAGGTGACGAACTCTTTGAAGCACTGGTGGCCCTGCAGCTGCCGGAGGGCGCGACGAAGAATGTGCACCTCGAGGCTGCGCTCGCCACGCAGCGCCTCGCCATGCAAGAAACCGTCGACCTACACATCCATGTCTATGAGGAAATCGTCTACTTAGGCCACTACAAGGCCGGCGAGGACAGAAAGACGTTGGCCTTCTTCCGGCGGCTGGAATCTTTGGACGCCATTGTTGAGAAGCATGTCGACCTAGCCACGAAAGCTGCTGCTACTTAGCCGCCGTTCGGTGGGTCGGCGCCCTGGCTCGAGGAGGTGGACGTCGTCGATGGATGCATTTTTCTTCTTGCCTCCTATAACCAGCACTGCATCGCCTCGTGGCCTTAATATTTTATTAGTGTATAGCATTTTTATTCCAGTCGTAAATGACATGTGTGATCCCTTGCTCTTATTTGGCGTTAATTATATGTAGCATCATTGTCTTCGTCCTGGTGTACTACCTAGGTCCTGGTTTATTAGTCCCTTTTGTAATTTGTGCTAAATTTTGACCAAAGATTTAATTGACAAAATGTTAGTGCATGTCAACAAAAATTATATCGTTTGATTTGTATTTGAACATAGTTTTCAATGATATAATTTTGGTGACATGCATGAACCTTTTGTTAGTCAAATTTATGGTCAAAATTTGGCACAGATTACGATGGGGAGCAATAAACCAGGACGGAGGTAGACTGGTCCGTCACCATCGTGTTTTGTGTCTAATTTTGACTTCAGTGACCCAACCTACATGGAGGGAGTACTGTACATATTGGTGCGACAACCAAACTTATATATTCAAAACTGAGCGTTACTACATGTTCCGAGTTCAAAACGAGAAAGTGGAACAAGTACAGCATGCCTGTGCCGTTCGTGTCGCACCCCCACATGGTCTGTCCGGCACGCCGCTCAAGCTAGGGAACGCTTGTTGTCTTAGCATTTTCACTGTCAGGTGGGGCCGCAGTTGAGCAAACTGACTATCGGCAAATCCCCACCCCGCCCACCGCGCGTCGGCTGAGCTAGAATTAGAAGAGAGAAACGAGGGAGAAGAGCTAGCTGTAGCATGGATGCTATTGTCAGATGGGACTCGTGTTGATAGAATAGGAGTACTGAGTACTCGTAGCTCTTTTTTTGAGGGAAAAAGTAGTCGTAAGTCTAGTACCACTAGTTGGGTGTGTGCGACCTATACCTGTCATCACTTTAGGTCTCCTTTTTGAACCGCAGCTACGCTTCATAGTACATATTTTTCACGCATTTATCCTCCTACATGTACTCCTAGGCTATTTCCATGTGCTCCCTTTCGCCGACATGTGGGACATAGAGCATCTGGGTCATAGTGCATGCACGACTCGAAGCATATGCAACCATGCCGACGTACTTTACATTTCAGACCTCATGAATTACATGCAAACCCCCCACAGAAGAATAAATAAATAAATGAATTACTACATGCAAACCGGATTATTTTCATAGAAACCGGAGCACGTTCATTAAATTTTGGACCTAACAAATTTATTAAAAATGATCGGACCTAAACCAGTCTAAGGGCCTCTTTGATTCGCAGGATACTGAAAACACAAGAATGGGGAAAGTATGATGGCGATGAACCGAGAGGAGGAGGAAGAGGAGGAGTACTGTACATGCTAGAGACTGGACTGTAGCACATTGTTTTTTATGGCCATATCACCACATTGTTTTCTATGGCCTATCGCCTGCTGGTTCACTGGGCTGCCGTGGTTCGCACTCCTCCGACATGAGTAGTAGTACTAGTATATACACTATATATACCGCATGATTCTTTGCTCCTTCTTACGTACTTCGCCGACATGTGGGAGAGCCAGCATCCGGGTCGACGTGTCATGCACCAGATTGGAGTGGGGAACGGAAGGGGGGCATCACCCCGGTCGTAGCGCCAGTAATTAATGACTATAGTGAGTAGTCATATCACAAGACCCCGTCTTCCTAACAGTAATGCGTTGTCAAATCGCACAACCCTACCTTTCCAGCAGTAAGTTGAATCCGCTACTCCCTCACCCTCCTCGCCTCTCTGTCAAACCGCCTACGCGAAAACTGCCGCGCGTACTGCCCGGGAAAAGCCCCGCCCTCAACTTTTAACTACTCATAGTATAATTTTGTATCGATGAATTGTGACATAGAGCAGAAAACCAAAAGAAAAAGGTGGTACATGTAAACAAATACAGTTCAAGCTCTAGCTATCGATTCAGAATGTAAACCGTGCATGTGTTTATACGTATAAGTTACTTCAAAGTACTGAGTCCATTGATGCAATGTGGTCAAACTGTACCATCGATATCTCAAAGCCAAAATAGTTTGAGCTTGTTCGTTCTATATAAATACTAGTATTGTATGTTTATTCACCCGTGGAGTTGTTCAATGAATGGAGGGCCGGGGAGCACAAGTGAACAATACTACTACTAGTAAGTAGGAGTCGTACAGTTAGTCACGTTAAATAGAGAGTTTCTTTTCTTTAATGCCACGTACACAAATTGAAACGCTTGTTGTGGAGAGAAAAAGATAATCACTGCACTATATATATAGGCAGGGGCCTAAGCGCTTGCTCTACTAGGGTTGCTCTCTTCATTCTCTCATCCTCTCCAGATCTAAACAAGACAACGGTAGCGACATTTTCTCTCTGCTCACCGCTGGTCACAGATCTGGTCGAATCCCTTCGGCCGGTGTGTGTAGAGGACTAGGTGCATCGTTCACACAGTCATCAGTGGCGAGGAAGGAAACCCACAGCTGCCGGCGGATCCCGATCCTTTGCCCGTGCCATTCTCTCTGACACAGCGCCGGCTCGGGAGTTCCTCCGACCCTTCTTCCTCCCTGCCGTATTGTGCGCAGATCCGACCTGCCGCCGCCGACATCCCGACGACCCTTGGGTATAAGTTCCTTCGAAAGCGGCTTTGCTCTACTTCCCCAGCTCCCCACATGTCTGCATGTGGATCTTTTTCTACTTCCATCAGCTCTTCCAAAGCCACCTAAATTTTTAGTATTATTGGAGGTAAAGCTACTTCATGCAGTCGAATCTAGGACTTGGTTCAAACAACAAAGAAAGGGGGAACATCATAGAATCAATCTAGGCCTTGATTCAAAGAGGAAATAACAGGGGGGAAAGTAGTAGAGACTAGATACCCAACCGGTCTCTTGGTTGAAAAGGGAAATAAAGGGAAAAGGCAGTACAAACTAGATAAAGAACAAATCTATTATTGGTTGAAAAAAGGATAGAAAGTGGCGGCTGGTGGACAAGTCAACAGAGTATGTCCAGGATTAGATTTGCTGCCCTCACATAGTAAAAGGTCTCCAGGATTAGATTTGCTGCCCTCACAGAGTATGAACAACTCGACATCACCACTTTATGCCTCCTTGTAGGTACATTGTGCTGATGCGTCCACTGTCGCATGTCCTTATACCAACTTTTTGCTGTTGTTGATGTAAGGGCGCACGTAAAATGAAGCAACCACACTGTTACCGTAAGGACATGTCTAACCAGTGTTATTGTTAATCTAATGCTTCCAGTAATATGATGCAATTAAAATGTGTTACAAATGGTATGATACGTCTCCGTCGTATCTACTTTTCCTAACGCTTTTCCTCTTGTTTTGGACTCTAATTTGCATGATTTGAATCAAACTAACCCGGACTGACATTGTTTCAATAGAACTACCATGGTGTTGTTTTTGTGCAGAAATAAAAGTTCTCGGATTGGAACGAAACTTTGCGAGGATTTTTTATTCAATAAATAAGACTTTCTGGAGCCAAAAACTACCGGAGGGGGGCACCTGGGTGGGCACAACCCACCAGGGCGTGCCCCCCTCCAGGCGCGCCCAGGTGGGTTGTCCCCACCTGGTGGCCCCGCAGACTTCAACCCTGATACTATAAAATCACATATTTGAAGAAAAAAAATCAGGGAGGAAGAATTATCATGTTTCACGAGACGGAGCCGCCGCTACCTCCTGTTCTTCATCGGGAGGCCAGATCTGGAGTCAAATGGGGCTTCGGAGAGGGGGATCTTCGATCTTCGTCATCACCAACCCTTCTCCATCGCCAATTCCGTGATGCTCCCCACCGAAAGTGAGTAATTCCTTCGTAGGCTCGCTGGTCGGTGAGGAGTTGGATGAGATTCATCATGTAATTGAGTTAGTTTTGTTAGGGCTTGATCCCTAGTATCCATTATGTTCTGAGATTGATGTTGCTATGACTTTGCCATGCTTAATGCTTGTCACTTTGGGCCCGGGTGCCATGATTTCAGATCTGAACCGTTTATGTTATCACCATTATATCTATGTTCTAGATCTGATCTTGCAAGTTATAGTCACCTACTACGTGTTATGATCCGGCAACCCCGGAGTGACAATAGTCGGGACACTTCCCGGTGATGACCGTAGTTTGAGGAGTTCATGTATTCACTATGTGTTAATGATTTGTTCCGGTTCTCTATTAAAAGGAGGCCTTAATATCCCTTAGTTTCCAATAGGACCCCGCTGCCACGGGAGGGTAGGACAAAAGATGTCATGCAAGTTCTTTCCATAAGCATGTATGACTATTTACGGAATACATGCCTACATTATATTTATGAACTGGAGCTAGTGCCGTATCGCCCTAGGTTATGATTGTTATATGATGAATATCATCCATTGAATTCACCGATCCAATGCCTACAAATTTCTCTCATATTGTTCTTGCTAACTTTCTACTGCTATTGTCACTGTTGCACTTGCTACAAAATCATTGCTATCACTGTTACCATTACTATTGTTGTTGCTACTACTATCAAAACTATCATACTACTTTGCTACTGATCACTTTGCTGCAGATAATTAATCTCCAGGTGTGGTTGAATTGACAACTCAGTTGCTAATACTTGCAAATATTCTTTGGCTCCCCTTGTGTTGAATCAATAAATTTGGGTTGAATACTCTACCCTCGAAAACTGTTGCGATCCCCTCTACTTGTGGGTTATCAAGACCTTTTTCTGGCGCTGTTGCCGAGGAACATAGCTATATTTGTTGAGTCACTTGGGATTATTATCAAATTATCACTATGAAGAATCTGAAGGATGCTAAGACTAAGATTTTTCCCTCTAAGACGAGGGGAGTTAAGGAACTGCCATCCAGCTCCGCCTTAGATTCACCTTCTGTTATAAGTAGACTTGCAACACCACCACATGCTATCAATTCTGATATGTCGCAAGTTATTGATGATGCTACTTCTGCTATGAATGCTACTCATCATGATGCTAGTACCTTGCTTGATGATAATGTGCCACTAGGTGAATTTCTTGATGAACAACTTGCTAGAACTAAAGCTTTTGAGAATGTTGAAACTGATGAAGAGCTTGAAACTGAAAATCTTGAAACACCTATTAGACCTAGTTCTCCTAGATATGAATTGCCAAAGGTACTGGAAGGTTATGTTATGGATGAGGAGATAACTAGAGACATTCTTGCTTGTAAGGATAGAGAAGATCTGGAAAAATTATTATGCAAGTATAAAGAAAAGACTTTGAATGCTAGAATGAAATGTGATCCTAAGTTTGCTACTTCACCTATCTTTGTTGATGATAAGGATTATGAATTCTCTGTCGACCCAGAGTTGACTACTTTGGTTGAATCTGACCCTTTCCATGGTTATGAAACTGAAACTGTTGTGGCACATCTTACTAAGTTGAATGACATAGCCACCCTATTTGCTCATGATGAGAAAATTCGCTACTATTATATTCTCAAATTATTTTTGTTCTCATTAAAGGGTGATGCTACGGCTTGGTACAATACTCTTGCTCCTGGTTGTGTGCGTAGTCCCCAAGATATGATTTATTACTTCTCTGAAAAATAGTTTCCTGCTCATAAGAAACAAGCTGCTTTACAGGAAATATTTAACTCTGCGCAAATTGAAGAAGAGAGTCTCCCACAAGCTTGGGGGAGGCTTCTCCAATTGCTTAATGCTTTTACTGATCTCCCTCTTAAGAAAAATGAAATACTTGATATCTTCTATAATGGACTAACCGATGCCTCTAGGGGCTTCATAGATAGTTGTGCTGGTTGTGTTTTCAGGGAGCAAACTGTTGAACAAGCTGAAGAATTATTGAATAACATATTGAAAAATTATGATGATTGGACTCTTCCCGAACCACCACTCAAACCTACTCTGAAGAAGAGGGGTATGTTATATCTCAGTCCTGAAGATATGCAAGACGCAAAGAAATCCATGAAGGAAAAAGGTATTAAAGCAGAGGATGTTAAAAATTTACCACCTATCGAAGAAATACATGGGCTTGGAACACCACCACCACCTAAGGTGGTAGAGGTAAATTCTTTACTAAAGTTCGATGAAGATGATATTCCTTATAATAAACATCCTAGTCAATGCCTTTATGAGTTTGATAATTACATTAGAAAGCAAGATCACTTCAATGCAAATGTTATGAAACAATTGAAATACAATTCTGATATGATTGCTCGCTTGAGTGACTTGTTATTTAGAATCTCAAATGATGTTTGAGGTGTGGGAAAACATGCTTCTATGGTTCAAACTCAATTAGAACAAGTTGCTAAATCTCAAAGAGAGTTGCTTGATGAAATGAATAATAATATCAATGATCATGCTGTTAGAGTAATGACTAGAGGAGGTAGAATGACTCAGGAACCACTTTATCCTGAGGGACACCCAAAAAGAATTGAACAAGACTCTCAAAGAGTTGACACTAATGTACCTAGTCTTTCTAAAAAGAAAAAGAAGAAGAAAAATGATAGTACTTTGCATGCCTCTAGTGAACCTGAAGTTGAAAAACCTCCTGATAATGATAATGAAGTCTCTATCTCTGATGCTGAAACTCAATTTGGTAGTGAACACCCACCTTCTGAAAATGAAAAAGACAATGATAAGGTTCATGAAGATACTCAATCAAATAATAAAGAACCATATAATGATGTTGACATAGAACCAGCAGCTGATATTGATAACCCACAAACCAAGAATAAAAGATATGATAAAAGAGACTTTGTTGCTAGAAAACACGGAAAGGAAAGAGAACCGTGGGTTCAAAAACCTATGCCCTTTCCACCTAAGTCAACCAAAAAGAAAGATGATGAAGAATTTGAACGCTTTGCTAAAATGCTGAGGCCAGTCTTTTTGCGTACTCGCTTGACTGATATCTTAAAAATGCCTCCTTATGCAAAGTACATGAAAGACATCATCACCAATAAGAGAAAAATACCGGAAGCTGAAATTGCCACCATGCTTGCTAATTATACTTTTAAGGATGGAGTACCTAAAAAACTTGGAGATCTAGGAATACCAACTATACCTTGCTCCATCAAAAGAAATTATGTGAAAACTGCTTTATGTGACTTAGGAGCTGGTGTTAGTGTTATGCCTTTCTCTTTATATAAAAGACTTGATTTGAATAAACTCACACCTACTGAAATATCATTGCAAATGGCTGATAAATCAACTGCCATACCTATCGGTATTTGTGAGGATGTGCCCGTTGTTGTTGCTAATGTTACTATCTTGACTGACTTTGTTATACTTGAGATGCCCGAGGACGACAACATGTCAATTATCCTCGGTAGACCCTTCTTGAATACTGTAGGGGCTTCTATTGATTGCAATAAAAGCAAGGTCACTTTTCATATCAATGGTAATGAGCATACGATGCACTTTCCGAAGAAACAATTCCAAGTGAATGGTATTAATGTTATTAAAAAATCTCTGACAATCACTATTGGAAGTTTTAAATTACCCCTACCTACTGTTAAAAAGAAATATGAAATGCTTATTGTTGGGGACATTCACATCCCCATTGAGGTAACTTAGTGTTTTGCAAAAGTTCTTCGGTTTCATGCTAATCGGAAGTGGTTGTTAATAAGACTTGATCAACGTTATTAATAAATCATTTTTTAGAGGTATGAAGTTGATGAATTTAGTGAGCACTACCTTTTGTCCCTACCTTTTGTTTTCTGTTTTTATTAGTTAAATAAAATAAAATGCCATGCCTTGCCTGTTTCCTGACTTTTCCGTGCAATAAAAAATGACCCAAAAATAAAAGTTCTCAGAATGCTCTGAAAATTTAATACGATTTTTTTCTGAATATTTAAGAATTTTTGGTGCAAATAACATCATAGGGAGGTGCTCCATGTGGGCACAACCCATCTGGGCGCGCCAGCACCCCCAGGCGCGCCCTGGTGGGTTGTGGTCCCCACGTGGGCCCCCTCACTTATCCCTTCACTCCATATCATCACCTACCTCCAGAAAAAATCACCATTGCTCTCTCTCTCTCTCTCGTGTTCTTGCTCTCAAACCCACGGATTTTGATCTCTTTGCTCAAAGCTCCGTTTCCGAAACTGTTTTGGGGGATTGTTGCTTGGTATGTGACTCCTCCATTGGTCCAATTAGTTTTTGCTTTAGTGGTTTATATTTAGAATAATTAGTGACTCTTGGTGCTGCTGTAGATGAGCTTGCATGTTGAATTCTTAGAGCTCTAAGTAGTTTGAATGCTTGATATGGCCTCTATGCATCCCTATGAGTAGTTGCTATCAATCTTGTAAAGTTTTGTTGAGAAAGAATTTGTGGACTAAAAATTTCAGAATTTTGTTCAGAGGAAAAAGATGAGTATCTTTAGGAAGTTTGCTTCCAAGAAGAACTCCAAGGGAGTTATTGGGGAGTCGTCTGATAGTGATCTCCGCACCCGGAGAATGGCGGAGGTACGACCGTGCGAATGGCCGCATAACCCATTCTTGGAAGGAGCCAGAATCCGTCAAGAGTTTGCACAGTATGCTGCTAATGCCGGCCTCACCGACTTCATCGTAGCTGAATGTGAACAGTATCATCTCCTCACAAATTCCTTTGTGCAAAGTTTTCATTTCTTGAGTAGGAATAATCCTCCTGAGGTGCAGTTTGACTTATATGCTGAACCCCATCAGATACCACTTACTGAGTTTTGTGACATATGCATGATCCCTTCTGACGGGGATTTATTAGAGCCTAGGCCCGTAGAGTTTGATGGTTTTTACTGCACTCTGACTGTGGGGGATGAGAGAGGGGTATCGGCTGTCACTACCACTAGCTTACACTTTCCGGCTGTGCATTATTTTGCTCTATTCATTGCGAAGTGTTTGCTTGCTAGAGAGAAGGTAGGTGCACTCAGTGCGCCTAACTTTGCTGTTTTATGTCGTGCACTTTACGACGACAACACTTATAGCTTGGGAGATATTGTGGCACGTTGCCTACACATTAACAGATCCAAGGATTGCTCGGCTATGGCACACCACCAATTTATTGATGGCAAGAACACTACTAGTGATTTTCCTTACAACCTTGTTTTTAGTGAGGACACTCGTGATATTATTCCGTTGCCTGCACCTGCTTTGTTTGATCCTATTGCCAGGGGCGGATACAGGATTATGCCTGAGGACATTGTCGCCTACCGGAACAACCTGGCTGTGGCATAGGCGGAGCCTCAGGAATGGGACCCTCAGGTGCCCGCTCCCCAGCACTTCAACATAGGACCCCATGGCTTCTTCGAGTGGTGATTACCAAGTTAGGCCAAAAGCCTAAGCTTGGGGTAGTACGTATTTCCACCGACATTACATTCATGTTCACACATTTCATTCCAGTTGTCGGTGTCCACACTTTTTCATTTTATTATCCATGCTAGATTTATTTTTTTCGCCTTCTTCTTGTGTGTTTAAAAAACTTTGAGAAAATACAAAAATATTTCCTGCTTCTTTCTAGTATAACTAGCTGTAGTATTTAAAAAGAAAATCCAAAAAGATTTCCTTGTTCTTCTGTTGCTTGTTGGGAGCTCTCCCGTGTAAATAGTTTTTCTCGTTTTTGTTTTTCCTTTCTTAAATTTGCTTTCTTTCAGAAAACCAAAAACTCTAAAAATATTTTAGTGTGTTTCTCCGAATTTCTTTTTATTGAGTCATACCGAGGAGAAGACCACGATGAAAATGTTGAGTGGCTCTCATATGCATTATTGTTGATTTAACAGAGAGCCCGTATTACCTTATTTTCTTCTTTTTGAATAAAATGTTTGCAGATTCCAGCTTAGTCCACGGCACTCTTGCACTATTATTATTTTCATATTGTTCGGTCATGCAAGTGAAAGGCAATAATGACGATATTTGATGAACTGGTTGTGGCAGAGAGAAACGGGTATGAACTCAACTTGTTCTATTTTTGTAAATATGTTTAACCTAGTATCCATGATTCAGCTCATTATGATCAAACATGTTTGCAATGACCCTTAGAGATTATAGTTTCTCATGTCATGCTTAAGTAGCTAGGAGTGGATAATGATTTATCTTGGATGTCAACATTGCGTTAAAATAATTGTGATGTAGTATGATGATATGGTATCCTCCTCTGAATGTTCGGGTGGCTTGACTTGGCACATGTTCATGCATGTAGTTGAATCAAAACCAACATAGCCTTTATGATATTTATGTTCATGGTGTTCATATCCTACTCATGCTAGTATCCAATGTTACTTATGCATAATGCATGTTCATGATCGTTTTCGCTCTCTAGCTAGCCGCTTCTCAACCTAATTGCTAGCCTTCGCCTGTACTAAGTGGGAATTCTGCTTGTGCATCAAAACCCTGAAACCCAAGTTATTCCAGATGAGTCCACCATACCTACCTATATGCGGTATTACCCTGCCGTCCTAAGTAAATTTGCATGTGCCACCTCTAAAAAACTTCAAATAAATATCCTTTCCTTGTGCCTGGATTGTTCATAGAGTGACAGGAGGTAGTCAGTATCTTCCATGTTAAGCGGGTTATTCTCATGATGAGTGTTTATTCACTGATCCTTGCACGAGAGGGGCGGTAATAGGGATTCCTAGTCCCGAATCCAAATTGCAAATAATTAAACAAAACTCCCCCAGGAATGTTGTTGGTATGGATGGCACCCGTTGTTTCGGACAAGCCGTGGAGTGTGATTGTTGGTGGAGGGGGAGTAAACCTTTACTTTTATCGCTTGGGAACCGCCACTAATGTGTTTAGCATGGAAGATACAGATAACTGATGGTCGCGAAGTAAATAAGAAGGGTGCATTTCTCAACATTTCATTTACCTCTGTTTTAAAACTTGAGCTCTGGCACCTCTGCAAATCACTGCTTCCCTCTGCGAAGGGACTATCTATTTACTTTTATGGTGTGTCATCACCTTCTCAAATAAGTGCCAGAACCTGAGAGCACTATTGTCATCCTCATGCATTGTGTATAGCTAATGTTGGGTGCATCATGACTGGATCTTTTCTACCATGAATTACAATGTTTAGTCGCTGCTTGAACTTTGGAGGTGCTCTGCATTTATGTTTTGCGGTCTCAGAAAGGGCTAGCGAGATACCACTATTGTCATATTATATCATGGTTGCTTTGACAAAGTGTTGATTGTTTGAGATATCTTATTATTGCTCGCTAGTTGATTATGCCATTGTTATGAGTTAATATAATTTTTAAGAGTTATTGTCGACATGGTTAGTTATAATCTTTGCTGAAAACCTGGGTGCTACTTAAGCTTATTTATGTAAACAAGAGCAAAAGAGTTCGTAAAAGTTTTTCTTTTTCATTTCCAGTTTATCAACTGAATTGCTTGAGGACAAGCAAAGGTTTAAGCTTGGGGGAGTTGATACGTCTCCATCGTATCTACTTTTCCTAACGCTTTTTCTCTTGTTTTGGACTCTAATTTGCATGATTTGAATGAAACTAACCTGGACTGACGCTGTTTTCAGCAGAACTACCATGGTGTTGTTTTTGTGCAGAAATAAAAGTTCTCGGATTGGAACAAAACTTTGTGAGGATTTTTTATTCAATAAATAAGAATTTCTGGAGCCAAGAACCACCGGAGGGGGGCACCTGGGTGGGCACAACCCACCAGGGCGCCCCCCCCCTCCAGGGGCGCCCAGGTGGGTTGTCCCCACCTGGTGGCCCCGCAGACTTCAACCCTGATACTATAAAATCACATATTTGGAGAGAAAAATCAGGGAGGAAGAATTATCATGTTTCACGAGATGGAGCCGCCGCCAGCTCCTGTTCTTTATCGGGAGGCCAGATCTGGAGTCTGTTTGGGGCTCCGGAGAGGGGGATCTTCGATCTTTGTCATCACCAACCCTTCTCCATCGCCAATTCCATGATGCTCCCCACTGGGAGTGAGTAATTCCTTCGTAGGCTCGCTGGTCGGTGAGGAGTTGGATGAGATTCATCATGTAATCGAGTTAGTTTTGTTAGGGCTTGATCCCTAGTATCCATTATGTTCTGAGATTGATGTTGCTATGACTTTGACATGCTTAATGCTTGTCACTTTGGGCCCGGGTGCCATGATTTCAGATCTGAACCGTTTATGTTATCACCATTATATCTATGTTCTAGATCCGATCTTGCAAGTTATAGTCACCTACTACGTGTTATGATCCGGCAACCCCGGAGTGACAATAGTCGGGACACTTCCTGGTGATGACCGTAGTTTGAGGAGTTCGTGTATTCGCTATGTGTTAATGCTTTGTTCTGGTTCTCTATTAAAAGGAGGCCTTAATATCCCTTAGTTTCCAATAGGACCCCGCTGCCACGGGAGGGTAGGACAAAAGATGTCATGCAAGTTCTTTCCATAAGCACGTATGACTATTTACGGAATACATGCCTACATTATATTTATGAACTGGAGCTAGTGCCGTATCGCCCTAGGTTATGACTGTTATATGATGAATATCATCCAATGAATTCACCGATCCAATGCCTATGAATTTCTCTCATATTGTTCTTGCTAAGTTTCTACTGCTATTGTCACTGTTGCACTTGCTGCAAAATCATTGCTATCACTATTACCGTTACTATTACTGTTGCTACTACTGTCAAAACTATCATACTACTTTGCTACTGATCACTTTGCTGCAGATAACTAATCTCCTGGTGTGGTTGAATTAACAACTCAGTTGCTAATACTTGCAAATATTCTTTGGCTCCCCTTGTGTCGAATCAATAAATTTGGGTTGAATACTCTACCCTCAAAAACTGTTGTGATCCCCTATACTTGTGGGTTATCATGGTACTCCTGCTTTTTTCCCCAGTATGATAAGTAAGTTGCTACTTTACGCTGCTGAGTATCATGGTGTCCCCACTGTCCCATGCCCTTAAACCAACTCTTTAGCTGCTTTTGATCTACTGTATCTGGTAAACAAGCAATGCCACCATTAAAGTAATCCCATATTTGACGAATGTCATTGTTGATCGTAATGCTTTCGGTAACATGAAGCAATGTGATGTCTAATACACAACTTGTTCTCGTAGACTCGTGTTGGGCCTCCAAGCGCAGAGTTTTGTCGGACAGTAGCAAATTTCCCTCAAGTGGATGACCTAAGGTTTATAAATCCGTGGGAGGTGTAGGATGAAGATGGTCTCTCTCAAACAACCCTGCAACCAAATAATAAAAAGTCTCTTGTGTCCCCAACACACCCAATACAATGGCAAATTGTATAGGTGCACTAGTTCAGCGAAGAGATGGTGATAAAAGTGTAATATGGATGGTAGAAATATATTTTTATAATCTGAATAAATAAAAACAGCAAGGTAGCGAACGATAAAAGTGAGCACAAACGGTATTGCAATGCTTGAAAATGAGGCCTAGGGTCCGTACTTTCGCTAGTGTAATCACTCAACAATGCTAATCTAATTGGATCATATAACCATCCCTCAAAGTGCGATGAAGAATCACTCCAAAGTTCCTATCTAGCGGAGAACATAAGAAGAAATTGTTTATAGGGTACGAAACCACCTCAAAGCTATTCTTTCCGATCAATCTATCCTAGAGTTCGTACTAAAATAACACCATATGATACACATCAACCAACTCTAACGTCACCTAGATACTCCAATGTCACCGTGAGTATCCGTGAGTTGATTATGCGATATGCATCAAACAATTTCAGATTCATAATACTCAATCCAACACAAAGAACTTCAAAGAGTGCCCCAAGATTTTTATCGAAGAAACAAGGACGAAAACATGCATCAACCCCTATGCATAGATTACCCCAATGTCACCTCGGGAATCCGCGAGTTGAGTGCCAAGACATAGATCAAGTGCTCTCAAATCCATAAAAGTATTCAATCCGATAAAACAAAATCTCAAAGGGAAAACTCAATTCATCACAACAAGATAGAGAAGGAGAAACACCATATAATACAACTATATTAACAAAGCCCGCGATACATCAAGATCATGCCATCTCAAGAACACAAGAGAGAGAGAGAGATTAAACACATAGCTACTGGTACAAACCCTCAGCCCCGAGGGTGGACTACTCCCTCCTCATCGTGGTGGCCGCCGGGATGATGAAGATGGCCACCGGTGATGATTTCCCCCTCCGGCAGGGTGCCTGAACGGGGTCTAGATTGGTTTTTCGTGGCTACAGAGGCTTGCAGCAGCGGAACTTCTGGTCTAGGGTTACCGCGAGGGTTTTTGGAATATTTGGCAATTTATAGGCTGAAGGGGCGGTGCGGGAGGCCACTGAGGTGGGCACAACCCACCAGGGCGCGCCTGGGGGCCCAGGCGCGCCCTGGTGGGTTGTGCCCCCCTCGAGGCACCCCCCAGGTACTGCTCTGGCCCATTGGATGTCTTCTGGTCCATAAAAAATCCACAAAAAGTTTCGCTGTGTTTGGACTCCGTTTGATATTGATTTTCTGCGATGTAAAAAACAAGCAAAAAACAGCAACTGGCACTGGGCACTATGTCAATATGTTAGTCCCAAAAATGATATAAAGTTGCTATAAAATGATTGTAAAACATCCAAGAATGATAATATAGCAGCATGAATACTTCATAAATTATAGATACGTTGGAGACGTATCACAATGCTGCCTTTTTAAAATTTCTATTATCCTTGCGTCATTGCCATGAACATATTCAAGATGCTTCTTTTCATTTCATGTATGTTTCGTATCTTGTTATTGACAAACAACGGTTTTCTTTCTATCTTTTTGTGCGGATAGGGATATCCATTTCACTTCGTTGCTATTGTGACCTTTTGGTGAACTGCACAAAACACTTTTTTTAATGAGTGTCTTGTGCAGTTCAACTAAAATGTCACGTGGGCAACGTCTCTCAATTTTGGTGGAACTGCACAAAATGGTGATTGGAGTTTCCAAAATCTCCGTCAAACTCTGCTGGTAATCTCGTGCAACATTTTATTAGCCTTTGCAAGATGAGCCGTCACTGTCACCACAATGGCACTTTATTTTAGTGGAACTGCACAAAAGGATAAGCAAATTATAGTTGCACCTTACATGAGCAGGATAGCCAACCTTAATGTTGTTCAATTTTAGTGCAACTACTAAAGAAGAACCTGCGAGCTCATGAGAGCAACTACTTCTTGCTAGCTGAATGATGCAATCTTTGCTTCATTTCAGGTGAACTACATAAAAAGTCACATGAATTGAATCATGTAGCTGCAGGTTGACCTCATTGATTCACGGCGGCATAGGGGCCCCTCTCTCAGTTATGGTTCCCATGACCGGGTATGTTCCTTTTTGGTTGATTTTGACTCTGCATCCAGCTAGTGATCTTGTGCTACTGTTTTGGCACTACTACTACCACTGATAAAATGAAGTAATAATACATTTAAAATAGAGCTACTGTCTTAGCTACCATTTCATTTCCAATGTAGATAATTTGCAGAAGGCCTATCCGGCAGAATGAAGTCCATGTGCACTGCATCAATCACATAGCTGCACTAAACTAGTTGAGTCCATCAGGCCTACTGTTGAGCTGGTGCGGGCCCCCTCTCTAACTGGCGGGCGCCATAATTTTAGTTGAACTGCACAAAAAAAGTGATTGAAATGAGTCGACGCTCCTCCTTCTACTGCCACACTGAGGTGTTAATGAATGTCAATGAATCGCTTTCATGGCAAGATATGGGGACATGAAGAATAACCTGATCTCCCAAAGTCATCTCACACAAGTCAGTACTGTCCTTTATCAACATGATTGTGCTTTGTCATACTATGCTAACGTTGTATTTTTTAAATAAAGCTATTTTATCGCAATCTTTTCTCATTTTGGAAATAAAGTTTGCTTCAACTAGTGCCACTATTATAGTAATCATGCTCTTTCTTATCTGTGCAAATAGGAATACTCAACTACAGATGTTGTGATGATCAAGAGCATTCACCAAGTTCTTGGGTTGCATGACCCGGCTAGCGAAGATGGATTTAATCCCGATATTCACTTTATCAAAAGGCTCTAATGGGTTGGTTCTGAATCTTGCAAGCTGGTAATCAATGAGATGTGTAGGCATCTTTGTTGTACTTATTATTTGAATCTTATTTGTTGGTTCTGAATCTTGCAAGCTGGGAATCAATGAGATGTGTAGGCATCTTTGTTGTACTTATTATTTGAATCTTATTTGTTGGTTCTGAATCTTGCAAGCTAGGAAACATGGCATGATGATGCAGAGGACAGCAACCATAACAAATGGTTCAAACTTGGTAGTATTGTCTGTGTGAAAGTGCGGCAAATGTGTTGATCGTGTGTGTCCTGAGAATAATAATTGTAATTGTTGTGCATGTTGATCCTGTGGCACTGATAGAACGAGCCAATGCTTTGCTTGTTTAAAGAATAAATTTTAATTAAATTTAAGTAAAGTGACCACTAACACTTGTTATTACAGTACCAATACAGACCCGCTCATGAACCGACGTGTGGCCGGAATAGGTTTCTTAATGGAGGCGTTTGAATGCGCCGAGGGTGCATGTTCTGCCAGGCGTGCAGTGGGCGAGGGAGGGGTAGTAACTGTTGTCGCCTATACACACTCAGTTTACTGTTGAAACCAGCTCCCCAAGAGCTGAAAAATGAACTATTGCCACCGCCTACCCACTCGTTCACTTAAAGAGACTCCAATGGCGATCCGAGGGGTGAGCCTGCTGGATATGGACTTCAGCAAGGAGTTCACCTTTGAGTTCGCCGTTCAGACCCAAGGCAGCACCAAGTTGAATGTGATGTACACCAACGATCCGGACTCAGTGAAGCTCTGCCTCGCCGAGTTCAAGCAGTACCTACAGGAGGAGAAAGCACAAGGTCGCAGGACTAGACCTTGTGCCCATCCATTCGTCTCCTGACAGGGACCAGTGGATCGCCGTCGCCTAGGTATGCATGCGGGACAAGGTTCTCATCTACCACTATTGTAGGGCCATCAGAGGTTCTGGAGCATTCACCCGTTTCATTGGCAGCGCCGACTGCACCTTTGCTACGGTGGAGAGAAGGAAGAACGCGATGATTCGGCCATATGGTGCAACAAGCTTGTCGACATCCAGAAGCAATACAAGATCATCGACAATGGGCAGGACAAGGACTCCGTGGTTGACCTCGCCGAGACCATCATCGACCCCTGCTATGCCAACATGAAAGAAGACGACGATACCAAGGACCTGAACACGTGGGAGGTACCTCTGAATCTAGCCTAAATAACCTACACGACCAAGGCCGCATACGCATGCTACGACATGTACAGGCGGATCTTGGACATGAGGGCTTGTCTGCTTCCCGTAACCGACGAGTACACGGACAGCCACAGCGTCATGATCAAGCGTGCCAGGAAGGTCTAGATGATGTACTTTATCTGTTTAAGCACCTTTATCATCTGAGTGTTTCATGCATTAGCCTATGTGTCATAATTATCTATTTTGTCCGAAATATTTCGTCTAAGAACCCATTAACCTGTTTTCTTTTTTAGTGGCTATTTGCTTATGTATGTAACTAGTTCACTGGGCTGCCGTGCTTTGAATCTCCTTCCTCCCAACATATTCCCCTTCTCAGGTGGACCCAGTAGGTCTCGTACACAGACATCTGGGACCAACCACCTATCCATTTATATTTATTTATTTTGTTCAATCTTTCGTCCTCTTCCTACAGCGGCTTGCGGCGCTGCCGCGCATGCCTCGGTGACCCATCATAGCCTATGGCACTGGCCAAGCCATCCCTCTACTCCCACACATTCTCTGGTGGCGGCAGCTTCACCGTCCCACCCTTCACCCTAACAAGTCAACCCTCATACTCCCCTCCGCCTGCGTCTTCCCCCGCTCCGGTTCGTTCGGTCTGAGGTCTCGACGTCGTCCTCCGCCTTGGTGCTCTCGCCGCAGCGCCGCCGTCTGTCGTTCCCAACATCGTCAGCAAAACAAGAGGAATCGGGAGACGACTGTTCATCGAGAGGCTGACAGTCCCGGGCACACCAGGTCCATGGCCTAGGTTTTGTTGTTTAACATGCGCAGCCTGTCGGTGTCAAAACCGGTGGATCTCAGGTAGGGGTTCCCGAACTGTGTGTCTAAGGTCGATGGTAACAGGAGACGGGGGACACGATGTTTACCCAGGTTCGGGCCCTCTCTATGGAGGTAATACCCTACGTCCTGCTTGATTGATCTTGATGAATATGAGTATTACAAGAGTTGATCTACCATGAGATCGTAATGGCTAAAACCCTAGAAGTCTAGCCTGTCTAATTATGATCGCCTCTACGGATTAAACCCTTCGGTTTATATAGACACCGAAGGGGGCTAGGGTTGCACAAAGTCGGTTACAGAGAAAGGAATCTTCATATCCGAACGCCAAGCTTGCCGTCCACGCCAAGGAGAGTCCCATCCGGACACGGGAGAGAGTCTTCTGTCTTGTATCTTCATGGCCCATCAGTCTGGCCCACCTTACGTAGCCTGGACGCTCGAGGACCCCTTAATCCAGGACTCCCTCAGTAGCCCCTGAACCAGGCTTCAATGATGATGTGTCCGGCGCGTAGATTGTCTTCGGCATTGCAAGGCGGGTTCCTCCTCCGAATACTCCAAAACAGACTTCGAGCACAGAAAGCGTGTCCGGCTCTGCAAAACAAGTACCACACACAACCGCAGAGAGTATAATATTTCACGAGTCCAATCCGCTGACAACTTTTTGTAACGCGACACCACGTTCCTGCACGGTCATTATTTCGAACCGTTTTCTTTTTAGCCTCCCGCTCCACATTTCGAGAAGCGGTTTTATTGGCACGTCTTGTCGAAGCAGAGATCGCGTCCCTTCATTATGGGATCCTCATCAATACGGGCGTGGGTAATCCAACCGTCCCGTTGGTATGATTCCTTGGGAATAGGCAGGTTTTGAGGCCTAGGAGGAGGCGTTTTGATATTCATCGCCTTTATAAAGGGGCGCAGACCCGTCCTTCTCCTCTACGTTTTCCCTTTTCCTCATCCTTTCCAACCTCGAGTTCTAGCACCCAAGGTTCAATTTATTTGTTCCGAGCCTCCTAGTCATGTCCGGATCCAACCCTCATGGCCGGTGGGTGGCCTCCTCCGTCACAGAGGAGGATATCGCGAAGCTCCAGGTGGCAAAATACCTGACCGCGGAAATCCCCCACAGGCTCCCTGCTCAAGGGCAGGTCATTCCTACTCCCAGATCCGGTGAGAGGGTCGTATTCATCTCTCACTTCCTCCGAGGGCTAGGGTTCGCGCTCCATCCCATCGTTCGCGGACTCATGTTCTATTACAGGCTAGATTTTCATGATCTAGCTCCGGGCTCCTTTCTTCACATCTCGGCATTCATCGTCATGTGTGAGGCTTTTCTCCGTATTCCCCCACACTTCAGCTTATGGCTCAAGACCTTTATTATGAAGCCGAAGGTAGTCGATGGGAAGCAAGCGGAGTGTGGCGGTGCAATGGTGAGCAAACTCACCCACACACTTTGGCCAAAAGGCTCTTTCACGGAAACCTCCAACCTATGGCAACGGGAGTGGTTTTACATCACTGAACCCCGGGGTACCAAGTGGGCAGCTACACCTGCGTTTTGGCCTGGCCCTCCATTACGGCTCGCATCATGGATTAATAAGGGACTAGACTGGGGATCAATGGATGAAGTGCAGACGCTACAAAGCCACATCCAGAGCCTCCTCGAGAAGGACACCGGCCTCATCGACGTAATCCAGGTAATGCTAGTCCGCCGGGTCCTGCCGTGCCAGCGACGGCCCCTCCGCATGTGGGAGTTCAATCCGGAAGGACCACGGACTCTTCAGCACTTCTTTGGCACGACGCACAAAGGAATGTGGAAGTTATTCTTCGGGACGCGAAAACAGTGGCCGGATACTACCGTGGACATCGGCCTCGACTGCAACCATCCGGATACCTCGGTAAGCCCTCGACTCCTGAACACAGCTTAGTTAGATATCTCATAACAATATACTAAGAAAACCATCTTCGACCAGGGCTGGATCAAGAAGGCAGAAAGAATTAGGTGTTCGGCCCCTCTTCCCGAAGACTCAGCAGATCCTGTGTTAACAAGGATGCTGGCCCCGGCGCCATACCAAGCGTCGGCGAAGGGAGACAAAGAGGAGAGCAAGAAGGCCAAAGGTGGCCTCTATTCTAAAGGTACACCAGACACTATGTCCGGGGAGATTGAAACTCCCTCTTCCAAAGACAAAAGAGAAGGAGAAACTGACATCCCCTCTCCCGATGGGAAGAAAAGGGCCGCCTCCAAAGATTTGGAAGCAAAGGCTCCTAAGCGAGGGAAGATGTCCCTGTCAGGTGGCTCGGGTTCAGAAGACGACGTTGTCGCGCAGTTCCTCCGTAAGGACAAGCCTTTAGCCGAATCGTAAGTGAACAGGGGTGTCCAAAACATATCCCATTGTTTTTCGGTCACCAGGGTAACATTTAAAATATATGTTTGCAGTCCGGCACGCAGTCTTCCTCAACAGTCCTCCTCCTCGGGGGATCTTCTTCCGGAGATGATGGAAAGCGAGACGCCTCCACAGACCTTCTCGCCCAACAGGGCAGACGACTCCGAGGTGTCGTCCCGGAGGATCTCTCCCGACCAACAAGCGGTGCGAGGGATAATGAAAACTACACCCGAAGGTGATACTTTGGCCATCCAGAATCCGGGGCATGCGGACCCTGTGGGGACCAACAATAAAGGGCCCGGACTATCCGGTTTACAGCCGGGGATGACTCTAGAGCCGGGCAAACATATTCTTTCGAAGGGAGTTCGTACTCCCGCGGCCGCTCCCAGGGATCCGGAGGCGCCGGATACAATGACGGGCATGCTGCAACATGCGTCCGTTTCAGAGGAACATCGTACCTTAATGGGTACGGTAGTTGAGAGGATTCTGTCCGCGAGAAGCGGATTGAATGAATCCTTCATGAGCCTGCTAAGAGGCTTCGAGGTATGCAATGTAATATCTTTAATTGCACTTCTACGTGCAAAATGTACCCGTGTATAGATAGTAGCCCCTGAGACTCTGGTTGGTGTCCGAAGGGAGGCGATCAGAGGATCAAAAAGATATTCCCAGGAAATAACCTGATGGATTGGAACACAGGTTGTTTCAACCATGACGACTGCCCAAGCTACAGAGGTTGCAAGGCTGAAGCAGAAACTTGATGTGGCGGATAACGACCTCACACTTATTAACAGGCGGCTCGATGAGGCGCAAGGTATGTTTTTGGGGCAGCCAGTATATGTAAGTATGATAATATGAGCATGACACTGAAAATTGTATACTGAGATATGCATAACTGCAGATAATGCTGCCGCAGTTGAGGCCCTACAGGCTGAGCTTGCCCGGGCCAAGGAGCAAGCCAGGATGAGTGAGGCAGCTGCCAAGAAGGCAGCTGCTGAGTTAAAGGCCGAACAGGCTGCTCGGCGCCAGTGAGAGGAGAGAATATCTACCATGACGCGTGAGCTAAAGGATGCCAATGTTCGGTGCGAATTCCTCAAGAAGGATAACAAAGCCAGAACGGTCAAACTCGGCAAGGCCTTACAAGAGGCGAGAGAAGCACGGTCCGAGTCTAGAGCGGCTCGGGAAGAAATCTGGCAAGCTGGGGAGATAGCGGCCGGTAATCCTTTCTTATTACAGACTAAATTTGGTGATCCAAAGTATGCCCCCTTAATCAAATGTGGAGTTCTCCAGACGCATTCTTGGACTTGCCGAAGAGTGTCTCCGATGCGGCGTAGTTTTTCCAAGCGCAAGAAGGACGTGCAACGAAGAAGCTTTTCTGGTCGCAATTCAGCATGCCGAAGCGTCCCCTGTTACTGAACGAACATATGGCCCAGTGGGCCGAGCTCCACAAGATATCCGGATCTGCCATGAAGGACGTCATGGTCCGGTTGTGGCCGACTGAGCCAATTCCGAATAGTTATTTCGGTTTGGTGCAGCGACTTGTTGATGCGGTGCCGCGTATCGACGCTGTTAAGCGGTCAACGTGCATTGAGGGTGCACGGATGGCCCTTGCCCGCGTCAAGATGTACTGGGTGAAGATGAAGGCCACCGATATTGCAGCGAAGAGTCCACCCGAGGGCAAGGACCATCACACGCCAGAGCATTATTTTGAGGATGTCCTAGAGGGTGCCCGCTTGATAGAGGGTCAGTGCTCGAAAGATATGATGTTCGAATGAATATACCAAATTTGTAAAAACAATGATATATAAAGGCCATATTTTTTATACTTTTGCCTGAAAGTTTTGGTTCCTCCTGTGCGGCCGTTCTTCGTATAATCTGAAAGTTTGCCAGTCGTCGGCTTCAGCCCCCTCGCATATAATACGGGAGTGTTCGGAAAAGCACTTGAGCACTCTTGACCCAACGTCTTGGTGCATGAAGGAGGTGTCAATGCGGTGAACTAGGCAATCGGACTATAGGGCTTTAACACTTTCACTTAGCCATAGGAGTTTGATGGCGGGTCTACGATATAGCCCCTGGTATGTACGTGTTTACCCGAATACGATGCGTTACATAGGTGACCAGAAAAATGGTCCTTCGTGTAATACGGAAAGAATCACTAAAGATTCTGATGAGTCATCGAGTGGTTGACTAGCTCTCGCCACATCATGATAGTCAGTTTTCGGCTTTCTCTATTGAGGTGCTCATCCGGATAAACCAGGACACAATCGCAGTAGTTCTCCCTTTACTACCCTAGCCGATATAGCGGAACGTAAGGTAGTAAGCATAGGAGCCGGGCAACCCAACTATTGACCAAAGACATGATTCGGAGCTGATGCATATAAGGCCAAACTCGTGATGCCGAAGTGTGCTGAAAAGCTGTTCGGACTTGTCGGCAACTTATGTGTTGCCGTATCGAGCCCCTGGCAATTTGTGCCGAGGTGCGTTCGTGAAACAACCGAAGAAGCAAAATTCAGTACGTAGAAAAAGCGGGTACTGAATACAGGTTATGTTCACTGGAATCTGATTGATACGTCAAACGCAATTCTACAGATTATAACGCCCCTACCCGGGCTATTTAACATGCCGGGGGCCGAGGGTTGAGGAAAAAGGCACTTTACAGGTTTAAAATAAAGAGTGCGGTCTTACAAAAATCATTAGGACCTCCTGTTGCATGTCTGCGCCGCCTTGCCTCGGTTAAAGGACTCCTTAGTAGGAATAGCCTTTGGTTATTTATACAAAGCCGAACTTTAGAAAGAGTCCGTAAGATGACCAGGCTTGGAATCACCTGTTGTAAAGGATAAAAAATAGTTAGAAAAAGTAAAAAGACTATGAGGGTGCGGACCGCATTATAGGCCTGTCCGTACTGTGCCTCCGCCGATGACCATGGTATTTTAAGTGCATAATTATATATGCGCGGTATAAACTTCGCGGCTATATGGGGCGGACGACGGAGGCCGAACTGCTAATTCAGTTCTGAGATTGATTGGTCCTGTTTAGTAGAGACCGGCGGCTTGACGGCCGATGAAATACGCGGCTTGATAAGGCCGCTTTGTACTTCGGCTGCAGCAGCCATAGTACGCTCCTCTGTACGGAGGGAGCATTCCGTTTTATCGTGTTGACGCCGCGTGGACCAGGCATCTTAAGATTGAAATAGGCGTAATGTGGGGCCGCATTAAAACGAGTAAAAGCGGTACGCCCGAGTAGTGCGTGGTAGCTGCTCCGGAACGGTACAATATCGAAGGTCAAGCCTTCGCTTCTAAAGTTGTTCGGCGAGCCGAAAACGACTTCCAATGTAATTGAGCCCGTGCAGCGAGCTTCTACGCCGGACACTGCTCCCTTGAAGGTAGCTGTGGTGGGCTTGATTCGTGAAGGATTAATGCCCATTTTGCGGACAGTGTCTTGGTAGAGTAGATTAAGACTACTGCCGCTGTCCATAAGGACTTTCATGAGATGGAACCCATCGATAATTGGATCGAGGATCAGAGCTGCCGAACTTTCATGACGGATACTGTTTTTACTTCGGGAGGAAATTACTTCTGACCCCCGGTGTTCGGTTGGCGAGTCTCTTTGTCATCGCTGTCACTGGGCGGCCCCTTCCCCTTGTGCTCGGCGTTAAGCTTGCCGGCTTGTTTGAAGACCCAGCAGCTTCTGTTGGTGTGATTGGCTGGTTTATCGGGGGTGCCATGAACCTGGCAGGGCCGATCAAGTATCTTGTCTAAATTGGATGGTCCGTCTCTGTTTGCCTTGAATGGCCTTTTCCTTTGACCAGATTTGGAGCCGCTAAATCCGGCGTTTACCGCCGTGTCTTGCGTTCCTTCATTATTATTTCGACGCTTGTGTTTATTGTGTCGTGGCTTGCCGTTGCCGTCTCGAACTTCGGAAATGCCCGGATCACTGGTGTTGTCGCTTCTACGAGCGAGCCAGCTATCTTCTCCCACGCAGAAGCGGGTCATCAGAGCGGTAAGGGCTGCCATGGAATTTGGTTTTTCTTGACCGAGGTGGCGGGCAAGCCATTCGTCTCGGACGCTGTGTTTAAAGGCCGCGAGGGCTTCGGCGTCCGGACAATCAACAATTTGGTTCTTTTTAATTAGGAACCTAGTCCAGAGCTTCCTGGCTGACTCCCCGGGCTGCTGGCTGATGTGACTTAGGTCGTCGGCATCCGGAGGCCAGACATATGTACTTTGAAAGTTATCGTGGAAGGCGTCTTCCAAGTCTTCCCAGCTGCCAATGGAGTTCTTTGGGAGGCTGTTCAGCCAGTGCCGCGCCGGTCCCTTTAATTTTAGTGGGAGGTATTTGATGGCATGGAGGTCATCACTGCGGGCCATGTGGATATGGAGAAGGAAATCTTCAATCCATACTACGGGATTTGTTGTTCCATCATATGATTCGATATTCATGGGTTTAAACCCTTCCGGGAATTCGTGTTCCATTACTTCATCAGTGAAGCAAAGGGGATGTGCAGCGCCTCTATATCGGGCCAAGTCGCGACGTAGTGCGGATGTAGTCCATCTGCGGTTTTCGGCCCGGACGTGGTTATGCTCGTTACGTCTAGCTTGATAGCCGTCGTCGCGTGCCAGGGCATGCCCCCGCGATCTGTAGATCGATCTGGACTGACCTGCTCTGTTCTCCAGGTCTTGCTGTAGGTCATATGTGTATTCCCGAGTTGTAGTGTCTTTGCCTTTACGGCGAGGTAGTATGGGCAGGTGTTCGGCTTGGGTTGCCGCTTTGTCCCGGCCACGTGGTGGTCGGTCAGCCGCATTACGTGTTGATGGCATGGGCTCAAGTGCCTCGTCGTTGAATTGGGGTAGCAGTTTACACTTTGGGTAACTTTTAATGGGGCGCTCGAGTCCGTATTCCTCGGCTGCCAGGACATCAGTCCATCTGTCATTGAGTAGATCTTGATCAGCTTGAAGCTGCTGCTGTTTCTTTTTCAGGCTCCTCGTAGTGGCTATTAGCCGGCGCTTAAAGCGCTCCTGCTCGACGGGTTCCTCAGGCACGATAAAGTCTTCGTCGCCGAGGCTCACCTCATCCTCGGAGAGTGGAAGAGAGTTGCTGTCCTCCGAGTCTTCATTTATGGCCTGTTCGTCAGGACTGGCTTGCCCATCTTCCCTATCGTCCTGTTCGGAAGTTGGCTCGACGGGATCTTCTTTGTCTTCGGCATTGTCCGGAGTATTGTTTTCTCTCGTGCCGGTATTGCTGTCTTTTCCACGACGTGATTTAGAGCGGTGCCGCTGACATCGGCGCTTTGGCTGTGTCTCAGGAGGTTTATCCTCGACTGGATCTTTCTTGTTATCGCCGTTATTCTCTTTGGGAGTATCCACCATGTACACGTCATACGAGAAGGTGGCTGTCCAGCGCCCAGTAAACGGCGGGTTTTGGGCCTGCTCCTCTCCGGCATCGTCATCCATACTGTTGATGTCTTTGGAGTCGTAATCGAGCATGTCAGTTAAGTCTTTGATAGTGGCAATGAAGTGGGCGGTGGGTGGGAAGCGAAATTCTCGGTCATCAGCCTTCAGTTCAAACCGGATATAATTCGGCTATGAGTCCCCCGCTAAGGAGAGGGTTTTTAATTAGTTTAGCACGTCACCCAAAGGTGAGTGTCGGAAGATGTCCCCGGAGCTGAACTCGATGATCGGCGCCCGATCGAGCTCGATGGGTGCGGACGCACGCGGTTTGGAACCTGTGGCCGGAGACGAATCCGAGGTTCCGGTGACACAGATCCCGTTCGAAGTTGGGTCTGTGTGCGGCTCCAACGCCACTGAGTCTGCGGCTTCCGTGGCAGGGTTGAGCTTCCCGTCCTCGGGTGGCGCAATCTGCTCCGGATCTAGGGCCAGAGTAGTTACAGGCGCTATCTCCCGGATATGGTCCGATGACAGATTTAGGTCATGTTCATCGCGGTGGCAGGGAGCGGCTGCCATGGGTTCGAATCCGTCGAAGATCAAGTCTCCGCGGATATCAGCAATGTAGTTCAAGCTTCCAAACCTGACCTGATGGCCAGGGGCGTAGCTGTCGATCTGCTCTAGATGGCCAAGCGAGTTGGCCCGCAGCGTGAAGCCACCGAATACGAAGATCTGGCCGGGGAAAAAGACCTCCCTCAAGGCAGCATTGTTGTGGATGATTGATGGAGCCATCGAGTCTTCTAGTGACGACACAGCGGAACTCTCAATGAAAGCACCAATGTCGGTGTCAAAACCGACGGATCTCGGGTAGGGGGTCCCGAACTGTGCGTCTAAGGTCGATGGTAACAGGAGACGGGGGACACAATGTTTACCCAGGTTCGGGCCCTCTCTATGGAGGTAATACCCTACGTCCTGCTTCATTGATCTTGATGAATATGAGTATTACAAGAGTTGATCTACCACGAGATCGTAATGGCTAAAACCCTAGAAGTCTAGCCTATCTGATTATGATCGCCTCTACGGACTAAACCCTCCGGTTTATATAGACACCGGAGGGGGCTAGGGTTGCACAAAGTCGGTTACAGAGAAAGGAATCTTCATATCCGAACGCCAAGCTTGCCATCCATGCCAAGGAGAGTCCCATCCGGACACGGGAGAGAGTCTTCTATCTTGTATCTTCATGGCCCATCAGTCTGGCCCACCTTATGTATCCTGGACGCCCGAGGACCCCTTAATCCAGGACTCCCTCACAGCCCACGACATGCAGACACAGTTGATCCAGCTGGTTTCAACTTTTTTGGGGGGTCCAGCAGGTATCAAGCGGCCTCTGGGCCTCCCAGCCAAGCTTGTCTATAATATCAGCAGCCCAAGTTATGTTTATTTTTTAAAGACGACGCACAACTCAGTTCTATTTTTCTATAAGAATGCAAAACTGAACCTATGTTTTCCCTTCTATAATAGTATATATATTTATATTTATATCTTATTTTATTACATATATATAATAGAAACAACATAAGGTTCTGTTAAACCTGTCGTTCGTCCAACCATTGTATAGACCTTCCCACTTCTTTTATTTTTTGTTTTTATTAATCCTATATCTGAATTTTCTCCCACTTTCTTTTTCGATGTAATCTGAGTTTTCTCCCAGTACTTTTCCCTAGAACCAACTCAACTGTCCCACGTCTAGCCTAAAAAATAATAATACCCCACGTCCTATTAACTCATCAAATTAAAATGATATTTTATTTCATAAATCGAAAGTTCTTACAAAATAATAATAATAATTGTTTATATATAACTTGGCAAGTTAACTCCTGGTGATTGCGTACATAAGCTTGCAAAGATTTTACTGACCAATGCAGTAATAGACGTGCAATCATGTGTTTATGTTTTTATAACATTTCTCCGTCCAACCCAACATGATATTTTCACCGAGCCCAGCAAGTCCGCGGATTTCGAGAAAAATGCAAATGGGCTTTAAATTCTAACATAATATATAAACGGGCTGCATAGATGCTACATCATTGTTTCACCCAGCCCACCAAATGGACTAAAACACAAATGGACTGGCTGACATGTGGGCCAGTAGGTCGAAGCCTAAGCACTTTCGCAAAAAATAAAAATACAAAGGTCGAAGCCTAAGCAAGGCATTGGATTTACATCCAACGGCCGGCATTCTTCTTCAATCTCTCGTCTTCTTCCCCCAGCACTGCCGGGACCGCCTGCTCCATTCTTCGGTGTCTAGCGGCGCTGTTTTGCGCGCCTCGCAGTGAAACACTACCCCACCGACGGCCAGGCCATCCCTCCACTCCTTCGCACCTCCTGTTATTCTCTGCCGAGTGTAGGCCCACCCCGCACCTGAACCAGTCAAGTTTCCCACTCCTCTCCGTCTGCGACTTCACTGCCATGTCTTCCCCATCTCTGGGGCGTTCTAGTCAGGGGCCTCACCATCATCCACCAGCCTTGGTGCGCTCTGCACGGTGTGGTCAACGTGGTCAACAAATGAGAGTCATCAGAAGATGACTATACGTGGAGAGGCTGACAGTGGGGACGCACCACGCACATGGACGCATGCATGCAACTGCATCCTTTTTACCCTGAAAAATAATGTTTTCTCCCCCAGACAGCTAGGACCCACCAGCTACATCTTCGCACACAAGAAAGTGCGTCCTTATTACGGGCAAAAAAATGATTCTTCCCCCTGACAGCTGGGACCCACCAGCTATATCTTCGCACGCAAGGAAGTGCGTCCTTGTCCTCCCTGACAGCTGGGACCCACCCGGTCAAAGCATACGTAGCATTGTCTGTGTACATACCGGTCGATCGGTCTGTCTGCCACAATGAACCATGGCCGAGTAAGGAGCGGTAGCAGTTCAGGCAGTCCAGTCAAAACCATGTACATGTACGTACAGCCAGATGCCAAAAAATACGGCCACACACATACATACGGGCGGGGTCTCGAACGCGTACTCGCACATACGTACGGCCAGGGCTCGTGTACATGGAGAGGCAACGGACGGCAGCAATAGCATCCTATTCATCGGAAGCCAACCGGCTGGGTCGGAACAGAGAAACTGTGCCATGTTCATCGAGAGGCAAGGGAATGCGTCGTGTTCATCGGGAGGCAACGGAATACGTCGTGTTCATCAGGAGCCAACCGGCTTGGACCGAACAGCTGAAACAAGGTCTGGTGTACCGCAGAACGGAGGAAACGGGCCTTCTGTTCGAAACAGGGTCCTGTTCATCGAGAAGGGTCTGGCGTACCACAAAACAGAGGAAACGGACTTGTGTTCGAGTGCCTACGGTCGAAACGGGGTCCTGTTGATCGGGAGGGTGTGGCGTACCGCAAAATGGAGGAAACGGACTTGTGTTGGAGCGCCTACGGTCGAAACGGGGTCCTGTTCATCCACCGTCTACTGCCTCGCTCCAGCCTCCAAAGGCTACTGTTCATCCACCGTCGACCTCCTTCAGCCTCCACGGGCTACTGTTCATCCAGCCTCCACCGGCTACTGTTCATAGAGCCTCCATGGGGTCCTATTCATCCACCCCCAACTGGCTGGGGTGCGGCGGCCTCCTCGGGGTCCTGTTCATCCAGCGGCAACGGCCTACTACCACGGGGTTCTGTTCATCCAACCCCCACCGGGACTGTTCATCCACAGCCAACCAACCGGCTCGACTCACCACGTCTCAACTCGTTCTATGTACCACGCGCACAGTAGCAACGGTCACTGTTCATCGAGAGGCAACCCAACACCGGCTGGCTATATCTCGCACGGGGGCTCGATCGGCTTCAGGAAGCAGCAGCAGTAATGATCGCTCGGGTTCAGTTAGCAGCAGCAGCGAAGGAATCGCTCGGGTTCAGTCAGCATCCAAGGGATCGGTCGCTCGGGTTTAGTAACGTAGCTAGTGCAATCGCTCGGGTTCAGTAAGCAAACGCCTCGCTCGGGTTCAGATAGAGCCCAACGCCTCGCGCACACGCGTGTATGTATATGAGAGAAAACGCACAAACCTCCGTGCATCGCTCGGCCCCGACCACCCACCGTAACCGGGAACTCCCCGATATTTTCCTCGCCCTCGCTTCTACCACAATTTTTTTCGTCATGGACGGCCCAAAGAATGTCATGCAGCTGCATCTCCGGCCCGCCCAGGACGAAAAGCCCATTTTCTTTCATGATTTTTTGTCATAGAAGTAGGAGCCCACCACATCTATGATGATACGTGTTTTTGTCACAATTATCGTCATAGAAGTGTCATAAGCATGACCAAAAAAATTTCGTTCGGGCCAAAATGTCATGGATGTGTCTTTTTTTTGTAGTGGTACTTCATTTAGATATAGACATGTCCCCAAGGATTTAAAGATTTGTAATAAGTTCCAAAGATTTTTCTCCTCTTAGGCATAGACTCTTTCTCCCCCTGAATCTAATATTGGATAATGGTAGAAGGTAGGGTGAGATAAAATCAGATCAAAGATGAATAAAAAACAGAGCAAACAGAATCAATTATACTAACATGTCTTTCCCCTCTTAAAAACATGTGACTTCTCTCCTCTTGTTAACAAGCATCTGTAGAAGAGCTTAGATGTGCTTTCTGATTTGATAAGCTTTGATGTGCTCTCTCTCTCCCCCTTTGACATAAATTTCCAAGAAGGGTGCTTTTGGAATATGAGCCAAGTAGGTGTGGTCCTTGAGAGTCACTACAAAGCAGCATGCAGCTTAAGATGCTACTAGAGGAAAAGAATCATTGAGTGGAGCTGAAGAAAATAGGCATTATAGAATGGCAAAATGTTTTCTCAGTTTTGAAATCGGTGACGCCGATCTGTTTCCATCAGTGACTCCAAAGCAGAGCCGCTGAAGGTGCTCATCGGTGAGACTGATCTACTCCTTGTCGGTTGTACCGATGAACTATGTACAAGGAAACCTTGTATTTCGGTCTAGCCAATGGGCTTGGATCGGTGAGACCGAGTTCAACGCAGAGCAAAATTTTGTCAACTCAGCTCACTTGGCAAATGAAATCTCACAAGGATTTGCAAGGAATTGTCATAAAGATTTGCAATGAATTAACTTTAGAAACTCAGACAAATGACAGAAATCAAAAGAGATCTAGATGAAGTTTTTTTAGAAAAGAGACACAATGGCAAGAAAAAATGCAAATGGAAATTCAATTATGCAAAAAGAACACTAGAGAACTTTTCTAGAGATGGTTGGCGACAAAGTCACCTATGTTAGAGTATATTGACTTAGGAGTCAAGTGAGATCACTTGGCCATAGGTCATACTCATCGTTTAAGCTCAAAATAGGGTTGCCATTTTTTGTTTAAGCATTTTGATGTATTCACACCTTGTTGAGTTGCTTTAACTCATGAATTGGAGTAAAACTTCTCTAAGATGGAATGACATACCTTGGGTTGTGGTGTTGATCTTGATCATGTAGTTGAACTTATATTGGATGCTCAAGGTTGATGATGTTGGGAACACCCTTTGGAGTTGAAGTTCATCTTCCTACATGGGTTAGTTTTGCAAGGAAGAGCACTTGTGTATCCAAATTGACAATCATGAAACTTGATACCAATTAAAATTTGGTATATTAAAATAGTCAAAGGATATGTTGAGTGAGTTCATGCTTCCTTGAGATCAACAATCAACTCATATGAACTTGGTGATTTTGAAATTGCTCAAAAAGTGAGTGACTTGCAATTTCATAGATTTAGGCTCATCCAAGTACCTACATGCACTGGTACCGTAAGGTGCTATACAAACGGTTTTTAACCCCTTTCCGCGACGGCATTTGGAACCGTCGCCTAGTGAGTGACTGTGATAGGAGGGTCCTTCCCACACGACCCAAAAAGCGTCAGGGATAGGCGAGCGGCTACTGACGATCGCCATAGAATAAACGTATGAGAAGCCGCCCCAGTCCCACACGTTAAATCTCGACGTTACATTTCTGATCAGAGAGACATCCCAAACGATTACGCTGCTATAGTCGTGTGAAAAAGGTGGACATCAACATTTAATCTACCGATATGTTTGTGATAGGTACGTTATCGCACACGGTTCAAGAATGTAAAATGTGTGCGGTGCCTCTACTAACGCCAATGTGTCCATTTTCATAACTGTGTGCGATTGGTATTCCTGTCACACATGCACACTGGTTTGAAATGTTTGCTGTATTACCATGAATTGCACATGCATATGAGACGAAACCGTGTGTGCGTCCGTCGGGCATCGCAAACGTTTCACGTCAAAGAACCGTCTGTTCTCTATTTTTCATCGCACACGCTGTTTTCTTTCTAACCGTGTGCACATTATTTTATTCACTCCTATATAATTTTATTTTTCCCTGTAACTTATTATTCGAATTGGAAATTTTGAAATATGAAACGTGGAATTAAAATTCTCAGCACAATGGTTCAACAACGAATCCATAAATAAAATTGTCAGTACAATATGTTCAGTAATTACAGGATTAGATAGCAATTAACTATGATGAACCACAATATTTAGAGGCGGTAAAGGTTAAGAGACAAGTGTAAATCATTTTGACTACCGATGGTGTTGAAGAAGCGGAATGCCCATAATGTGCCTTCCTGCATGCCATAGGCACGAACAACTTTTGTCCAACCCCTTGTGACGATCGCCCACCCATCCTTCACCGCCTTCAGGAAGACTTCTAGAGCATTATCATGGTAGCATGAATTATATACTTTAACCTTAGTTGCCTCCACTCGGGTCATGTAGTTTGCAAGGTAATCATCAGTAAATAGCTTCAGAAACCACTGAAAAGAGAAAAATTTCAGATGCTGGAGAGTCCAAAAAGTTTGAATCCTTCTCTAGTATGCCTTGGGCCTCCTTTTATACGTCAAAGGGGCTGCCACAGTGGCACACAGGAGGTGTAAAGTGCTACAGTACACGTGCTTATCTCTGGCGTCTTAGGACAAGCGCATTAAATGCGCTGCTTATGTGCCCCCTAACTTTATCGGGGATGGAAACAGAGCCCGTCCCATCCGTCGCCGCCTCACCCCATCCTAACACGCACCCAAGATGACGAGGCATGCGAGTGCCAAGCTGACTGGCTAGCCGCTGTGCTGGAGCGGTGGCAGGATCTTCATGAAGATCTGCATGCCACCACGCAGGTGCTCGCCAGGTTGGCTGGCCAATTGCTGTGCCGGGACGGTGGCGAGGCGGTGGAGCCTTGTCGTGTGTGAGCCTTGCCGTGGCCTTGCGATCGTCCCCGGCAAGAACCTTGCCGGGGCCTCGCAGTCATCCCCAGCAAAAACCTTGCCGGGAACTCCGCTCTCTGGTCTCCACGAATATTTGCATGCCACTAGTCCTCACAAAGATCTGCATGCTACCACGCATGCGCCCCTGAGTCTTGGTTTTGACGTTGTCGATGGTGTCAGAGCTCTCAACCTCAAGGGTGGTGTTCTTGTCAGTGCCTCGCAAGTCGTCCTGGCAAGGATCTTGCCGGGGCCTCGCGAGCAGCCCCGGCAAGGATCTTGCCGGGGCTCCAGCTTGCCTTCTGCTCCCTAGTTACTGGCTTGGACGTCGTCTTCATTGTCTTATATTCTGTCTCTAACTACCCCCGCCAAGCCTCGCCGCAGGTGCGGCTACAACTGCCCGTGCACAAGTAAGGGGTACTAAAGGGCCCAAACTTTAGTACACCGACAGGAGCCCCCGGGCCTGGGCCACACACGAGTGCGAAACGTTGTTGGGCCAGGCCCAAACAGTGCGCGGGTACGCGTGGCAGGGATCAACTACCATAAACATCTTGTCTATTGCGCTTCCCCACGATCCGCATTGGGTGCGCGACGTGGGAGTCGTGTGTGGAACGGTCACAGCACGCTTGCGAAAATGCCTTCATATCGAACAGTAAAGAGGCAGCCCCGCGCCTTCCCCATAAAAAGAGGAATCCGCAGGGGCGCTGCTCATTTACCCCCCTTGCTTTTCCCAATCTAGGAACCGCCGCCGTCTTCTTCTTCCTCGAGCCTAGACCAAAGTTTTCTCATCCGCTTGCCCCTTCCGCGCTCCCGCCGTTCTCGACTTCCCCCACTCTCCCCAGTCGCCATGCCGCCCAAGGCGCCCAGAGCGCGCAAAGGCAAGGAGGTGCCCAAGGCGAGCAAGGGCAAGGACGTGCCAGAGAGCGAGCTGGTGAAGATGCGGAAGCAGCTCGCCGTCTTCCCCCCGACGCTCGACGCCCATGCCTTGAGGGACAAGTACCTGCTCATGTGGGGGAGGGCGACGAATGGGCACGCCGCCACTCGCGTGACCCCAGCCGCCAAGTCTAAGGGTGGCCCGAACAAATTCCCCTTTTTCGTCAATTATTTCTATTGTGGGCTCTGCCCCCCTTTCTCTGATTTCTTTAACGACATCATGTTTACCTTTGGCTTCCATCTCCTTGATTTCACGCCAAATGCCATAACTTGCATGTCTGTCTTTGCTCACCTCCGTGAAAACTTTGCCGGGGTGGTCCCCAACACAGCCCTTTTCCGCCACTTCTTCATCCCTCGAATCCAGGCCGGAGAGGCCCTCTCTGGTGGCATCGCTTGGATCCCTAGGTTAGGGACCAAGGACACATATCTGGATGGATAATACCACGAGAAGTGGGACGAGTGGCGGAGCAGGTGGTGCTGGATCACGGAGGAGGAGCCGCACCCATTCTGTTCACTCCGGCAAATGAAGCTTACCCGTGGCGGCGATTGGAGCACTCTCGACCCTTAGGACGCGAAGCTCACTATTGCCGTCAACAGGATTCATCGCCTCAAGGCTGCTGGGCTCACCATTGAAATGGTGGGCGCCGATTTCCTCCGCCGCCGCATTGCCCCTTTGCAAAACAAGGGGAGACCAGCCTGGGATTTCTGGAACACGGCGGATATCATGAGGCTGCGCCCCGGCCTAAACAACAACTGGACGGTCCTTCAGCACACGGCCCTCTGTCACAAGCTGTTTAGGCCAGACGGTGTGTTCAAGCTGCCGGCAAGCATCGTCCCTCTGTGCAACAATTCCGCGCTGAACTCGATCATCGCTATGATGCCGGTGTTCAATGCGCACGGCCTTGACCAAACCTGGGTCGAGCCATCCACGGAGCGAGCGCAAGAGTTCTTCGACAACTTGTCAGAGAGAGCCATTCGGGAAGAACCGTGCCTCATCCGCGAGACCACCGACGAAGATTTGGCGTACATCGCCAGCAGGGCGGAAGAGCTGGCCCTTGCCGAGGAGGCTGGCAGCGTTGGCTTCATGGGAGATGACGCCGATGCAGAGGAGGACCCCGCCAAGCAGGAGGAGCCTACCTGAGAGCATAGTAGTGCAGACGCCGGGGGCTCACTCACCGAAGAGACAGCCGAAGAGGCTGATGAAGTGGAGCCCCCAATGCCAAAGAAGAAATGCGTCCTTCGGCGGGCCGTCTCCCGCGAGCCAGTCCAGCAGGCCTCCTTGTCCGAAGAGGTTCCCAGCAAGGGGCCGGCCGGCAAGGCTGCGGAGCGGCAAGGTGCTCAACAGCAACCCGGACGCCAGACGAGGGCGACGGCAAAGAAGGCAGCGGGGGTGGCGAGCTCACATCAGGCTGCCGCTCCCGCCACGACCAAGCAGCGCAGGTCCCCTTCCCCATCCCCTCAAGTGAACACCACAGCAGAGGCCGACTTCGACCTCTCCTCCTTCAGCCCGAGGAGGGAGAAGGGGCCAGAAGAAGGAGATGAGTATGTATCTTGCTGCTTTCTTTATTTCTTGGGTCTCTGATTTGCTTCATCTTATCTTAATTCTGCACTGGCCCGTCCCCGCAGAGACACGGAAACGTTGGCACAGAGGATGGCGAAGAAGGCCAAGACCTCAACCAGCGACGAGCCCCCGGCAAGCTCCTCAGGTGCGCTGGAGATGATCACAATCAGCCCGGATCCCAGCCCACGACGCAGCGCCCAACCCAGCCCCCAGCGTGAGTCTGTTACTCATTTCCCGCTGGCGGGCGTCGGGGTGTGTATATTCGCTGCTAACCTTGCCGGGTTTGCAGGAGAAGGACAGCAACAGGAGGGACCACTGAAGGACACCCCCGACATGCCGCCTCCGTCGACCACAACGCTTAGGGAGGGGTCCCCGGCAAGGGCTCCCACCAACGAGCCCCCCCTCATGGAGGAGGAGCTGGAAGGCACGGGCGCTGGCGGTCTTACGCCGGCGACAAAGGTTGCCGGGGAGGGAGTCACTTCCCAACAAATCGTCACAGGTAGGCCACCTGCTTCCTGGCATTCGTCATCGTTCATCATTTTGAGCTTCGCCCCTGGCTTCATCTTGTTTCTCCTTCTTGGCCTCCAGATCCCTCCTTGGTGGATCAGATGGATGTCGACGCCGTCATTGAGGAGACCTCCAAGGACGCTGCCGATGAGGCCGCCAAGGATGCGCATAAAGAGGCCGCCAAATGGTCCACTGGGGAGGCCAACAAGGGGACCGGCGACTGTACTGACGGCATCCCTGCCGCGGGAGCGCCTGGCGCTACATCGGTCCCGGGGTCCTTCGCTGCCGGGGAGACGGTGGTTGAAGACCAACCGTCAGCTTCCGAAGCCCCCATCCCAAGCAGATACCTGAAGATTGGCGACAATCTGTTTGTCAGTGTCCCGGGGACGGCAAGCACCGGAGCACCAACCGAGGGGGAGGCTTTCGATGAAGAAGTCATCGCTGCTGCCGGGCTCAAGGTCGTCGATGAGCCGAGCACCAGCAGCAGCAGATCCAAAGAAGACCAGCTCCTCCAGGCCATGAGCGACAACTTCCAGAAGCTCCAGGTGCTCCACCGTGCCCGTAAGGAGAAGCTGGACTCCAGGGCAGCGGTTGCCGATGCGGCGGAGGCAGACTTCCAAAAGCGTGTCGAGCAGATGCAGGTCTGGTTCACCGAGGCCCGGCAAGAGCTGAGGACTGGCCAGGAGCAGCTAGGCCAGCGTTGGGACGAGCTCCTTCTGAAGCAGTCCGATATTGAGAAGGCACAGGAGGAGGCCGCTGCACGGGCCGCCAAGGACGATGCCGATCTAAGGGAGCGCCGCATCCTGCTCGACGCCCAAGAAGAGGACCTCGCCGCTCACGAGAAGGTGCTTGCCGCCGAGCTCCGCGGCAAGGATGAAGAAATTGAGAAACTTGTCATGCAGTAAACCCAGGAGCTGGAGCAGAAGCATAAAGACGCACTTGACACTCTGGTCCTGGATCATGCCGGCAAGCTGAAGGAGGCCGTCAACGCTGCCGAAGCCACAGGGGCCGCCAAGAATGAGCTGGTCGGCAAGGTGGAGAAGCTGGAGGCGGACCTGGAGAAGCACCGCAAGGAGGTCTCGACGCTAAAGAGCGACAGAGACAAAACTGTCTACACCTTGGCAGAGCTGCAGGTCGCCATATCTGACAAGACCAAGCTGCTCTCTGAAGCTAATGACTCCATTGCTGATCTGAAGCTAAAGCTGACCACTTTGGAGGAATCCCTTAAGAGCAGCAGGGCTCGTGAGAAGACCCTGGCCAAGGACCTCAAGGATGAGAAACTGCTGCTTGCGAGCGCCGCCGCCACCCACAATGATTTCGTGGAGGGTGTGAATCTCTGGACTAAATGCCTCATCGACGCCGCGGAGGGGCTCACCATGCAGCTGTCCATCATGGGGATGCCGAACTTCAGGTTCTCCCATGACGGGGGGATTTCTGAGAGCGCCAGGCTGACCATGTTCTTCGAGGCCGTCCTCGAGGCTCTGAAGCTGTTCCACTCCAATCAAGCCACCCAACTGGCCAACGAGTCCCGCAAGCTTTGCCGGGGTGACCTCCTCAAGGTGCTCACTAAGGTGGCTTATTGGAATCGCAATCTTGACTTCACCAACGTGCTCGAAAGTTTGGCGGAGGATGCGGACCGCAAGGCGCTTGCAGAGCTCGTCGCGCCCATCGTCAATAGGATTGACCAAGTCAAGAGGGTAGAGGGCCAGCGCCGGGACTAGTCACTCCGCTTTGTCTTGCCGCCGTGAACTTGTACCCAAGACGAATTTATCGTAAGTTAGAACTGCAGCAACTATTGATGTAGTATAACTTGTTGTGCTTGGGATTGAATGCATGCTATCTTCCTTGTTTGATTCCTCCTCGTATGGCATACACCCTACGCTTCTTTGGAAAGGCTTGCCGGTGCACGCACCCTTGCCGCGAGCGCTTTGAGGAACTGGTCCTTAGCAGCCTGCTGGGGGTGTCGCTGCCGGCAAGACACCTTGCCGCTCTTAGTGCAGCCACTTGAACTGCTGAGCGGACTCGAAACAGAGCAAGGGCGCAACCAAATGCGATGAGGTTCCTTCGCGTGCAGGTTTTCCATATAAGAAACAAAACCATTAGAGGGAAATAACCTTATATTTAAAAGAAAATCACTCAAGGTTTCACAACTTAGCTTCTTTGCTGTTGTACTCTTTCCCGCAAGATGCCACTTCGAACGTCGCCTGCTGGCGCCCACACTCTCTATCCCCCCCGGCAAACTTGGATGCGAGGGAACCTTCTGTCCTTTGAGAAAAAGAAAGAAGAGAAAATAGGAGCATGGAACCTTGGCCGTCCATCAGTACTTGCTGGAAACGAACGTAGTATAATATCCTGGACAGGTATGCATATAAATAAACATGGAAATCAACAAGAACTGTATATACGTAAACTTATTCAACTGCGCACAGGGTCTGCGCCTGGCTCTGTACATAGGGTTATATGCCTTGCCGGCAAGGCTAGTACAAAAAGGGGTTGCCGGGGGTCCCGGCAACCGCGCCTCATGGGTAAAACTTGCGAAGATGCTCGATATTCCAGGAGTTGCTCACTAAACACCATCTTCGGTCTCTAGGCGGACTGCGCCGGGCCTGGTGACTCGTATCACCCGATAAGGGCCTTCCCACTTTGGCGTCAACTTGTTGGACTTCTTGGCAGACTGAACATGCCGAAGAACAAGGTAGCCTTCCTCAAGGCTTCGGGCATGAACCTTGCGGCTGTGGTAGCGGCGCAAGGCTTGCTGGTAGCGCGCGGCTCGTACAGCAGCCTAAAGACGATCTTCCTCAAGGAGCGTAGCATCATCTTGCTGCAACTGCTCTTGCTCAAGCTCATCATAAGCGAGCACTCGAGGCGACCCGTATGTGACTTCTGTGGGGAGAACTGCTTCCGACCCGTACACCAGGGAGAAAGGTGTCTGGCCAGTGGCTCGATTTGGTGTCGTCCAGATTGACCAAAGGACCCCCGGCAACTCATGGATCCAGCGCCTTCCGCATTTGTGCAGCCTGTCGAAAGTTCTCGCCTTGAGGCCCCGCAGCACTTCAGCATTTGCCCTTTCCGCCTGGCCGCTGCTTCGCGGATGTGCAACAGAAGCAAAATAGATTTTGCTGCCAAGGTCCTGGATATACTGCATGAAGGTGCGGCTCGTGAACTGTGTGCCGTTGTCGGTGATGACTTTGTTTGGTACACCAAAACGGCAAACTAATCCTTTGAAGAACTTGACGGCTGATTGCGCTGTCACCTTTCTCACTACTTCCACTTCTGGCCACTCTGTGAACTTGTCGATCGCGATGTACAAGTACTCAAAGCCCCCGACAGCATAGGGAAAGGGGCCCAGTATGTCGAGCCCCCAGACCAAAAATGGCCAGGAAAGAGGGATCGTCTGAAGGGCTTGAGCTGGCTGATGGAGCTTCTTTGAATGGAACTAGCATGCTTCACACTTGGTTACTAGTGCAGTCGCATCCTGGAGGGCAGTGGGCCAAAAGAAACCTTGCCGGAATGCCTTGCCAGCAAGAGCCCTTGACCCTATGTGAGAGCCACATATGCCTCCATGTATCTCTGCCAACAGCTCCAGCCCGTCCTCCTGAGGAATGCACTTCAATTTCACGCCGTTCGGTCTTTTTCTATACAGGACATCATCCACAAACTGGTACATGTTAGACCGACGGGCTACTTTCTCCGCTTCTTCCTGTTCCTCGGGGAGTTTCCCTGTTTGGAGGAAACGAACGATGTGTTGTGCCCATGCTGGAGCCTGGGGCTCGACGGCAAGGACTAAAGGCGTGTCTTCTGCCATGGGAGCAGTTGTCTCTACGGCAAGGGCTTGAGGCCCCGCCGGTGCCGGTCGCCCCCCGGCAAGCTTGGTGTCGTCCCCGGTAACTTCCTAGCCGGCGGCCCCTGGGAGCTTGGCGGGAAAGTACTTGCCGGGGCTCAACTTCCTTCGCTTATTCTGTCCTGTCGATGGTTCAACGGATGGCTGATTTAGTTGGAGCACAAAAGTTCCTGGTTCCATAGGTAACTTGAGGGCAGCACGTTTTGACAGGTCGTTAGCAATGATGTTCTCTACTCGAGGAACATGCTCTGCTTGTAGACCATCAAAATGCTCCTCCAACTTCCTCACTTCATCTACATAAGCTTCCATTAACGGGCTCTGATAATCTTTGTTAACCTGCTTGACGACAAGCTGCGAATCACCTCTGACGATGAGCTTTGTAATTCCAAGGTCTGCCGCGATCCTGAGACCGGCAAGTAGTCCCTCATACTCCGCAGTGTTGTTTGTTGATCTCTCCTAGGGAAAGTGCATCTGGACCATGTACTTGAGGTGCTTTCCGGTGGGGGCAATAAGCAGCACACCAGCACCGGCGCCTTGCAGCGAGAAAGCCCCATCAAAGTACATAATCCAGTTGCGGCTCGTTTCCTTGCCGGGAGAGTTATTTCTTGAATTTCCTTGTCAGGCGTTGAGGTCCATTCTGCAATGAATTCCGCCAAGGCCCTGCTCTGAATCGTTGAAGTGCTTTCAAACCTGAGACCAAAGCTTGAAAGTTCCAACGCCAACTCCACAATCCTTCCAGTTGCATCTGGGTTGTGCAAGATCCATTGCAACGGGAAGCGAGTGATGACGGTGATCTCGTGTGCCTAAAAGTAGTGGTGCAGCTTCCTCGAAGCCATAAGAAGGCCGAAGAGCAACTTCTGCACACCAGAGTATCTTGATCTAGCCCCCTGCAAAAGGGAGCTATCAAAATAAACTGGGTGTTGCACCATCTTCTTCTTCTGTGTCACTACATTTGCTTGCGCAGATCCCGCCTTGCTGGCATCAGACTCTGCCGGGGGCCCTGCCTTGCCGGCACCAGGTCCTGCCGGGGAGAGCTCTGGCTCATCATTCGACGGTCTTGCCACTGCCGCTGCTTCTTCATCAACTTCTCTCTGTGCCACTAGCGCAGCACTGACCACTTGATTCGTTGCCGCTAGGTACAGAAACAACGGCTCTTGTGGCTTAGGCGTGACTAGTGTTGGCGTAGAGGAGAGGTACCTCTTCAAATCTTGCAGCGCTGCCTCCGCTTCCGGAGTCCATGTCATTGGACCTGCCTTTTTCAAGATCTTGAAAAAGGGCAGGGCGCGCTCAGCAGATTTGGAGATGAACCTGCTCAAAGCAGCAACACAGCCAGCAAGTCGACGTACATCCTTGACTCGTCTTGGTACTTCAATCTGCTCAATCGCCTTGATCTTGTCGGGGTTCGCCTCGATCCCACGCTGAGACACAAAGAACCCGAGAAGCTTGCCGGATGGGACACCAAACACACACTTCTCAGGGTTGAGCTTGAGATTGATCTTGCGCAAATTTGCAAATGTTTCTTCTAGATCTTGTATGAGCGTTGTCTTGTCCTTGGTTTTGACCACTATGGCATCCATATAAGCTTCCATATTTCTTTGTAGCTGAGGCTCAAAACCAATTTGGACTGCTCTCACAAATGTTGAACCAGCGCTTTTCAACCCGAAAGGCATTCGTATAAAACAATACGTACCACATGGGGTGATAAACGCGGTTTTCTCTTCATCTTCCTTCGTCATGAAGATTTGATGGTATCCTGAGTAGGCATCGAGGAACGACAGCAAGTCGCACCGGGCAGTGGAGTCCACAATCTGGTCGATGCACGGCAACGGGAAAGGATCCTTTGGGCAGGCTTTATTGATATCTGTATAATCAATGCATAGCCTCCATTTCCCGTTTTCCTTGCGCACCACCACCGGATTGGCCAACCATGTCGGGTGGAGCACTCCTCTGACCAAGCCTGCTGCTTCTAACTTCCTAATCTCTTCAATGATGAACTCTTGCCGCTCCAAAGCTTGCTTCCTGACCTTCTGCTTGACGGGCCGCGCATGAGGACAGACAGCAAGATGGTGCTCAATCACCTCCCTGGGAACGCCGGGGATGTCAGATGCTTGCCATGCAAACGCATCGACATTCGCCCGCAGGAAGGCGATGAGCGCGCCTTCCTATTTGCTGTCGAGGGTGGAGCTTATAGTGAAAGCCCCGCCCGTGCCGTCCTCCTTGACTGGCACCTTCTTAGTTTTCGGTGGTGCTGCCTTGGATTTCTTGCTCTTGCCGGTGGAGCTCTCTGGCACGTCCTCGACGGGAGCGCAGCACTCCGAAGAGGCACGCTTGCCGGAGTGGGTGCAAGAGGTCTTGCCGGAAGAGGTCTTGCCAGGAGAGGTCTTGCCGGTCTTCTTCCCTCCCGGAGCTTCAGCGGCAGGAGCAAGTGCCTTGGCGGCAGTTGCTGCAACTGCCTCTCGGTAGAGTTGGTCAGCGCAGATGAGCGCGTCTTTCTTATCGGAGTGGACGGTGATGATGCTCATTGGTCCGGGCATCTTCAACGTATTGTAAGCGTAATGTGATGCCGCCATGAACTTGGCCAGCGCCGGGCGGCCGAGGATCCCATTATAAGGCAAGGGGATCTTGGCGACATCAAAAACGATCTTCTCCGTCCTATAGTTCAGCTCGCCACCAAAGGTAACTGGTAGCGTAATCTTGCCCTTTGGCTGACTCCTTCCTGGACTGATCCCTTGAAACGTGCCCGTCTCCTCGAGATCTCCATCAGGAATTTGCAGCCTCTTGATCACAGTGGGCGAGATCAAGTTCAGAATGGCCCCACCGTCAACTAACACTTTTGTCACCTTGAGGTTGTGTATCGTTGGTGAGACCAACAATGGCAAACACCCGGCCGCTGTTGTGCGATCAGGGTGATCCTCAGTGTCAAAAATGATAGGCGTATTGGACCATTTCAGCGGCTTCTGGGCATCGAACGATGGCTCTGCCACATTGATCTCACGCGCCCACTGTTTCAGTTGGCGGTGAGAGGCATGCAACGAGGCGCCACCATCAACGCACATGGCCTCCGTAGCTTTCTGGAACTCATGCTCGCTGGACTCGTCGTCCTCATCATGATCATCATCTCCCTCTTTCTTGTCACGGCCCCGAGCAGGCCTCTCTGGTTGTTTATCCTTGCCGCGGCGACCCCCTCAGCTGCCACGCTTCTTGCCGGACCCTTCAGCACCGTCCTGGCCCTTCTCCTTGTCTTGCCTGTCGTACTCAGCTTTCTGCTTCTCCACAAGCTGCTCAACTTGCCGGCAATTCTAGAGGTCATGGCCCTTGGTGCGATGGATCTTGCAATACTGCTTGTCAGAGCCCTCTGGCTTGTCGACAACCGCCAAGGCCTGGCAGGTGGCGCACCCGGCAAGCTCCTTGTCGGGGTCGTCAACCTTGGCCTTCTTGGCGGTGTCGGGGTTGCCGAATTCCTCGACAGCAAGCACGGTTTTACCCTTGCGCTTCCTATTGCGTCGTCGGCCCTTCTTTGCCGGTGCGGCGGCATCTTCATCTGCGGAGTCACTTTCTGCGCAGCCATCTTCGCCGGGGTACTTCCTTCCTTCTTCAGCCCGAGCACATCTGTCGGCCAAAACATAAAGCTCGGCAACATCCGTAATCTTGTTCATCGCCAGCTCTTCACGCATCTTGCGGTTGCGCACATTCTGATGGAATGCGCTGACAACAGCGGCAGGATGAACATCTGGGATGTTGTACTGCACACGGCTGAATCTCTGTATGTATTTGCGCAAGCATTCGCCATCTTTCTGGGGGATGATATGTAAGTCAATTGCCTGGCCAGGAGCTTGGTGGCCTCCGGTAAAGGCGCCAACAAACTCGTGGCACAGATCCGACCAGGAAGAGATGGAATCTACTGGTAGGTGCATCAACCACGACCTGACGTTGGGCTTGAGTACCAACGGGAAGTAATTGGCGAGTACCTTGTCATCCCGAGCCCCGGCGGCTTGCATCGCAATGGTATAAATGCTCAGGAACTCCGACGGGTGAGTCTTGCCGTTGTATTTCTCTCCGACCTCAGGCTTGAACATGCGATGGGTGGGCCATTGGAATCGCTGCAGCCCACGGGTAAAAGCTGGACAACCCACCTCATAAGGTAAGTTACCAGAATCCCCCGGCGTAGGCCGATCTACAGTGGGGCCTGCGCGCCTATCAGACTAATGGCGCGCTTCCCGTCGCCGCTCGATAGTGGTTCGAGCGTCTTCCTTGACTCGCTCTCGAAGAACTTGACGTTGATCACGGCGGGCTCGTGGATCGAATGACGCTGTGGAACCGTTGTCACAGACCTTAACCCGATGAGCCAGCGGCTGTTGTTGCTGCCGTGGAGGAGGAGAGTGCACTGTGGTCGCAGCACCTCCGGTCCTTCCTCCTTTGGCACGCGCCAGCTCAACAGAGAGCCAGCACGAGGGCCTCGCCCGCTGCGGTACATCCTTATTGGTGAAGCCGACGAGGCTCCGGATGGTGGCTCTCCACTCGTCGAGCTTCTCCGCAACAGGAGGGAAATCTAGAAGCAGCTATACGCGCGCCAACGCTTCCGTTGGCGTGGGCGGCGGCGACAGCTGCGTGGATCGTGAAGTGCTCTGACTTCTAACCACGTTAGAAGGAGCTCTATCACGGTCCCGCGGCCGCGCGCCGTTTCCGCCAATGTCTTGGCGTGCATGCTAGCCCGGCGCATCTCGAGAATGATGCAAAGGGTCCCTTCCATGGGAACGCTCGTGATCACCCACACTGCGGCATTGCTCATCGCGCACGACCTAGGATGGCCACGGCGCATGCGCCAGCGGGGGCGTCTTGGAGGTCGTCCTTCTGCCCCTGGGGTTCGCCGCGCCGCCCGTAGACAGCACGGCCCCGTCCCTGGACCCGGCGACGTGAGGGTCATCGCCGCTCACGTGGCTTCGATCGTCGGAGCATCGTGGAAGCCCGTGGCCTCCACCCACGTCCATCCCGTTGTCCGTCCACACTGGCGCGGGCAGATCGACCGGAGATGAACCAATCGCCACGATGCTCTTTCCCTTTGGAGACATGACGATGAAGATGTTGAAGAAGTCGATGCGCTGACACCTAGATCAGGTCCGTTCAACCTCTATCCCCTACCTGGCACGCCAAAGATGTCGGGGAAACGACACCTATGGGATCGGGTGGATCCCTTCTACGGTTTGGCAGGGAAGAGGGGTGCACGAAGAGCAGATCTAGAGATCAACACGAGGGATTTTTACCCAGGTTCAGGCCGCTGAGAAGCGTAAAACCCTAGTCCTGCTTGGTGTGTATATTATGGGTTCTTGAGCTTTGGCTAGCTGCTATGCATGCAAGCTGCGCTGGAGAGTCCAAAAAGTTCGAATCCTTCTCCAGTATGCCTTGGGCCTCCTTTTATACGTCAAAGGGGCTGCCACAGTGGCACACAGGAGGTGTAAAGTGCTACAGTACACGTGCTTATCTCTGGCGTCTTAGGACAAGCGCAATAATTGCGCTGCTTACGTGCCCCCTAACTTTATCGGGGACGGAAACAGAGCCCATCCCATCCGTCGCCGCCTCACCCCGTCCTGACACGACCCAAGATGACGAGGCATGCGAGTGCCAAGTTGACTGGCTAGCCGCTGCGCTAGAGCGGTGGCAGGATCTTCACGAAGATCTGCATGCCACCACGCAGGTGCTCTCCAGGTTGGCTGGCCAATTGCTGTGCCAGGACGGTGGCGAGGCGGTGGAGCCTTGTCGTGCGTGAGCCTTGCCGTGGCCTTGCGATCGTCCCCGGCAAGAACCTTGCCGGGGCCTCGCAGTCGTCCCTAGCAAAAACCTTGCCCAGAACTCCGCTCTCTGGTCTCCACGAAGATCTGCATGCCACCAGTCCTCACAAAGATCTGCATGCTACCACGCATGCACCACTGAGTCTTGGTTTTGACGTTGTCGATGGTGTCAGAGCTCTCAACCTCAAGGGTGGTGTTCTTGTCAATGCCTCGCAAGTCGTCCCGGCAAGGATCTTGCCGGGGCCTCGCGAGCCGCCCCGGCAAGGATCTCGCCGGGGCTCCAGCTTGCCTTCTGCTCCCTAGTTACTGGCTTGGACGCCGTCTTCGTTGTCTTATATTCTGTCTCCAACTGCCCCCGCCAAGCCTCACCGCAGGTGCGGCTACAACTGCCCGTGCATAAGTAAGGGGTACTAAAGGGCCCAAACTGTAGTACACCGAAAAACAGGCTTAACAGCATCCTAAGTCATGTTTTGTAAGTTTGTAGCCATTGAAATACAACTGTTTAAAAATGGATGCAACTGTTTAAAAATGGATACAACTATTAATTGCGACAGGCTTAATAGCCATTGAAACCGGTACTGATAAAAATGCAATTGGCAAAGTTAAACATCACAAGGCAGGTGCTGCCAGAGTAGAGAATGGCCCAGTTGTCTATAAAAAGGTAGTGAAAATAGCTAAAACGTGTTAGGCATGTTTACTACAACATGCTTAATACATCGACAGTACAAAACATAGCCATTAATTGCAACTGGTATTGGTAAGATTGAACTGGTGAGTTCATACTTGGTAAGTCCTGAGAGGTAGTTGCTGGGGCACTTCATCTTGGCTAGAGCCCACCCAAAGTTAGCGGCAGCGGAGGCGAGCTCTTCCTCCGGGTCGAAGAGTGGATCAGTGCCGCCGACATGTGTACCTACAAGAAGCAAGTAAATGTTAGAAGCCAAACTGCAATTGCACAAATGATGTAAAATACTGTAAGACATGGGATGCAGCTAACCTTGAGGGCAAACAACAGCATCGCCCGTTATGGCCCTGCATAAGTACATGGAAAGGCATGTTAAGTACAACAGGGTTAGCATCCATCAAAAATAGCAAATGGGCAGCATCTCTAGTATATCTTCATTGCGGAGAGTAGCACGGTAGCAAAGGGAAAGATTAAAAAATGGATACAACTGTTAATTGCAACAGGCTTAACAGCATCCTAAGTCATGTTTTGTAAGTTTGTAGCCATTGAAATACAACTATTTAAAAATGGATACAAATGTTAATTGCAACAGGCTTAATAGCCATTGAAACCGGTACTGATAAAAATGCAATTAGCAGAGTTAAACACCACAAGGCAGGTGCTGCCAGAGTAGAGAATGGCCCAGTTGTCTATAAAAAGGTAGGGAAATAGCTAAAACATGTTAGGCATGTTTACTACAACATGCTTAATACATCGACCGTACAAAACATTGCCATTAATTGCAACTGGTATTGGTAAGATTGAACTAGTGAGTACATACTTGGTAAGTCCTGAGAGGTAGTTTCTAGGGCACTTCATCTTGGCCAGAGCCCGCCCAAAGTTAGCGGCGGCGGAGGTGAGTTGTTCCTCCGGGTCGAAGCGTGGATCAGTGCCACAGACATGTGTACCTACAGGCAACCAGTAAATGTTAGAAGTTAAACTGCAATTGCACAAATGATGTGAAATACTGTAAGACATGGGATGCAGCTAACCTCGACGGCAAACAACAGCATCAGCCATTATGACCCTTCATAAGTACATGGACATGCATGCTAAGTACAACAGGGTTAGCATCCACCAAAAATAGCAAATGGGCAGCATCTCTAGTGATATCCTGAGTCATGTATTACAAGTTTGTTGCTGGTATTGATGAAATTGAGTTGGACAGTTAATACTTGAACATCACACAGTGTGCAGTACTGAAATAAACAAGGCACGAACATGCTTAATACATCAACCGTACAAAACATAGCCATTGCAAGTGGTATTGGTAAGATTGAGCTGGTCAGATCATACCTGGTAAGTCCTGGGGGGTAATCGCTGGGGCACTTCATCTGGGCCAGAGCCTGCACCAAGTTGGCGGAGGCGGAGGCGACGTGTTCCTCCGGGTCAACACGCACAGCGGCCATCGCGCCATGGACCGCCATTAGCTCCTCGACCTCCACGTGATAAGTGGTTGGGCTTGCGCGGTGATGCTCTGGAGGTAGGGCGGTGGGGATTTGGAGGCATGAGGATGTTTCACAGGAGCCATTTAAGCAATGAGGCCGGGGCCGTCATAGAGATCGGTGGGTTACCTGACTGGATCCGAGCAGAACGTAGATGTGGTTGAAGTTGTGGTTGCGGCAGCGGCGGTTTGAGCTGCCGGTAGGGGGAGGGGGGAGGAGGAGATACTGAGGAAATTTGATGGGTGGGGATGTGGTGGGAGGAATAAATTCTGAAATCGCGTGCCTAATGAAAATTTCGTTGTGAAAATTGAAACTTGGGTGGGGGAAACACACAAAGCAGACGAAGCGCGTAAAATACTCGTGTGCGAGAAAAGAGAAAATTGGCAGATCCCGTATCCAAAAAATGTACACATGTAGTTGATTTTTTCGGTCAATGGTACGCCTGGTTTATTAGGAAACATCGCACATGTAACTGACTTATGGATCATTAACAACAACAAAATGCACAAGGGTATGCCATAGAAACCGTGTGTTTTGTGATCTTCTAATAATTCTTATATCTAACAGCATCTCCAACCGCACCTAATTTCAAAAATCTCTTTCATTGTATCAGGATTATTCAATGTACATGAACGAGGCAAGGTGACACCTGATGAGCAATCATCGGTTTATGAAATGCAATCAAGTGTCAACCTGCCTCACTCGCGTAGCCAGATTTGATCCTATGCAACAAGAGAGAAGCTTGCCGCCATCCGCCGGCGTGCAATTTAAGCCGGTGTGCGGCCAACTCGCGCGGCGAGGTGGGACTAAAAACCAGCTGCGGCCAGCTCTAGTCTCCTTCGGTGGCTGCGGGCGGACGTTTCGGGAGTATTTGGGCCTGGGGTGCGGCTACAAAACTTCAGTGAACACATGCTAATCAATGCTCAAAGCCCTTAAAGGATGCGCTTACCGACATTGTATGTTAATAATAGATAGTACCAACTTAAAGTACTACTGGTAATTTGCTCTAAGACTAGTACGTACGTAATACTAGTAGATGCTCGTAATTAATTATACAAACTTACGGGCGACACACGCACTAACTACTTCTCACATGCTGCCATCGGGGCATGCTGGCCAGACACCGGCGTTATCCTTCCCGGCCTTGTAGGCGGCAGCCCACCGTGCTGCGATCTCCGACAAGCTCTCCTCAGCACAGTGTGCGGCCTCTTCTTTCTTGCAGCGGCGGGACTCTCTTTTCTTGACAGCTTTCTGCCTTTTTCGCTCCTTCTGTGTGGCTTTGGCCGCCTCTAGATCCACCGCCCATTCGGCCATGACAGCCTCAAAGTCCGCCCACGTAACTGTGTGGCCGCTGGCGGCGATGAACGCGGCGCGGCGGGACACCATCGCTTCCTTACCAGTTATTGTGCACCGCGGTGCCATGAACGACGCTTGGAGAGAGCTCTAGGACGGAGTGGCCGGGCAGCCGTACAGTGCGGTGGTTTTCAAGAGCTCAATGACAAACGATGCAGCAAATTTGGCTTCCCTTACAATTTTGCTCGTTCATTATCGCACACGGTTCATCTCCGTCGCCTCCAGAAACAGTGTGCGTTGAGCCTATTGTGTGTTGCATTATGATTGGCCGGAACCCTAGCCACGCGGATCACGCGTGTGCACCGTAGGATGCGCCGCGATCGAACAGCAATCCACGTCCCTCACATCACACCCGTGCAGCTGTAGCTGGACTGGATTTATATGCGCTAAATGCCTAGAAAATGCACATAATCCCCTAAATATGGTAAATGAGCCCGAAAAAATGCCAAATTTGAACACGGTGATTTGCAGGGTGTATGTTCGTCGTAGAAAAAAACTCCAGGGCAAAGAACGAAGAAAATTTGGATTCCCCTTCAATCTTGGTGATTTCCCTCTCGAAAGCATAGAACTTCCTCGATGATGGTTCAATTTATGAAGGGCGTGCATGACGACATAAGCCAAACCTTCTCAAATTTTTAGCAGGGCATGGTGAGGCCATACCATGGCACCATGCCAGCCGTCATGTTTTTCAAGCATGTATTTCATTTTTCTATAGTTGAAAAACCAATAAATGACGTGTTTGTGGTTGACTATTGCCACACATTTCCGTGAAATATCTGCCCATTCCTTGTAAAAGGCATGAGAATTTACTAAATAGCACTATCATGGTTTTCCAGACTGTTCTCGCGCACCTTTTCATGCACCGATTGTTTGAATTTGAATTATGTGCATTAATGCCTAGAAAATGCATATAATCCCCTAAATATGGTAAATGAACCCGGAAAAGTGCCAAATTTGAACACGGTGATTTGCAGGGTGTATGTTCATCGTAGAAAAAAACTCATGGACAAAGGACAAAGGAAATTTGGATCCCCCTTCAATCTTGGTGATTTCCCCCTCGAAACCATGAAACTTCCTCGGTGATGGTTCGATTTATGACAGGCGTGCATGACAACATAAGGCAAATATTCTCAAATTTTTACCAGGGCATGGTGAGGCCATACCATGGTACCACGCCAGGCGTCATGTTTTCCAAGCATGTATCTCATTTTTGTATAGTTGTTAACCCAGTAAACGACGTGTTTGTGGTTGACTATTGCCACACATTTCCTTGAAATCTCTGCCCATTCCTTGTAAAAGGCATGAGAATTTACTAAATAGCACGAGCATAGTTTTTCAGACCGTTCTTGTGCACCTTTTCATGCACTGATTGTTCGAGTTTGAATTATGTGCATTAATGCCTAGAAAATGCACATAGTCCCCTAAATATGGTAAATGAGCCCAGAAAAATGTCAAATTTGAAGACGTTGCATTGGAGGGGGTATGTTGATCATTGGAAAAAAATTGAATGACAAACTAGGACGGAAATTTGGATTCCCCTTCAATCTTGGTGATTTCCCTCTCAAAAGCATGGAACTTCCTCGGTGATGGATCGATTTATGAAGGGCGTGCATGACAACATAAATCAAACCTTCTCAGATTTTTACCAAGGCACGGTGAGGCCATACCATGGCACCATGCCAGGCGTCATGTTTTTCAAGCACGTATTTCATTTTTCTATAGTTGATAACCCAGTAAATGATGCGTTTGTGGTTGACTATTGCCAAGCATTCCCTTGAAATCTCTACCCATTCCTTGTAACAGGCATGAGAATTTACTAAATATCATGAGTATGGTTTTTCCAAACTATTCTTGTGCACCTTTTCATGCACCGATTGTTCAAATTTGAATTATGTGGATTAATGCCTAGATAATGCACATAATCCCCTAAATATGGTAAATGAGCCCGGAAAATGCCAAATTTGAACACGTTGCATTCGAGGGGGTATGTTGATTGTAGAAAAAACTGAATGACAAGCTAGGAAGGAAATTTGGATTCCCGGCCCCTTCAACCTTGCTGATTTCCCCCTCGAAACCATGAAAATTCCTCGATGATGGTTCGATTTATAAATGGCGTGGACGAGGACATAAGCCAAACCTTCTCAAATTTGTACCAGGGCATGGTGAGGCCATACCATGGCACCATGCCAGCCGTCATATTTTTCAAGCATGTATTTCATTTTTCTACAGTTGAAAAACCAATAAACGACGTGTTTGTGGTTGACTATTGCCACACATTTCTGTGAAATATCTGCCCATTCCTTGTAAAAGGCATGAGAATTTACTAAATAGCACTATCATGGTTTTCCAGACTGTTCTCGCGCACCTTTTCATGCACCGATTGTTTGAATTTGAATTATGTGCATTAATGCCTAGAAAATGCATATAATCCCCTAAATATGGTAAATGAACCCGAAAAAGTGCCAAATTTGAACACGGTGATTTGCAGGGTGTATGTTCATCGTAGAAAAAAACTCATGGACAAAGGACAAAGGAAATTTGGATTCCCCTTCAATCTCGGTGATTTACTATCGCACACGATTCATCTCCGTTGCCTCTGCGAACCGTGTGTGTTCACCCACACATGCAAGAGGAAAAAGAAAACCCTCGCCCACTTTGTCCCCACCCACTCGCCACGGACTCCTCTGCAACTCTGCACCTCATGAACTTCTATCACGGCGGCCACCCTAAGCTCGACGGCTGTCATCGGTGGGCGGACGTCGCGCTCCAAACGGCACGGGATTTCGCCCCTACCGCTTTTCGCCGCCTATCTACACCGACATTCTAGACTCTGGTCGATTGGGGTTTTCTGCAGGATTGGGCCGGGGATTTTTCTCAAGGAGAAGGTAATTAAGTTAGCAAAATATTCACTCATCTCTTATCGCAGTCCGTCCGTCGCTGTTAATCAACCGGCGGAAATCGCCGTGGATTCATTTTTCTTCTGGTTGATTCGAGGGTTTTCATTCATGTGTCCATAGTGCGAGCACAAATCAGGCAAGCGTGGTCGTGGCCAGTTGGAAACGAAGTTCTATCTCACCATTCCGGATGACTTCAGGGAGCGCTCGGTATGTTCAATCTCAACCTACCACGGTCGGCATGGCCTAAATTTGTGAACATATACCATCTGTTGCTACATTTGGATAAAAGGTACGGTGCCACGTGCAGTCTAGATGTCGAAGCCGATTTTTTACCCTATATTAGGCAAATATATGATGTATTGTTCATTCAGTTACTCTCATATTTGCATCAAATCTTTGTTACATTATTTATTTTTAATTATATATTTTTGTACTTTGCTTTCATCTATATATTGATCTGTTCTATCAGTTACTCCCATATTTGCATCTTGCTCTGTTATTTCAATATATCTAATTTACAATCTTAATTTTCATTTCAAGCAGTACATCCCTTGCTTTGCAAGATCAGGAGTAGAAGGAAATCTTGGGCTTTACTTTGTTGATGACTCCATGGATGTCATATTGACAACGCAGCATGGATTTACAATGACGGTTAGCGTAAAACTTGATAAAGATGATCACTCCTATTTTGATGCGGACCTTTGGAGAAAAATGTCTAAGTGTTATGAACTGAAAGCTGGCAATAAAATTCTAGTGCGTGCACCACAGCCTGGTCTAATTATCATGGATGTTTACTTCCCCAACGTCATCAGCCAATCAAAGTCTGATCGAGGTTAGTGTCCTTTCAACTTTCTCCATGTTGGCATATTACTTAGCAAAATTTGGGTATTTGTTCTGACTAATTGATCACTATTTAAGCAACCAATTATGATTTCATTTTCTGACTCCATTCCTAGGCAGTAACAAATTCTATTTACCAATTTATGCGTACTATATATTCTTCTGCCATGTTCTGAATAAATAATACCTTTCCACATTTTAAGCAGGATATGTTGGATGCATAGTGAATGATCTGTATGTTACTAAGCGTACCAAATTTCACTGGAAGGACTTGAAGCATGTCATAAACTTTGTTGATAATCTGACAGAGATAGCATAGCATATGAATGCTGGATTTTGGATGGGATTAATTATACCTATGGTGCACACATTGAACAAGACCAATTGTGTGCACAAAACGCTGGTACAAAGTCTTATTTTTATGTTGATGCTCATAAACTATATATATCTTCAATGATATGTTACAATTGGTTTTTATTCTACATTTCAACAGAAATTGCCCGCTGTAGCAGTTCCTGGATCGATTTCCCGGCGTGGTCGAATTACACTTGTGCCTGCTAATAACGCCAAAGTGATTGCAAGGTACTGCATTTCCCGCAGAAATGGAACCATTCAAATTAACAAGTTCTCGCTTGTCGTGGCAATGCATCCATATTGGAAAATTGGAGACACTGTTCTACTCATGCTCTACCAAGACACAGGAGGGCTCTTCCTTTTCATTGACAAGATGCCGAGTCGCCATGATCAAGCTGCTTCCAGTGGATAGTTGTGGTTATACGCCCTCGGCCTCTTAAAATGTGCTAGCTGTTACTATGTTAAGTATGTAGATATGGACCATATGGTTTATGGCCCTCAGCCTCTTAAAATGTGATAGTTGTTACTATGTTAAGTATGTAGATATGGACCATATGGTTGTCAAAACCGTGTTACGAAGCTCCTCCTTTTGTCGAATAGTGTAACCACTATATATATGTTACTCAAATGTTGTTAGCCAAGTTCTTAAATTTTCATGGAAAGTATTAGTATGGTACACAGTTCATTGAGTTTAAGCATGTGCCCGATGTCCAGAAGGCATTTGCATATTGACTGTCCATATTGCAAATTCACACACGTGTTAACATAAGGAAACATATGTGTAACTTACTAATCATCGCACACGAGTACTCGCAGACGCATCGTGTGTGATACTCCAAGCCACCGCAAGCAACTAGTTTGCAATTTTCAAAGTTTTTTGTACACAGAGAATCACACACGAATTAACTATAGTAACCGTCTATGTTGTAATTTCTCATCGCAAACAGTTCATCCAAGTCGGATGTTTGCCGCGTATCACACACATCTTGTTTACATGACTCGTTTGTGTTCTATTAGCTCATCGAAAATAGTTCATCTATGTGAATTGTATGCCGCATATCACACACATCTTGTTAAGTTGAACCATTTCTGTTCTCTTCCCTAATCGAAAACAGTTCGTCCGAGTGAACCGTATGCCGTATATCACACACACCTTGATCTGGCTGACTGTTTCTGTTGCATTCCCTAATAGCGAACAGTTCATTGGAGTAAACTGTATGTTGTATATCGCACACACATTGATATGGCTGCTCGTTTCTGTTGCTCTATCCAATCGCAAATAGTTTGTATGGATCAACAGTATGCCTCTCATCGCACATGTAACTAAAATCTGAACCGTGTTTGATGTCTCCGCCATCGCAAATGTTTTGCATCTTTTTTTACAGTTTTTTTACATCCCCGTTTGCGATTAATGCATCGCACACAGTTTCGTCAAAGGGTCTCTGATCGTAGTGTTACGTTAGCAGCATCCTGCAGTAGTGATGGGTTAGATAACATGCAAGGGTGCAAATATACATCCAAGACAAATGATCATCATCATAAGAGAAATATCAAGGATTAGTCACAAAGGCTCATGCCTTGCATGTATCCAAATGGAATCTCTATTCCAAGTTTGAGGCATCAATGATATTCAATTCACCTCTCAAACAGCAAAATACCTTTTCATCAAGCGGTTTGGTGAATATATCTGCCAATTGCTTATCGGTATGAACATGCTTAAGATTGATGTCTCCTTTTGCAACATGATCACGAATGAAATGATGACGAACTTCAATATGCTTAGTTCAAGAATGTTGCACGGGATTATGAGCAATCTTAATAGCACTCTCATTGTCACAAAGCAATGGAACATGTTTCACATGTATCCCATAATCTTTAAGAGTTTGGGTCATCCAAAGTAATTGAGCACAACATGATCCGGCGGCAATGTATTCTGCTTCGGCGGTGGATAAGGATACCGAGTTTTGTTTCTTGGAGGACCAAGACACAAGGGATCTACCAAGAAATTGACAAGTACCCGAAGTGGACTTCCTATCAACCTTGTCTCCGGCATAGTCCGAGTCGGAATAGCCAACAAGATCAAAAGATGATCTCTTAGGATACCAAATGCCAAAGTTTGGTGTATGAATTAAATATCTCACTATCCTTTTCACAGCCTTAAGATGACACTCTTTAGGAGGCGCTTGATATCGTGCACACATGCACACACTTAGCATAATATCGGGATGGGAAGCACATAGATATAACAATGAACCACTCATAGAACGGTAAACCTTTTGGTCAACCGGATTGCCATCCTTAGTCAAGTCAAGATGTCCACTAGTAGGCAAGGGTGTTTTCATACCTTTGCTTTCTTGCATGTTGAACTTCTTCAAAAGATCCTTGGTATACTTTGTTGGTGAGACAAAGGTACCTTCCTTAGTTTGCTTGATTTGCAACCCAAGGAAAAACTTGAGTTCGCTCATCATAGACATCTCAAACTTCTCCGACATTAGCCTTCCAAACTTTTCACTAAAATGGGGGTCAGTAGAACCAAATATGATAGCATACACATAAATTTGGCACACAAATAATTCACCATTAATCCTTTTAGTAAAAAGTGTAGAATAAATTTTACCAATTTCAAAGCCTTTTTCAATAAGAAACTTAGTCAAGCATTTATACCAAGCTCTAGGGGCTTGTTTAAGACCATAAAGAGCTTTATGAAGTTTGTAGACATGATTAGGTTTCTTGGGATTAACAAAGTCGGGAGGTTGTTTAACATAAACTTCCTCCTCAATTTCTCCATTTAGAAAAGCACTTTTAATGTCCATTTGATATAAAGTGATATCATGGTGATTGGCATAAGCAAGTAAAATGCAAATGGACTCAAGTCTAGCAACAGGGGCATATGTCTCACCATAGTCCATACCTTCGACTTGAGTGTAGCCTTGAGCAATGAGACGAGCCTTATTGCGTACAACCTGTCCATCTTCATCTTGCTTATTCCGAAATACCCATTTGGTTCCAATGACATTATGATCGTCATTGGGCTTTTGAACCAATGTCCACACTTGATTCCTATCGAAGTTGTGTAGCTCTTCGTGCATAGTATTTATCCAATCCGGATCCTCAAGAGCTTCTTCTACCTTCATAGGTTCAACACTAGAGATGAATGAGTAATGTTCACAAAAGTTAGCCAAACGAGTTTTAGAGCGAGTGATTCTCCCGGTTTGAATATCCTCGAAGATTTGTTCGACGGGATGATCTCTTGTGACTCTTGCTCGAACTTGTGAGAGATTTTGCTTGGGTTGGGGTGGAACATCCTCATCATCTTCTTCTTCATTGTTGGTGGCATTGTCGTTCTCTTGTGGAGGTGGAGAAGGAGGTCGAGGTGGTTCATCTTGTTGTACTTCCTCATTTCCTTCTTCTTGACGTGTTCCACTTGTGGATGCCTCCAAGTCAACTTGTGGTTCACCTTGATGTGAAGTTGAGGCTTCCACTTGAATGGACGAAGTGCTCTCCTTCACCTCCGTTGGGCGAATCTTGCCAATAGATAAATCTTGGATTGCTTCCGACGGATCTTTGTCTCCTACATCAATTGGCAATTACTCTACTTGCGAGCAGTTAGATTCATCAAACTTCACATCTACCGTCTCTTCAACCTTTCGGGTGAAATTGTTGTAGACACGGTAAGTGTGAGAGTTTGAACAGTAACCAAGTAGGAAACCTTCATGAGATTTAGGAGCAAATTTTGAACGACGATGCTTATCAAGAATGTAGCACTTTGAGCCAAATACTCGAAAGTATCCAACTTGGGGTTTGTTACCGGTGAGTAGCTCATATGCCGTTTTGCCGAGAAGCTTGTGAAGATATAGTCGATTCGTAGCATGACAAGCTGTCTCAACCGCTTCCGCCCAAAAGTGTCTTGGCATCTTGTATTCATCAAGCATCGTTCTCGCCATCTCGATAAGTGTCTGGTTCTTCCTCTCAACAACTCCATTTTGTTGAGGCGTGTACGTAGCCGAGAACTCATGTGAAATCCCCTCTTCGTCAAGAAAGGTATCCACATTGAAGTTCTTGAACTCCGTTCCATTATCGCTTCGAACCTTCTTGATCATCACTTAAAATTGGTTTTGGGCCTTCTTGGCGAAGTTCTTGAAGATCTCTTGGACCTGCGATTTGTCATCAAGAAAGAACACCCAAGTAAATCTTGAAAATTCATCAACAATGACCAAACCGAATGAGTTACTACCGAGACTCTTGTAGGTGTTGGGACCAAAAAGATCCATATGAAGTAGCTCGAGCGGTCTTCTCGTGGTCATGATGTTCTTCACGGGATGACTTCCTCCAACCTGTTTTCCTTCTTGACAAGCACTGCAAAGTCTATCCTTGTCAAATATGACATCTTTAACACCAAGGATGTGATCACCTTTAATAAGCTTATCAAGATTTCGCATGCCCACATGACCTAACCTTCTATGCCATAACCATGCTTTAGAAAATTTAGCAATTAAGAAAGTACGAGGTTGGGCTCTCTTAGTGAAATCAACAATGTATAGATCACCTCTACGAATACCGGTAAAGACCATGTTATGATTATCTCTACGCAACACTTGGCAATCTACTTCGATAAATAGAACATTGAAACCAAAGTCGGCTAGTCTAGATACAGAAAGAAGAATTGTAACCAAGAGATTCAACGAGCATAACATTTTGGATAGAGCTATCATTGGAAATGGCCACCTTACCAAGGCCAAGTACCTTACCCTTGGAGTTATCTCCAAAAGTTACATACTTGTGTGGGCCGTCATTTTTGGTAAGCTCACGGAACATGTCCTTATCTCCGGTCATATGATTAGTACATCCACTAACGAGAATCCACTCTTTCCCTCCAGCCATGCAGTCACGAAAGTTGGCCATGAGACTAAGATTTCTCATAGTCTCCTCATAGTCAATATCACTTTCTTCGTCTTCATCATAATAGCCATGCTCAATGTCATCATGATGTATGTGATCATCACCTAGAGCAAGTGATTCATTAGATTTATGACCATGACAATGTTCAAGTTTGTGAATTCTAATTGTTTGTGAAATGATGCTACTAATGACTCCAACATTTCCTTTAGCACGCATAAGATCACAAAGCTCAAATAGACATTCATCAAACTTGGGATCACTAGGCTTCATTTTATGAAAAGCAATAGACTTTTGAAGAATCTCATCTAGATTTTTCAAGGAATAATTTGAAAAGCGTTCCTCAAAATATTTCCATATAGTATATGCGCATTCAAAAGTAGGCAAGCACACAAGCAAATTTCTAGGCTATCCTCTAATGATAAGATCAATAGTCCTAAGATTGCGAACCATGTCAAGATACTCATCGGGGGTAGGATGCAAAGGATCAATAGGAGGCACATAAGGGCTAGTAATATACTTGTTCAAATCATATTCATTGAAAATCTCAAGCATCTCATTCTTCCAAGAACTATAGAACTCCCCATCAAGAATAGGCACTCTATGTCTAATACTCCTGATCGTAGACTCATCCATCTTCCTCCAATGGTGATTAAACCAAAGAAATGGAGACCAATGCTCTGATACCAATTGAAAGGATCAAGAAGAAGGGTCTAGAGGGGGGTGATTAGACCCTTAACAAGTAAAAGTGGCAGTTTTTAATTTCTTCAAGTTAAGGTTGAGTTTATCACAAGTTAAAGCACTCTCAATACATTTCAAGCAAGCATGACAACAGTATATGCAGCGGAAAGGGTAAAGCATGCAAGTTGCAAGAAAGTAAAGGGATGGGATTGGAGTTTGCAAACACAATGGAGACACGGAGATTTTTGGCGTGGTTCCGATAGGTGGTGCTATCATACATCCATGTTGATGGAGACTTCAACCAACGAAGGGTAATGGTTGCACGAGTCCACAGAGGGATCCACCCACGAAGGGTCCACGAAGAAGCAACCTTGTCTATCCCACCATGGCCATCGCCCACGAAGGACTTGCCTCACTCGGGTAGATCTTCGTGAAGTAGGCGATCTCCTTGCCCTTACAAACTTCCTGGTTCAACTCCACATCTTGACGGAGGCTCCCAAGCGACACCTAACCAATCTAGGAGACACCACTCTCCAAAAGGTAATAGACGGTGTGTTGATGATGAACTCCTTGCTCTTGTGCTTCAAATGATAGTCTCCCCAACACTCAACTCTCTCTCTCAGATTTTGCTATGGTGGAAAGATGATTTGAGTGGCAAGCAACTTGGGGAAGGCTAGAAATCAAGATTCTTGTGGTAGGATTGGAATATCTTGATCTCAACACATGAGTAAGTGGTTCTCTCTCAAAAAATGTATGGTGGACAGGTAGGCACGTTCTGATGGCTCTATCACAAATCGAGAAGGGGGTGGAGGGGTATATATAGCCTCCACACAAAATCCAACCATTACACACATTGGACTCATCTCGGTGGGACCAAATAGTTAAACTCGGTGGCACTGATCTGTTCAAAAATGTGAACGTTAGGAATCTTGGTGAGATCGACTGGAACAATTTGGTGGGACCGATGTGCTAGGGCTTAGGGCAAACCTCATCTCGGTGGCGCCGATTGCATCAACTCGGTGAGACCGAAGTGAAACAATAGGGCAACAGAGAGTTGGTCAAGCCAACTCGGTGAGACCGATTGCATAACTCGGTGAGACCGAAATAAATGCAACAAGTCACAGAGTGTTGGCAAGGCCATCTCGGTGAGAACGAGTTGTTAGGGTTTCTGGCTGTGGCTATGTCATGTGAACTCGGTGGCACCGGATAGAAAGAATCGGTGGGGGTTAGAGTTTAGGATTTTGACATATTTGGATGGAGAAAGTGGCTGAGGGTTTTGGAGCAATATCACTAAGCATTTGAGCAAGCAAGCCATTAAGCAACACCTCATCCCCTTTTAATAGTATTGGCTTTCTTATGGACTCAATGTGATCTTGGATCACTAAAATAAAATGAAGAGTATTGAGCTTTTGCCAATATTTGTCCTTAGCATTTTGAAGGGGTTCCACATCCTCTTGTCCTTTCCACGCCATTGTTGAACTTGTCTAAAATACACTAGATAAAACTATTAGTCCAACAAGAGATATGTTGACATTAATTACCAAAATCACCCAGGGAGCACTTGTGCTTTCAGCTTGTCCTCCGGCTTCCATGGCATAGGTTCACCATCATAAAAGGATGCACGAGTCTCCGGAGTCCTGAAACTTGCAGCTAAACTCATACCTTTGAATCTTGCCTCGTACTCAAAATTTTGGTTTTGGAGATCATAGACTTGGCCTTGGAGATAATCGATTCATTCATTGAGCTTGAAGACAACGTCCTTCATGGACTGGTCATTCACCTTGTGATCACGAGTGAATTCCATGATCATGGAGTGGTTGGCACTAAGTCCATGTTCCACCATCCCTTGGCACTTGAAGATCTCCTGCTCCACCGCTTCGAGCCTGGCCTCCATGCTTCCCGTCTTCTTGGACCTTGAACGTTCCAGATGTGGAGCACCCCCTCACGCATCTCAATGGCTTGAGGGTGCTTCATCACCTCTGGTAGGTAGGGGTTGATGACCTTCTCGTAGAACTTGTCCTAGGAAGAGCTTGGTGGAGCCATGGCGATGTCTAGATCTGTGAGAAAAATAGCATGAAACAAGAACAATGGATATTTCCGCGATGCGGTGGTCAAAATGGCCGGGAGTATATATAAAGAATTTTTATCTTGCAAAACATGTAAACCAGAAGAAAACGGAGTCGGGAAGGATCACGAGGGGCCCACAAGCCACCAGGGCACGCCTGGGGGGTAGGTGCGCCCTGGTGCCTTGTGGGCACCTAGGTGGCCCCCTCGGGTGTTTCTTATTTTTGGTTTTTTTTCTAATATTCCAAAACTCACAGAAAGTATTTTTATGGAATTTTTGGAGTTGGTTTACTTACCGTATCACGTACCTCTTCCTTTTCAGGGTTTTGGAGTGTTCTGGAAGGTCCCTTTTATGTATTCCACCGGTGTCATAGTTTGAATAATGTTAGTTTCAACATTAATAGGTGTACCTGTGATATAATGCTTAATTCTTTGGCCATTGACCACCTTCGGATTAGTACGTTTGGCATTATTGATCTTAATATCTCCTGAGCGATAAACTTCTTCTATGGTATATGGTCCTTCCCATTTGGAGAGAAGTTTTCCTGCAAAAAATCTAAAACAAGAGTTGTATAATAGAACATACTCTCCCACTTTGAATTCTCATTTCTGGATTCTTTTATCATGCCATCTTTTAACTTTTTCTTTAAATAATTTGGCATTTTCATACGCTTGGGTTCGCCATTCATCTAACAAGCTAATATCAAATAACCTTTTTCACCGGCAAGTTTGAAATCATAATTAAGTTCTTTGATTGCCCAATATGCCTTATGTTCTAACTCAAGAGGTAAATGACATGCTTTTCCATAGACCATTTTATATGGAGACATACCCATAGGATTTTTATAAGCAGTCCTATAAGCCCATAATGCATCATCAAGTTTCTTAGACCAATTCTTTCTAGATATATTGACGGTCTTTTGCAAAATTAATTTTATTTCCCTATTGCTCAATTCAACTTGACCACTAGATTGAGGGTGATACGGGGATGCAATTCTATGGTTGACATCATATTTAGCAAGCAATTTACAGAATGCACCATGAATAAAATGTGAACCACCATCGGTCAATAAATATCTAGGGACTCCAAACCTTGGGAAAATAACTTCTTTAAGCATTTTAATGGAGGTGCTATGATCAGCACTACTAGTTGGAATAGCTTCTACCCACTTAGTAACATAATCAATAGCAACCAAAATATGTGTATACCCATTAGAGGAAGGAAAAGGTTCCATATTATCAAATCCCCCAACATCAAATGGTTCAATGACAAGTGAATAATTCATAGGCATTTCCTGACGTCTACCAATATTACCAATTCTTTGACATTCATCACAAGATAAGATGAACTTACGAGCATCCTTGAAAAGAGTAGGCCAATAAAAACCAGATTGTAATACCTTGTGTGCAGTTCTGTCTCCCGCATGGTGTCCTCCGTAAGCCTCAGAGTGACACTTCCGTAGGATTTCTTCCTACTGATGCTCAGGTATACGATGTCTAATAATACCATCTAATCCTTTATAAAGATGTGGGTCATCCCAGAAGTAATGTCTTAAATCAAAGAAGATTTTTTTTCTTTTGTTGGTATGTAAAGCTAGGTGGTATAAATTTAGCAACAATATAATTAGCATAGTCTGCATACCAAGGAGTGTTACGAGAAGCATTTATGATAGCTAGTTGTTCATCAGAAAACTATCATCAATAGGTAGTGGGTCATCAAGAATATTTTCCAACCTAGACAAGTTATCAGTTATGGGATTCTCAGCTCCCTTCCTATCAGTAATATGCAAGTCAAATTAGCAATAGAACCCACCTAATGAGTCTAGGTTTAGCATCTTTCTTTTCCATAAGCTAATTAATAGCAGCATGATCAGTGTGAACAATTACTTTAGAATCAACAATGTAAGACCTGAATTTATCACAAGCAAACACAACTGCTAAAAATTCTTTTTCAGTAGTAGCATAATTTCTTTGGGCACTGTCTATAGTTTTGCTAGCATAATGGATAACATTTAATTTCTTATCAACTCTTTGTCCTAGAACAACACCAACAGCATAATCACTAGCATCACACATAATTTCAAAAGGCAAGTTCCAATCAGGTGGTTGGACAATAGGTGCAGAGGTTAAGGCTTTCTTAAGTGTTTCAAAGGCTTCTACACAATCATCATAAAAAAATGGGACATCTGTTTGCAAGAGATTGGTAAGAGGCCTAGAAATTTTAGAGAAGTCTTTAATGAACCTCCTATAAAAACCAGCATGACCAAGGAAACTTCTTATACCTTTAATATGTTTAGAACATGGCATTTTCTCAATTGCATCAACTTTAGCTTTATCCACTTCAATGCCTCATTCAGAAATTTTATGCCCCAAGACAACACCTTCATTCACCATAAAATGGCACTTCTCCTAGTTTGTTCACATCTCTGCAAAACTCGATCAAGGTTGCTTAAGCAATCATCAAAAGAAGTTCCGTAAACAGAAAAATCATCCATGAAAACCTCAACAATCTTTTCACAAAAGTCAGAGAATATAGTAGTCATACATCTTTGAAAGGTAGCAGGTGCATTGCATAAACCAAAAGGCATACGTCTATAAGCATAAGTTCCAAAAGGACAAGTAAAGGTGGTTTTCTCCTGGTCAGATTGTGATACTGGTATTTGAGAGAAACCAGAATATCCATCAAGAAAGCAAAAGTGTGTATGCTTAGACAATCTTTCTAACATTTGATCGATAAAAGGCAAGGGGTAATGATCTTTCCTAATATCTTTGTTTAATTTTCTAAAATCAATTACCATCCTATAACCAATTACAATTCTTTGTGGAATAAGTTCATTTTATCATTAGGAACAACGGTAATACCTCCTTTCTTAGGGACACAATGAACAGGGCTTACCCATCTACTATCAGCTATGGGATAGATTATACCTGCCTCCAGGAGCTTTAATATTTCAGTTCTTACCACTTCCTTCATTTTGGGATTTAACCGTTATTGATGATCAACAACTGGTTTAGCATCCATATTAATTTTATGCTGACAAAGAGTGGGACTAATGCCCTTAAGATCATCAAGAGTATATCCAATAGCAGCACGGTGCTTCCTCAGAGTTTTTAATAATCTCTTTTCTTCATGCTCTGAAAGGTTAGCACTAATAATAACAGGATATATCTTCTTTTCATCAAGATAAGCATATTTCAATGTATTAGGCAATTGTTTTAATTCAAACACAGGATCACCCTTAGATGGAGGAGGACCTCCAAGAGTTTCAACAGGCAAATTGTGTTTAAGGATAGGTGATTGATCAAAGAACATCTTATCTATTTCATTTCTTTCATTCATGTGCATATCGTTTTCATGGTCTAGCAAATATTGTTCTAACGGATCAGTAGGAGGCACGGCAATAGAAGTAAGACCAATAATTTCATCTTTACTAGACAGTTCTTTATCATGAGGTTGTCTATGAAACATAGAGAAATTAAACTCATGAGATACATCACCAAAGTTAACACTGGCAGTTTCTTTAGCACAATCAATCTTAGCATTAACAGTGTTCAAGAAAGGTCTACCAAATATTATGGGACAAAAATCATCTTGCGGAGAACCAACGACTAGAAAATCAGTAGGAAATTTTATTTTTCCACACAAGACTTCAACATCTCTAACAATCCCAAGTGGTGTAATAGTATCTCTATTCGCAAGCTTAATAGTAACATCAATGTCCTCTATTTCAGCGGGTGCAATATCATTCATAATTTCTTGGTATAAGGTAAACAGAATAGCACTCACACTAGCACCCAAACCACATAAGCCATGGTAACAATGATCTTCTATGTTAACTGAGACAACAGGCATGCCAACAACATGTTTATTCTTATCTTTATCGCCGGGCTTAGCAATTCTAGCGGCTTACCAAGAAAAGTAAATAACATGCCCATCTATATTGTCGACCAAGAGATATTTAACCATAGCAACATTAGGCTCCACTTTAATTTTTTCAGAGGGTCTAGGTGCTCTAATATTACTTTTGTTAACCACGGTTGAAACCTTAGCATGTTCCTTTATCCTAACAAGGAAAGGAGGTTTTTCAGTATAAGCAGTAGGAACAACTAGATCAACATTATAAATGATAGTTTCATCTTTAACTATAATAGGCTCCTCAAACTTTTCTTTAATAGGGGAATGATATTTAAACTAGTTCTCCTTAGGGAGATCAACATGAGTAGCAAATGATTCACAAAAGGAGGCTACTATCTCAGAGTCAAGTCCATATTTAGTGTTAAACTTATGAAAAGCATCGGTACTCATGGAAGATTTAGCACAATCAAACTCAAGTATTATACCTGACTCATTACCTTTGTCGAGTTCCCAATCTTCGAAGTTGTGTTTAATTCTTTCCAGAAGATCCCATCTGAATTCAATAGTTCTCTTCGTAAAGGAGCCAGTCAAAGAAGAATCGAGCATGGTTTGATCATCATGAGAAAGTCGAGCATAAAAATTCTGTAAGATAATTTCTTTTGGGAGTTCATGATTGGGGCATGTGTACATCATGTACTTAAGCCTCCCCCAAGCTTGAGCAATGATTTCTCCTTCACGAGGCCAAAAATTATATATATAATTCAGATCACGATGAACCAGATGCATAGGATAAAACTTTTGATGAAATTCCAATTTCAATTGATTCCAATCCCACATTCCTATATCATCACATAGCCTATACCATGTCAATGCATTTTCCTTCAAAGATAAAGGCAAAACCTTCTTCTTAACTTCATCTCCGGGTAAACCTGCAAGCTTAAACAATCCACAAACTTCATCCACATAGATTAGATGCATAGCAGGATGTAGTATTCCATCTCCTGCATAAGGATTAGCTAGCAGTTTCTCTATCATACTGATGTCGCTTGAACTACGTCGGTATTTCCCCAAAGAGGAAGGGATGATGCAGCACAGCTACGGTAGGTATTTCCCTCAGTGATGAGACCAAGGTTATCGAACCAGTAGGAGAACCAAGCAACACTATGTAAATGGTACCTGCACACAAAGAACAAATACTTGCAACCCAACGTGTTAAAGGGGTTGTCAATCCCTTCCGGGTAACGGTGCCAGAAATTGTCAAGTTGACGGGATAAAAATTATGATAGATTGGATAAATAGATCTCGAATAAACGCGAAATAAAAGAAGTAACAAAAAGGTACAACAAGGTATTTTTGGGTTTTTAGAATAATAGATCTGAAAATAAAAGTGGCAAATAATAGATCGGAAAGCAAATATGATGAAGAATAGACCCGGGGGCCGTAGATTTCACTAGTGGCTTCTCTCGAGAAAATAGCATACGGTGGGTAAAAAAATTACTGTTGGGCAATTGATAGAACTTCAAATAATCATGACGATATCCAGGCAATGATCATTATATAGGCATCACGTCCAAGATTAGTAGACCGACTCCTGCATGCATCTACTACTATTACTCCACACATCGACCACTATCCAGCATGCATCTAGTGTATTAAGTTCATGGAGAAACGGAGTAATGCAATAAGAATGATGACATGATGTAGACAAGATCTATTCATGTAGGAATAGACCCCATCTTGTCATCCTTAATAGAAACGATACATACGTGTCATGTCCCCTTCTGTCACTGGGATTGAGCACCGTAAGATCGAACCCATCACAAAGCACCTCTTCCCATGGCAAGAAAAATCGATCTAGTCGGCCTAACTAAACCAAAGATTCAAAGAAGAAATACGAGGCTATAAGTAATCATGCATATAAGAGATCAAAGAAACTCAAATAACTTTCATGGATAAAAATATAGATCTGATCATAAACTCAAAGTTCATCGGACTCCAACAAACACACCGCAAAAAGAGTTACATCAAATAGATCTCCAAGAGACCATTGTATTGAGAATCAAAAGAGAGAGAGGAAGTCATCTAGATACTAACTACGGACCCGAAGTTCTACAATGAACTACTCACGCATCATCGGAGAGGCACCAATGAGGATGATGAACCCCTCCGTGATGGTGTCTAGATTGGATCTGGTGGTTCTGGAACTTGCGGTGGCTGGAATTATGTTTCGTCGACTCCCCTAGGGTTTTTTGAATATTGGGGTATTTATAGAGCAAAGAGGTGGTGCGGGAGGCCACCGAGGTGGGCACAACCCACCAGGGCGCGCCTGGGCCCCCAGGCATGCCCAGGTGGGTTGTGCCCCCCTGAGGGCACCCCTATGGTACTTCTTCGACCCAAGTTGTTCCTTCTGGTCCAGAAAAAATCTCCAAAAAGTTTCGCTGCATTTGGAATCCGTTTGGTATTGATTTTCTGCGAAGTAAAGAAAAGGAAAAACCAGGAACTGGCACTAGGCACTATGTCAATAGGTTAGTCCCGAAAAATGATATAAAGTTGCTATAAAATGATTGTAAAACATCCAAGAATGATAATATAACAGCATGGAACAAGCAAAAATTATAGATACGTTGGAGACGTATCAGCATCCCCAAGCTTAATTCCTACTCGTCCTCGAGTAGGTAAATGATAAAAACAGAATTTTTGATGTGGAATGCTGCCTAACATGTTCATCACATATTCTTTTCTTTTGTAGCATGGACATTTGGACTTTTATATGATTCAAAGCAATAGTCTAGTTTTGACATGAAGATTTCAATACTCAAGCATATCAACAAGCAACCATGTCTTTCAAAATATCAATACTAAAGGAAGTTATCCCTAGCCCATCATGCTCAATCATTGATCCATTCATGAAACACACTCGCATATTAGCTACACCCAATGCTCAAGTACGATCATAGTGCCCCTTAGTTGGTGCTTTATAAGAGAAGATGGAGACTCAAATAAAATAAAAATTGCATAAAGTAAATAGAAGGGCCCTTCGTAGAGGGAAGTAGGGATTTGTAGAGGTGCGAGAGCTCAAATCGAAAAAGATAGAGAAAACATTTTGGGTGGCATGCTTTTCCTGTCAACGAAAACGATTGAGTAGTTCCCAATACTTTCCATGCTAGATATATCATAGGCGGTTCCCAAATAGAAAATAAAGTTTATTCCTTTTTCCACCATACTTTCACATTCCACGGCTAGCCGTTTCCACGGGTACCGTCCATACCAACACTTTCCAAGGAATTTATTATTTGACAACATAAAGTAAATTCATTTTTCATTTCGAGACTGGGCATCCCTAATACCTTTGTCGTACTCTCGTGCAATGACAAGTGAATAAACACTCATCTTGAGAATAGCACATCTAGCATGGAAAAATATCAGCCACCCCCTACCGTTTCATGAGTGGTACGAGCACACAAAAAGGAAATTTATTTTGAAAATTAGAGATGGCACATACAAATTTGCTTAGAACGGCACGGAAATACCGCATATAGGTAGGTATAGTGGACTCATATGGCAAAACTGGGTTTAAGGATTTTGGATGCACAAGTAGTATTCCTACTTAGTACAAGTGAAGGCTAGCAAAAAGATTGAGAAGCATCCAACCAAGAAACAAAAAATCTCATAAGCGAGCATTAAGCATAACTAACACCGAATAATGCACCACAAGTAGGATGTAAGTTCATTCCATAACTATTGACTTTCGTGTTTGCATAGGGAATCACAAACCTTAACACCAATATTCTTACTAAAGCACAATTACTCATCAACATGACTCACATATTATATCATCATATTGCAAAACTATTACAAGGAATCAAGTTTATTTTGTCCAATGATCTTCATGAAAGTTTTTATTATATCCCTCTTGAATACCTATCACTTTGGGACTAGTTTCATATGTTGCTTTTGATAGCTCAAACAAATCTAAGTGAAGAACATGAGCATAAAATTTTCTTCTCTCAAAATAATATAAGTGAATCATGAGAGAATTTCTTCAAAATTACTAACTCTCAAATAAATCTAAGTGAAGCATGAGAGCATTTCTTCAAATATTAAAGCACACCGTGCTCAAAAAGATATAAGTGAAGCACTAGAGCAATTCCATAGCTCAAAAAAAATTAAGTGAAGCACATCGAGCAATTCTAACAAATCATAGTATAATTTTGGCTCTCCCAAATAGGTGTGTTCACCAAGGATAGATGACTCAAACTAAAAAGCAAAACAAGCAAAGACTCATATAACACAAGACGCTCCAAGCAAAACTCATGATATGTGACGAATAAAAATATAGCTCCAAGTAAAATACTGATGGTCGTTAGAAGAAAGAGGGGATGCCACTCGGGGGCATCCCCAAGCTTAGTTGCTTGTTTCTCTTTGGATAATGGCTTGGGGTGCCATGGGGCATCCCCAAGCTTAGGCTCTTCTTACTCCTTATTCCTTCATCCATCGTGATCTCACCCAAAACTTTAAAACTTCAATCACACAAAACTCAACAAAACCTTCGTGAGATCCGTTAGTATAGGAAAACCAATCTTTACTTTAAGTACTGTAGAAAATCCATTCTAATTTTGTTATTGCATTATATATACTGTATTCTAACTTTACCATGGCTTATACCCCCCAATACAAACCATAGATTCATCAAAATAAGAACACAATGCAAAGAAAACAGAATCTGTCAAAAACAGAACAGTCTGTAAAGATGCAAATTGTTCTCATACTTCTGTAACTCTAAAAATTCTGAAAAATTATGAAAACAGAGGCAATTTGTATATCAATCTTGTGTAAAAAATTGAGAATTTTACGTTGCTTCTGAGATTTTAAACAATTATTTTACTGGACGCAAAATTTCTGTTTTCCAACAAGATCAAATCAACTATCACCAAAGCTATCCCAAAGGCTTTACTTGGCACAAACACTAATTAAAACATAAAAAACACAATCATAACAGAGGCATAATTTTTCAAACACTCAAGAACAGAAATAAAAAAGCAAAAATAAATTTTATTCATTGGGTTGCCTCCCAACAAGCGCTATCGTTTTACGCCCCTAGCTAGGCATAAAGCATAGATTCAAGTATTGTCATCTTTTGTTTTGGAAACTTTTGCAAGAGCTTTCTCAAACCCGGGGGGCTCTTTACGCTTCCCTAAATTCTCATGAAAAAGAAACCATCTTAAGATCTAAAATATCCAACCATTTATTGCAAAGAGTAATCAAGGTGTTCATGCGATTTAGGTTTCCACTAATATGTTTGAGAGGTTCATTATATTTTTGTAACTCGACCAAATGTTTATGCAAATCACTCAACTTTTCCAAAATATGGACCCCTTCTTGGGTGAAAGAAATCCCCTTTTTGATAGGTGGAATTCCCAAAATTCCCTCTAGGATCTCATAAGCGGTATTAGCATCAAGCTCAATAAAGTTCCCTTTAGCGGCAAAATCCAAAAGTTGTCTATGATGCAATGTCAAACCTATGTAAAAAATTCGAAGCAAAATCTTTGCATCCCCTTTTAGATTGCTAATGCGATAAGATTTCATTAGCCTATACCAGGCATCTTTCAAATTTTCTCCTTGTTTCTGCTTGAAGTATAAAACTTCAAAATCCGGTGACAAAGGAGGGGTAGACATGCTAGCCATAGTGACAAAGTAGGCAAGCAAGATCATACACAAAAAGATAGATCTGACGAGAAAACGGTGAACGAAAAAGAGGGTGAATAAAACCGCAAATTTTTTGTGAAGTGGGGGAGATGAAAATGAGAGGCAAATGGCAAATAATGTAAATTGCAAGGAGATGAGATTTGTGATTAGGAACCTGATAGATGTTGATGATGTCTCCACGGCAACGGTGCCAGAAATTTGCATGTTGACGGGAGACTATCTTGACTTGATCCTCCCCGGCAACGGCGCCAGAAATTCCTTTTGATGTCGCTTGAACTACGTCGGTATTTCCCCAAAGAGGAAGGGATGATGCAGCACAGCTACGGTAGGTATTTCCCTCAGTGATGAGACCAAGGTTATTGAACCAGTAGGAGAACCAAGCAACACTATGTAAATGGTACCTGCACACAAAGAACAAATACTTGCAACCCGATGTGACGACCCCGGCTTAATCGTGCACTAATCATACATGCAAATGCACACGATCAAGCCTAAGGACGCACTTGAAGATATCACAACACAACTCTAAAACATAAATAAAGTCATACAAGCTTTATATTACAAGCTAGGGGCCTTGAGGGCTCGAATACATAAGCTCGCATACAAGTGTCAGCGGAAGCATCAGATATCTAAGTACAGATATGAAACAGAAACATATAAGCCTTTAGAAAGGCGGGGCAAAAAAAAGCTACGATCGAAAGGCGCAGGCCTCCTGCCTGGGACCCTCCGATCCTACTCCTGGTCGTCGGCAAGCTTGTAGTAGTAACCACCCTCGGGGTGGTAGTAGTAGTCGTCGTCGGGGGCAACTGGCTCCGGGGCTCCGTCCTCTGGATTGCATCAAAAAGGATATGGGGGAAAAAAGAAATCAAAGCAACCGTGAGTACTCATCTGAAGTACTCAGCAAGCAAGGATCTACATTACATATGCAACATTATCAAAGAGAGGCTGTATATGTTGACTGGGCTGCAGAAATGCCAGAATAGAAACAAGGCCTAGTCCTATCGAAGACTAGCATCTTCAGCGGTCTTGCAGCATTAGAAGAGTGTAGAATAGTACAGTATAAAGTAGTAGCAGCAATCAGTATCAACCTCGGCCAGAGATCCTTTCTCGACTCCCTGCGAGAAAGCAATCCCAGAGCCATACTATCCATTTCTCGTCACAATTATCCAATTCTAGTTGTATCGATCGGGATACAACTCCGAGCGTCCATTACCAAGGATCCGGCTATGCATAGATTAGTTCTTCCCTACAGGGGTGCACCAACTTACCAACCATGCTCGCTTAACTCCGGCCGGACACACTTTTCTGGGTCATGCCCGGCCTCGGCCAAATGACACACCACAGCCCTACCTAAAGCTCAGCAGAGAGGTCCCCGTAAGTCTATATCCTAAGCGCTCAGGGGTCTTGGGTCGTCGCCCTGTGCACTCCGGGTCGTTGCGAGCAGGGTGGATACCAGCGCCATCGGCATGATCCGACCTGGCCGCCATGCTGAACTAGACGTCTGACAGAGCTTTTGGCTGATGCATACGATGCAGAGTGCCCATAACTATTCCCGTGTGATGGTTAGTGCTATCGGGCCAAAGGCCCACTCAGATCACATATCCAAATCATTAGTGTATTGGTAGTGCGGTAACAAGCAGAGACTCACGATCGATGTGACCCCGTCGCCCCGTCTCGAGAACTTGCAGCAAGGGCTAAGAATGCCCGGCCATGCCTCGTATTTATATCTCGGGTACCGTCCAGGTCAACCCATCTCCACATCACCCGCCACTTAGGCTCGCGCGGGTACCCCTCAGGGCCGACTCGACTTTAACATGGTTCATGGTTAAAGTCATAGTAATTGTGTGTCCAAACACCATGGGAAAACTGAGGAATCACCCTCGAGGGATCCCACATGATGTAGTCGTCAAGGTGAACTTAGGAGGAATCACCCTCGAGGTTCACACTTGAGGTGTTGCACGACGGCGTCGTTAGCGGAAGTGGTGAAGGAGGAATCACCCTTGATCACCACGACCGAATAGCTACTCTACAGAGTTAACATCAGAAGTACTAAACGAGGTATCACCCTCGGCACTCAATAGTAATGTTGCAGTGTCGTACAACTAAGGGGGTGATGTGCGGTGCTGGGGCCTGGTTGTTGAGTCTTCTGATGATCCAGCGAGGCAACCGGGACAAGTGGGGTCACTGGGGTCTCGATCCAGCCTATACTAAGCAGTTTAGGATAAGCTGGTAAGGTATCAATAGCAGGTTATAATAAATAGGCTATGCATCAGAATAGGTAAAGCAGTAGCAGCAGCAATTCTAATGCAAGCACAAGAAAGAAGAGAATAGGCGATATAGGCATGCTCAAGGGGGGTGCTTGCCTAGTTGCTCTGCGGCAAAGGCAAGGTCGTCAAAGGTGTAGTCGGGCTTCGGAGCTACGTCGGCCTCGGGGTCTACCAAGAGAGAAGAGGGGGAGGAAACAGATAAATACACAGCAAACATATGCAACACAGAGCATGCTATGCTAACGTGTAGTGCAGGGTTGCCTAAAGACATGTCTAAGTCATTTTAGTTATTTTAGGATTTAAGTTGGAATTATTAACCGGTGTATATGCACTATTCATCTATCAAAAATAGGCTAAAAGTTGCGGGTTCACCTCCGTAGAGGGTCCCGACACAGAAACGGATAGCACGGTCGGATTCGTCTCGTCGTTCTGATCAACTTTCATGTAGAAAGTTTTTCGATCCGAGCTACGGTTTAATTTCTATGAATTTCTAAAGATTTAAACATTTTTTGGAATTTATTTTATTTAATAAAATCAACATTATCCAAAACAGTAGCATGATGACATCAGCATGAGGTCAGTGTGATGTCAGCAGTCAACAGAGCGGCTGACCAGGTCAAACCTGACCAGTGGGTCCCACCTGTCATAGACAGTGGGGCTAATCAGCAGATAAACTTAGCAAAACAGAGTTAATTAAGGGGTGGACCCCACATGTCAGTGACTATCCTAATTATCAGATTAGTTTTAAAAACCTAATTAGCCTAATTAAGCGCAGGGGGCCCACACGTCAGTGTTAGGGGGTGAGCAGGACCCACGTTGACCGCGGTCAACCCGGTCAAACATAGTCGGGGGCCCACTTGTCGGCGTCTACGGGTGGGGCCCATGCCTTGCCAGCTCAGCGCCGGCGCCGGAATCCTCTCCGGGGAGCGTCGGAGACGGCCGAGAGCTCCGGCGAGCCCGGAATTCCTCTACGGTGGACCATTTCTCGCGTTTCTTGCGGCGTTCGAAAGCTTGCAGTGCCGCACGTCGCGTGGTGCCATCGATTCGACTGGAGGCGGCCGGAGTAGGGCGGAGCGTTGACGGCGGTGGCGGTGATCTACGGGCATCTCGCGGGAATGGCTAAAAGCACGCGCGCGAGCGGTTCGAAATGGTCTGGCCGCACTGCGGGAGTGCCCCGAGCTCACAGGTGAGCTCGGATGGCCGCGACAACGGCGGGAGCAACCGCAGCGAGCTTGACAGCACGGTAGGCTATGACAATGGCGGCGGTGGCGCGTTCGGCTAGCTAGTGGCGAGGAAATGGCGCACCATCGGGGAGAAAGGAGGCGGGGCTTACAGTGCAGGCACACGGAGGCCTCTCGGGGATCGGAAGCGCAGGGGGAGGCCGTGGTCGACGGGGATCGCCGGTGACAGAGAAGTCGGCGTCGGGCTCGATCCCATTCGTGTAGTCCTTCCCGAGCTCAAAGACGAGTGGTGGTCGGCGTAGACGAGCTGGACGGAGTCGACGGGCACGGCAGAGACGCGAACGGACGCCGGTGGCCACGGATCGTCGATGGGCACGGCGGCGGATCGCTCGAGCAGAGAGGAGAAGGACAGGCGAGCGTACGAGGGAGAGGAGAGAGGGAGGCAAATGGAGGAGGCGACCAGGGGGGTGGACGGGGGCTCGCCCTTATCCCCTCCAGGCTCCTGCCTCGTCGCGGTGGCGAGCAGCGAGCGGTGCGGCGAGCAGCAGCCATGGAGGCGGTGACACGCAGTAGGGAACAGGTGAGCGAAAAGGTGGGCTGGGCCGTCGCGGCCCAGAACCAGGTAAGTGGTTCGCCCACTTTTCTTTTCTGTATTTTTTCCTTTTTAGTTAAAACAGAGAGGGAGATGGAATTATTTGGGCATCCAAATAGTTTTGGAAAAATATGGGACTAGGCCCAATGGATCCATTACCAATTTAGGCAGTGCCACAATTATTTTGGAAGCAAGTTGAATTGGTTTGCATTTTTCATAAATGAATTTGCAGATTAAATTGCTGAAATAGCACTGTTTTAAATGCCACTGCTCATTTTAGCATAAGAGTGATGTTGTTTTACTTAACATCAAATTGTTTTGGAATATTTGCGAAATGATGAACAATTTTCCAGCAACTTTTGAGCAACATTATTTTGCACTTGAATTTGATTTGTTTTCAGAGGGAAATTTGAATTGAGTTGAGCTAACACTGTGATCAAGCATTGCATAGATGATGACTTGGCATATTTAACAAAGAGTCACAGTGCTAGGTTACATAGGGGTGTTACAAATTCTCCTCCTCTAAAAGAAATTCTTGTCTCGAGAATTCAGGAGGTAGAAGGAAAGAGGTCGGGGTATTCTTCCCGAAGATGATCCTCGCATTCCCAAGTGGCTTCATCTTCTGTATGATTTGACCACTGCACTTTCAGGAACTTGGTAACCTTCTGACGGGTTCGACGTTCATCTTCATCGAGAATGCAAATCGGATGCTCCTTATAAGATAGGTCATCTTGCAATTCGAGCATCTCGTGATCCACTGCTCGATGCAGAGACTCCTTGAAGCATCGATGAAGTTGCGACACATGGAAGACGTCGTGGATATGAGAGAATTGCGGTGGCAACTCTAGCTTATAAGCCACCTGACCACGTCTAGCAACAATGCAGAAAGGACCAATGTAGCGGGGAGCTAACTTGCCCTTGATTTCAAAATGGTGAGTGCCCTTCATAGGAGTGATGCGCAAATAAGCTTGATCACCAGGTTGATAGATCAAACCCCATTGTTTGCGATCATAGTTGCTCTTCTAGCGGTCCTGAGCCGCCTTGAGATTTTCTCGGACAATACGGACTTGCATCTTCGGCATGTTGGATAATATCCGGACCCACGAGCGGTCGTTCCCCAGTTTTTAACCAATTCAGAGGGGTTCGACACTTACGTCCATAAAGTACTTCGAAGGGGGCCATTTTCAAGATGGCTTGATAACTGTTGTTATATGAGAATTCCGCATAAGGAAGAGATTCTTCCCACTTCTTGCCGAAAGATATAACACAAGCTCGAAGCATGTCTTCAAGCACTTGATTTACTCGCTCAACTTGGCCTTGGTACTGGGGGTGATAAGCCGAACTCCAGGTAATATGAGTTCCCATAGCTTCTTGGAAACTTTCCCAGAACTTTGAGGTGAAAAGACCACCACGGTCTGAACTGATCTCTTTCGGAATACCGTGGAGTGAAACAATTCTGGAGATATACAACTCTGCTAAGTGACTAGCAGTGATGGTCTCCTTGACAGGCAGAAAGTGTGCAACCTTAGAGAGTTGGTCAACGACGACAAGAATAGCATCGTGAACCTTCTGTGACTTGGAAAGGCCAGTAATGAAATCCATCTGAACCTTATCCCATTTACATAGAGGAATAGGAAGGGGTTGCAGAATTCCAGCAGGCTTCTGATGTTCTGCTTTAACGCAACGACACACATCACATTCAGCAACATATCGAGCAATATCCTGCTTCATTCTAGACCACCAGTACCTTTGACAGAGATCACGATACATCTTGGTGCTACCCGGATGAATAGATAGCGGTGTATCATGTGCCTCCTTCATGACCTTATCAGTCATAAGCTCGAAGCGAGGTACGACAATGCGGTCTCTGAAATACAAGGTTCCATCTTCAGACAGTGAGAAATCCCTGTACTTTTCAAGGTGAAGATCTTTCTTCATTAGATCAACTTCAGCATCTTTAGCTTGCGCACTCTTAATAGCCTTCTCAAGGTCTGGTTCAACAACCATGGTATTTAGGTATCCTTGAGGAACTATCTCGAGATTTAGCTTTCGAATCTCTTCATACAGGAGTGGTTGCTGTAGCTGGACTTCAAGTTCACAGCAGTAGGATTTACGGCTCAATGCATCAGCCATTACATTAGCCTTGCCAGGGGTATAAGAAATACCCAAATCATAGTCCGTAATGGTCTCCATCCATCTTTGCTGGTGGAGGTTCAGAGATGGCTGAGTGAATAAGTACTTCAGACTCTTATGATCCGTGTAGATCTCGCAACGATTACCGAGGAGGTAATGTCACCACAACTTCAATGCATAGATGACAGCAGCTAGTTCTAGATCATGTACCGGATAATTCTCTTCATGCGGGCGCAACTGTTGAGAGCCATAAGCAATCACTTTATGCTCTTGCATTAGGACACAGCCTAATCCTTCACGGGATGCATCGCAGTAAATCACGAAGTCTTTGCGAGAATCTGGAGGAGCAAGTACTGGGGCAGATGTCAGCTTGTCTTTGAGTGTTTAAAAACTTTCCTGACATTTTTCTGTCCACTCAAACTTAACGCCTTTGTGAAGCAGATCAGTCAAAGGCTTAGCAACCTTTGAGAAATTCTCGACAAAGCGATGGCAATAGCTTGCAAGGCCGAGAAAACTTCTGACTTTCTTGACATTCTTTGGTGGAGACCATTCAAGAATAGCCTGAACTTGTTCTGGGTTAACAGCAATGCCATCTTTGGAGATCACGTGTCCGAGATATGTCACTTCAGACAACCAGAATTCACACTTAGAATACTTGGCATATAGTTGATGTTCACGCAGATTTTCCAATACAAGCCGAAGATGTTCGGCATGTTCTTCTTCATTCTTTGAATATATAAGAATATCATCGAAGTAAACCACGATGAATTTGTCGAGGTAATCCATGAAGATATAATTCATCAGGCGGGAGAACGTAGCTGGAGCATTTGTTAGGCCAAATGACATTGCAGTGTACTCATAAGAGCCATAGCGAGTAACAAATGCAGTCTTCAGAATATCCTCTTCGCAAACACGGATCTGATGATAACCCAACCTCAAGTCGAGTTTAGAGAACACCGATGATCCAGCAAGTTGATCATACAGATCATTGATCCGAGGAAGTGGATACTTGTTCTGAATTGTTGCTTGGTTGATTGGTCGATAATCTTGAACCAATCGATTAGTTCCATCCTTCTTCTTAATGAAGAGTGAAGGTGCTCCCCAAGCAGAGGAACTGGGGCGGATGAAACCCTTCTTAAGTGACTTGTTGATTTCTTCCTTAAGCTCGAGAAGGTGGTGCAGAGGCATCTTATAAGGACACTTCGCAATAGGAGTTGTGCCTGGTTTCAAGTCGATGACAAACTCGATAGCTCTAACAGGGGGTATTCCTGGAAGTTCTTCTGGAAAGACATCTTGAAAATCATGAACAACTGGAACGTTCTCGATGCCTTCAAGAGGTGAAGCATTTAATGCATTCAGAACATATATCTGATTCTTAGCATTCTGAACTGTTCGAGCTGAGTATTTGACTGTCTGGCCAGAAGGATGGGTAAGTTGGACTTTCTTAGCAGCACAGTCGATCAAAGCATTATGGGTGGTCAACCAGTCCATACCGAGAATGATGTCTATGTCGGAAGGTCCAAGAGCAATAATGGAAGCAAAGAACATCAACCCTTCAATTCTGATCTGATTGTTGTGACTTACCATCTTGGTTTGCCACCTGGAACGGGGAGTGCTGATTTCTAAAGGAGTGGGTAATGAGCTCATAGCTAACCCATGCAATTGTGCAAATTGCTGGGACACAAAGGAATGTGATGCACCTAATCAAAAAGAACAGAAGCTGGCACTAAATTCACAGAGAGTGTTCCCAGCACGATAGTCGGTTCCTTCTAAGCCTTTTCAGCATTGACGTGATTGGCATGGCCAAGTGCAACAGCAGACGGTATGACATTACAGTTTCTGAATTGGTAGTTTCGGCAACTCTTCTTACGACCAACAGGAGGACAAGATGCATTCTGATCATTATGGGATGGAGCCACAACATTGGACTGTCCACCCTGAATTGTTAGCTGTCTCGGCGGCAGAGGCAGACGAGGTGCAACATATGACGGCCTTGGTGCAGGGGCAGGTCGGTGATGTACATTGTGCGGAATCCACACTCGACGTTTCTGAACAGGCTGACCCGAGGATGAGCCCACATCACGAGTGCACTTGAGCGACTCCTGGTACTTAGCCATGCCAGTTTCAACTCAGAAGGCTTGGCTGACAAGCATCACAAAGTCCGCACAATCAAGGACAACAAGTGCGAGCCTAAGGGAAATACTATTACCGGCAGAAGGGTGATCATGTTAGAGCATGATCATGCCTTGGTTGTTATGCATGTTGGAGCATGCAAGGGTTGTGGCCCTGTTTGGTATTGCTGTTGAAAGAATATTTTGTTGAGCTAACCACTGCAGGAAGAATTAAACCTCCTGAGTTGACCGTAGATCGAGTCTTGTTCCGGTAACCCCCATACTTGATTCGTGCTGCCACTTGTCCCTGCCATAGGTGGGGTATGGTTTAGTAAGTTGTTAACCCCTTTCCGTGCACACACCACATAGAGGGCTACGATGAGGGTTTCCATGTTGGTGGACTAAATCCTGTCATCGGGTCAGGGGGCATGGGTGTTTCCAGTTGTGACTGAGAGGGGGGCACCCCTTGTAATCCGCGCGTATGAATAGTGATCCCATGCAGGACGTTGGTCTCTCTGTCTTAAAGTTTTTCTTGAATGATGCTTTGGGTGATTCCTGGCATCCGGAAAATTAATCTGGTGTGTGTTGGTCAGGTGTGTTTTCAACCCAAAGACCGTAATGGGAATTAGTCAGTGTCACGGTACTGACTAAAGAAATCCTTTACTTGTGGGTAAAGAGTACACCCTCTGCAGAGTTTAAACCTATTCGAATAGCCGTGTCCGCGGTTAAGGGCTACAGTCTGGGTTGGTCAAGTGTCGGTCTTAGTGTCGGTCTTTGGAGGAAAATAATTAAATTGAGCCTGAATTATTTTCCAGGATAATTGTTGTCACCCTGATGCTACCATGAATATTTTATGCATGTTAATATTATTATGGTTATGCATATTATTGAGGACTAACCCGTTTCTCTTATTTTGAATTTTTTCTGAGTGTCTCAGGGGCTGGCTAGACTACCCCGGGCACTCAATTTTATTTTCAAGACCTCTTGTGGCGTCTCTCGAGTTAACAGCCGGTTTATCCCGCCACTACTCTTGTGGACACCCGATTGGCATTTCTCTTCAAGTCCAACCGTGGCGTCACTTGACACCCGACTGGCATTTCTCTTCAAGTCCGACTGTGGCGTCACTTGACACCTGACTGGAATTTCTTTTATTTTATTTTTTTGAATGTCACTTGGGCTGGCTAGACTACCGGTGGCATTCATTTGCGTTATTTCTGACAAGTTTGATCATGACTAACATGCTATATTTACTTCCGTATCATTTTTGCTATTGTCATGCCATGACTTAGATTTGTGTCAGCATGAGCATTTTAGCATGATCCAGCATGAGCATATGCATATAGTTTGGTTCAACATGATCATATATTTTGTCTGCTGCATTCGGTATATCTCTTGTTCATGATGTTTGCGAGTACATTCACACGTACTCACGGGCTTGTCCCTGGCTATTACTTGGCCAGGTCAGGAGTTCTACGAGGAGTACCACAACGACATCCGTGCGGAGCCTAGGATTAGTTGCCACGCGGATAGGAATTATCCGGGTCAGCTGTTCCTATGGGAATGGAGCCCCATCGGCGTTGGAGAACCACGAGTCATTTCCATCATCCACCACCGGAATCACTATTGTATCATTAGACCTTTATGGTCTTGTATCCAATTCTTGTAATAGCTTGGTAATCTGTAACAAGGACGTGTCCACCAGAAACAGTAATCCTGGGCTGGTGGTAACACGAGGGGTTAATTTCTGGGATTTCGTTTCCCGGCCCCGGCACATAGATTTCACTAGTGGCTTCTCTCGAGAAAAATAGCATACGGTGGGTAAACAAATTACTGTTGGGCAATTGATAGAACTTCAAATAATCATGACGATATCCAGGCAATGATCATTATATAGGCATCACATCCAAGATTAGTAGACCGACTCCTGCCTGCATCTACTACTATTACTCCACACATCAACCGCTATCCAGCATGCATCCAGTGTATTAAGTTCATGGAGAAACGGAGTAATGCAATAAGAACGATGACATGATGTAGACAAGATCTATTCATGTAGGAATAGACCCCATATTGTTATCCTTAATAGCAATGATACATATGTGTCATGTCCCCTTCTGTCAGTGGGATTGAGCACCGTAAGATCGAACCCATCACAAAGCACCTCTTCCCATGGCAAGAAAAATCGATATAGTCGGCCTAACCAAACCAAAGATTCGAAGAAGAAATACGAGGCTATAAGTAATCATGCATATAAGAGATCAAAGAAACTCAAATAAATTTCATGGATAAAAATATAGATCTGATCATAAACTCAAAGTTCATCGGATCCCAACAAACACACCACAAAAAGAGTTACATCAAATAGATCTCCAAGAGACCATTGTATTGAGAATCAAAAGAGAGAGAGGAAGCCATCTAGCTACTAACTACGGACCCGAAGGTCTACAATGAACTACTCATGCATCATCGGAGACGCACCAATGAGGATGATGAACCCCTCCGTGATGGTGTCTAGATTGGATCTAGTGGTTCTGGAACTTGCGGCGGCTGGAATTGTGTTTCGTCGACTCCCCTAGGGTTTTTAGAATATTGGGGTATTTATAGAGCAAAGAGGCGATGCGGGAGGCCACCGAGGTGGGCACAACCCACCAGGGCACACCTGGGCCCCCACGCGTGCCCAGGTGGGTTGTGCCCCCCTCGGGGCACCCCTCTGGTACTTCTTCGGCCCAAGTTGTTCCTTCTGGTTCAGAAAAAATCTCCAAAAAGTTTCGCTGCGTTTGGACTCCGTTTGGTATTGATTTTCTGTGAAGTAAAAAACAAGGAAAAAACAGGAACTGGCACTGGGCACTATGTCAATAGGTTAGTCCCAAAAAATGATATAAAGTTGCTATAAAATGATTATAAAACATCCAATAATGATAACATAACAGCATAGAACAAGCAAAAATTATAAATACAATGGAGACATATCACATACCCAAAGGAATCTCATAATAAATATTTTTAGTAGGTGCATTAGGTTGAGGAGCAACTCTTTGTGCTTCTAGTCGAGGTGAAGATACCCTGAACAAACCCCTCAAAGGATTGTTTTCCATAGGAACAAGCAACAGTAAATTTCAGCATGTAATATAAATGTTTCCTACCAAATTCCACTCACCAGAGGCGCTTCACTCCCCGACAACGACGCCAGAAATGAGCCTTGATGACCCACAAGTATAGGGGATCAATCATAGTCCTTTCGATAAGTAAGAGTGTCGAACCCAACAAGGAGCAGAAGGAAATGACAAGCGGTTTTTAGCAAGGTGTTTTCTCCAAGCACTGGAATTATCTGTAACGGATAGTTTGATAGCAAGATAATTTGTAACAAGTGACAAGTAGCAATAGTAACTAAGGTGCAGCAAGGTATCCCAATCCTTTTTGTTGCAAAGGACAGGCCAGAACAAACTCTTATATTAAGTAAAACGTTCTCGAGGACACATGGGAATTTCATCTAGTCACTTTCATCATGTTTGTTTGATTAGCATTCACTACTTTGATAATTTGATATGTGGGTGAACCGGTGCTTGGGTGATGTTCTTACTTGAACAAGCCTCCCACTTATGATTAACCCCTCTAGCAAGCATCCGCAAATACGAAAGAAGAATTAAGATAAAATCTAACCATAGCATTAAATGTATGGATCCAAATCAGCCCCTTACAGAACAACGCATAAACTAGGGTTTAATCTTCTGTCACTCTAGCAAGCCATCATCTAATAACTACTCCAAAGTGCATTCCCTTAGGCCCAAATATGGTGAAGTGTCATATAGTCTACGTTCACATAACATCACTAAGGGAATCACAACATACACGTCATCAAAATATCGAACGAATACCAAATTCACATGATTACTTATGACAAGACTTCTCCCATGTCCTCAAGAACAAAAGTAACTACTCACAAATCATATTCATGCTCAAGATCAGAGGGGTATTGAATAGCATAATAGATCTGAATATATAATCTTCCACCAAATAAACCAACTAGCATCAACTACGAGATGTAATCAACACTACTAGCAACCCGCAGGTACCACTCTGAGGTTTTGATACAAAGATTGAATACAAGAGATGAACTAGGGTTTTAGATGGGATGGTGTTGGTGAAGATGTTGATGAAGATTGATCTTCCCATGATGAAAGGGTTGTTGGTGATGACGATGGCTTCGATTTCCCCCTCCCGGAGGGAAGTATCCCTGGCGGAATTCCTCCGCCGGAGAGCAAAAGTGCTCCTGCCCAAGTTCCACCTCGAGACGGTGGCGCTCCGTCCCGAAAGTCCTCTCCTTATTTTTTTCTAGGGCAAATGGGTGTATATACTAGAAGATGGGCACCGAAGGCTGGCCATGGGCCCCACAAGCCACTAGGGCACGCCCTGGTGCCTTGTGGGCACCTGGGTAGCCCCCTCTGGTACTTCTTTGCTCCAGTATTTTTATTTATTCCAAAATAAATCTCCGTAAAATTTCAGCTCATTTGGAGATGTTCAGAATAGGTATCTCTGACGTAGCTTTTCCAGGTCCAGAATTCCACCTGCCGGCAATCTCCCTCTTCCTGTGAATCTTGCATATTAAGAGAGAAAAGGCATTAGAATTGCTCCACAAAGTGTTATATTGATTAAAAACACTATAAATAACAGTATGAAATCATGATGCAAAATGGACGTATCAGGCGCGCCCTCCAGGCTTGTGGGCCCCTCGTGGCACCTCTTGACCTAATTCCACCTCTATAAATTCCCAAATATTCCCAATACATCAGAGAGCCATCCAAAATAATTATTCCTCCACCGTAAGTCTCTATTCTTCCGCGATCCCATTTGGAGGCCTTTTCCAGTACTCTGCCAGAGGGAGAATCGATCACGGAGGGCTTCTACATAAACATTGCTACCCTTTCGATGATGTGTGAGTAGTTTACCACAGACCTACGGGTCCATAGCTAGTAGCTAGATGGCTTCTTCTCTCTCTCTCTCTTTGATCTTCAATACAATGGTCTCCTCGATGTTCTTGGAAATCTATTCGATGTAATCTTCTTTTGCGGTGTGTTTGTTGGGATCCGATGAATTGTGGGTTTATGATCAGATTATTCATGAATATTAATTGAGTCTTCTCTGAATTCTTTTATCCATGATTGTTATAGCTTTATATTTCTCTCTGATCTATCCATTGGATTTGGCCAACTAGATTGATTTATCTTGCAACGGTAGAGGTGCTTTGTGATGGATTCAATCTTGCGGTGCTCAATCCCACTGACAGAAGGGGACATGACACGTATTTGTATTGTTGCCATTAAGGGGAAAACGATGGGATTTATTCATATTTCTTGGCTTTACTTTGTCTAAATCATGTTATCTTGCTTAAGGCGTTACTCCATTTTCATTGACTTAATACCCTAGATGCATGCTGGATAGCGGTCGATGGGTCGAGTAATAGTAGTAGATGCAGGAAGGAGTCATTCTACTTGTTTCAAACGTGATGCCTATATACATGATCATTGCCTTGAATATCGTCATAACTATGCGCTTGTCTATCAATTGCCCAACAGTAATTTGTCCACCCACCGTACTTTATGTGCTCGGGTGAGAAGCCTCTAGTGAAAACTATGGCCCCCGGGTCTACTTTTATCATATATAAAATCCAAAAATACCTTGCTGCAATTTATTTACCATTATTTTATTTCATGTTTTTATCTATCTATCTATCACCATCAGATTTGATCCTTGCAAATAACCGCCAAGGGGATTGACAACCCCCTTGATCGCATTGGGTGCAAGTATTTGCTCTTTTGTGTGTAGGTGCTGCTAATGAGGTTTCATGTGGTTCTCCTACTGGATTGATAATTTTGGTTCTTAACTAAGGGAAATACTTATCTCTATTGTACTGCATCATCCTCTCCTCTTCGAGGAAATCCCAATGCATCTCACAAGTAGCAGGAAGAATTTCTAGCGCCGTTGCCGGGGAGACATCACCAAAACCTATCAAGTACCTTCGCATAAACTATCATCTACTTTTTCTTACTTTCATTTGCCTTTTTTGTGATTTACCTCTCATTTTCATCTCCCCCAATTCTAAAAAAAATTACAAAGACACAAAAATATTTTATTTTGCTTGCTTTTATTGCCTTCTTGTCAACACTCAAAAACATAAAATGAAAGAAAAAATTTAAGATAACTATGGATCCTCATCCACTTGCTAATATTTTCAAAAGATCCAATTATGATGAACCAATTTCTAGTGAGTTGAGTGCACTTGATTACCTCTATGAAGTTTTGCTTGAAAACTATGAATCTGGAAATTGTGATGAAGTGTTAAAAGAAGAAATTTAGAAAGTGATTCATGATAGCTCTTTGAATGAAAAGCATGATTGCAATGATGACACTATAAATTCTATTAATTACAATTGTGCTAATGATATGCAAAGCTACAACCTTGGGGATGATAATTTAGTTACGTCCACTACTTATTGCAATGATCATGATTAGGGTGATGCTTCTTATGATCTTGAAAATTTATTTAAGCCTCATGATGAATATGATATTGATAATGATGTTTGTAATAATATTGAAAGTGGGTTTGGAAGAGTGTCAACTTTAGGAAAAGATAATCCCACATTTTTGGAGAGTGTTCAATCTTATGAAATTAGTGATAAAAGTGGGTTTGGAGAGGTCATGACTTTAGTTGATGTTAATTCCACTATCTTGGAAGACTATAAGATTTGGATGCATGTAGATCATAAAGAGGATATTTTATATGATAGTTATATTGTTGAATTTGATTATGATCCAACATGTAATTATTATGAGAGAAGAAAATATGGTTATAGAAATTTTCATGTTACTAAATTACCTCTCGTTATGTTGAGATTATCAATGTTTTATTCTTCCCCCTTGCATATGCTAGATATTTCTTGTCTTGATAATTTGTTTACTTATAAAATGCCTATGCATAGGAAGCATGTTAGACTTAAATGTGTTTGTCACATGTATTATGATGCTCTCTTTGTGCTTCAATTTTTGTCTTTCATGTTAGCATCATTGAAATCTCAAAGTCTATCTTAATGGCTATAAAAGAGAGCTTGTTGGGAGACAACCCAATAGTTTCTTTTTTTGAGTGTGCACACAATTATGCTACTGTTATGGTTGTGTTTTTGTGTTTAAATTAGTGTTTGTACCAAGTAAAGCCTTTGGGATGATTTGGTTGATAGTTGCTTTGATTGTATGAAAAAATAGAATCTTTTGCGCCCAGTAGAAGAATTGTTTAAATTCACTGGAATGTGGTAAATTTCTGAAGTTTTTACACATGATTGATATAAAAAATTCCCACGTTTTCCTAATTTTTAAGAATTTTTGGAGTTACGAAAGTATTGCATTTGTCCAGATCATTACAGATTGTTCTGTTTTTTGACAGATTCTGTTTTCGTTGCATAGTTTTCTTGTTTTAATGAATCTATGGATTTTATCGGGGGTATAAGTCCTGGTGAAGTTAGAATATAGTAGGTAATATGCAATAATAAAATATGAATAGGTTTACAACAGTACCTAAAGTTTATGATTTGCTTGTTATACTAACGGATCTCACGAGTTTTCTGTTGAGCTTTGTGTGCTGAAGTTTTCAAGTTCTAAGTGAGATCACGATGGATGAAGTAATAAGGAGTGGCAAGACCCTAATCTTGGGGATGCCCAAGGAATCCCAAGGTAATATTCAAGTACACCCAAGACTCTAAGCTTGGGGATGCCCCGGATGGCATCCCCTCTTTGTTCTACCAACCATCGGTAAATTACTTGGAGCTATATTTTTATTCATCACATGATATGAGTTTTGCTTGGAGCGTCATGTATAATATGAGTATTTGCTTTGTTTGATTTTTAGTTTGCCACAATCATCTTTGTTGGACACACCTTTTGAGAGGGACACACATTTATTCATGATTTGTTAGAATACTCTTTGTGCTTCACTTATATCTTTTGAGCTAGGCAGTTGCTCTAGTGCTCACTTATTTTCGAGCACGGCGGTGGTTATATTTTAAAGAAATAGTTGCACTCTCATGATTAACTTATATCATTTTGAGAGTTTGATAAATAGTAATGGTAATATGCACAGGTTATGAAATTGGTCCTAATATGATAGGTATTCAAGAGGGATATAATAAAAACTTTCATGCAGATCACTGAATATGATAATATTGATTTCATGCAATAGTTTTGTGATATAAAGATGGTGATATGTGGGAGGTACTAGTGAATGATTGTGGTTTAGTAAGAATATTGTTCTTAAGGTTTGTGATTCCCGAAGCATGCACGTATGGTCTCTCGTTATGCTAAGAAGTTGGAGCATGATTTATTATTGATTGTCTTCCTTATGAGTGGAGGTCGGGGACGAGCGATGGTCTTTTCCTACCAATCTATCCCCCTAGGGGCATGCATAGTAGTACTTTGCTTTGAGGTCTAATAAACTTCCGCAATAAGTATGTGAGTTCTTTATGACTAATGTGAGTCCATGGATTATATGCACTCTCACCTTTCCGCAATTTGCTAGCCTCTTCGGTACCGTGCATTGCCCTTTCTCACCTCGAGATGTGGTACAAACTTCGCCGGTGGAACCAAACCCCGTGATATGATACGCTTTATCACACATAAGCCTCCTTATATCTTCCTCAAAATAGCCACCATACCTACCTATTATGGCATTTCCATAGCAATTCCGAGATATATTGCCATGCAACTTCTACCATTCTATTATTATGACACACATCATCATTGTCATATTGCTTTGCATGATCATATAGCTGACATAGTATTTGTGGCTGAGCCACCATTCATCATTTTTTATACATGTTACGCTAGATCATTGCACATCCTGGTACACTGCTGGAGGCATTCATATAGAGTCATATTTTGTTCTAGTATCGATTTGTAATTTTGAGTTGTAAATAAATAGAAGTGTGATGATCATCATTATTCATTATTTGAGCATTGTCCCAGTGAGGAAACAAAAAAATAAAAAAGAGGCCAAAAAGAGCCCAGAAAAAAAGAGGCCAAAAGGAGCCCACCAAAAAAATGAGAGAAAAAGAGAGAAGGGGAAATGTTACTATCTTTTTCTACATTTGTGCTTCAAAGTAGCACCATGTTTTTCATATAGAGAGAGTCTCCTATGTAGTCACTTTCATATAACTAATGGGAATTTTTCACTATAGAACTTGGCTTGTATATTCCGATGATGGGCTTCCTGAAATGCCCGAGGTCTTCTAGAGCAAGCAAGTTGGATGCACACCCACTTAATTTTCAGTTTGATCTTTCATACACTTATAGCTCTTAGTGCATCCGTTGCATGACAATCCCTACTCCTTGCATTGACATCAATTGATGGGCATCTCCATAGCCCGTTGATTAGCCTCGTCAATGTGAGGCTTTCTCTTTTTTTTGTCTTCTCCATATTAATCTCTACCACCTTACTCTATTCCATTCATAGTGCTATATCCATGGCTTGCGCTCATGTATTGCGTGGGGCTTGAAAAAGCTTAAGCGCGTTAAAAAGTATAAATCAATTGCTCGGCTTATCATCGGGGTTGTGCATGATAAATACTTTGTGTTAAGAAGATGGAACATGACAAGGCTATATGATTTTGTAGGGATAGTGTTCTTTAGGATTTTTATTTTGAAAGGCATGATTGTTTGTTGGTATGCTTGAGTATTAATGTCTTTATGCCAAATTATAGACTATTGTTTTGAATCATTCGGATCTAAATATTCAAGCCATAAAAGAAAGATTACATGATAGATATGTTAGGTAGCATTCCACATCAAAAAATTTGTTTTTATCATTTACCTACTCGAGGACGGGCAGGAATTAAGCTTGGGGATGCTTGATATGTCTCCAACGTATCTATAATTTTTATTGTTCCATGCTATTATAGTATCAATCTTGGATGTTTTATATGCAATTATATATCATTTTTTTGGATAACCTATTAACCTAGTGCCCAGTGTCAGTTGTTGTTTTTTTGCTTGTTTTTGGCTTTTCAAGAAATCAATATCAAACAGAGTCCAAACGGAGAAAAAACTTTGGATTGATTTTTTCTAGACCAGAAGGGACCCTAGAAGGTTCGGGACAAGACCTGACGAGCCACGAGGGAGCGACAAGCTCGGGGGCGCGCCCCAGGGGGGTAGGCGCGCCCTCCAGGCTTGTGGGCCCCTCTTGGCACCTCTTGACCTAATTCCACCTCTATAAATTCCCAAATATTCCCAATACATCAGAGAGCCACCCAAAATACTTTTTCTGCCGCCACAAGTCTCTATTCTTCCGCCTTTTCCGGTACTCTGTCGAAGGGGGAATCGATCACGGAGGGCTCCTACATCAACCTTGCTACCCTTCTGAGTATGTGTGAGTAGTTTACCACAGGCCTATGGGTCCATAGCTAGTAGCTAGATGGCTTCTTCTCTCTCTTTGATCTTCAATACAATGTTCTCCTCGATGTTCTTGGAGATCTATTCGATGTAATCTTCTTTTATGGTGTGTTTGTTGGGATCTGATGAATTGTAGGTTTATGATCAGATTATTCATGAATATTAATTGAGTCTTCTCTGAATTCTTTTATGCATGATTGTTATAGCTTTGTATTTCTGTCTGATCTATCCGTTTGGTATGGCCAATTAGATTGATTTATCTTGCAGTGGGAGAGGTGCTTTGTGATGGGTTCAATCTTGTGGTGCTCAATCCAAGTGAAAGAAGGGGACATGACATGTATTTGTATTGTTGCCATTAAGGGGAAACCTACGGGGTTTATTCATATTGCTTGGGTTTACTTTGTCTACATCATGTCATCTTACTTAAGGCGTTGCTCCGTTTTCATTAACTTAACACCCTAGATGCATGCTGGATAGCGGTCGATGGGTGGAGTAATAGTAGTAGATGCAAGCAGGAATCGGTCTACTTGCCTCAGATGTGATGCCTATATACATGATCATTGCCTTGAATGTCGTCATAACTATGCGCTTTTCTGTCAATTTTCCAACAATAATTTGTTCACCCACCATACTTTATGTGCTCGAGAGAGAAGCCTCTAGTGAAAACTATGGCCCCCGGGTCTACTTATATCATATATAAAATCCAAAAATACCTTGCTGCAATTTTTTACCACTATTTTATTTTGTGTTTTTATCTATCTATCTATCACTATCAGATTTGATCCTTGCAAATAACCGCCACGGGGTTTGACAACCCCCTTGATCGCGTTGGGTGCAAGTATTTGCTCTTTTGTGTGTAGGTGCTTCTAACGAGGTTTCGCGTGGTTCTCCTACTAGATTGATAACCTTGATTCTTAACTGAGGGAAATACTTATCTCTGATGTACTGCATCATCCTCTCCTCTTCGAGGAAATCCAACGCAGCTCACAAGTAGCAGACAGCAACACCCGAAGATCTAGAGCCCACTTCCCTATGCGGGAAGGAAGATACGGATGATTGGATAATATACTTTGATGGTTTGTTCTCTCTTGAAGGGGTAGGGATCTGATGTCTACTACACAACTTGTTCTTGTAGACTCGTGTTGGGCCTCCAAGCGCAGAGTTTTGTAGGACAATAGCAATTTTTCCTCAAGTGGATGACCTAAGGTTTATCAATCCATGGGAGGCGTAGGATGAAGATGGTCTCTCTCAAGCAGCCCTGCAACCAAATACAAGAAATCTCTTGTGTCCCCAACACACCCAATACAATGGAAAATTGTATAGGTGCACTAGTTCGGCGAAGAGATGGTGATAAAAGTGTAATATGGATGGTAGAAATATATTTTTATAATCTGAATAAATAAAAACAGCAAGGTAGCAAACGGTAAAAGTGAGCACAAACGGTATTGCAATGCTTGAAAACAAGTCCTAGGGTCCCTACTTTCGCTTGTGTGATCTCTCAACAATGCTAATCTAATTGGATCATATAACCATCCCTCAAAGTGCGATGAAGAATCACTCCAAAGTTCTTATCCAGCGGAGAACATAAGAAGAAATTTTTTGTAGCTATTCTTTCCGATCGATCTATCCAAGAGTTCGTACTAAAATAACACCAAGTTATTCTTTCCAATCGATCTATCAAGAGTTCGTACTAAAATAACACTAAGTTATTCTTTCCGATCGATCTATCAAGAGTTCGTACTAAAATAACACCAAAACAAATTCAGATTCATAATACTCAATCCAACACAAAGAACCTCAAAGAGTGCCCCAAGATTTCAACTGAAGAAACAAAAGACGAGAATGTGCATCAACCCCTATGCATAGATTACCCCAATGTCACCTCGGGAATCCGCGAGTTGAGTGCCAAAACATATCTCAAGTGAATCAATATAATACCCCATTGTCACCATGGGTATTCATATGCAAGACATATATCAAGTGCTCTCAAATCCATAAAAGTATTCAATCCGATAAAACGAAATCTCAAAGGGAAAACTCAATTCATCACAATAAGATAGAGAGGGAGAAACACCGTATGATCCAACTATATTAACAAAGCCCGCGATACATCAAGATCGTGCCATCTCAAGAACACGAGAGAGAGAGAGATTAAACACATAGCTACTGGTACAAACCCTCAGCCCCAAGGGTGGACTACTCCCTCCTCATCATGGTGGCCGCCGGGATGAAGAAGATGGCCACCGGTGATGATTTCCCCCTCCGGCAGGGTGCCGGAACGGGGTCTAGATTGGTTTTTCATGGCTACAGAGGCTTGCGGCGGCGGAACTTCTGATCTAGGGTTATTTCTGGGGGTTTCTGTATTTATAGGATTTTTTGGCGTCGGTCTCATGCTAAGATGGGCCTCGAGGTGAGCACAACCCACCTGGGCACGCCTGGGCCTCCTGGCACGCCCAAGTGTCTTGTGCCCTCCTCGTGGCTCTTCTGGCCCTCCCATGAAGCTTCTAGTGCCTCTTTTCTTCCAAAAAAATCATCAAAAAGTTTCATTGCATTTGGAGAACTTTGATTTCTGCACAAAAAACAACACCACGG